>CM074180.1:46543098-47143098 GCA_037179385.1 Holothuria scabra
ACCTGATTGGTAGTTTACGCAATCTGTCGTAGAGCAGAATCCTGTCAGTGGAAGCCGAGAAGGCGTGGCTTGAGAGTAGGAAGAAAGTGTGTAGGTTGATTATGTAAATAGTTATAGCGGCAATGATTCGTCACTGGAACAAAATGTTTGGTGTGGATGGTGGCTGAGACTAAAATGTGGGCGTGACTAACCGTGTCTTAGACAGTGTGAGTGCGGGTACTGTACTATGAGGTCGAATGTTGTAGTATAGAAAGGGCGGTTATTTTAACTGCAACAACCATGGCTAACAGAACGTTTTGCGAAACTTGTGAGGTTCTTACATATTACATGCATGTAAAGGAGTCAACATGTCCTGTACAGTGGGAGATAGGATGTAAGACTGAGAAGATGTTATGGCGGATTTGGTTTATCTTTGGAACAAAACTGACCGTGACTGTCAAAGTCCTGTTTATAGTGACATTTCCGTCGACGATTATCAGCCTCCGGAAGGTCAGCCTATTGAGGTTTTTATTACCTATCGACCGAAGCCTTTTGAAAGTGACAGCCGAGGAAAGTTTTCACCGCCCGTGGGAAACATATGGAGGCCCAGCTGCCGAAATAACCAAATATTTCAGACCTTGGGAATAACGCCGTCGGCACTAGAGGTCCGCTGAGATACATCACCAATGAATCAATCACCGCGCGGCGGCAGAGGAACCAACTAAAACCATGGCTCGTTTGGCGGGCCTACAAGGCTACAATTTCTCGTGAGAGAGCTTGCTTCTTTTCTTTTCTCAAATATGCTTGAGTTTTTGTCATTCTTTAGTTCAGTAATTTTAAGTGTGTGCGATTAGATGTCTGGTAGGCCTACGTGCATATACACTGTACGGTGTTAGCTAACCTATACCAATCACATTATCACTTTACGTGATTTTCGCAAAAGCCATCATAAAAGATAGCCCCTAAATAAACAAGTTAAAATGTAGGTCCCCCTACCTTACATGCACCACAAGATGTGTGGTCCAGTGTCGATTGCCCCTTCAATCTAGGCTACGATATAGAAACGAAACAACTTACCCCATATTCCCATAAAGTTCTAATAGTGTTCTACATAGTGTATTATACATGGGTGTGTGTAGTTTTGTGTGTTTGAAAGAGAGAGAAATGGTGAAGGTAAATTGTTTACCAAATCAATAGTCATTTGTTCTCGGGCGGCGGGGTAGGCAACGGTGGGCCAGGAAACTACGGAAGCGGGAAACGTTAAAAAAAATAATAAAGTAAAGAGGGCGCTACTTCAAAAAGAGGCATTTTGGAAAAGGATAAAAGAGGTGAAGCCCTTACTTCGAGCTCACTTTTGCGACTAGCTTCCCAAGTAGTAACATCGTTTATCACCACACACGGGTATGGCCGACTTGTACAGATAGTGTAAAAAATCTTGTGTAAAAAAATGAATGAAAATTGGTAGGCGGTGGCATTACCTGATACTACATATGCAAACCCTGGTTTCAGTTTTGAATGTTGATGCGTTCTTAACCGAACGGATATTCTATCTGGCTTGCAATCAGTCTAAATTAGGCAAGTAGCATCTTTGTGCTGTGGTGTGGGATTACTTTGAAGAACTGTTCTGTAATTCCAAAAGGGAAGAAACTTCTTGCAAAGTCTCAGAGGTGTCGAATCAAGTGTACAGCCTTAAAAGGCCCAGTTAAAACTGACAATTTTGTCTGAAGGCGTCACAAACCGAGCACTTCATCAAAAACCTCTCCGATATCGGTATCTATCGGATAAATATAACATAAAATAGCTCTAGGCTGGGTCGACAGTTTATAGCTATACCCCGCCCTTCAATCAGAATATCAAGCCTTATAGTCCTCAAAGGACCATTTAAAACAATGAGGATACTTTAAATTTTGTACAAAAACCAAAGAGCTAAAACAAAACCTGCAGTGCTAAGTAAGACACATTTTCCAACGTCACCGGTCAAAGCCTTTGAGAGGGCACCCAAACTAAATAATACCAGGGAGGTGTGACACCTCCCTGATATAGACAAAAATAAGGAATTTGAGAATAAACGGAATCGAGGAAATTTCACAAAAAAACAAAACAAATTTCCTTGACACAAAATAGAAAATGGACAAAACATGTTAACGTTTGCACTCTAAAAGTAAAAGAGAGAACTGAGTCACTCTTTGATAGAGTGAAATGTGTAAATTCACTCTAGTAGAGTGGTAATTCACTCCAAGAGGAGTGAAACTCACTCCAAAAAGAGTGAAATTCACTACAGGAAGAGGGAAAATTCACTCTTCCATGAGTGCCTGCAATGATCACTCTTCTTTCTAAGAGCGATCACTGTAGGCACTTCATCAAGAGTGACTAAGTTCACTCTTTTGATTTTAGAGTAAAAGTCAAAACATACTCAAAACCTATTCAACGCAGAGACGTAGACCCAAGGCTCAAAATTGGTAATAGGTAAACACACTCACGAAAATTTTCCAAAAATAGGTTTTTAGAACACGGACTTAACCCTATATAAAACGGACAGGGGAGGGGGGGATATTTAGATGTTAAAGTGGTAAAGAGGGCGCTATATTAAGAAATAATCAGAAAAAATGACCTTCATGAATACTTTATGACTGGTCTTTTCAACCAAACATATGAGACCATGACTTTAGTTTTGGGTATCATTTTATCAGTAGACGTCGTTGAGTACACTGTTATCAAACGTTCTAAAAATATATATTTGGTTTACGTACAGTTGTTATTCTGAAATAGTTGCATGTAAATGTTGTATAATAGCAGCATCAAGTGTATATTTTTATTCATTTAAGTTTTTTTTTTGTTTTTTGTTTTTTGAAGAAACACTAACTATACATCACATTGACATGACATATTTCAGATTTTTTTGAAATGTTGCAGAAAATGTGAATAAATATATACAGCACGCAGTGTCTATCAATGATGCATTACTACTTGATCCGTTTACGATGTTATTTTGTTATTTGCTGCATGTCACGTTGTATAATAGCAGCACGAAGTACATATTTTATACATGGGCGTCCGCAGAATTTTTTGCAAGGGGGGGGGGGGCAAGGTCATTCATAGATGATTGAATTGTGTACACTATCTAAGCGGAGCGCCACCATCGGTTGGCGCGGAGCGTACAAGAAAATTTTGGGTCTTACAAACCCTCCAGATGGCCGGAAACGACACTTGGCGAGTGTTATAAGCTGCATGTACCCAGCCCTGAAACAGGAATTTCATGTCTGTAATTTTTAGATTTTTAGAATTTTCAATCTAAAAAAATTGTTGAAGGTAAATCTGCCTCTCGGTCATGGCCTCGCACGCCTGAGCACGATAAAACTTACAACTGTCAAACAGCCTTTATAGGCCTATATCCGTTACTCAATTATGAACCATCCCCCCCCCCCCCCCATATTCACCTTGTATATCCCAGTTACATCCGCGCGTCGCCACTTGAGATCAGCACGGGACCAAACCAAGACCAATGCATTCATGAATAGTCGGATGCCATATGCAGACTACATACTTGACAACTAGTACAATTTTGGCATAGTTTTTACAATTACAAATTTCCAATAGATATCACGAATGATGGTCCCCAAATTACGATTTCACTATTCAGCATACCATCTTCTCTTTTGCTATTCCTGGTCAAATGTCCGCATATTTCAGTAGAAACTGACGCTGTGAGTGAAGATATTTTGATGATTTATTTCTAATTTTTTTATTATTTTAATTTTTAATTAATTTTTTCACAAGTTTGATTTTCCAGGGGGGGGGGGCAAGTGCCCCCCTTGCCCCCCTTCCGGACGCCCATGATTTTATATTCTTTAAAGCTTTTTATGGAGTAGCAAAGCTTACTTTACATCACATTAACGATGATATATTTTGGATTATTCTTAAAATATGGAAACATGTCTTTTCATATGAACACCATTTCAAATTTCAACCGAGTTTTTTTATTTAGGCTAATGGTTTGAAAAAAGGGAGAAGGAAATATCAAATCAGATTTTGTAATTGTATTGCACCATTGCACTAGTCAAATGAGATAAAGTTTCATTCCTTTTCTAGATCTGAGTAGGCCTAATGTTTCCTTTGGTTTTGAAAATGTAATTTGACATATACAACACGCAGTGTTTATCAATGATGACCTGCATCTTGATCTGTTAACGATGTTATTTTGTTGAAGGACGGTTAGGACGGTTGTTATTCTGAGAAAGTCGCATGTAAACGGTATACAATAGCAGCACCTGGTATATATTTTTTATTCATTGAAGCTTTTATGGAGAAAAACTAAGCACACTTCACACTGGTATGGCATATTAACATTGTACTTTAAATATCGACACAAATCTTTTCAGAGGAATGTTATTTTTAAATTTCAAACATTTGATTGTTGCTTTGATCATTAACGTCCGTACATGTTCCCAATTGTCAAGTTCAACACCAGTTGTATGGGGAGCATTATTGTGACAAAAGAAGTAGGTGACAGTATCAAAAGTAAACTTAAAGATAAAGGGAACTTAATAAATGACACATGACTGCTCTGTCTGAAAGGAGGTATTTATAAACTGAAACAGTTTGTTTTCAATGACTCTTTTTTCTGTGTCGATTTTTTTCTTCCTTTCGTGCTAAACAGGTTTACCAGTGTGAATTTTATCACCCCGGTGTACTCATGATTGTATACACTTTGCATGTACTGTGTCTTATTAGTTTTGGATATAAAGTGAATTTTTGATAGTCCTACTCTTTTCGTCGGCCTGCCCGAAACTGAAACTTCACACCCAATAAGGAATTACTGTAAGCTTCCATCAGTATTCATACTTTAGTTGGCTCCCAACTCTCTCTGGTTTTGAGCCGTTGAAAGGAACCGCAAACGTTTTTACCATCAAGGAGACAAACTACAAGCAAACTTTGCCTGAGTGCGATACTATCTGATTAAAGCGCTCGTGGAAACAAAAGACTTCCTGGCAGTATTTGACAGTGGGGTCGTGGGTTCAAATCCCCCAAGTCTTTACTCTCGAGCCTATACGTTAGTCGCCAAATTTTTGAAAACACTTATTACTCATTTTGCACCAAAATTTTGTAAATTGATCCAAATGAGGTCAACTCAATCTGTAATAGTTCGAAACTTAGGGTTAGGGCTAAGTGAAAACGAACCATTAACTGTCGATGTTTCATTGAAAACCCCTGACTTTTTTACGATTTCAATTTTTTTGACCTCACCATTTGGGTTAATTTCTCAAAATAACACGTCTATTCATGCCCAAAACCACGCGGTTAATACTACTAGTTCCAAATAGAAACATCTTCTCCAAATATACCTAGAGCACAAAGCTCTAAGAAACACGTGAAGCCGTGCATGTGAATATGTTTGTGGCTATAATGGTCTTCATTATGTGATAA
Source organism: Holothuria scabra (assembly GCA_037179385.1). Classification (NCBI taxonomy): domain Eukaryota; kingdom Metazoa; phylum Echinodermata; class Holothuroidea; order Aspidochirotida; family Holothuriidae; genus Holothuria; species Holothuria scabra. Next base: position 46,548,502 of record CM074180.1, read on the forward strand.
AGAACGCTTTTTCCCCATATAGGCACCAGTCCCTTTGAGATATTCCACCCTAAAACTGAGGCCTTTTAGGTAAAAACAAATCACAAAATGCCGATTTTTCGTTGAAAAGCCCTTATGTTTTATGATTTCAAATATTTTGACCTCACAAACTGGGGTAATTCCCCCCTAAATAATTCGTCAATGCATGTCCAACACCACCCACTTTAGATCCAAATAAAATCCTCTTCTCCAAATACATAGGGCACAAAGCTATGAGAATTACGTAAAGCAGTGTGAATATGTTTGAGGCTACACTCGTCTTCATTATGTAAATTAGAACACTTTTGCCCTTATAGGCACCAGTCCCTTAGAGATATAATATTCCACACTAAAACTGGGGTGTTCTCAATAAAACGTATTCGCTAGGTAAATGCGGACTGTTTAACAAGGTGTTTCTTGATTGGTTGTTGCCATTGTATTGTATCGATTGCACTCTTTGTTCGGGTTAGGGATTAGTTTAAGGATTACGGTTACGTTAGCCAGTTAGGAAATTTCTTGTTAAACAGTGCACATCGCCCCTATTCTCTGGGTAATCACAATTCTAGTTAAACCAGGACTTTCAACACAAACTCATTCAACAAGAAGCTGAAATAGGCCTTGCGCCCACACTCTGTAGCACATTTGCGAGTTTTATGATCGCTAATTTTTGTTATATTTGCTACAGTTCCAGCGTTTTTGTGGCCTAAAATGATAAAAAAAAATCACAAAATGCTGACTTTTCATTGAAAAACGCTGATTTTTTTACGATTTCAAATTTTTGACCTCACAAATTGGGGTAATTCCCCCTGAAATAATCCGTCAACTCATGCCCAAAACCACGAACAGGGTCGTAGCCAGGATTTTCTTGTGGGGGGGGGGGGCAAAGTTGACTCATCGTCCCCAATCTTGACCGACAGGACTATCTAAGCGGAGCGCCACCATCAGTTGGCGCGGAGCGTACAAGAAGTGTCTTCACACTATAATTGCCCTTGTAAATCGAATGGCAGGCTGTAATTAGGCCAGATAGGCATGGTAAATTACAGCCAAGAACGAGGAAAGTGCCTAGAAGGCAAGTTATAACACAAGGGCAGAATTACGAAGGAGCATTACTTTAAGAAGCTGCTATATACACAAGAACAATAACACATGGAGCTGCGTGAATAGGAGGCCTTCTCCAAAGAGAACCAACAGCACAATGAGGCTTCGTTTCACAGCGCGCTCTCACGGAATCTCGGAATGCAAGTCATGTGACGAGATGGAATTTTTGGTTTTACAAACCCCTCAGATGGCAGGTAAAGGCACTTCCCGAGTGTTTTATGCTGCATGTACCCAGCATGAAAATATGGATCTGTTTCTGAAGTTTCTCAATTAGTGCAAACAAAAAAAAAAACAAAACAATCAATCTATGAAAAAAGTTAATACATGTTTCTAAGCGGAGCTCTATCATCGATTGGCGCGGAGCGCACCAGGAAATTCTTGGCCTCAAATGGCCGGAAACGGCACTTCCCAAGTGTTCTAAGCAAGAATATGTTCAGCCCAACTTCGAAATTCTCCCCGCTTCTTAATTGGAGCACTTGACAAATATTGAGGGGCTGAACATACCCTTAGTCCATAGGCGTAGGAGGCGGAGGCTGGGGGCTGCAGCCCCCAACCAAAAATTTTTGTGAAAATTCGGGCAGTATGTTGACAATTTTTCGGGCACCTACCGAAAGAAAAATAAATTGAAAAGATGTCGCTAAAGAAAATTAAAAGTTGCAAAAATATTCTAGATAAATGAAATAAACTTCTTAAACTTGTCGGACTCAATTCGCCATTAGGCCTAGTAACCTAAAAGAGAATTTTGACACAATTGGCCTTACATACTTTTTCTCCATCTACATAAGATATAATAACTGTAGAAAATAAAATAAGCAAACCAGTCCCCAATTTTCCCTTCTTTCTGGTTCTTCTGCAGCAAATGTTGTGGAATAATGCACGCGTACGACCAACATGACATTTTGTATACATATAAGTGGGCATGCATTCTGGCAACCATCCCAGCAACGTCATGTCCTGCGGAGAGGACCTTCAGTGCAGTGGCGTAGCCACGGGGGGGGGGGGGCACGTGACCCCCACAGCAAAGTTGTGCCCCCAGGTGCCCCCCGTCCCATTGCAATCTGTCCCGCTCAACATGTTGTGAGCATGCGCACTTACATTTTATCTGCTGAAATGATGAAAGGTGAGCCTGGCCAATTTCTTCAAACTACGGGCAGCCTTTCACTTGCCCTCCCTTGTCTCGCTTCGTGGCACTGTATGCATACACCAGTAACTAAGAACGCGTTAATCAGCCACGTGTTTATCCTTTGTTTGTAGAAAATGCTGCGGTCTCACAAAATCACGGTGAGTCAGGTCAAAATAGCTTATTGCAGCTTGGGGACACATGTGCACTCAATCGTGCTCGGGGGCTCTTCGTGTGTTAAGTCTCATGTAGCTCCCAAAACCCTCTCAATGTGAGACATGAACGCAACATTGATACTGTCAAAAGTTTACAAACTTGTCCATTTTCAAAGAGGAGTCTTGAAGAAAAATTGGAAATCAAACGATTAGGACCACATAAGCCTCACATACTGTCTATATCGTCTTCACGTAAGTTTTCACCCAGCTGGTACACTAAGTACGAACGATGATAGGTAAAACGCTTTAGCTACGCTATCAATTGAAAAGAAGTTCAAGAGAGAAAATTCAAATTTTAATCAACGTGTAAATGAAATGTTTGCTCATCTCAAAGAAAGACGAATTCCCCTGGGTGGGAGCGCTTCCCGCTCCCCCGGCGCCTTGGGCGCCGTTGGTTTATTCCCACCAATACCAATTTGCCCCTTTATGTATTTAGACCATGAACAGCCACTGTCTGTCAGTCAGACTCAACAAAATGTAGTTCTGATAGTCTCACGATAGTTATCCCTGAGTTATATGTTGTTCCCCCCCTATAAAAAGTCTGTGCCCCCTGGTGGAAAAATCCTGGCTACGCCACTGCTTCATTGGTATACGCAGGCTAAAAATGTATTTGCGAAACACCATGGGGCAGCAAAGACTCCATAATCTTGCAATTCTAAATATTGAACGAGATTTTACGAACAGTGTAATGCAAGAACAAATGGAAGACATTATAAATATTTCTGGAAGCAGGCAGAGCAGAAATTCTTACTTTTATTGATAACTTTTTACAACTTAATGATTTAACCAGTAATTCTTTAATATGCAAAAATGTTTGAATGTATGTATGTATGTATGTGCATATGTGAATGCATGTATGTGAATGAAATACTTCGTCATTTGAATTATACAAACACTTTTATATTCGGCAATTCACCAGTGTGTTTTGTTATGGTTAAACTTATTATTATTATCATTATTGTAACGATTTCCCCCCAAAATAATAACTAAATGACACGCAAATGATTGTATGTAATAAGCATGCGATCTTTGCGATATAGCAACCGATGGTGGTCCATATGGTATGTACACTAAAATGTAAAACGCGCGCAAAGAGCGCGAAATTATTTTGGTTGTATTTTTCGGGCAAGTCGTTACAGCCCCCCCCCCCCAAAAAAAAAACAATTGGGCTCCTACGCCTATGCCTTAGCCCCCACTTTTTCATTTTTCATCGCCGCCACTGGGGTGCGGCATTTTCTTGAGGGAGCGAAGCGCCCAAGTGAGGAACCGAGCGACCGAACGGGGAGAGGGTGTGATTCTCCCCCTCCTATCCCAAGGAGATCTGGCAATTTTACATCAAAATTGAGCGATCTGGTGAACACTTAAGCTGGAATTTTTGGACATTTTCAATCTTGTATCAATGTTTTCCTTATTCCCTCGAGAGTTATCGTGTGGCTGTATGGGGGTTACCGTACGAGTCAATGGGGCCCTAGGGAATTGTATTGCACAGAAACAAAACAGCTACTCATAAGGCTTACATTGGCTAAACCAGCGGGATTAACATTTTGCCCTGAAAAACGCCAAAACTCCATTTAAATAAAAAAAAAAATAGGTCTGGGTGGGAGTAAGTGCGAACCCCCTGGCTACGGGCCTGTCTCCCTGGGTCTCCCCTTCCCCTTTTGAAATTTTTCAAAAGCTCTCGAAGAGCTTAGATTCAATATGTTGCTATATTTTGTTCTTTTTACACTTGATTCCAGTGTTGTCCAAAGGGGGTTTTAGAGGGACGACACGCCCTCCTAGTGAAATTGGCTGCCCCTCCAAAATAGTTGCCGCTCTCCAAAAAATACAGCTTCCATTTTTAGTCCATTAGTTCATAACACATATTAAAGTCATAACTGGAAAAATGTTCTTTCCCTCCAAGCTTGGCGTCAGGATTTGCCCGACGAAGGGCCACCAGTGGCGTAACCAGCGGGCGGAAGGGGGGAACTGCCCCCCCCCCTCCCGACGCCAAAAAAATGGGAAGGGAAGAAAAAACTGGAAGGGAAAGAAGGGAAGGAAAGAAAGGAAAGAGAGGAAAAGAGAGGGAAGAAGAGAAAAAGAAAAAGAGAAAAAGGAGGGGAAGGAAAGAAAGGCAGAAGAAAAAAGAAAACGGAAAAGAAGGGGAAAGGAAAGAAAGGGGAAAGGAAAAAAGAGAACAATGAGAAAAGAAAGAAAGTGGGCCAACTATAACATCAAAAGCAAGATTGATCTGCATTCATGGAACACTGTTTTGGTCAATATATGAACATTTATTTAGAAAAATATATGAACATTCATTTAGTCGCCTAAAGTTAACAAAATAATATCTGAGGTCCACTTTATCGGAGGAAAGACTTTCCTCTCTTGCTCTTTGCCAGACAGTCGGGAGGACTTTAGAAAAGCAATCATTCTCAGATTTGCCACCAATATTTGAAGGAAGTGCAGATTCTTCGGTAATTCCCCCGACTATTTAAAATTCCTCACCGGACAGACATTTCGGCGAGCTTCGCACCCCGCAATACATCACTAACATAGTGGTGTTCACTTTTCAAGAAAAATCGAAAAACTTATCTACTACTTACAAGCCCGAGACATACCATTTTCCACTGTCTGAGGGGTCGCGATGTTTCAAAATTTTCTGTTCGCTCCGCGCCAACTGAAGATAGTCTTTCTAGGAAGACTTCATATTCTAGGCAGGGGAACCATTGCCCTACCGTACTCAAATGCTCTCATACACACCTGTCATCAGGTACCTTTCAACCCTGTCAGTTGTGTAGTCTTTGTAGATGGGTTCTTTAGTTAGTGAAATGTCAAATATTTATCAATATTCAATGTTGCAGAGCAGTGGCGTAGCTACAGGAGGGAGAGTGATTGTGTCCTTACTCAGAAAAGTGAAAAATTCGAAAATTTACCATTTGAGACACCCGTCAAATACAGTGCGATTTTTCCATGTTTTCCTTCATAAAATTCCGAATTCCTTCTAATAAAAGTTCCATATTCAAAATAATTATTTTTAACAAAAGCAAAATTTCCCGCGCGCTTCGCGCGCCTAAAATTACAACCCTTAAAGCTGTAAGTGATCGCTCATAAAGCAGTCAGTGGATAACTTGCCCTAGCCGCTACAGTGCCGTTTCCTTAAAATTTTCTACAATATAGGCTTTCATTTTTGTCCAAAAAAGGCAACAAAGTTTCGAGAGTTTTCTTAATGTCGTCGAGAAGCCTTAATCCGCTCTCCTGAGATAACACGATCTTCAGGCGATATGCTATCTCAGGTTCATGTTAATAGGAAACGCAGGTTCTTCGATAGTCCCCCAATATGCAAATTTCCTTACAGGAAACCCTGAATCTAATCTTTTTTATGCAATACAAGCTCCATATTTACAAATGTGTAAAGGGACCCAAATTTTCGGTACGTACCTTATACAGTAGTGTTCACACTTAAGAAAAAAATCAGATTTATTTGAAAAAATTGTTCTTGCTCGTAGAAAAAGCAAAAAAAATTAGCATAAAAATGTACCTTTTGGTCAATAGGGTAAGGTGAGCTGCATGGTCCAAAACTGTTGCCCCCAATACTTCCCTTTAGGCCCTAAGACACACACACACAAACTAACACAGCTCAACTAGTACAAAATCGGGAAACTCTATGCTATTGCCCCCCCCCCCACCCCCCGGACAGTCAAGTCTGGTTACGCCGCTGGCATTGCACAACTGTTTACAAAAGGCAGTCATCATAAAAACTAGTTATCTGTCATCCTGGTGCTTTATAACTTATTTCACCAAAGCAAAGATGTGCGTACTATGAGTTTAATTTCGCATTACGTCGTTTTATTTAAAATTTTCGGTACGTACCTTATACAGTAGTGTTCACACTTAAGATAAAAAAAAAAATCAGATTTATTTGAAAAAATTTGTTTCTGCTCGGAGAAAAGGCAAAAAAAATTAGCATAAAAATGTACCTTTTGGTCAATGGGGTAAGGTGAGTTGCATGGTCCAAAACTGTTGCCCCCCCCCCCCCCCCAACACTTCCCTTTAGGCCCTAAGATACACACAAACTAACACAGCTCATTTTCCTAAACAAATGCTACCAGGAAGGACGCGATTTCTTCAAGAGGCCTACGACGATGCCACGTCACGACCTTACGGTTACACAGTGGTATTCAACTTTAAAGGGCAGGAGCAGTCAGCTTGGTTTACCTTGAATATGCAATAGTAAAGTCATAAAATATAATGAAAGATACTTTGAAGAGAATTAAGATGAAAATTGTGTTATTCAGCTTTTTCTTCAAAATAAGTTTGGGGGGACTGCTCTCTACCTTTAAAGCAACCAGCGACGACAACACTAGATTTCGTAGTAACGTTATGCCCGAAGAAGATGGCGAACGCATCACGTTATACACACTTAAACGTAAAAATGACCGGCGATAACGAAAGATTGGTCCGTGTTATTTACTACAATCTCGTTCGATGGCGTTTGAATTTATTATCTCATCGAGATCTGTCGAGATGCACAACATGATCCACATTATCGTGACAGTGTTATTCATAGTTTATGTTTTTAAGACAATCAATGTCTTTAATTATTCCACCTGGTTTCAGTCGGATAGACCAGTGATAAGACGATTGATACGTTACCATGGAGACGATAAAATGACGTGATCAGTGGGTCTGTTACACTAGTGTAGTCCCCCCCCCCCCCAGAAATTTTGGGGACGCGATGGGCGATGTTGAAAAAATAAATGAGAGCCCCTCCCCCCAAAAAAATAAAAAAAAATAATAAACGGCAAGATGAGGGAGGGAATTGGGGGCATTTTTTTAAAAGTTTTTCGGGGGGGGGTCTTAGTAGGCGACTAGTCTCCCCGATGGTTTACCTGTTTTTTGCTCTCAAAGGACAATTTCCCTAATAAAAACCCCAAATTTTCGGCGCGCTACGCGCGCTGTAGATTCATTCCAGTTTCTTCAATACTTCGATTCCACACATCTAGAGAGCGTAAGTCTTGTCAACCTTACCAAGTAACATGTATGCAGGGTGCACAGGTTATGTAGAAGTCGTAAATTTCATCCCATATCACAAAGCCTAGTTGCTGTTCTCTTGTGTGTTATGCGATAGGTCAGTTGGTGAGCGACTCACAGAGCATAGTGTGGCTATTTTATTGGGTATTCCAGGTGGTTTCAACGCAATGTGTGTTATCCCCGATACGGTCTACAACCCCTAAAGTTTGTATTTTTTCTTTTTGTTCTTAATGATTACATAGGCTATGATACTTTTGTACGCCTAGCAAAAATTTTCGCGCGCTTCGCGCGCTTTGCAATTTCACGATTCAGACACAACAGAACACTATCAGTGCGCAGCTCGGCTTTTAAATTATTAAGTGATATTGTGCAGAATGTGCCCCAGGCTGCAATGACATGGGATAGTTAGGCTCCTTCATATCCCCTTCTCACCACCCCCTTGACATACGGGCTGTCGGAACTTGTGGCCGCTGGCATGACCCGTCCCCTGTTGGGAATAATCTGTCGCCTTCCCATGGTCGGTTTAGTTATTTTGGCTTTCAAAAGAGTTATTTCTGCGATAAAACCCAAAATTTTCGGTACGCTTTGTACACTCTTCCTCAGTTCCGTTACCAAGAGCTAATAAAGTACAAACCCTTGCCATCTTTTCAAGTAAATTAATAAGTAGAATATGTACATGTCGGGAATTTCATCTCATTTCGCTAAACTTAGTTAATAATCTCTTGTGTCAGTCGTGCGGTACGGACTCGAAAAAGGAAGTACAATATAAGTTGTGCCCGATGGGGCCCAAATGCCGGGACAATTGACCTATATAAGCTTTAAATAAGTACAGATTCTTTTAGTGTAGGCTAACCCCAAAAATTTTCGCCCGATTTTCCACGTTTAAATCAGTGTGGAAATATCTTCCTCTAGCATATACAAATTTTATGTCGTATATGACTCGCAATGGCAGGTATAGTGCACAGGTTTTCTTCAAATCTCCCTCACCAAATCATCGACGGCATCCTGGCTGTCGGGGCTTGGGGTCGCTACTCACCCTACCCCTCAACCGTTCGGAGAGTAACCCTTCGTCGGGCAAATCCTGGCGCCAAGCCTGTAGGGAAGACACATTTTTTCAGTCATGACTTGTAGGCCTATATGTGTAATGAAGCAACTAAAACTGGACGCTGTCTTTTTTGGAGAACGGCAACCTTTTTGGAGGGGCGGCCAATTTCACTAGGAGGGCGTTTCGCCCCTCTAAAACTCCCCTGTGGAGAACACTGGAATCTAGTATAAAAAGAACAAAATATAGCACCATATTGAATCTAAGCTCTTCGAGACAGCAAATATTTCCAAAAGGGTAGGGGGACACCCAGAGAGACAGGCCCGTAGCCAGGGGGTTCAGGGGGTCGCACTTACTCCCGCCCGGACCTAATTGTTTAATTTTTTTTTTATTTAAATGGAGTTTTGGCGTTTTTCAGAGCAAAATGTCAATTCCGCTGGTTTAGCCAATGTAAGCCTTATGAGTAGCTGTTTTATTTCAGTGCAACACAATTCCCTAGGGCTCCATCACTCGTCCAGTAACCCTCTTGCAGTCACGCACTAACCCTCAAGAGAATAAGGAAAACATTGACACAAGATTGAAAATGTCCAAAAATTCCAGCTTAGGTACTCACCAGATCGCTCAATTTTGATTTAAAATTGCCAAATCTCCGTGGGGTAGGAGGGGGAGAACCAAACCCTCTCCCCATTCGGTCGCTCGGCTCCTCACTTGGGCGCTTCGCTCCCTCAAGAAAATGCCGCCCTCCATGGCGGCGATGAAAAATGAAAAAGTGGGGACTAAAGGTATGCTCAGCCCCTCAATATTTGTCAAGTGCTCCAATTAAGAAGCGGGGAGAATTTCGAAGTTGGGCTGGACATATTCTTGCTTAGAACACCCGGGAAGTGCCATTTCCCGCCATCTGACGGGTTTATTAAGCCAAAAAAAAAATCCTGGTACGCTCCGCGCCAATCGATGGTTGAGCTCCGCTTAGAAACATGTATTTACATTTTTCATAGATTGATTTTTTGTTTGCATTAATTGAGAAATTTCAGAAATGAGATCCATATTTCCCGGCTGGGAACATGCAGCAAAACACTCGGGAGTTGCCGTTTCCTGCCATCTGAGGGGTTTCTTAAACCAAACATTTTCTTGTACGCTCCGCGCCAACTGATGGTGGCGCTCCGCTTAGATAGTCCTGTCGGGTCAAGATTGGGGACGATGAGTCGACTTTGCCCCCCACAAGAAAATCCTGGCTACGCCCCTGGTCTGTTATTAGTTGCCAATATCATGGACCAGATTCAAGAACGGTTCCCCCTTTTACAATTTTTGTGCAACTGTTCAGAGTCACAACGTTCGCTGCTTATAGGAAAAGCAAGTTCAAAGCTGATCTCTGTGTGAATCTGCCCTAAATGTGTTTCTTGGAATATATGTTTTAAATGGCATTCAAAACAAAAAATATGTTCAAGACCACCCATCCAGTAATTTCAGTCGTTTTAGGGTTTTTTTTATTACTTTTTTATTATTATTTTTAGGTCTGCCCGACGGCACCGTACCGCCGACCTTCCCCGACAGGGTGGGGAGGGGGCATGCGCCACCCCTGGCACTGCCCGAAGAATACCTTTATACAAGCCATTAACTTGACATCTCTAGGGCAGGAAGAAAAGTTTCTATACAAAATACCAAGAATTTAATTTCCCTTGTTACAGATATTCTGGGTGATATATCCTTATCCCAGTTTAGATGTTAAGTGATGGTAATTCCTAGGCCCTTAATACTCTCTACCTTAGGAATCCTATTTAAAACATGTCTAAAAGATATGGGACTTCTTCCGAGCAAAAGTAATAACACTACACTTAGTGGGCTGAAAACTCATGCCCCACGTAGAAGCCCACAGCCCCAACTGCTCGATGTCATCCTGAAGTTTGCGCCGCAATTGTGATCGGACTCAATAATAAGGTATCAGACAATCATCTGAAAAAAAGACGTACCTTGAAAGAAACAACATTGACATTATCATTCATATATTACAAAGAAGAGAATCGGTCCCAGGACAGACCCCTGAGGGATGCTTGACAGAACTATCGGGGGGAGATCGCGTTCCATTGACAACAACAGATTATTCATGTCGGATCACCAAGAAAGTCATCAACCCAACGAAGAATCTGTTTTGAAACACCAAGTGTGTGCAGTTCACGGTGAGGAACAGTATCGAAGACCTTTTCAAAATCTAAGATAAACACGTCAATTTAGTGTTTTGGGCATCCAGAAGGGAAGCCCAGTCCTCAATTATCGACACGAGTTGTGTTTCGCAACTATGAGACTTACGAAAGGCAAGTTGGGTGGGAGAGAGCAAGTTATATGTTTCAAAATGGTTCATAAGATTAGAAGCAATAATGTGTTCTATCAATTTACAGCAGACACATGTAAGAGAAACAGGCCTATAATTACAATTTAGGGAACTGTCACATTTTTTGAAAATAGGGCAAACATTTGCAATCTTCCAATCCTCTGGAATACATCCTTTTGTAAGGGATTGCTGAAAGAGATGGCTTAAAACAGGTGCAAAGTCAGTGGCGATCTCTTTCACTGTAGAACCGGGATGGATGCCATCTGGGGCCGTTCCACAAAGAGTTACGCACGATCTTAAGAACTTAAGATCGTGCGTAACTCTTTGTGGAACATGCCCCTGGTCCCGTGGCCTTGTTGATTTTAAGACCACTGCAGAAGCTTTTCGACACCGTGACCAAAGGTGGATATAGTTATCATTCATTCTACATGCGGGCCTGATGAACTTGGGGAACTGTATGAAACACTGTTTTAGTGAGGACACTACAGAACTGGTTACTAGGAGCACGAACTTTATCCAAAACAAATTGCTAACTTATCATCAGTCTTAAGAGGGACGGATATTATGCCTATCTTTCTTTTGACCATTAATATATCTCCAGAAGGGCTTGGCATCAACTTTACTATCGCCAATCATAGTAATGATTGGCGATATTAAAGTTGATGCCCGTAATTCTTCCTGAAAATTCATTATCCCATCTTGTAATGTATCTTTTTTCAAAAAGGTGTTAGTCTACTTGTAGCAGTTCTCATCAGAAACTGGAAAAAAGGCCGTGGTCGGCTCGACTTGAACCAATAGGTTGGAAACTGGGCCGTAAAACTGTAACTTACTCATCAGAAACGTCTGTTGCGAGATATAGTATCAGTTCTCCAAAAGGCACCCGTACGTAGGATATAAGCTCGCCACGTCAATGTTGCATCATATCCACTATACTTGGGCATGCACTCATTTGTGTGTAACCTGTTTTGTAATTAACTGCAGCGGTCTTACGTCTACAAATTTGTGTTTGTGAAGGCACATGTAAAATCAGACACGCGCAGATTCTAACATTACCCACTGCAGTTAATTGCAACAGCATCACACACAAGTTTCGTAACTTGCCGTGCAACATAGAGGTATGGTCCATACCGTACCGTACTATACATTGGATGTCATATCATACAAAGCCTACGTGTACATTGGCAACAGCCTCAGACTGCACAAAAGATACTTTCCCACAAGGTTCAGTCTGAAAAGGTAAGGTAGGGAAAATATTCACTCACAGTGAAAGGAATTAAATGTTTCATCGTCACAGGTATTTGTCTGGATTAATCATACCATGGGGTCGTTAGCTGGAGTGGACAGAAAATTGGGATGAAGTTCAGTTTAAAACTCCTGTGGTAGCCTAACGCTTCGTTTGTGCAAACTTAGTGTAAGGCCTAACGTTAAGATTAACATTCAAGTTACAGTAGCTACAGTATATTGTGCTCATGCCACGCAGTAGGCTACAGTACAAAGTAGGTACTATGCTTAGAATCAGGATAAGGCTAGACTTAGTCCAAGGCCTATGTCATCATAACATTAAAATGGAAGACAGGTAATAAATCTATGGACATACGCAGAATGTAAACTGTGGATGTATTTTTGACCACAGGTAAATTCAATGAATTTCCCAAACCCCTCACTTTGGCCAGGCTAAAGAGTAAGATTTACTAATTTCAACCATTGTTCTTCTTTTTCTTTGAGGTACTCCATAGCGCCCCAGGAAAAGGGGCATTCGTTGGAGGATAGTTGGTGTGCAGGGTGGGTCACTGGTGCTGAAACCAGTTATTTATTACTCTCTTGAAGGTGATCTCATTTTCCAGTTGGGCTATGTCAGGGGGGAGCTTTTTCGGATCTTGTCCCAGATCTTGCCGGTTCATATACATTGGATTATTCCATTATATATAAGGTGTCCATTGTGTGCGCATTAAGTGTGCACACAATAGCAGTCTGCATTACGGTGGTGCGGTAACGTTGTACCATCAAAGTCAATATGCTATCAATAAGAAGATTAAACGGCATATTTCATGTAATAAACACTGGTATATTTCTGTTTCCAACAGGTGATATGCAAGAAACCTTCAAGGAGTTCATCAGATCATCGAGCAAGTGTAAAGGATGATAATTGTGTCAGACATACATAGTCTTTTACAGACAGCCGTTTTATTTCTCAACCATGTAGGTGATGGGCTGTTGCTGGTGGTTTTGTGTTACTGGTCATGCTTGGGTGTTGGTGTGCTATTGTCTATGTTATGAACACGGCACAAGCTATAAATTGAGATAAGTTAGAATTCCCGACATTGGTTATGTTCTATACAATTTTTAAAGATCTTAATAACCAACCAATGGTCTATGTTATGAACACCGCACAAGCTATCACACCCCAACTTGGATTTGACCACCGAACAGTCAACCACTCGCTTAACTTCGTCGATATAACCAATGTCGGGAATTTCAACTGCATCGCAATTTATAACTTGTTCATTGTTTATAACGTAGACCATTGGTTGGTTGTTAAAATTATATAAAAATATGGTTTCACGTTGCGTTTTTTACCAATAACCAATGTCGGGAATTTTAACTTCATCGCAATTTATGACTTGTGCGGTGTTGTTTATTAAAATCTTTACAAATTAAATAGAATATAACCAATGTCGGGAATTTTAACTTCATCGCAATTTATAACTTGTGCGGTGTTCGTAACATAGACCATTGGTTGGTTATTAAAATATTTAAAAATTAAATAGAACATAACCAATTACATAGAACATCATGGCACACAGTTGGTTGGTTATTAAAAATTAAATAGAATATAACCAATGTTTAACTACATCTCAATTTATGATTTTTGCAGTGTTCATAACATAGACCATTGTTTGGTTATCAAAATCTATAATTTGTTGGTAATCAAAATCTTTAACTGGTTTGTTATCAAGTATCTATTATTAAGTTATTTCGGGACATTATTGGTCAACTTTTTTCAGCTTTTATAGCTTCCAGAAGGCCCGAAGGTCCGGAAAAAAAAATGAGTCAATAGCACTCCAGCACCCCAACAGCCCATCATCTACATGGTTGAGAAATAAAACGGCTGTCTGTAAAAGACTATGTATATCTGACACAATTATCATCCTTTACACTTGCTCGATGATCTGATGAACACCTTGAAGGTTTCTTGCATATCACCTGTTGGAAACAGAAATATACCAGTGTTTATTGCATGAAATATGTCGAAATATGCCGTTTAATCTTCTTATTGATAGCATATTGACTTTGATGGTACAACGTTACCGCACCACAGCAATGCAGACTTCTGTTGTGTGCACACTTAATACTCACACAATGGACACCTTATATATAATGGAATAATCCAATGTATACGAACCGGCAAGATCTGGGACAAGATCCGCTTTTTCCAACTGGATATGGTTCTTGGATAGTAGGAATTGCCAAATACACCCACACTGCAGTTAATATTTTAAAAAGACTGTGAATTTGACCTAGTATGACTGGAATGGGAAACAAAAATGTTTTCAGTGGGGACAGCCAATTTGTTGTGTAAGATCTTGTGACAAGTGAAGAGGTCAGTAATATCACATTTATGTTCCAGAGGTGGCCAATTTAGGGAGGACATGATATGAGTGATGCTTTCAGTTCTTTTGAAGCGTCCAGTGACAAACCTACCTGCCTTAGATTGGATATTTTCGAGTTTCTTTTTCCCTGTGGTAGTTTGAAGAGACCAAATTTGAGAGGCGTCCTCAAGTTGAGGATGCACATAAATAAAGTAGGCCTTTTCTTTTACACAGGAAGGACAGCCATACAGGTTACCTGGTAAAAAGTTTAGAGACCTGGTTGCCTCAGCAACTACATTATTAACATGAGGAATCCAAGAAAGCTTGGAATCCAAAGTAACTCCAAGGTAACAGGATGATTTGAGAGACTCAAGATTATGTCCTGCCAGTTGATTTGCAAACTCTGACCACCTAGTCAATATTTACTAGGGTTGGGTGGTACCCTGAAAATATTAATACTGGTATTGTAAAACATAGAATCGGTATTGAGGCAGTACCAATTCTCAACCCTTGGGTAGGGAAGTTGGGTGGGAAGGAACCTAAGCCACGCATGGCCCCCATGTTATCCTGCACATTAATGCATTAAAATAATGCATACTTTTTCATGCCTTTATAGCATCCAGGCATGACAATAGTAACTCCTTGTTGTACGGAATTCCTGACAAGTTGATTAAAAAGATGCAGTGTGTTCAGAATACAGCAGCCCGGACTATTTTTTTAATTTTTTAACTCAAACTAAAAAATATGATCATGTTACACCCATCTGAAGACTAGATCTTCACTGGCTTCCAGTCCGTCATGGTATTGACTTTAAAATAATACTACTCACATGGAAAGCAGTGGTAAAGCCCTGGATTATCTTGCAGAACTGCTCAAACCATAACCCTCCATGTTGCAATTTTAGGGAAATAGATAAAAATCTTCTATCCATCCCTAGAACAGCCACTACCACTGGAGATAAGGCCTTTTCTGTAGCTGCTCCTAAAGGATGGAACTCTCTTCCACTGAACATTCCCTTTTGTACTGCTTAAAATACCTTCAAGAATAATCTTAAAACTCACTTATTTACTATTGCTTTTAATTAATCTTAACTTGAACATTTATTATTATTTCATGTTCATTGTTATGATCTTGTATATGTATGCCATTAGCAGGGCTGGAAAAAAATATAAATTACCCTGCAAACAAATCAAATTTTCCAGCCAGCAAATCAAAATTTCCTAAAGGCTTCACATGTTTACATACAAAAGTAGTCAAATTTCCCTTCAAATACCAAAAATTCCCTGCAATGACATTGCCCAATTGATGGGTTTTTTCCAGCCATGGCCATTAGCGCCTCAGATTATTTTCATAGATAGATGGTTCTTTATAAATGCATTATTATTATTATTAATGCATCTGGGTGTTTGATTTGGTTAGTTACCATGCAGGAGCCTTTGATCTCCATGTTTGTGTAAATATTTTAATCATCCACACATCCTAACAATTATTTTTGTCATCGAATATAATGAGTACAGAAAATTTTTTCAAGAACTGGTTACTGTAAAGTAACATACCAAATGTCTTCAGTGTTTTCATTACCTGTACCTCTAATACCGCTATTGACATCAGTACCAGTATACCCCCCAACACTAATGATAACATTAATTGAAAACCAGCAATAGGATTAACAAACATGAAGTACTTATTGGAAGAGTTTAAACTGCCTACTTTCACGCCACAGTTTCTATTTCATCTTGATTTCGTCTAATTGACAAATATTTTGATGAATAGACCTGCTGTTATAGTGAACTTTACCCAAACACAGGGTTCGAAATAAGCATAAGCCCTGTAGTGTCCAGTTGAAATATCCAGGGCCAAAACAACCCCGCTTTTTTGCTACCAAAATGTCCCTTTGATATTATATATGGTATACCAACATGTCCCTGCATAAAGAATTTAAAGGATATGTATGGAAACTGGGACTCACATATTACTGGCTAACAAAACTGGTGCCAGTGCAAGTGACTTACCAAGCTTGATGGACAAGTGATACTGTAAAC
The DNA here is from genome assembly GCA_037179385.1 of Holothuria scabra. Classification (NCBI taxonomy): domain Eukaryota; kingdom Metazoa; phylum Echinodermata; class Holothuroidea; order Aspidochirotida; family Holothuriidae; genus Holothuria; species Holothuria scabra. Next base: position 46,564,960 of record CM074180.1, read on the forward strand.
CAATGCTAATATTGAACCTTGCCCAAACAGGGATTTTTTGAAATTCCATAAGAATAGGCAACCAATGTTGTAAGCCCTTTGCTCCAAGTAACAATATAATAGCAGACTTTCAATGGTATATCTAACAAGAAATAACGGTTGAGATCATCAAAACCCAAATAAAAAATGTCCCATTAATCTTCCGTGTGGGTAGTCGTAATTACCAACGGGTAGTTGGCATGTGTTGCTAATTCTGACAGCTAATTAACATGCAATACTTGTTTGCGTATTCATGCTGCAAAAAAAAAATATGTTGGTTCCTGCCCTCTTGGAAAACACACTTCTTTTTACTTCATATTTTATGCTTCAAAAATTCTCACACTCTCTCTAAATGCTATGTAATGACCATTTATTTTGTACACTCCCAAATCTCCACATTTCATCATGGATTCGACAAGAAATGAAATAATGAACAGAAGTACATGTTGCACTGGAATCCCTTTGATATTTTTCAGAACTAAATGAAAATGCACCCAAGAAGTCTGAAAGTGATTGCAATACAGGTCCTTCTACTTTTTCATTGTTTGTCATTCAACAGTTGCAGAATTAAATAAATGGGAGGTGACTTTTGTTCAGGGTGGTCATAATTAGCAACGGGGTGTTTTAATCTGAACAACAAAGTGGTTGTAATTAGCAAAAAAAAAAATGAAAAATTTGAACACTGTCTTTTGCTCTCACCCAGTTGAATTAAAGTTCGATTTTATCCTAGATGTGAGCAATATATCTTGCCAAATACTATCACAGATATTATTGGCTTACAATCTTTTTTCTATCAAATACATTTTTCTCTTAAGCAGTTCGAAACCCCTCCTCCCCCCCCCCCCATGGGGTTAATAAGTTGTGAAAATGAACAGAATATGAGTTTCAAAAAACCAATTTGCCTAGGGGCCTAAGACTTTAACCTAGAATAAGTTACTTGAAATCATGTAAAAACTGAGAGTTTCTGTGTGTTCAAGTTTGTTGTGAGATCAGTTCAATGAAAACTTTAATAATCAAGAAACATGTAGTAGTGAATATTGGGGAAGTTTACACTACCTTTTTTGATGCCACAGTTTTTAATTCATCTTGGTTCATTCTGATTGGCAAATATTTTCATGAATAAATTTGCTGCCTTACTTACCTTTTTCCGAAACAAGAATTTTTATGAAATTCCATCCGAAGAGAAAACAAGCCCTTAGCTTTATGTAAAAATTAAGTAGCAAAGGTTCAATGCTATTTAGTGTTCGACCGATCATCTGTTAAGTAATCGGCATCGGGCCGATTATTCTGTTATCGCTAAATAATCGGCATCGGTAAAATTCTGCCATTCAACTGTTCACTACCACCGATTATTTGCAAACTGGAAAAAGGGGCTAAATACGGTATACTTGAAACTTGCTCTTAATTTCGTTAAAATTCCTGTAAATACTCAATCCTTTAACTTCCCGCCAAAACGGGATGCATTGATAATCACAAACATAAATTTTACCCCTGCCATGGGAATGATCGTTTGATGCTTTCCGCTATAACCCGGTAGTATTACTTGGAATTCGATTTAGAAGTTTATTCAAGGTGTATTCCTTGCTGTCCCGCAGAAAGCGACGCGTAAGTTGCTGTACAAACTGTTCTGCACAAAACACATAGTACAGACTATCTAGCTACAGTGTTTGCAAGGATGTATTGATAATCACAAACATAAATTTTACCCCTGCCATGGGAATGATTGTTTGATGCTTTCCGCTATAGCCCGGTAGTATTACTTGGAATTCGATTTAGAAGTGCATTCAAGGTGTATTCCTTGCTGTCCCGCAGAAAGCGATGCGTAAGTTGCTGTACAAACTGTTCTGCACAAAACACATAGTACAGACTATCTAGCTGCAGTGTTTCGCCGTTTTTTCAAATCCCCAAGCTTTGCATACATATCTGTGCACGTAGAATCTTGTGAAGTTCGGTGGCTATTACTGTACCTTGCATAAATTAAGGCATTCCCAGCATTCCTTTCGTAATGTTATTTACTGACTTAAGCAATGTTGTCATACGACGTCATTGCAAACCAAAACAGTAATGCATGTGGTCTCTTGCAGCAAACTTCTTGGCCAACGCATGCACTAGACTTATGTGCGTGTCCATTTTTACCGCCAAACAAGGCATAAAATTTTGCTCGGTGACATCATATGCAAAAGATCCATTGCAAAATTTAAATTGGCCCCTGCTTCCTGATTGGTTCAATTGCGTTGATTCTAGACAGCCAATCACAACTCGCACCTTCGCCTATGTGATTTTGTGTGTGAAAATACTCGGTCTCGAGACAAATTTTCCCGTTGAGTTTGTGTTATGACGATCGCGCTTGTAATGTCGGCTAGCGAAGCTGGGCGAGCCCCGTGCTAAATTCACGTAGAATCGGCATCGTAAATCTCAGCGTACGTGGATTTTTCGGGGATCGGACTTACGTGCATTTCAGTTGCAGATTCTTTTTAAACAAGACGGAAGTTTTGGATGAGAGCTGCTAAAAATATACGGGGATAGTTATATCGGAATGGAACCATAAGATACGTTATACGAGTGCCCAGAACTGCTAAGATTATCATGATTGCTTTACATGGGGTTCGTTATTAAAAGCGGGAGAGTAGCTACAGTACATTAACGCAACTACAGTACAATCCAGTACAGTAAAAGAATGCAATGTTCCAACATGATTGGGGGATGAAAATAAGACAGAGCATGATGTTGGCCTTAGAACTAAATTATCAAAGGGCATGTGACATCGACTGCAAACAATTGTACAGTATTAAGGGTTGATTTGTATCTCCACTTTTGAAGTGAAAATATTTCGCCTACAAAAATGATATCCCGTTCGTGAAACAAACAGAACTATTCCCAATATTTTCCATCCTGAACTGGTTATGGTAATAGGATATGCACGAAGCAAGGAGCATGTACTAAAGTGACAAACATGTGACTTCCCTCTTTCTAATAATCGGTGATCGGTAATCGGCATCGGGCCGATTGTTAAATTAAATAATCGGTAATCGGGTATTACCGATTATAGCATAATCGGTCGAACACTAATGCTATTCCTTGAAAGAGAAATTGAGAGACCAGCTTAGGTGATTTGTAGGCCTATCTCAAATCCCAAATCAAATCTGGAGTAACGTCAATGCTTAAGTGATACTATAAAAACTCTTATGTTTTCTGTAAACAGTTTTCTATGGTTAAAGCCTAGGATTATTGTTTCTTGTCTTGTAAAGAAGAGGTTATGTTAACTTCGAAAGCATAGAGTAAGTGACTATGTAAAACAAACTCTATCACAGTGTTAGTATTCATACATAGCACTCTGTGTGTACTATCGCAGCCCATCTGGCAGGTATTGATGTTGTTTGAAAGTATACATAACTTAAGAAAGTTAATAATAAATATAGCTTTCGGTGCCCTTTTGGTTTAAATTTTTGGCGGTGGTGCCTTTCTCAATGATGCCGTTCAAAATTAGTAAAAGTTGTTAGCCATTTAGCATTTAGCTACAGTATGCCCTTTTTAATCTTTTTTTAAGCCCTGATAATGATTCGTTGAAACCAAAACTGACATCAAAGGCAGAAATGGTCTCATTCAAACCCCAGTGCACATGACAGACAAGTTGTGTTCACTGGTCGAAGATTCATGATGTCACAATGATTGGGTAATGGGAATTACACTGTAGAAATCCACTTTCCCATTAGATAGTTTTGCACACAATAATGAAGTAATTACACTGCAATGTAATTGCAGCTAATGCATTGTATGTTGGTAATTTAAAATCATAAGATGATGCAAGAGAACTCTAGCCTTTTACTCAAATGTGTTTTAAAATTTTTCAGTGCATACAGTTCTCCAAAAATAGAGTACTGTAATTTCCATCTCCATAATTGTATAGAGTTTGAGAGACATACAGTACTGTATAATATAATACTATTTCTGTCCAACTGCTACTTGTATTGTATAGCTATTTACCTGTCATGTTAAATTCAAAGAGTTTTTAGACATGGCACTTACACATAATTATTGTTCTTTGTTTTAGGTACATCATTGTTTCTTATTCAAGATTTGCAGCCATTAGCCGAGGATGGCAAAAACTTATGCCGACTTTATTCAGCAGTGTGAAGACCAAGATGGCATCCGTTTTTCCTGGAATGTCTGGCCTTCCAGTCGCTTAGAAGCAACTCGTATGGTGGTGCCTTTAGCTGGTCTTTACACACCTTTGAAAGAAAGACCAGATTTACCTCCAATTCAGTATGATCCTGTTCTTTGTACCAGATCTACATGTAGGGCAATTCTTAATCCTTTGTGGTAAGTTTTTGGAATCTGCAGTTGCTGCACTATATGTGTATAAACAAGTGTGAAGAATAGTTAATATTGAGTAAATTACTTGTAATGGTTTGTTATGCTTGGACAATTTTATTGGTTGTACAATAGCTTCTTTCAAAACTGTGTGCGGTGAAAAGTAGCCAGATATCAAAAAAAAATTTATCAAGATTTTTCCTCACTATGGTATGTCTCTTTGATAATCTCTTCCAAATGTTCTTTTTCAATTTAACTGTAATAAATCTCGAGAGAAAGATTTTTTTACTGTATTTTGGCAAGCAAAATAAGAAAAGGGGGGGGGGGGGGAGAGTGTTGTAATGCATGCAATCTAATCTCTGTAATTACCTGTGGAAGCTGTGTGAGCATACAGTACTGCATCCATGCTGCAAGATAAACTGTGACAGAAACACTTTCATAACAATTAATGAAATTTATGACGAAAGGAAAATACATGAAATTTTACATCCCCAATGTTTGGCAGAACATGTACATTGGTACAATGAGGATAAATAATCATTCTCAAAGAACCCTTGAAAAATCAAAATCAGACAAATTTTGTTCAGTATCCATAAATATAAGGACAAAAAATATAATACTTGATAATGATGGGTTGCAAACTTTATTCCATTCCATCCCAACCCTTACTCCCTCATCCAATAAGAGTGTGCTCATTCATGAAAGAATATTTAATGCACCAAGACAACACAAACACAGAATGAGCACTGTGCAGTACAAGGGATTTTAATGCTTATACCACCATATCACTCTCGTTGTGATGCAAATGCTTAAAGGGCAGGAGCAGTCATCCCAAATTGAAGAAATGTAGTAGACTGTCCAGTTTCATGATTGGCTGTTGGGAGTCATGTGACAATGTTTTTTCTCTTCAAATGTGAAATTTACCAGAAATAACTACTTGGTTTACCTTGAATATGCAATAGTAAAGTCATAAAATGTAATTAAAGATACTTTGAAGAGAAATAAGATGAAAATTGAGTTATTTGGCTTTTTCTTCAAAATAAGTTTGGGGGGACTGCTCTTTACCTTTAAGCTCGAATGTACTACTGAACCTTCTTTGGCTCTTCTGCAAAAACATAATGAAGGAAACTGGAAGAGAAAAACAAAATTTTTCAAATCTATTCTAACAATTCATAGGACAGTGGTATAACATTCAGTTGGTATCTGAGCTTGGGTAGTCTCAAGGGTATAGCAACACAAAAGCCTCAGGGTAATTGTGGGTGATTCAAATGGTATTCAACCTACAGTCTAAAGTTTTCAATCAGAAAGCCTGAAGGCTGCACTTGAATTCAGTACCTATGAGCTTGGTAGTACAAATTTCCTTAAGTGCCTTACACAAAAACTGTATACATTTACTGTACTTGGGAATATAGGTGTGTGGTAAATTGTATATTCATTTGCACTCAGATAGGAGTGTTTTGAGCAGCTTATAATCAGAAAGCATTTTTCAGAAGAGCTTGCAAACTTTGAATTATTTTACTGTCTTTTCTCTAAATTTAAGTGTTTCTGTCATGGTTAATCAAGTTTTGAAAAATTTTAACCATGAGTAACAAAGCACCCTATGTATTTCCCTTTTGTTGTGAAATGACTTTCATTCCTTTCAGTCAAAAATGGACTATTTCTCTCAAATCAAACTAGTATTTCATCAGTTAAATATGCCAGTCCTTGTGAGTGATGTAAGAATTTTTATATTTGTTCTGAATTACATCACCCTGCCATTGCATCAGCTCAAAATAACCATTCCCAAAATGTCGTCACAATATTTTTTTCTTTCTCAACAGCCAAGTTGACTTTAGAGCTAAACTATGGACATGCAATTTTTGCTTTCAAAGGAACCAGGTAGTAAAATACATTGCATTTATCAAAAATAAATATTATTGTTGGTTTATGTATTTATTTTCTTTTCGTAATGTTTGGAGTATCTCTATCTCTCTCTCTCTCCCCTTTTTGGTCTAACTGCTCGCTTTACAAGGGTTTTCTTGTGCTGAGATGGGCAATAGGTCTGAAATGTTGGGAATTCATGCACTCATGCATGCATGAATGACATCACAATTTGTTGTGAAATAGACTATTGGGAAGTTAATAAAATAAATTTCAACATTTTAGATCTTAAAAACAGATTTGACCATGAAAGGTAAAGTTTCCAACCTATTGGTTCAAGTCGAGCTGGCCGCAGCCTTTTATCCAGTTGTGGCTCACTGGCTTCATATTTGGTGTGTGGGTTAGCCATACGGAATAGATGATTCCTATCATTTCTGATGGAGGTGTAAGGTCTGTAAGGTCATTTGGGCTCAGGAAAAGTGAAAAGGTCAAAACATTAAACACGATATCTCAAAAAGGGAAAATGTGACTAATCCCATACTTACTGTGTGGGTTAGGCATGTTAAGTATATGATCCCCATAAGTTTTAGTGGAGGTCAAAGGTTATTTGAGGTCTCCAGAGGTCAAATGACAAATGCCTTGGGAATTAATTTTAAACATGTGATATATCTTGGGAATTACTTTAACACAAGATATCTCAAGTTGGATAACTGTGAGAGATCTCATACTAGCTTTTTCATAAGTCATAAAATGTAGATTGACCCTATTGTTTTTGTTTGAGGTCAAAGGTCATATGGGATAACCAGAGGTCAGATGGTCAAAACCTTGTAAACATGGCATCTTAAGAAGGGTAGCAGGGAGGATCTCATACTTTGCATGGGCATTGTCAGGATGAGCTCTGTCATTTTGGTAGAGTAATCAGATGTCAGAACTCTGCAAACTCATATAATCAATGATGGTAACTGCATTACCCATGTTGAGAAGGTGATCACTATTGTTTTTGATCATTTAAAAAACACCAACAATTGAAAAAAAAAGACATGGACTAACATTTACTGTATTTCAGCAGCAAGATATCACTTAGCCTTTTGGCTTTCTGTTGCAATACTAAATATTTCCATGATAGTCTTCAAAAAGTGTGGAAACAGTTTTGAATTTCGGTATTTCAAAAGAGATGGAGCCCATATGTGGTAGCTGTGTATTGGTGCCATTCATTTTTGTTTTTTTTTTCTCAACAGTTTCCACCCCAGTACAGAGGTATCTCAGAGCAAAACCAGCCAGCTGAACTAATACCACAGTTCTCAACAATTGAATACACATTAACAGTAAGTTTCAAAACTGGAGTTTGTGTAGAGCCTTGAAAATGCTTGAATTCTGTTTGGTTCATTTGAAGGTGCTGAAAGTTTGGGAATTTTATTGATTTAGCTTGAAGTCAAGTGCTTGAATTTTTATTTTTGCTTTACCTTTGTTCTTTGGACATACCAAACCTTTGTACCAAATGTTATTAGGGAAATTTTTTAAACCATGCAGTGTCACATGATTAATTTTTTGAAGTGGATGCAATCATGTAACAGTGATTGTAATTGGCTGAAACAGTGAACATTCTTTGTAGCATTATGGCTCAGTGATGAAAGCCTAGAACCATGATAAATACATTAACCGTCAACCTGAGCAGGGGTGTTTTTAGTATAAACTTTTTTTGCGGAGAAAGAGGGGGTGTGATTAATGGGGGGGGGGGGGAAACAGCAATCCAGTTGGAGAGGCTATTTAAGCAGAGTGTCACTATCAGTTTGATCAGTGAACAGAAACTTTTGAAAATTCTGACTGGCATAAATGGAAATGGTGTCAGGCTTGTAAGTAGAATCTAAGCAGTCATTAACTTAAGCTTTAATGTGCAATAAAATGTTTACTTCAATAATCAATGAGCTAATGTTTTTCAAAAAAAAAAGAAAAAAATCAGACTCTTCTCCTTAAGTTATTACTTTAAGTCAAACCCCCCACTCTAATCTACAATTTTTTACTAGTCCACAACAATTCTCATTAGCCCATCTTTTTGGTGGACAACTAGTTCAAAAAATGCAAAGTATTGACACTCATATAGCATGTGCAGTATTGAGAATGTTTTGATTACCTATTGAGGTCTTGTATACTCACTCTGAAGCAATAAACTGAGATTGTGTCTGTGTGAGGATGAGTTTAAGACAGTTGTGGGAGGGGCTTAAAAGAAGGGTTTAGGGTCATTACAGGATTTGGTATGTCAGAGCGCTACTTATTCTAAGCATCTTGGTGAAATTTGCATTGAAATCCGATGTGTAGTTCTCAAAATATGAGCAAGTAAAGTTTTCACATTTTCAACAAAAAGTGAACTTGAAGCAAGTACATATGACATCATATCCCCACATTAGCACACAGTCTTTTGTTTTTCTTTAAACTTTAGAGTTGATTTTCTCCTCAAAAAACCCACATTGTTAAAATGTGATTGCCTAAGTAGCATGAGAACTTTACAAACTTTGCATCCCCCACAGGGAGGTCCTATTCCAGTTAGCTCCAAGGTCAGCACAACAGTCTAATAAAACAAAGGGAAACAAAGCATTCCTTGTCAATGTGAGGAAGTGATATAAGCTCTGCTGCCCTCAAACTCACTTTGGAACACAAATCTACTGACTTCATTTACTGATATCTTGAGAACTACATGTCAGATTTAAATGGAACTTTCACCACACTATGTAGTTTCGGTTCCTCTTTCACATATGAAAATTAAATTTTTGCTTAAACCTTCCCTTAAAGAGTTCTCACATTTCTTGTGTGCGAGGTAACATGTTGTTGCCTTGAGCATGAGGTACGTGAGACCTCGCTTATAGTGCCCTTGGGCTCTTGTTAAAATATCTCTTCTGATATAGTCCTTGTCTGTGGGATAGTTTGTCCTTGAATAAATGAAATTCTCAACTACACTTTGAAAAGCATTAAACACATTTAAAAAGTAAATTCATTTTACATCACATCTATTTTAGTGCTTGCACCACTTCCTAAAAACAAAATAGTTAATGGATAAATACAAGTCCAACAACTAATACTACGTTTGAAGTTGTGGAATAAGTGTTTGCCTCAATTTTACCGAAGGGAAGTGACTCACATGTGATGAATTTTTTTTCCATTTCTTTTCAGCGAACGCCCCCAATGCCCCTCATTTATCTCATTGTCCTTGACACATGTATGGAGGAAGATGATTTACAAGCTTTGAAAGAATCCCTTCAGATGTCATTGAGTCTGCTGCCACCAAATGCACTCATCGGACTCATTACATTTGGAAGAATGGTTCAAGTCCATGAATTGGGATGTGAGGGTGTATCCAAGTGCTATGTGTTTCGTGGAACAAAAGACCTGAATGCTAAACAAATCCAGGTAAGTTGAATATAGTGCATTAAAAAAATGATGGTAAAGAGATTTTATGTTTTAAATGGAAATGATAAAATCTCATGTAACTGTAAAAAAGAATGAACGCAAAAAAAAATTAGGTCTATATGTGTGACTAATCTGCCACACATTTTGCAAATGATGAGTATTGAGAACAGGACAAAGAGAATGTGGTATACTATTGGCTGAGTCATCAGACTTGTCATCTATGGATTGTTGGTTCAAATCCTGTCTTGTACATTAGGTTGCATTCTTGGGCAAGATGCTTTATCTGTATTGCTTCTGTCTACCCAGGACTTAAATGGGTTCCTGTGAGGTAATTCCCATCAAATGAGCATATGCAGCTGCAGTGTATCCAGTCTTAAGGATAGGTTACTGATGAACAGAGTAATATTTGTGTGAAGCACTTAAAACATTGAGTCATTTGTGAAAAAGCATTCACTAAAACCAGATATTACTATTATTAAGTTTCATTTTAATTGTACACTTGTATGCCATGTTCTGCTAGATTGGAAGATTATAAGCTGAGGTGTAACTCTTTCAAATCAAATGAAATCCAAGTTCCCATCAGATGTCAAATCATATTAATCAGCTCTTACTGTCATGCTCTCATCTACTGCAGGGTTTTCTCTGGTACTCAATAGCAGAGACAGCCTTCTTGCAGTTTTTAAGACTGCCTTACCAACAAAACGTCATAATCACTGTCTCTTACTTCAATTATGCTACAGTCAAAGTCCTAAAATAACTCATGGGGATGAATACAAAATTCACAAGGTCCCCATTGAAAATATTTCTGTAATTTCAAATGAACAAACAAATTGTTATGTTTAATTCACAAGATCACTTCAAAAACGGTAGCAAAGATGAAAATTGTTAAGGAAAACATCCCCCTTTTCATTTCCATAAAAATAACATAATTGTCTTGGTTTCTTATTTCAGAGGGGGACACCGTCAGTAGTGTTTGAACAGTACATGAAAAAGTAGCCTCTAAGATGCCTTCACATTATACTTTATGTGGACTTTGAAGCAAGTTTTTGCCCCCTGAACCTACAGTATTTGTAACTTTGGCCAAAGGCACCTTCAATCTGGACTTGTACACAGTAATAATGCCCCGCCCTTTTTAGTTTCTGGTGAAATTCCTAGTTTGATATTCATGAACTATGTGGACATCTTGTTCCCTGATATCTATCCAGGAAATGCTTGGTATTGGGAGGCCACAAGGTCAGGTCAGAGGTCAACAGCCTCAGCCACAACAACAGCAGCAACAACCAATGAACAAGTGAGTTGTCTGGCAACCTTTTTCTGATATCATTGCAGTTGTACACTTTATAAAAAAGAAATTAAATTTTTATAATGTAGTTGTTTACAGACCGGAGCTGGCCTACTTGTCATTATCAGCTTTAAATGTATTGTAACAGATAGGTAGAGGTGGAGTCAAAGAGTTACTTGAGGTCAAGGGGCAGTATACAATGTCAATCAAGTTGATCCTTGTCCGAGTGACCTAGTGAAAGATGTAACATTTTTCAGGTTGAAGGAATGATGTCCTCAAAATTTAGAAAAAAGTCTCATTGCACCACAATAATGGCCAATTCTCTGTCTTATTTAGATGGATGGAGACCATACATTCCAAACTTTCCTTTTGAGGAACTGGAAACTCGCCACCCAAACCGTATGACAATCTCCTTCTTCTTTCACTGTAAATATAATCCACTTGTATATTTCAATTTTAGATTTTTACAGCCAGTACACAAATGCGACATGAACTTGACAGATCTTTTAGGTGAGCTTCAGCGTGACCCATGGCCAGTAGGTCCAGCTAAGCGTCCACTTCGATCAGCAGGTGTAGCTTTGTCCATAGCAGTTGGCCTTCTTGAGGTGAGAATTGGTGTTAGCAAACCAACAATAGACTGTCAATTTTACTGTCAGCAAAATAAGATTCCAACAGTTACTTAAAGGGGCAATCAGAGTTCGTTTTCACAATGCAAGTTTCTTTATTTCTGCACCACAATTTTACTTTGAGTTCAAAACTAACAAAATATGATCTGTCAGCTGGCACAGTCTGTTGTTGTGATTGTTCACAGTGTGGATGAAAATGTCTCTGTGTGGAATTTTGTTACCGGAACAAAATTACAAAATCCCCATTCAACAGTTATTAACACATAATCAACTTTTCCTCCAACTTGAAAGAACTTTTAAGTGTCTCTTGATTCTGGGGTTAATAACCAGCGAAGAAGAAAAAAAAAGAAGTTTATTATCTGTTTAAAGAACCTTAAGATTAGTAGATGTTATAGAAAGTTCTGATGATGTTTTGATATTTGAAGTAGTCAGTCTTACAGGTACCAGTAAATTGGTTCTTGATTTCATCCAAAATTCCTCTGATATTGACATTTGAGATATGATAATTGTTTACACCACCAGGAATAAGCGGTGCAGCATCTTGATGTTATAAAATATTGGAAGTTGTGCAATAAATAATACTTAAATTTTACTGTAAAAGTAGCAAAATTGATGCAGGGTTGATGCCGTTCAGTAGTTGTATCTTCACAAAAAGCAATCGATATCATAGTAGCAATGTTACTGCAGGGAGCCTGTCATCCTGGAACCTGTCCATGGAGGATATTTACTGTTCAAAATTATTTCAACCAAAGCCCATGTGGGGAGCAAGGGTGCAAAGCCCTCAGAAGCCCTGAGGTTTTAGCATATCTTTGCATGAAGACTCAGGGAGAGGTAGTTACTTTTTCAGTTGCCCTAACTCCTAACTGACCTAACTGGGAGAGGGAGGGGGGCATTGAAAATACCTTCTAAATGCACTTGTTGTTATCCTAGATATGAGTGTTTTATTACATTCTAAAAATTGGGCTTACAAATATGTGCATGCATCATTCTCGGGCCCACCAATATATATACTCTTTTAATTAGCAAAGAGAAACTTATGAATATCTTTTGGGTTATTTCAGCATTACAGGGAAATTTTATTAATATGATAAAGATCAAAAGTGGGGAATGCAAGCTAATACAGATGGCTTATACTGATAAGTTTGGTATATGTTACATTCTACTCAGGGTTATAGTATTGAAAAGCAAAATCTTGAAAACCTGATTTTACTAGAAGAAAGGATAGCGTACAATCTTGAATCACTCAAACCACTTTTTCTTGTAATGTTGGATTTTGACAATTGCTGAAATGATTATCCTTGTCATGTTAATTCCTCTTTATACTTGGGAACAAGCAGAACAATTCACTCTCTTGAATGTTTTTCACAGCCTCACTTTTTTTCTTTTTTTTTTTTGAGAATCTCTCTTTTAAAAGTTATCAAATTGCAATGCTGTAACTAGGTTTAAATGACAACTGTTATGCTTTTCATTTTTCCTCTTCAGTGTACTTTTCCCAATGCAGGGGCCCGCATCATGTTATTTCTTAGTGGTCCTTGTACTCAGGGCCCAGGTATGGTTGTAGGAGATGAATTGAAGACCCCAATTCGATCTCATCATGACATTGAAAAGGATGGTGCAAAATTTATGAGGAAAGCCATAAAGGTGAGTATGAATTCTGACAAAGCAAGAAACTTTTATTGATAGTCCTGTTACATGGCCCCTTGAATTACACTTCTCACCTCTTAAATAAATACTTCTAATAAAATGGATGGGGTATTGTCTGCTGATAAACCTTCCTACTTATTTTTGTAGAGGTCAAATGTAACCCAAGGTCGTTAGCAGTCAAGTGGTTGAAACATTGCTAACTTCCTACAAACGTGATGTGGTGCTGCTTTGATGTAATTTCCCCACATCTATTAGTGTATGCTGCTCCCTCGAAACCTGTCTTAGCGTATGTAGTCAGTTGCACTTCTGATCTAAAGCACTCTTATGAGATTGCTTCCTTTTGTTAGAAACTTCTCAATACAAGTCTTGTTTAGTCTCTGCTGCAGCCATTCAAGTCACTTCTTGCTTTCTCTATTGTGAAAAATTTCTGACAGCTTTTAGTTAAACCTTGTTTCTGTAGACCTATTTCCAAATAGCAATTACACTGAATTGTGGAATAGAGTTTTGGGTGCACGTCATTTTTCACCACAGTAAAATGCCATTGACAAAAATTACAAACACCAAAACTCTATCCCACAATCCTTTGTAATTGCTATTTGGAAATAGGTCTATGCTGAGGAGTTGTTTCTTTTGAGTAGTATGTGTATGCTTTTGCAATAACTATAAATGTGATGCAGGTATACAGGGTGAAATTTTTCCTAGCATACTTATATTAGCTGCAGTAGGTAAGTTAGCTGAGGTTTTACTGTTCAGATTCTGACCAATTGGTTTAAGTCAGGTTGGTCATTACTTCTGTTGTGGTTAACTGCCATGTTTTCTCTACTCCATTGCTTATGCTGAGCACCAAGCACAATGGCAGTAGGTACCATTCAGTGTGACCCAGTTAGATGTCAAACTCCAGACTTTCTAGCTGCAAGTCAGGTGCTCTAACCACATGACTTCAGTGGAGTAAACCTATTCTTATGTGCTAATTACAGATTATTATGGCAGGGGTTCTGCTCTTGGCCGAAGTTACAAGTTGGTTCATGGGGCAAAACCTTACATTAAGGCTCCTATAAGGTACAATCTCAAGGGTTCAACCATTTACCGTTGTGCTCCAATCGGGGCATATTTGCGCACCTCCGGAGTGGGCGGAAAAGGGGACGTAGCATGCCCTGCATCAGCTTTTGTAGGCTATTGACCCCGTGACCTTAAACTATTAACTCCCTCGTTGTTGTGGCCGAATTTTCGGGTAGCTACTCGCAGTTTCGAGCTCCGTGTGAAACAGTAAAGATGGGTGACAGCCGCGCTCTCTGTGTGGGTCTAAAAGGACCCAAACAACGGTAAAGGGTTAAAAGGCTGTTGATTTGTTTAAACTCAAGCATTGCTGCAAAGGTGCCCCCTCTTCTCAAATAAGAAACCAAGATACCAACATTTTATTATTTTTGTGGAAATAAAAAGATGGATTTTCCGTCCTTCTGGAATGGGGGAACAAATCCGCCTAGTAGCACTCCCTCTTTATGGAAACACTCTATGGGGTGTTTCCCCATTTTTGATGTCCCTCATTTCTATCAATGGAGCCTTGTGTTGTTCTATGTTTTAAGCTTTTTCTATATGCTGAATATGGCAAAATGTGAAACATTTTCATCATTTATCATTTTGTTATTTCCGTCAAAAAAGGTGGAAACCCTCAATTTTTGCTTGAGAAGGAATCCATGCAGATTTGAAGGGAGGGTTGACAATAAATAGGTAAATGATGCTTTAAACTTTTTTATATATTTCAAATATGCCTACTTTTTCAGCATTATGATGCACTGGCTACAAGAGCTTCAGAAAATGGACACACAATAGATATCTACTCATGTGCTTTGGATCAAACAGGATTACATGAAATGAAGAATTGCTGTAATTTCACTGGGTATGCATTTGTGAATAGTTTCTTCTTCGTTAGCAATATTTTGATGTTTAAGATCCCTATTGAAGTACTTACTAAGTGTTGTCAGGGCCTTAGCCAGGGTTCAGGAAATTGGCATTTTACTGGTTTAAATGAAAAATGGTCCAGTATCCCAGGTGTGGCCCAGTTGTTTTGAAAAGAATTGTCAAGGTGATCTCCCAATGCAAGGTACTTATGTTGTGTCAATTTTTTAGCTGCCATAGTTTAGTTCATATTTTGTGGAATTTCAGTTAGTTGGTTAGATAAGGTTTAACAACACACCAACATGAATGTATGTATAGTGTCATATAGTTCAAATAGGGTGCAAGTCGTACCATTTAGTCGCCCCTTAAGATAGGCAGGGAATACCATGGGCATATTTAAACCCTGATTTAAACCAGTTGGTTTAAAAACTGAGCTGCAAAACCTAATCTATCTAACGGAGTGACCTGTTTGATAAAATTTCATCCTACTTCTACATCTGCTTGAAGCTTTGCAAGAAATGTATAATGTGAAATAGTGTTTATCCATTGCTGAACGTTCAAAGAGATATATATTGGGAGATAAGTATGAACTGATAGTGAACACACCCCAACCAAACCTATGTGAAAGTGGACCTTAAAAGGTACTTTTTCATTGATTAGGGAAAGTTAATAATTTTGTAGGTATAGATACTGTGATACTGTGGGTTGACTCTGAGAATAGTGGGATAGTGTTTCAGGCACAGATCCAAACATTCCAAAAAAGGGGGGCTGGACCTAAGTGATAACAGGGGTGTGAGGGAGTTGCACTGCTAGTTTCCTGTATGTTTTATATTGTTGATGTGGCCAAAGCGGGAGGACTGAGGCCACAAAAGCCCCCCCCCCCTCTTGGTACCTGTGTTTTGTTGCTACAGTTTGTTTTATCTTTCATTTCATTTCCTTTTTTTTTCTTTTCAGTGGTCACATGGTCATGGGAGACTCATTTAATACGTCACTCTTCAAACAGACATTCCAGAGAGTTTTCAGCAAGGATGTCAGAGGGGAATTCAAAATGGCATTTGGGGCTACTCTTGAAGTTAAGGTTGGTTAACAAAGCATTAGAAACACTTGTTTTTTTTTTTTCTGGACAGTTTTTTTTTTTTTTTTAGGACAGTTTGAAATGACTTCACTGTCTTGACACTTTAAGATGGAGAAACATAATGATTTGACTTTAAATGGGCTCAATGAGTTGATATTGATAACTTAATGAGGGAGTTTAAGGGTAATACCATATGAAAATGCTTATATTCAGCATGGGAAGTCAAGTTTCATTTTAAATAGTTAAGAAAAAAGTTAAAATTTTGAATTTTGTGGTGTCTTGACAGGTAATGGTTTTTGGCATAACTTGAAAAATGTCTGGTCATGAATTTTTGAAAACTAAAGCAGTTATAAAACCTGAGCAGTTATTAACTCACTCATAAAACAGTTATTTGTATGTACAATAAGATTGACCATTTGTCATTGGTATGTAAAGAAAAATTTGACAGCTTTTGAAAATTTGTTGAATTTTATGAACCAACTCAATGAACAGCTTTAATGGCTTAGAATCTTGAAGTTGAGGTCTTCTGTATTTATGTTATGAAGCAGTAATGACTTCTGTCCAAAGGGTGGAAAATCTTTTGTTAATCACCTCAGAACAAAATGTAGAAAAGTTATAAGGTTTTGAGATTAGATGGACTGTGCTATATGTGGTGTGACTTTCATTAAAGTTGTCTAACTGTTATTTTGAAAAGTTGCCTGGTTTTGTATTGAGTCGAAACTTTTTTAAAGTGGTCTTCCTCAGCTTGCCATATGGAAGTAAAGTTTGGATTAGAAATACTTTATTTATTTTTTTTTCTGGTCATTTTGTTTCAACTTCACCTTTTTAGGAAAGGATTACTTGTATAACTGGCCAGTTTGTGCAGGTGGGCAAAGGAAATTCATAAGTGACTTGGCCATAACCACCAGTTAGATAAATGACTCTGCCCTTAGAAAGAGGAGTTTAATGATTTTAAGTTAAATTGCTTAGAGTCTTCAAATTGAGAGACCTTCTGTATTTATTGTTTTAAAGCAAGAACAACTTGTATCCAAATGATGTAAAATCATTTGTTTATCACCTCTGAAGAAATTTAGACAAGGTTTAAGCTTTTTAGATTAGATGGGGTGTGCTACATTTGATGTCACTTTTTGATTCCTTGCCGTAGGCCAAGGAATCTATGCGATGGTGATGTCGTGTGTGTGTATGTGTGTGTGTGTGTGTGTGTGTATGTGTGTGTGTATGTATGTGACGCTTTGGCTTGTAAACACGATATCTCAAGAAGAGTAAGTGTGACTAACCTCATATTTGGTGTGTGGGATGGTCATATTAAGTAGATGATCCCTATTGTTTTTGGTGGAGATGAAAGGTCATTTGGGGTCATGAGAGGTCAAAAGGTCAAAACCTTGTAAACACGATATCTTGAGAACGGTACGTGTGACTATGCTCATATTTTGTGTGTGGGATGGTCATATTAAGTAGATGATCCCTATCAATTTCCTTGAAAGTCAAAGGTCATTTGGGGTCACGAGAGGTCAATAGGTAAATTCCTTAGAAATTGCTTGTAAACACGGTATCTCAAGAAGAGTAAGTGTGACTAATCTCATATTTGGTGTGTGCATTGGCCATTTTGAGTAGATGATGCCTATTGTTTTTGGTGGAGATCAAAGGTCATTTGGGGTCACGAGAGGTCAAAAGGTCAAAACCTTGTAAACACGATATCTCGAGAATGGTACATGTGATTATGCTCATATGTGGTGTGTGCGTTGGTCATATTAAGTAGATGATCCCTATTGTTCTTTGGTGGTGGTCAAAGGTCATTTGGGGTCACGAGAGGTCAATAGGTAAATTCCTTAGAAATTGCTTGTAAACAGGGTATCTCAAGAAGAGTAAGTGTGACTAATCTCATATTTGGTGTGTGCATTGGCCATATTGAGTAGATGATCCCTATTGTTTTTGGTGGAGATCAAAGGTCATTTGGGGTCACGAGAGGTCAAAAGGTCAAAACCTTGTAAACACGATATCTCGAGAATGGTACATGTGATATGCTCATATGTGGTGTGTGGGTTGGTCATATTGAGTAGATGATCCCTATTGTTTTTTGGTGGAGATCAAAGGTCATTTGGGGTCACGAGAGGTCAAAAGGTCAAAACCTTGTAAACACGATATCTCGAGAATGGTACATGTGATTATGCTCATATTTGGTGTGTGCATTGGCCATATTGAGTAGATGATCCCTATTGTTTTTTGGTGGAGGTCAAAGGTCATTTGGGGTCACGAGAGTTCAAAAGGTCAAAACCTTGTAAACACGATATCTCAAGAATGGTACATGTGATTATGCTCATATGTGGTGTGTGGGTTGGTCATATTGAGTAGATGATCCCTATTGTTTTTTGGTGGAGGTCAAAGGTCATTTGGGGTCAAGAGAGGTCAATAGGTAAATTCCTTACAAATTGCTTGTAAACATGTAGTGTTGAGCCGATAACCGATAGGTATTATCAGTATTGGCCCATAATGGCGTTATGGGTAAGATATCGGTATCGGCACAAATGAAGGCTGTCTCCGATAATGGCAACCGATAACAAGTATTTCATCATTTCAACAGTAAAGAGGTAAAAGTTCTCTATATGCACTTAAATAAAATACAGATCGTTTTGTTGAACATAAAATATTCAACAAATTCATTGCAGTGAACGTACACAAACTAGATCAACTACGCTGCAAGCCGGCAGTTCGTAGTCTATAGAATATTTAGTGCAATCCCCATGGGCGTCTGCAGAAAAAAAGTCAGGGGGGGCAAAACCTCACAGTCATCATGAATTGACATGAAATGTGTGAAAATTTCAGCCCAAAATGCCTCCCAGATCGCCGGAAATGGCATTTCCAAAGCCTATTTTTGGCATAGAAACTTGGAAAAAACGTTTTGTTCGGGTTTTTGCTTTGATTTTTATATGTTTTTTTCAAATTTTTGATTTTTCAGGGGCAAAAGCCCCCTTGCCCTTACCTGCGGACGCCCATGGCAATCCCGATGTTTTTCATTTTGGAAGCAGTTCGTAACAAACAACGCTTGCTTGTTGTGTTCTTTCAACAATTAATGTACACACCCATAGCAGAGTGCACGCACCGTAATGTGCAATCTATAGCCAATTCCCTATACAAATCTGTTGTCCGTTTACGCAAGTCAAATTCTTCCGAATCCTGCGACAAATCTCAATGGAGTTTCACTGTGTGAATTTCGCCACGTGCAGTAACAGTAACTCAATGGGGATTTCCACCACTGTGTACAGCAGAGCGGCATGCTCAATGTTCACAATCGCGAACGTTCGATTGAAAGAGCTAACTCAAGAGACCAATGCCTGAGACAAAATGTACGATCTCATGAAGTATCGTAACCGCTTTTTACGCGCGTAGAAACGGGCACAGACAAACAAATGAAAAAACCCATACCGGACCGGATGAAGACATAAACTATGAACTGTCATAACCAGCGAACGATCAGCGCTGTGTAAGGGAGTCTTATCATTATCAGCAGTATCCATTTACAAACACATTCTCTATACTGTAGTGTGTATGTATATGCTGAGAACACCTGTGGTATAATGTAGATACGTATGCTGCTCGCAAGTTTTTTTTTCGTAGTAAAGCTTGGGGAATTACACTGTACAGTCCATACACATACCTATAAATGTGGCATACTGTACTTGCGTCACGGCATATATGTTTAGGCGCACAAAAAAAAACTTTACAGTCTGACTGTAGGTGACGAAATGTGTTTGTTACGAACAGGGTTTCTTGGCTGGAGCGTGTTTTACACCAAATACATCATGATTGATTGCTTAAAACACTTCGTCAGAAAAACGGAAAATTTTTCAGGGAGACAAAGTAACAGAAACATGAAGACTTAGTTCAAAATAAGTTTAAGGTGCAGTAGTGATAAAATTATAATTTTTCAATGATAACAAAACGTGTGATTACGGAAGATTTTTTTTGGGGGGGTATCGGTATCGGGCCGATATTAACTTTGAGTTATCTGTTATCGGCAAGTTCCGATATCTCTGTTATTGGCTCAACACTATAAACACGGTATCTCAAGAAGAGTAAGTGTGACTATGCTCATATTTGGTGTGTGCATTGGCCATATTGAGTAGATGATCCCTACTGTTTTTGGTGGTGGTTAAAGGTCATTTGGGGTCACGAGAGGTCAATAGGTCAAAACTTAGTAAACACGATATCTCGAGAACGGTACATGTGACTATGCTCATATTTGGGGTGTGTGGGTTGGTTGTATTGAGTAGATGATCCCTATCGATTTTCGTGGTGGTCAAAGGTCATTTGGGGTCACGATTGGTCAAAAGGTCAAAACTTCGTAAACCCAATATCTCAAGAACGGTACAGGTGACTGTGCTCATATTTAGAGTGTGGATTGGTCATATTGAGTAGATGATCCCTATTGATTTTCCCAAAGGTCAAAGTTCATTTGTCAGCAAGTTCAAAGCCTGACAAGCTTTCCTGCACAGTCTTTCAAGAAAGGTCACTTGTAGGGTCCTGTTACTTGTCATGTAGATAGCACATAGTGAATACATGGTCCCAGAAGTTTTTGATGGAGGTCAAATGTTATTTGGGTTCACAACGGGCAAGAGGGATCTCTATGTAGGAAGATTGGATGCCTTGCATGTGTACTTTGTGGGCACATTATGGAGTCCTGTTAATTGAAAAACATTGCAAAGCAATGTCAATGTGAAAAAAGGCCTTACATTTCAGTGGCAAGGAATCATGAAGCCTTTTGGCTTTCTGGTTACAACCTGTCTGGTTGGCCTTGGTCTATATTTGTGTGAGAAATTTATTTAAGTGTTTCAAGTCTGTCTAAAGTTGCCATGGAAAAGGAAGGCTAGGATCTCAACTACTTTCTTTCATTCATTCCGGACATTTTGTAAATACTTCACACCTGTAGACAGAGGGAATGGTTATAGTGATTGATTTCAATGGCCATAGTCCTGAAGTTGAGGTCTTCTGCATTAATTATTACTTTGAAAAAAGTAACTTCCAGACATTGCTTTGTTACAACTTTCCTTGAATTGAAGGGAACAAAAACAAAGGATATAGCATAAAACATACCGCTAGTCCCTCTCTTTACATCAAAAATTTGCATATTTAGCTCATATTTATGGAAAAGTGCAATATAGCAACAACCAAATTAAGTGGTCAAATTAATAAAGAAAACTGATGAAATTATGGCTATTTTGTAAGTTAATAATGATTTTTACATCAAATACCAATTTATGTCATTATAATATTACTAAGATATTTTAGAGTTCCCATTAAGAGGGTAATGTTCAACTTTTTAATTTCAGACATCACGAGAGCTGAAAGTTTCAGGGATTATTGGGCCTTGCACCTCACTTGGTGTAAAGAACTCATCCGTATCTGACACTGAGATTGGTTTAGGTGGTACAAGCCAGTGGCGATTTTGCAGTCTTTACCCGAATACAACCGCTGCCGTCTTCTTCGAAGTTGTCAATCAGGTAAGTTTCCATATTTGGATAGACCAGTGGAAACATTTCTTTTCACATGATTCTCACTCGTATAAAAATGAAGTGACCAAGTTGCCCCCTTGGCAGGATTTGGTTGAAGTTGACTCCAGGGTGATTTTGGTGGAAGGTAGATACATACTTTCCTGCATTTAATCTCAAGCGGCTTTTCTCAGTTGCATTCATTTAATACCAGATGCTGCTACTACTGCCAAAGATTCAAAATGATAGATGAGTGGAAATTTGGAACAGAAGTATAAAATGAAACTTGAGAAGATTGTTCAATAGAGACAAGGAAATGATGCAGCACTTCTTCGAAATACTGAGGACCCTCAGGGTATATGAATAATGTCAGTGATATGTCCTGTTAAAGACTAAATTGGAAAAAGCAAGCTTTTTGAGTATGGCAAGCTGACTGCAAATCTCTGAAAGGAAGAAAAATGTTTTATTTGTGAGCTCGAGTTATTGAGCTTTGAAACATGAAATCATTTATTGCATATCATGGTCGTAGCCTGAATTATTTTACTATGTACTTTATGGCCAAGTGTAAAATGCCTGGTTATTGAAACTTGGTAATCGGAAGGTTTGACACTATCTTTAACCAGGATTTTCATCGATGAGCAATCCGAGATTACTTCACTTTGAATGACCTTAACTTAAAGATATGGTAACAGTGAAGCACTTAATCTTACTTGACAGCAAAAGAGTAAGATTTCTTAAGTCAAGATCCAGAACTCTTTCAATATTATGTGCCATTCTCAAGATATACCTTTTCATTTTTTGAATGTTTTTGAAGTGGCCAATTTCCTGTACAAAAAAAAAATGAAATGAAGAGTGGTGAAGTTGACCTGGTGGTTGAGTGTTCTGCTTTGCACACTAGAGTGGAACCACTTGGAAATTTTATGGTTATTTTATGTGAGCTAAATTTGTTCAGCATTGTTATTCACAGTGATGCTGAGGGAGTTTAAATTGGTGAATTATAATTTGGAAATCTAATTGTCCATTTCACAGGCATAAAAAACTTCCTCTTTTTAGAGGATTTATTTTTTTTATTTTGCTTGTCTTATTTTATTTCTTACTTATTTTTCTCTTTTGCACCAAACTCCCCAAAGTTCCCGTCATAAATGTCTTATAGGCCTAAATCTCATCATTTAAACTTGTGCAAACAGCCCTCGGAGTTCTATCCCATCAGAAGTCTTAAAAATGACATCAATGCCTTAAGGGGCACTTAAGCAGGCCCTTGGGCCCACAGCACCTCTTTTTTTTTAAAGTCTCAGGCTCATCCTGATTTCAGGAAGTTATCTGTTTCAGGAAGTCATCCACTTTGCCCAATTCAGCAATCAAACAGTCATGCAGAGCAAGGTATTCCCCTCCCTCCCCATTTTCAGATTTTGGGACTCCCCCCCTCCCAGTTTTTGGGAAAGTGACTAAAAGCTGGGGATTATACACGTCTGCCATATTGGGATGATAAATGGCACAATTGAGAGCAATAAGTACACATTTGTCTAGTTAATCTAGAGGGGCACTATATGTTCCTCACTCTAGGGTAAGGTCCATGATGATCTAATAGACTTCTTGATCCTCAAAATATTTAGCTTAAACAAGTGTTGAAAGGTGATGACAATTCTTTTGTTAACTAACTTTGATATTAAAGGTTGTGTGACATGGAAATGACAGAATTGGGTAGTTAATGTAAAAAGCATTAAAAACCAAGAAAGTAGTTGAAATTCCCACAAAATCAGTCCAAATTGACCATTTTATAGGGTGATTTCTGATTTGCACTTAATCATTAATAAACATGAGCTCAATTTGCAAATGTTGTGATGTCATGAGAGGGACGTGCTATACGTGGTTTATATCTTCATTTGTTTTTACAATCTTCATTTCAAGGACAGTTGTAACATGAGTTGGTCCTGAAAGTTTTATTTTGGAAGTTTAAATTGTGTCCTTAAAAATCATCAGTATCAATAAGCAAACCATCAACTATCTGAGGAGTAATTATGAGATAATTAAAACAGAGTTAACAAAAGAAATGTCAACCATGTGCAACACTCCACTTCATTATTTTTAGCATAAACAACAAGTTGCTGTAGAAACATTCAAACTTTGAAGAGGTATAACTTGAGAACCGTAAAAGATATTGACCTAATTCCAAGGGATTTTTTCTCTGAGAGAGTTCACTCCCTACTGGCCAAGTCAAGTCAGGGCATTTTTCTAACTTATCACACTACCTTCAAAAACCTCTTGATTACACATTAGAAAGGCTTTGTTGGGGAGTTTGGAGAGTGATAATGTTTTACATGGCCAGAAATTTAGCTTCCAAAATAAAACCTTCATAAGTGCAGTAGTTATGTAATAAATTTCTCTGAAATGAAGGTTGCAAAAAGGAAGGATACCATAAGCTATAATTGGCCCCCACTTTCAACATCACAATTTGCATGTTGCTTGTTTATTCATGATAAAGCTATAAACTTGAAATCCCCTTTATAGAGGTCACTTGTGGATGTATTTTAATGGGCATTGTGGCTTTTTTATTTCCAAGGCTTTACTGCTTCAAGTGATTTTAAAATAAAATATCTGACTCAGTCTTTTTCAGTTCACCAGACTTTTAACAACCTACACTTAAGAGGGAATGTGTAAAATTTGAAGCCAACCAACAGGCAAATCCAAACAGGCCAATGAAGTTGAACATTAGTAGTGGCCATTAGGCTTAAATTTTAATTTAATTGGCTATGTGCATTTCTAAAACTTTGTACTCAGTGACATTTTAGGACATTTTAGTAACCAATCTGCCAAATTTGGGGTTTGCAGAAGAAAAAAGAAGGAAAAATCAAGACTGATTGGCAAAAGTCATCATAATTTAGTGAGTTTGACCATCCCTTTGATTGTGTATATGAAGTTGAAATCCACAATAAAGCCCACATCATTTTTTCACTCATCATTCTTTCCCACTTTGTATTCAGTGAATTAAAAGGCCACAGTCATTATAGCCTACTTAATTTGACTGTCCCTTTGACTGTTCAGATTTGTGTATATGAAGTTGAAATGCATGAGCCCTTAAAACCTTTCCCTATATTATTCTTTCCCATTTCGTTGATTCTGAGCATTATGAAATAATATCTCCAAACCCTGCATTCTATGGTAATCATTCAGAATTGTATTGGTCAACTAGTAAAATAAAAAGTAGCAGCAAGGTACTACAGTAGATAGAACAGATTTTGTACAATACTTTATTACAAACTGAAAATTTAATTTAATATGGAAGCCTTTTAGAAGAAAAACAATTCTATACATTTACTTTTTATCCCAATTCTATCATTCCAAACTCACTTTTTTTTTCCAAACCTTTAAAGTTGACTTAAAAATGTATTCAAACATAGTTTGGCAGTTAAGAATTTGAACAGGAGTCCCAGCATTACTTACCTTCAAGGAGAGTTTTTCTTTTAATGCTAATGTGAAGGCTCCCTGGTTTGTATACATGAAAAGAAGTTTCCTCAATGTGGATATTTACTGAGCAGCTTGAGTGGAAGTATAATCCCGAAGCCCAAAATAAACCTGATCCTGATACATTGTCCTCATAGACTTTGTCTCTGGACACCTTCAGGGCCCTTCCAAAGAACTATGGACTTAAATAATAGACCTTTGGGTCAGTGTTTCTCATCATTGCCAAATTCCAGGCAGTTAAAATGGCATTTGATCTGATAAAAACCTAAGGCAGCCACCAGTCCATGGTATTCATGGACTCACTATCCAGCCTTTTAGGACTTGGAGACCATGAACAAAAATGCCCTTATGTAGTGCTTCTCTGTGAAGCTCACTCCAATTAATGGGGCTAGAGAAATCAGTAGACCTTATGCATGATGTCACAGAGCAAAAAGTAAGCCCTCCTTTGGGGGCAAAACAAACCATCGACAAATGCAGACAGCTGATTTGTCAGCCAGTGGAATAGGTGCACAGACTGCTACATGTGCAGGTCCAATTCTTATGCATGATGTCACAGAGCAAAAAGTAAGCCCTCCTTTGGGAGCAAAACAAACCATCGACAAATGCAGACAGCTGATTTGTCAACCAGTGGAATAGGTGCACAGGCTGCTACATGTGCAGGTCCAATTCTTATGCGTAAGGCCACGCATTCCCTTGTTATGCTGCAAAGAATGATGTCATTGTGTCATCAAGGCATAAGGTCTATCATGCTAGCCTGGGTTCTGACTTCTGAGTGACATGGACATAGGGGGAAATGAAAAGATAGATATCCCAACTAAAGAATCCATACATCCACTGTCCCACATTGATTATCATCTTAAGATCAAGAACCCATTCAATCAGTGTCAGGAGATGTGGTATTCTTTCCCTGGAAACAAATTGTTTTGAGTCAAACCAATGGCCAGGATTGTGAGAAAGTCAGCCCCCAGAAAATAAAGAGATGACTTGGTAAAGACTAGGACCCCCATTGGCGATACCTTCCGAACCCATACTTATTTGCTCCACAGAGATAAGAAACCATACATATTATATCCCCTGTGAATGTGCTGTCAGTCCAGTGTTTACACTAAGCTGCTATGGTGCAATTTTGATTCAATAGCTTGTCAATTTGACATACTTATGCTTATATGAAAAAATGAAAGAGAGGATTTAATTTTTTCCCACACATGATATGTGTACAATTCCATAAAAGGGAAATTTCCAAGCAGTCAAATTATCTCATACTGAAATTTATCTCATACCCAATGTGTAATTTCTTAGAGGAAACAGGCTGTCACTGTCAGGCACATTCTTGGTGACTGTTATGAAGACTCCCATATTTTTCAGAAGTATTACACTGTTCCAAACCTGAATACACTGTTTGAGCTTAGAGATCCTTCTTTTGTTTTGGACTTTCTCAAAGAGAGTAACTTAGGCGCCTTATCCAAATTATGCTATGCGATTTTCCGCGGCAGAATCGCCTCACACAATAACATGTGGGATTCCGCGTTTTTTGGAGTCAGGCGCGCGGGCGGATTATTGAAGCAATTCACTGTTGAAGCCTTGCTCTCACTCACAAAGTAGAGCGCGGCCGACCACAGTGATCAACCCTCTATTCATGTCCGCGATAAGCCCCGGTACTCCGCAAGCTACTCAACGTCGGCGATAACAATGAGCCAATCGATTAGTGAAGAATACAGACCTGTTCCGAGATGCGTAGTCTGCTACATATAGGAGTTTTCTAATCATTCCCTAGATATGTAGTAGCACATGCTTAATTCATGTATGTGAGCACAGCTAATATAAAATATGATACAACATGTGGTAGCACTGAAATTCAGGTATTGAAATGTGGGTGCAAATACTGAGACAATAAAACACCTCAAACAACTGCAAATAACCGCAATAGCGCAAATTTCGTTACGAGAGTACAAATTAAAATTTCACAAAGTTTCTGTAAAATTGTAGCACAATTGACTTGATTATTCTTCAAAAATTTTAGTCTGAGCTTTATTCTTCCTATTACCTTTGACTCATCCATTCTTAAAGTAGGGGGGAAATTAAGGAATAACTTTTTCCCTTCACTTTTGGTCCAAAGTTGTTTGGAGACAGTTTCATACATTCCCTTTGCTCAAGTAAAGAATAAATCTGCCATTCATAAACTGTATGTTTAAATTTCTTTCAAGAGATTCTCCCTTGTTGTTACGAACTTTGCTTCGCCCCTTTCATGATGGAATGATCTAATAAGTAATATTGGCATGGATTAGACCTGGTGTTTGCACTTACGCGATATCAAAAAAGGGTTTCATAAAAAAGGGTCCCGATCGCAACACCCTCAGGTAATACTACGTGAAAAGACATTTTTCCCAGTAATGTCCTCCCGACTCTATGGTGAAGAGCCGCTTACAGAAGACAAACAATACTCCCGAAGATGAATGGAACAGACCTTTACAGACGATTTGTTTATGCTCCATAGGGTTCTCTATATGCCTGAGAAATTTACATCTCTATCGGCGAGGTAGCGATCACGTTTACAAGTTCAAATAAAACGGACAGAAATATAGAAATATGACAGAAAAAACCGTTATTAAGAAAATAAATACTTCTATCACACCTTTGTCTTTTTCATATTTCAATTTTTGAACGTTGTCTGACTAAAAAAGCAATCCTGCTTGTACCTTGAGGTTGTTTGCTTTACTGCTTCCAAAACGTAAGTTAAAAATATCAACCAATCACAACTTTTATTTACAGTATTCTCTTGCACGTCCGAAAATGTGTCACTTGTGTGAATTTTGCATGCTCTTGTGTACACGTGCAGTAGTACTTTTTTCACTGACAAGCGATGTATATTCATTTGCCAACACCCACGCTATCGTAACCTTATTAGGAAGTCGCGTACCTAGGACTATTACGTAGGTTCATTCATGTAAAACCCTGTCATTGAGATTGGGACACCCCTCAAATTCCTGTCGGAAAGATTTTTTTTATCAACGTGGGTAAACGTCGCTATTTGGGTGTTCACATGATAAAGAAATTTTGCCTAGATCGTTATTTTTTTCCAAACTATTATAGTGTTGGTAGTCGCATCCTTGTATTTCATACATGGCGCGAGGATATTTTGCTTCGTGGTGAAGAATCAAACCAACAATCCTGGTGTCTTAAATTGTTCATCAATATTAACGAAATCATTTCAACTGGATAGAATCACAGGCATGTCGGGTACTAAGTAGGCTATGTGCACAAACATGGTAGACTGCTTGCAATGAAAACCTTACAACCTGAAGGGATTGACATGCATATTATTAATTATTATGATCTTTTTTGTTTTGCTTGTTTTTTGTCGGGAGAAATTTGTTTCGCCAGTTATCACCACTGACGATCCCGAGAAATGTGGCTTCTCGGCCTTTTGGCTAAGATCATGTGTAGTATCTGTTCTTTTCATCCAGTCAAGAATGGAGCCATACATGACAGACCAATGATGAAAATGGTCTGAAGGCCGTGAGGTTGGTCGTTAAGTGTTGTCCTTCAGTGGACGTAATAGCTTCTTCGGGAAGCAGTATCAAGTTTGGTTTCGCCGAACGGCCCTTTGCCAGAGGGTCGGGAGGACTTTAGAAAAAGAGAAATTTGTTTCATCCTAAAGATATACACATGATATGTTAAAGAGATGATATATTATTTCCTAATACCTGCAGTCCAATTAATAAATGAAATAACATCAAATACTAGCCAAAAATTGATCTGAAAACTTAAAAAAAAAAAAAAAAAGTCAGTCGGCAAAAGCAAAGAGAGGGGATCGATCTCGGTACGATGGATCTCAAGACGTGAAGCATGCCGTTATACCATCTGCCATAATATAATTCCTGTGTTGTGCAAAATGTACTAATACTTGCAACATGTTTGAAGGCCTGTATACACGAGCAACGTTTGTAAAATATTCTCACTTCACTTGCAACTAGCCCAAAGCGTACTTGATTTCGGTTTGTTGCACAGTGTAGACAGAGTGAAAACAATTTGAAAGCATTTTAAAAATGTTTTGAGAATGTTTTGAAAAGAATTGTCAGGACGAAATGTTACACAGAGCATCTTTGGCCATCATTTTTAAAGTTTAGCCCCTCCCGAATTGGTGGTGACGGAAGTCTATATTTCTAGACAGAAATTGGCCCTACGGCCCGCTGTCTATAACTTCAAGGTTTGGTTTTTGTTAGTCAGTATTATACTCGAGGTACAGAGCTGTATTAAGTAAAAGAGGCAACTTTGTATTTTAGTAAATCGTTAATATTACGCAGGGCCGGCTTGGTTTAGCCAGAATTGTTACAAATGATTGCTATCATTGTTATAGCAATTAACACCCTGATGGGGATATCCGAAGGGGGGCTGTGGTGTCTTACAAAATTATAGAAATTAGAATGAAGCTTGTAAAAAGAGATAGTAACCGTGCAAAAAGGATGGTTGTCAGCATATACATGTCTGCAAAAGTTCTTGTCGGTTCACAATTAACACTCTTAAATTAAGCCCCCCTCGATCCCCTGCACATCCGGTCCCCTCCCCACACACACACATCATTTACAGCCAAAAGGTTTAATAATAGTTTACTACCATGTGTGAGAGTTTGATTATAGTGCAAAGGTTTGAACCAACCCCATAAAGACATAAGAGTCATGATAATATTTTGCAATGGCACCACGTAACACTAATGTATATGGGAGAATTTGGCAAGTTTTCACCTGCTGCAGATACCACCCAGTCAGTAAAATATGCTGCTGCATGCTTTATACCATGTTCTAGAGCAAATTAAATATTGTTTGGAAGTTGGGAATAAATATAAGAAAGAAAACATTCACCACTGTACAGCTTTCACATTAAGGAAATCGAAGATAAACATGTGTAGGGTAGGTTCACAATATACATATAGTTGCTATACGTTAGGCAATGGCAAAAGTACCAAGACCCAAGACATGCTGAAGAAAATTACATCGTCGAGAAAAAATTTACACCTAACTCTCACATATGTTTTGCAGATTGCTGTATGAGGGTCTTTTACAGATGGCTTGTGAATTGTTTTGATGTTCTTGGCCACGTGGAATTTTGTCGACCCTTTTCAGTACTCGAGCCGGCTTTGTGAAAGGCAGGCTATATATTTGAGCAGATACCTAACATAACAGACTCAGCATATGGTACCAGATCGCGATCCAGTTGCTCTCCTTATAGTTGCTCAGAATGTATTTTTTTCATGTTTTTGGTTGTCATTAGGGGCGATTTTTCATGATTTTATGATATGCAGGGAGCATGATACAACTAAATGAATTATTGCATGGTGTTGGTCTAAAATTTATGTTCGCAGTTCTTTTAAAATGCCTATACTCATTCGCGAAACTGCGTAGCAAGAGCCAATTTTCATTTGAAGATTCGTTCATTTTGCATCACACACTGCAAATGGAAGAACTGTAAGACATTTTCATGAAATGATGAAGCTACGACTCGTGAGTGTTCTAGTGTATAGCTTGTGATAAATGCTAAGTTTGATACATCATATATGTACATTGTATCTGTTCCGATTTTCGAAGTACACAGCAACGTATAACAATAGGTCCAATCAGTTTCCTATTCACGTACGTTTTTCCCCGCGCTACTTAGGACACTATCTGCGGATTTAGACTCGTAAGAAGATTACTATTGTTTGCATGAATGAAACACTGTCTGCCCGCGCACTTCTTAGAGCTGGGTTCAGTGCCCAGTGCCAGCTCTGGAAGATTGAGTTTTTAACAAAAGGACTGTTTTTCCGCGGCAGCATTAAAATTGCGACCGGACGGCTCGCGGAAAATCGCATAGCATAATTTGGATAAGGTCCCTACATAGACAAATACGGTTAATTCCAGGCCGAGCAGCTGGTGAAGACAGGCATGAGTGGGGTCTTTCAGCCATCAATCGTCTTAAATTTGTCTACATACAGTGCTGAACCCTCATAATTAGTGAAGTCGAGGGAATCAAGTGGTATATTAGTGTACATTCATCCATGATACTTTTAAGCAAAGAATCGGAAAAATTAGAGCTGATGGACCCCAGTTATGGCGGACTTAATCAGACCATCACTTGACTGTTTGGATTCATTTATATGAAATTTTGACCTGACTCCTGCATGTGCTTTTGTCTGGACATTTTGGAGGAGTTTTACTTATTTCGTTCTTATTCCACTTCACCCTCCCCCTTTTTTATCCAGCTGACAATAAAAACTCTTAACACATTCATGTCAGTGTGTAGTTGAATCCCATCTTTCTAACTAATGAACTCATCATGTACCATGCTTCTGGTGACACTCAGTCCTTCATGGTGTTTGTGCCCCTCTGCTGGGAACATTCCCCCCCACCAACCCTTCCACAAAGCCCCATTGCAAAATATCCAGTGGCACTGCTGCATGCATATATCCTAGATGTTTCATAATCACGAATGTTTACAAGCTGAAGGAAGATATCTGAGAAGGGCAGGAGTTGAAGATTTGTAAACACATCTGTCCATAAAAACATTGAATTATCCCTTAATTTCCCTAGTGTGTGAAACATATACTATCAATATTGTCAGTGTAATATTTGTCACTCCTGGTGTAATAGGCTGATTCACAAGACATATGGTGTGTCTGTTGCTTATATCATTGTGGACATTTCATTTGGGGATGAGGAACTGCCAAAACCAATTAACATGGGATTACTTTTTTTACATTCTGTGAGCATTGCTGCAGAATGGTTCAGTATCAACAGCTTTGTTGGTTTAGTGTAAACTCATGGTACAGCAAGGATGAAAGTGCCTTAGAGAGTAACTTTAACCTTATCCATTACCCTAAATGTCCCTGAGGGTCGGGCCTGTGGGATAAGATCACTGTATTTCCTGCCTGTTGTCAGTGGCTATTAAAGATGCAGCTTTGCACTGCATTTGAACTTTACTTGAAACCAAGCTTGAACCTAAACCTCATCGGAAACCATTTTGGAACTATAACATTTTATGTAGTTGAGGCTATGATGAATTCTGTTGGTTTGTCCTTAATTCTTTTCTAAACCTAACCCTAGCAATAACCCTAACCCACAGACGTACCCCTCTCATTGACGTTCTGTTAGCTTGGTGTTGCCTTACATTTTGTGGCATCATTGTAGTACAGGCTTGGTAGTGTAGCTGCTCTGAAGGTGCACTGAACTGCCACTTTGGCTTTTTTATATCATTTTGATCCCGCTTTGGACATGAGGTTGTTAAATTTAAAGTTTCTTAAAATCTCATATTCCCTGTAACAGACCTGAGAATAACGTATGATATGTTTAATCAACCTAGCCTCCTCGTGACATTTCAGTTGTGAGATAATAATTGTTTCAGATTAATTACTTCTAGTATTTGTGCCCTTTAACCATTTGTTTGCTTATGCTATAGTGTGTGTATGTGGGTGTGTATGTATGTGCGTGTGCATGCTTGTGGTGAAGGGATTTACTCAGTGCAAACAAGTAGTATTATTGTTAGTCATGTAGCACTGTACTATACTGTAGTATACAATAAAACAGTCTTAAGCTTAGCACAAAATGTCCAATGTTATTAGTGGCTAGATGTTGATGCTTTGACACTATTTTCTAAATTATCTCTTAATCTCTTAAAGGCCTGTATACACGAGCAACATTTGCAAAACATTCTCAAAAACATTTCCAAAACATCCACCAGCAACAAATCCAAAACATGCTTGTTTTCGGTTTGTTGCAGAGTGTAGACAGGGTATACAGCATGTTTGGAAAATGTTTTGGAAATGTTGCAAAAGAAATATCCTGTCAATTCTTTTCAAAACATTTTCAAAATGTTTTCAAATTGTTTTTACTCTGTCTACACTGTGCAACAAACCGAAAACAAGCATGTTTTGGGTTTGTTGCAGGTGAAGTGTTTTGAGAATGTTTTACAAATGTTGCTCGTGTATGCAGGCCTTAACAGATATGTCAGATGAATCAGTCTCTTCTTCCCTCTTTACAGTTTTCCCCCATGATCTCCCAAATTTGGACGTTAAGTCAACAAATCTCTGAACTCAAAGTGCACTGAATAATTTAGTGTTCAAGATTTGCCTAGCAACTTTGAGCTTTGTTTAATTCTTTTCCGCAGAATTATTACATACCCCAGTGCCATGTGTACAAAATCTACTGCAAAATATTGTATTTGTGAAGCAATTAGTCCATTCTGTATAGCAAATTGTGGTGCTATAAATTATTCCCTGAGGAGGTTGTTAATTGGTTTTAAATGTAACTGGCCCAACGTAGTTAAATGTTGTCAGGCCTTGATTTTCAGAAAAATTTATGGTTGTCCTTTGGGCAACCATTTCAGTATTTTTAGTTGTCGGAAAGAAAATTTGGTTGTCCGAAACATTTATCGAACAATTACAAAGAAGTAATGTTGTTTATGTATCATTGGTTTCAAAGAATAAAAAGATATGATTTTTGAGAGACAAACACACAGCTTTAAGTCTGAAAATGTATGATAAAAAAAGATGAAAGGGTTGATCGGACAGCAGTATTTGTCTTTAATCAGTTGTTTCTTTAGTCAGCAAGCTGTTTAAATATAATTCATTTTGAGAGAAAAATGGTCATCTTCTGGACGACCAGCTTTTAACTTTTGGTTGTCCGTATGGAATTTTTGTTGTCCCAAA
The DNA here is from genome assembly GCA_037179385.1 of Holothuria scabra. Taxonomy (NCBI): domain Eukaryota; kingdom Metazoa; phylum Echinodermata; class Holothuroidea; order Aspidochirotida; family Holothuriidae; genus Holothuria; species Holothuria scabra. Next base: position 46,598,699 of record CM074180.1, read on the forward strand.
CAATTGGACAACCATGAAAATCAAGCCCTGGTTGTAAATTAGTGCCACATGTACCTACCTTACTCATGAGAATTAGCTCTAGCATTAGCAGGTTGAGGATATATGAGGAATTAATGTGAAAGTACTAAGCCTCTCAAATGAGTTGCAAAAACATGTTGATGTATAGGTGTATATCAGTTTTCTCTAAGAAGTTATATGTTGGGTCAATATACTCAAGTATGAGAAAATTTGACTCACTGGAAATTTCAGTTCAGTGTAACTGTACACACATCAAGAGTGGGTAAAGATTAAACCCTTCCTTTTTTTCATTTTTGAAAACATCAGTGTAAGGTTGGGCAGTATACAGGTACTGATGTCAATACCGGTACTAGAGGTACAGGTAGTGAAAAAACCAAAGATACGTGGTGTGTTACTTATACTGGTTATTGAAAAAATACCAGGACCCGGGTTTCACGGTACCACTGATAATTGGTACCGTCGGTACCGCCACAAATGGTACCGGTATTACCGTAGTACCGGTACCAGAAGAGTAAAAAAGTAGGATTTTTATCACATGCAAAATATCCGTAAAAATACCATGCATTGACATAAGTGAAGTCTTCTGATAATCCCTGCCTCCCGTTTCAGTATTTTTTATAACATTTAGTCACCCCACACTAAACAAATCGGTAAACAAAAAAAGAAATAACCTCTCTGCAAATTAAGCGTCCGATAATTTCGGGAAACACAATAAATCAGCGCCGCACGTCCGCACCGGAGCTACACCCCACAAGATGACAAGAGCACTCAGGATTGTAATGAAGATTGCAAAAATAATTTCTGCAAATAATAACAACCCCCTCCTAAAGTATAACCAAAAGTTATTAAGTAGAACTTTACAAAAATATTTCCATAAAAGACTGATTCATCAAGCTTTCTTCCCGCCGAGTTATCGCTATCAAAACTAAATCAAAGTGCTTCAAGATTGAATTTACGAATGCATCGCGCAGCAATCCGCTGTACAATAACACTATACTGTTCTTCAGTACGTAGAGCAATACAACAAAGCAAGTGAGTTGATCAGTTGAACTGAACACGCGAGCCAATGATTTAAGCGGGATTTACTGTGTGTTCAGTCCCATTGCTTCACCGTGTTACAGTAATTTCTGAAAGAACGTTGCGTTCGTACGAAAGTTTTTCTCCCACAGACATAGACAGTGGACGTTATGGAACGGTCCCACTGAATCACTGTGTTAAAATCAGAAATCGTCGATGCAACGTTGATGTCAGAGCTTGCAATGCTATGATTCTTTGTCTGCTTACAACGAATTTCGCACTCGTATAATGTTGTGTGCTATCGTAATCAAAGTGAATTTTATCAATCAACGCATGGTATCTATTCGCAATACACCATGTGAAAGCATTTGCTGATGAGCAGCGATCGTTCGGGGGTTGCGCAGAATGTCAAAAGAAAGCAAGGGCCCTGTTAGTGTGGAAGGTACTAGTTCTGCGAAAGTAACGTTAAACAGCACTTTCCGAACTTCGTAGGGGGATTTGTGACTGAAATAGCGCAAAACGATTATCAAGTGAATGTTCCCTGTTTGTATTGCAATCCTTAGAGACACGGCGCATTTATCAAATGGGTTTTTGTTTCATTCAAGTATCATTCAAATTCAATGCTTTATTTTTGAGAAAAGATTTTCACCGCAAAGTTGACTGATCGTGTCCGTCTAGTCTAAATACACAATGTGAAGGCGCAGGCGAAGCTAGCGCTGGCAGGGATCGTTCTGAGATTGCGCAGAATGTCGATAGAAAGCACGTTCCTTTTTAGTGTGGATGGTGCTAGTTCTGCGAAAGTAACGTTAAACGGCAATTTTCGAAATTCTTAGGGGGGATTTGTGACTGAAATGGTGCGAAATGATTATCAAGTGACTATTCCCTGTTTATATTATAATGTTTAGAGACACGGGGCATTTATCAAATGGACGTTTGTTACATTTTAGTATCATTCTAATTTAAATGCTATAATTTTGAGAAAAGATTTTTCACCTTACAGTTGAGTACCGAGTCTCCACGATACTTCGGTACCTTTAGGTTGGTGGTACCGTACCGTACCGGTACCGGTACGTACCGGTACTTACGGAAATACCGGTATACCGTGAAACCTTAACCAGGACTTGAAAAAAATTACCGGTACTCATTATATTCCCCGACAAAAATCACTGTTAGGATGTGTGGATAATTAAAATATTCACACAAACATTTAGAGCAGAGGTTCCTGCACAGTAATGTACTGTAAGTAAGTACTGCCTCAATACCGGTTCTTTGTGTTTACAATACTGGTGCCAACATTTTCACAGTACTGCCCAACCCTACATCAGTGCATCAAAGTGACAAGCCATTGGGTCAAAATCGCGTCATAGCAGTGATGACGTACAAAAGTGATTTCAAATTTGTGAAGGCTCCCATTTTACATGAAAGTTTCAATATTGTTACCCTTCATGAGTACTGAACTGTAATGTTATGATGAATCTTTATAGAAAAAATGAAATCCTTTTTTGGCCATTAGAAAATATATTCTTTGAGGTCTTCTTTTCAGAGAAAATATGTTTCACACTTCAACAATGTATAAAAAGCCATACAAAACTGTTTTGTTTTTATTTTATTTATTATAATTATTTTTTGTGGCTTGACTGTGCAAAATGCCTCCTTCAAGTTGTGCATGATATGAATACAGATACTAACATACAACTTAACAGAAAAAGAAAAACTTCTAACACTATCATAAAATAAAACAAACATATTTTAATAGAAAGATGTTCTTTGTTTGTCTTGAGTGGGATGCATAGAGCACAGTTGATGTTTGCTGTTATGTAGTTTTATTCCCACCCAATGACTGACCAACCTACTGCATGGTCAATTGGTTAGAGCATCAGACTTCCTTGGGGAGGTTGAGTGCTCGAGTCCTGGTCACAGAATACCACAAACTAAAAACGGAGCCTACTGCCATTTTGCGTGGTGCTCAGTGTAAGCAATGGAGTATGGCAAACAAGCCATTGAGCCACAAAAATGCCACGGCCAGTTCAACTTGCATCAATAATTGGTGCAACTCCATCTAAATAACCCTACTCAATGTTGCTAGACTTGGTTTATGTAGCAAAGAACTGGTAGACCTGAGAGTTAATTGGGGCCCTGAAAGCTGATTTTGCTTTTTAAAATCTCTGTATGGTCTCTTGGTTGATTCTGCAAAATGGGAATGACATGCATCCTGATCACGACACAAAAATGTTCCTTGTGGCATCCAAAAATGACATGGAACAGATTTAGAAAGCTTAGATACGGAGTTGTTTCTTTCCTCCTTGAGTGGCACATATGGATCACAGTTCATGTTTGCTGCTATATTGTTTTATTCCTACTCAGTGACACTAAACTTGGTTTACGGAGTAAAGAACTGCTGGACGTTAGAGTTAACTGAGGCTCTGAAAGCTGATGTGGCAGTTTTATAATCTCTGTATGGTCTCTCTGTTGAAACTTTGGTCCTCCAAGATGGGTGCTAAGTATTTCCTGATCACCACAAATTCCTCTTTTGAGCACATTTTGATTTTCTGCTGGAGGTGGGCTGACCTTGTTTTTATCAAAGTGGCAATTAATTTGTCCCCGTAACTTTTGAAGCTGCTTGCCAGCTGCTATGCGGAATGTTTTGTTTAACACGGCGTAGAGCCACGGGTTGATGGCAGCATTCATAAGGGTAAGAGAAAGCGAAACTTGATAGAGAGACGGCATGAGTGACTGGGACAGGAATAGATCAGTCACAATGAAAATGTTGAAAGGTAGCCAGCAAGTTGCAAATACACCTGTAAAATCATGGAAAAACAAAATGATTATTAGTTTTAACACATTTCATGGTAGAGATGCATTTCACTAATATTCCTTACTTCTTGTTTTCTTTTTTGGTTTCATTTTAATGTTTCAGTGAGAGTGCTATTTGTTCCTTTAAAGGTAAATACAAATTTACCACTAGAAGTAAACAAGAAGTTCACTAAAAGCCATGGTCTATTGGCCATGGAGAAGGGAAAACAAATCAGTGATCCCACAACTGGGAAAAAGCAGTGGCTAGTTCGGCTTAAACCAACTGATCAGAAACAGAGCCATTAAGCCTCATCTGCAGTAACTAATTAAGTCTATTGGTCTTTGGCTCAGGAACTTCTCACCATTATTAATGAGCCAAAATACAAATATGTGAAATGAACAAATAGTCCATAGAACAAAATAATCACTAAACAATGTGCATGTCCAGCAGGCTTTGACAAATTTGTTTTTTTATAACTTGTCCATTGGGCTGGGGATTCCCAAAGTCTACTTGCCTGCATGAATATGCACTGAGTCCATATCTAATTTCCGTTGAATTCCTATGTGAAGACAACTTCTGTGCTGCTTGCCTCGCAGGCTACAATATTGAGCAGTTCACTTGTCCGAGTCATTTTTCACTTGTCCCGAACTGTCGGGCAGGGGATTTGTCGAACCCTGATGTCCAGCCCCCAAAATGAGGAAAAGGGTTCAAAGGGCCAGATGCCTATGACCTCACAGCATATTTGCATAAAGGGTATTTCCCTTTGAATTATAATTATAAAAATGTAATAGGAATAATGCTGTGAAAGAAATGCTAATAGATAATTTATTTTAGCCATTAATTGCAAATGTTCTAGACAAAAAGTTGGTATAAATATATACGTAGAAAGAAAATCCTCATAAATACAAAACCTACATCTTTTGACTTTCCTTTAATATAGAATTTAATTTTTTTTTTAACATGGAAAAACAGGGTTTTGAATGGGATTGAAATTTTGAAATGTTGAAACTATTAATCTAATCTGCCCAAAATTTACTACATCCACCAAACCTGACTTTTAAGACTCCTGTAACTTTGAGAGAGTCAACAGTTTTATCAGAGACTTCTATCAATGGTCATAAATTTCCAAGCAATGATTCATGCAACAGAAACCCCTTGTGATTCCACATGTGGCTCATAGGAGAGATTTAGACCTTTTGTGAAGTACTTATATATTGCTACTCTTAACATTTTTAATCTACTTTATGTTCCACATAAAACCTTTTATGTTCAACTGTCAGCGTAATGCACTGAGGCTCAGAGAGGCATTCACGTATATATTCTATTGAATGATGGAGAGAGGAAAGCTAACCAAGACAATTTTCGTACCTGCAAGTATTGCTAAGATTTTGACAGCTCTATAGTCCTTTTGTTTGGGGGAGACGTAAGTGCAATTGTCCTCTGTGCACTGAATGACTTTTCGCTGTGCTTGTGTGAAAGCAATTTTTCCAATAGAGATATACATGCAGCAAAGAAGGACGAAAGGCAGGAAGATGCCAATTGCTGTAAAAGTCAGTGTAGCAGCTACTCCCAGTGAGGGTAGACACATTTGGTAACAGGGATTGAACATGAAGCCTGTCGAAAACACAAATGGCAGACATCCCCAGCAAACTGCAATCACCCATAAAGTACATACTATTTTAATTGCACGTTGTTTAGTAACTCTTTGGTTGTAATGTAATGGTTGTTTGACCGCTAAGTATCTTTCAATACTTAAAAATGTAAGAGTCCATATTGAAATTTCCATGAGAATCTCAAAGAAACATCCAGTGAGACTGCACAACCAAGATTTTGATTCACTCCTACTAGGCAGTGTTTGTATGGTGATCACCATTGGAATGAGGAGTCCTCCTGAAAGAAAGTCACTAACCGCCAAATTCAGTAAGAGACCCCATGTGACGGAGCTCAGTTTGCTGGATCTCAGAATCACAGCTATTACCATTAAATTACCAACAAATGCTGCAAAAGCAGTCACAACCAGCACTGAGCACAGAATGTACGAAAAACCCATCAATTTTCCTGGTGTATTTGTCATGGATCCATCAGTGGTGCCAGTCACCATTTCCATGGTGGGAAGGGTCATATTTAAGGTATTTGCAGCCATTTTTAATCCAAAATGTTTAAACATCTACCCTCAGTAAAAAAAACATTTCTCTCTTCCTCACGATCACGTCTCGCCAAAAGAAGATGCCTTATACTGAGCTAGTATATCACTGGAACAGTGTTTATTCTTTTAGGGAGGAAAGTTTCTGCTGAGCCTATACATAAAATTCCTTTCTCAGTTGTGATCTCTCAATCTGACTTCGGAGTTGGTTAATTTAATGATCATCATGTCCAAGAGCTTTCTGCATATTTTCTTCAATGGTTGATGATCGGTGGCTCATGAATATATGAAATGGAGTGGTATTAGATGCTGAAAGTTGAGCAGCTTCTGGATTCTTTGTCTGCAAGTTTCCTGGCACACCCTACAAAAACAAATTACAGAAATATCACCTTAAATACGTATTTGCTCATGAACAAACTGCTTACATATATGTACTTACAAAGTTGGAAAACTGTCGAATATGTCTCAGTTCATGTTTAATATCATACTTGCCAACCCTTTCATTTTAAATGGAACAGTTCTGTTTTCTGAGCTTTAAAAATCAGAAAGTTCTGTTTTCCTGACATTTTAGTATTAAAAATATACTAATACTAAATATGATCAGAATGAGTGCAAAGCAAAAGCTTGGCAAAATAAAGTTTATCTGTATACACCTGAGTGTTTTCAACATATAATGTGAACATTTAGTTAGGAAGAGAGGAGTTTCACCTCCTGAATGCCACTCACTGAAATAATTGCTTTTGTGCCCATGGGGCACAGTGGATCATTTGCTACATATGATTTGTTTTATGAGACGAAGATGTTGGCAAGCAGTGCTGTTTTGTTTTAAATCATGTTGATTAAAATCATGATAAAAATCATGATTTTAATAGTAAAACAAATCTGATTTAAATCGATTTATGTGATTCAAATCACAATTTTTTTTAAAAAAAATAAAAAGAAATCAACAACCCTGTTGACAAGTATGTAAAACTATCAGAAAGTCTAAAAATCCCTGAAAAAGATTTAAAGATCCAGTTCTCTCACCCCAAACAGTACCAATTCTCCTAAATTTCTTACTGAAGCCCCTCCAACTGTTGTCTGAAATTCATCCTCATCTAGATACAACCATGTGCTATTAAGTCCCAGTAATTTTGCCCCCTACCCTTTCCAAGAAAGGAAATGTCCAATGGACTTCGGTTTATATTATTTTTGTCAATAGCACATTACATCACTGAAACAGTGTACAAAATTCAATCCCTTGGTTCTTTGTAATTGCTTTTTGGGAAAGGATCTGTGTGTGCAATACCTTGGGAAGAATGGTGTGATGGTTTATTTGAGAAACTCAAATGGTTTGATAATGATAAAAGATATCAGCTATCTGTGCCATTTATCATGTGCAATATATTTTCTTCTAATTGGGTAGTAATTGGTTTAGAGCTTCACTGCTATTTGCTAACTATTGATTCCTTTGAGTCTGATAAAAATTGTTTATGGATTGCATGTTTATGCAGGAAGAGATGTTCCTTTATTAATTTATTAGAGTAAAAAGGAAACAATAGCTAGGGTAGATAAATGGGTAGATGATAAATGGGAACAAAAATAAATTAATTTTTCAAGGGTTGCTTGTAAAATATTATTGCAGACAAATACTTCTGTGTTAATTTATGTAGCTATTGTATGAAACAGTTACTGTTTCATGTAACAACGTAATGTAGTTCATACATTCTTAACAGCATTTGGAACACCCAGATATTATGAGGCAGTGTTTGTATCAGGCAGCAGAATCGGGTCATTCCAACACTTTATGCAAACATTCTCCAAGTTTTAAAAATGCAATATTCTTCATGATTTTAAAAGGGCAAAAGCAGTCACCCCAACTTGAAGTGTAGTAGACTGTCCTATTTCATGATTGGCTGTTGAGGGTTATGTGACAACATTTAATTTCTTCAATTGTGAAATTAACCGCTTACTTTTTATTGCATATGCCATACTGAAGTTATAAAACATGATAAAAGATCCTTTGAAGAGAAAAAAAGAGGAAAATTATGATATTTAGCTATTGCCTCAAAATAAGTTTGGCAGACTGCTTTTTACTTTTAATGGGAAACCCATTTCAGGAAATCAGTTAAAATTTAAAAAGGAATGGTTGCACCTCCCCTCCCCCCCAAGAAAATAATTTGTTGATTAACAATAATTTTTCAACCAAACTTTTTCAAAAATTCAAAGGTTATAACTTACATAACTCTTCAGATGCATGTTGAGTTTGTTAGTGCATTTTAAATGTAATTCTGCCCTTAAAATAGAAGTATAGCCAATCAGACTGAGATTGCTATATACATTTATTTCACATGACCAAGTACTGTACATTCCATTGTGGTTATTTTGAAGCTATTTGTAAATTGATCCAAGGTAGACAACGCTGAAATTAGGGAAGTCGTGTCTACTGGAATCTATAAAGCGGTGTAATCATTCTATAAAACAAGGTCATGTTGCAGCTGGTAGAGGCAACCAAGTCATGTAAATTTAGATTTCTCTGTGATTCATATTTCATAGGTCATTGACCAGCAACAATCCATTCTTAAATAAACAAGTCCCAGATCTATTAACGTTTTTGAGAACCATGGGTAGGATCTTATGATGCTGCGGTGTGGTCTTTCATGATGAATTTGTTTTCATTGAAGACCAAGAACATGGTGTGATGCATTGTTTGTGATTGGAGGGGATTAATGGGAGGAAAAGGGTAAAACATCATTCCATGGTTATAAAAAATTATCCCTTGTTTCTCCAGTTCAAAAGAAAACAATCTGATCGGTACACTGAGACAAATTAAAGCTCAGATGTCGTCCATCAAGTTCAACTTGCTCAGTGCTATTTGTACACACAGCTTTGCATTCTGTGAGTTCTGTCATGCCATATATTTTGTGCAGTTTCTCACAAACCATAACTGACCAATCACAGAGATGTCTCAGTTTAAATTTATCGATCAAAAAGGAGTGATCACTCTTTTTAAATTCAAGTGCATTTCAATAACCAATAGTGATGAGAGGCATCAAGTTATCATCAAGTCTTAAAGGTAGTGTGGCATGTCGGCAAATAGCCCTGAATTTACTTGGTAGTTAAGGAGCAAGGTCTCCTAAGGAAGAATCCGTTGGAATTATTTCAATAACTTTTACAGTTCTCAAGATAACCTCTTCAAAGTTTTAATGTTTCTGAAGCAACTTGAGGCTTATACAAAATAGTGATGCTGGGTGTTGCACAGTGTTGACATTTCTTTTGTTAACCCTTTATTAATTACTCATCAAATTGTTTATGGTTTGGTAATTGATACTGATGATTTTCAAGGACACAATTTCAACTCTCCAAATAAACCCTTGAATTTACATATTGAGCTCATATTTGTGCATGATGAAGTGCTAATCAGAAATAAACCTGTAATGGCCAATTTTTTAACTGATTTTGATGGAAATTGTGGCAATTTTCTTGGTTTTTAATGCTTTTTACATCAAATACCAAACTTTGTCATTTTGGTGTCACACCAGACTATTAACTGTCAATATTTAACCATCCATTACTTTTTAAAATTTGGGGCAAAAGTTTTTTGTACTCATTATGAGTTGTATTCTGCTGCCACTCTGGGAGAATATTGTTTGGAAAGTTGGGAGGAAGTTTAACCCCTCCCCCTTATACTTTTGTTGGTTTCGATGATAAGAGAAACCAATGCATTCATGATGGCGTGCGTGTGTATGTATGTGTGTGTGTGTGCATGTGTGTGTATGTGTGTGTGTTTGTGACACTTTGCTTGTTAACACGATATCTCAAGACAGGAATGTCTGACAGTTTTCAAACTTGGTTCATAGATGCACCATATTGAGAGGAAGAACCCTATTGTTTTTGGTGGAGGTCAAAGGTCATTTGGGGTCACCAGGGGTCAAAGTCTGAAAACCTTGTTAACATGGTATCTCAAGGTTGGAAGCTTGGATATATTTCATATTTGGTATGTGGATGCGTTATGGCCAGAAGATAATCCCTATTGCTTTTGTCGGAGGTCAAAGGTCATCTGGGGTCACCAAGGGTCAAAGTCTGAAAATCTCGTTAACACAATATCTCAAGTTTGGAAGCTTGGATATATTTCTTATGTAGTATGTGGATGCATCATGGTCAGGAGATGGTCCTTATTGTTTTTGGTGGAGGTCAAAGGTCGTCTGGGGTCACCAGGGGTCAAAGTCTGAAAACCTTGTTAATGCAATATCTCAAGGTAGGAAACTGGGATAGATTTCATATTTGCTATGTGGAAACGTTATAGTCAGTAGATGGTCCCTATTGTTTTTGTCGGAGGTCAAAGGTCATCTGGGGTTACCGGGGGTTAAAGTCTGAAAACCTCGTTAACACGATATCTCAATGTAGGAAGCTTGGATAGATTTCATATTTGGTATGTGGTTGCGTTATGGTCAGGAAATGGTACCTATATAATGTTTTTGGTGGAGGTCAATGGCCATCTGGGGTCACTGCTGGTTAAAGTCTGAAAATCCTGCTTATGCAATATCTCAAGATAGGAAACATGGATAGATTTCGTATTTGGGTATGTGGATGCATTATGGTCAGAGGATGGTCCCCATTGTTTTTGGCAGATATGAAAGGTCATCTGGGGTCTCCAGGGGTCAAAGCCTGGAACCTTTTTTAAATATGATCTTTCAGGATAGCTGTTTGTCCATTTGTCTGTCTGTTGTTTGTATGTCTAACTGTTGAATGACAAAATTATGTTTTGAACATGCTAGTATAACATTTGAATGAGAAGATAATGGTGCATGATGGCATTCTTTGAAACGGAACATTTATGTATCATCAAAACCTCAATGCAGTTTTGCATTCTGGTTTAGTTCTAAAAATGGAACCTACAGTGCTGCCGTATGTTGTTCGTGATGCTGTGCATAAGCAATGGATAAGGAAAAACAAGCCAGTGAGTCACAACTGGAAAAAAGGCTGTGGGTGGCTTGACTTGAACCAATAGGTTGGAAACTGAGCTGTAAAACTCTAACTACAACTACAACACATGTGTTGTTGTGTCATTAAATCTAACTGGAAGGAAATTTAAATCATTTTCTACTATAAAACAAGTAGAAAGCTTTGGGGAATGTGAACTGCATGCTGGACAACAAAAGGATTTTACAATTCAAAAGTATTCTACAACTCTCCTCATAAAACAAAATTCATGAAAACTATGTTTTATAGTAGCTGAAGAAATGTTGAAGGTGGAATGAGACTGAGGTCAGTTTGGAGGCCACTACTACATAATGTGTACCAGATGTATCAAATCAGTTTCTATAAATAGAAGTTGGCTTTGGGAATTGAGTTTTGATATGGAAGGGGGCATCATCTTAATATATATTGATATAGCAGTAAATCATTCATGTAAATCATATAGAGTACCATGAATAGACCATATATTAAGCTATTAATAGTAACAATTCAAAAGACTCCATTCTCACTGCCTCCTTCTTTTCCCAGACTAACGGCAGATGAAAATGAAATTCCTTTCGGATATTTGTCTCATGAATGATCACTTCTCTTTGATTGACAAATTTAAACTATAACATGATTAACACAACCAAAATTGTAATTAGCATATTAAAAATCTTTTAACACTTAATACTTAATAGGGAGGGAGAGGTGGGATGTGTTGGGGCTGAGGCTATGAAATTTTCCTGAAAGTTCATTTGAAAAAAGTGAAGCATTTCCTGAAATAAATATTTGCTTGTGAATCAGAAGTCACCATTATCAGACTTTTCACAAGCTTCAATTATGCACGGATTTAGCTGATCCAATTATGTGGCAAGAAGTTTGCATTGCCACTTTTTATAGTTAGAAATATATCCAGATTTGACTGTTTGACATTTTATTTGATCTCTGCATTAATTTCTGTTGTTTCCATTTCACACCATGTGTGTTGTCATGGCTATTTGTAGTGGTTCAAAGGATGCAGTTTAATCAGTCAAGAGCTCCATTTGGAGTACGTTAGTAGCTGAGATATTTGTAAGACGTTATGTGAGAAATATATAGGAGACTTATTGGTCAGCATTTGTTCAAATGGATGGCTAATAATGGGTCTTTTTTTTATTTTCCTGTTTCCAGGAAAGTTAATGGGTTGAGCATCACTTAGTGTGCACTGCAGCTAATTAAATGGCTTGCCTTAATTGATCAATTTACCTTACTGTCTTCTTGAGTGACCTAATGTTGGATTGATTTGTGGTTTTCTTTTTCTGCATCACAGCAGTCTCTAGTTTGAATGAAAAAGGCTAATGGAATTGTGTAGGACACTGCCCACTTGAAGTGAAAAATTTGATAGTAGAAAGAATAAAAAAATGAGTGCAAAAATAAAAGAATAAAAAATGTTCAGTTGTCGTAATAAGTAAGCAGGGAATATAGTGAAACAATGCTTTCAGTTGATCAGGTGATGCATAGTAATTTGTGCTTGTACAGTTGTTTTACCAGTTTTTTGCATTCTTAGTACTGTGTATGTTGTGTGCAGTTGGTCTTATTATTTCATTTTGTAAAAGAAAGGGTTTCTTATACTTCACAGAACTAAATGAAGCACAGTTGATGAAGGGGCAGTGAGGGGGTAGTCAAAACACTTTTGGCTTAACTCGGACTTTGGAAGGTGTATATCTTCTCTTTATCTGCAGGAGCGGATCCAGACATTCCAAAAGGGGGGGGGGGGACTGCTAATTTCATGTACATTTTATTGTTCCAGCAAAAAAAAGGGTGGGCTGAGGGGGTAAAAGCCCCCCCCCCCCCACCTCCATAGTTCTGTGTCTGATCTGATCTAGTCTTTACACTGTACAGTGTCATTTCCACAATCAGAAAATTTTAATATTCTTAGGTCTTATTTGTAACTTGAATTGATTTCAGAATTTGTGCCACATAATTCTGAAAATGCCTACATTTATAATTTACCCTCTGTTGTAATTTTGGAGTTTGACTCCTGTCCAGGTAATTCCGAAGACGTTAGTATTGGAACATTCTGCCATATTGCGCTGGGTGCTCAGCATAAACAATGGAATAGGGAAAAACAAGCCGGTGGGCCACAATGGGAAAAAGACATTGGCCAGCTAGATTTAAAGGGGCTCATTGAGTTGATATCGATAACTTGATGAAAGTGTTTTTAAGGGTACAGCCATTTGAAAATGCTTATAAACAAGATTAGTCAAGTTTTATATCCAATAGTTATGAACAAAGTCAAAATTTAGAATTTTGTTGTGTTCTGACTTGTTATGGTTTTGTGCATGATTTGAAAAGGTGTCTGGTCACGAATTTTTAAAAACCAAATTGAGCTGTTAAGTACTCACTCATAAAACATTTCTTTGTATGTAGGATATGGGAATAGTCTTAGTTTGACCATTTGTCATTGATATGTGAAGAAAATTTAACACCTTTGGAAAAATTTTTTTAATTTCATGAACCAACTCAGTGTGCAGCTTAAAACCTATCGTTTAGAAACTGAGCTGTAGTTAGTTAGATGGATTATTACAGCCCAGTTTCCAACCTATTGGTTGAATTTGTTTTGTTTGGGCCAGAGCCTTTTTTTCCAGTTGTGGCTCACTGGCTTGAAACTTGAGCTGTAAGTTAACTACATTTAACTAGGGTACTCTTCTATTTGTGATATATTTGGTATTATGTACTGACAGTGTTTTACAGAAAAAACCATTAGGCAAAATTTTAAGAATTACCAGGTTTGGGGTGGATGTCTTTCGAGAAAGTTACTTTTGCTTTAAGAGGAATGTTCCATTGACAATCCCAATCACTTAAATATTTATCATGAAATATATTATTTATTATAATATAATTATTACATATATTCATTCATAAAGTGCAGAATTCTACTAAAGAAATCAAATGAGCTACTGTATTGTATTTTATTAAGGTGCAGTAGTTAAAACAATAAAAGACTTTCAGAGATAAATGATGAAACAGAAAACCAAAAAGAATAAAAGAAAAAAAAGCATGAGCTATAGATAAAGAGAAAAGAAATGGTTCAAACAGGACTGTGTATGACCAATAGTTGTACTGACCCTGCTTAGTAGCCAAAGATCTACTACCTTCAGATAGTAGTACAGATATTATACTTACTTGCAAAGCTTCCTACTCCTTTGACCCTTTGTCTTCAAGTGTTTCCAACCTTAAACATATTTCATCACCTATGTTTACTTGTTTTAACCTGATGCCACCAACTTGGTTCTGTTTGGTGGAATTATATATCCTTTTATCCCCTTCTGCTGCTGTTAACTTCACATAGAAATTTGAATATTAAACAAATTTTACATGACTGGGCAGCATTCTTTTTCCATTTTAATAAATGACCCAGCTGTGTTAAGAACTTTGTCTGAATTTGTTTGCAACTTATTGTATTCTTTAAGTTAACAGAAGCAAAAAAAGGCAATTCCGGAAGTAACCCAGTGGTAGATTCCCCCTCAATTGGTGCTACAGTTTCCTTTTGAAATGTGTTTTCAGTTGGGTCACCCAGAGGACATAAAAAAGATAAGCTTATCATTAAATATTTGAAGTTGCCATGGACACTCGACCTCATCACTTTGGAATTAAAGTGTCTGTCATGGTGAAATCAGCATTTTTAGGGTTTTCATGAAAATTAAAGGCCATCAACTCTCAATGCAAACTATATGCTATATTTGTAGTAGTCTTCACAAATTGTCAATTGGCAAATCTCTTTGATTGACAGCAAATTAAAAAAATACAGAGCTCTGTAGCTCATATTACACAGTATGTACTGTACTGAGAGTGTTCTGATCACACACATTGGGTCTTGTTCTGTATACTGTCACCCTGAAGCTATATTGAGATTGGGTCTGGATGAGTATGAATATTAATTAGTTGTGGGAGGAGTTTAAGAAAGTAGGTTTAGGAGCGTTGAAACTGTCTGTGGTTGGAAGATTTACACTTTAAACAATTGGAAATTTTGCATTTTTGACGACAAGTTCAGAACTGTACAGTAGGTCTATGCACACAAAAAATTTCAGCACATTTTTAGGTGGTTTAATTAAAGGGCCAATCCCCTCACCCCAAACTGCACTTCCCATGGGGGGAGGGGGGTACAGAAACTCTTCATTAGCCCAGCTTTTTCATTGACTGTTAATTCAAACAATGCAGATTACCAAAGCTTACATTACACAGCATGAAGTGTACTGAGAGTGTTTTGGTCATACACATAGAGCTTTTCTATACTCACCCTGAAGCAATAAACTGAGATAGGGATGAATTTCAGACAATTGTAGGAGGTGGCTTAAGTAAGAAGGTTAGGAGAATTGGTACTGTTGGGGTGAGAGAACTGGGCCTTTAAAGACAGGAGTTTGCCATTTTGTATTAAATGCCCAATCCCGTTTGGTCATCCGTGTTGGGCGTACGTGTTCTAACATGCAAGCATTTTTATTTTGTAATTTGTACTGCAGCTTACCTGAAATATTAGATATTTTGAACTTCTGACTACACAGTGTATATGATGCTGCTCCCAATAACTTGAAACCAATGCATGGAAAAGTGAAGATTTTGATGTTCCTATACAGTATTACAACATTTACTGTAGCGACAAACAAAATACTGATGTTTGATCTGTTTTCAATTTTAAAAGCTTTTTTTCTCCACAATTTTCACATTTCCCACATTACACCTTCAATATTTGTGATTTTTTTTTTCGTTGTGACTATTAACACAAAAATTTTTGTGTAAATAAGAGTACCTGTAGTCACAATTCATAAGAAGAAAATTTGACCTGATTGGCGGGGCTGGCACTTGTATATGGCCATTGACGGCTCTGAATATGGCTCTGCATACATACATGTACAACTTGCGTATCTATCGTTTGCGCGTACATACATAATATTAAGATCAAGGTATATGGTGTGATATCAATGCATATGTGGGTGTATGTGTACGTATGGTGTGTCATTGAATTTAAAGCAAAATGTGTCAAATCCTGGAAAAAATCATGGAATTTGATTAGCCAAAGATAAACATGAAAGCTGATTGGCTATGGTGGCTTTTTAGTCTGCTTAGGTGGTTGTGGTACATGAACTATTTCTCAGCACTAAAAAGTCAAAAGGGAGTATTGCCCCTTACCTCCAGAGCTGTTTCTCCCACAGTATTACGTCATAATGTGGCCTAAGCTAACATTGAAAAAGCACTAAGTGTGCCCTATATAAGGATTCCCCCAAATCCCCAAAATTCTCGTATGATACTGCCCTTTATTCGTACGAAAATCTTTATGTGAATAGTACTATCACGTGCCATTGTGCGTACCAAAATTTTCGTGTGAATAGGCCCCACCTATTTTTTTTTCCATTTTTCCTTTTTTTGTAATTGGTGAGCCATGTCTTTAAGTTAAATAGCATATTGTTATTCTTTGTAGTATATTAATCATTATTTTTACTGGATAAAGTAAAAGTACAAATTAATGGGAACTTGCATTTGCCTTGAATAAATAATTGTACTGCTTAGACAATTATTCATAGAGATGAAGAAGAGTAATTTGCAATTTAAATTCAGGTCAGTGGGTTGAAGTAAATTACGTACTTACCAAAAAAGAGGCATTAGTATGGAAGGACACTCACTGCATTGTATTTCATGAACTTGTTTCGCCATACTGAAAAATTTTCAATCAATTACAGTAACAGTTGATAATTCCTGACATGTTTTTTTTTATCAGTGTTTATATTAATAAAAGAGAACCTTGATATTGCTAGAGTTTAATGCTAATGAAAGCTATATTTTGCAGGTAAGTTCAGTGGTCATAAAATCTATTTTGGGTTTTATATGTTTATGCAAATGTCAGCGCAATGTTTTTTTCCTTTAAATTGAAGTACAGTATAGTTTATAAAGTCAAAATAGTTTCAGATCACTTTAGAACAAGAATTACCTACAAGTCAGTATTTTTGACAGATTTACAGTAACACAGAATATAGAATATGGAATAGATGGAATACATGGGAGTTTAAGAGCGATGTTTTACCAAAATACCCTGTGCAGGGTTTCTGACAATGAAAACGAAAATCCCTCTTTTTAGTTCCATGAAAATATCAGTGTCAGTATCTTGGTTTTTTTTATAAGAGGGCACCTTTTCAGTGCTCAGTGTTCAAACTAGCCTGCAATACTGTAAGTTCTTGGTGTGATGAAGACAACCAAAGATTGTTTATAGCCTTTAAACCCCTTCAGATTGCACCTTAAAGGGTCTTGCCCCCCTCCCCCCCCCTGAATCCACCTGTTACATTAGCCAAGGGCAGCAATGGCAGCATCAATTTGAACTTAGGGTTTGGCAGTAATAAATCACCTACCCACTTTAAAATTTTTGTCAGAATTCCTGCTATATTGAACACAAATATATCCTTTAAGGAGCACACCTCTATTCTGCATGATAGTGCTAGAAACCATGACAAGTTTTATTGATAATTAGTAAAGTTCCCATGGGTGGAAAAAGTTGAGAAGTTGGGTGGCTCCTTTCCAGGAAATTTTGACATCTGTAGGGAAATTTCCCTTTCCTGTACATGAAAATACTTGGAGAATGGTGGGAAATTTTACTCCCTTCCAGGGAAATAATGCTACTCCCTTCCTGGGAAATAAACATTTTTTCCAGCCCTGAAAGTTCCATATCTTTACATAACTTAAAGGTTTTGTCTTAACATATTGCCTCTAGAGAGCCCTAGAAATCAATGAACTTGAAATAGATGTAATAGAAGCATCTTCTAGAAGAGTCATCCTTTTTTTAACACCATTGGGATATGCTGTTACTCCACCCTTGTAAATATCCCTTGAGGTTATAAACTTTCATTCTGTTTGTGCAGTCTTTGACTGGACTGTAAATAAAATGCATTATATATTTGACTGTCATAATTTGGAAACTCAAAGACTGGCAACTTCTCTCAGCAAGTTAAAACTTAAAGGAAACATTTCTTCCATGAAAAATTTGTGTGTGCCTTTAAAATTTGAAGCGCGATATTTGCCATTAAGTTGAAAAAACTTCTGCAAGTTGGGAAGGAGCTAATGACACTGAAGTGATGTAACAAGGTGAAGAATTAATTTGTCATTTGACCTAGCAGACATTAATTCTGTACTGTTTGTAGTATCTAGTGACAAGGAATGGGTGAAAATGGTCGTCACAAATCACTTGGAAAGACAAACATTGAGGCTCTTAAAATTTTCCTGTTAAAGCTAGTGTAAGTGCCACCTGTATTTGCTTTTAATCTAAATTGAACTTTGTAAATGACTTAGTTTGGCAATTGCCGTCTCCAGGGTTCCCATTTTTAATTAACTCTGCTGTTATATGGTCTTTTGCAATTGATCGTTGTACGGGTATGATATACCCTACCCTTTGGAGTTTACACTGCTGAAGTGCACAATAATATGAACATGGATGTCCAGCATCTCTAGTTACCTCCATTATGGTCTTTTGTACCTGGCCATTGTACGGTTATGGCATATCTTGTAGTAGCTTCAAGGTTTGCACTGCTGAAGTGCACAAGATCACCTACAGCATCACAGGAGGGCCCCCCCCCCCCCCCCAGGGAATAATCTAGCATTCAAATTTTGCTTAGCAGTTTTGAAGATTTTTGAGGTCTTTCACACATTGTTTGTGAAAATGCAAGGGTTATGCACACAAAAAATTGCTACACAATTTTGTATTTGTGTAGCAGTTTGACCTGTTTGTGTAGCAAATTGCGATGCGATACTGGATAAATTATTCCCTGGGGGGGGGGGGCTTCTATGGGAGTTTGAATGGTTTGGAAAAGACATGTTGCATACTAAAAGACAAAGGAAGTGAACTGTAGATTGTAAATGTTAGATTTGAGGGAAAATGCAGTCCCCTACAGTAAAATGTTCTAATTCAGGATTAGGTAGTTAATCATGTGACCATATTTTCGTTAAATCTAGGGAGAGTAACTTCTCCTTTCACTACCTTTTGTTTGTAATTTTTATGTTTAAAATAATTTCAGAAGTATGAGTGTGAAGCAAGTATGCAGAGATTTACAACAGTTTGCAGATTTTGAGCAATTTTGAGGTAACTGTCTAGTGCCTTGAAGGCACTTCAGAAAAGATAAACCTAAAACCTCTATCTTTTGTGAATGTGTTCTCTGTTTGTTATCAAATTGTTTTCTGCAGTCAGGGGTGGAAAAATGTTTTATTTCCCAGAAAGGTAGTAAAATTATTTTCCAGGAAGGAAGTAAATTATCCATAATTCTCCCTATAGTTTTATGCACATTCAGCTTTCTCCACCTATGCCTGCAATATACTGTAAGCATTTCAAAATTTTGACTCTGCTTTCATGCAATTGACCTGACTTCATATGCAATGTCTAGCCTCTGTATGACATAAAATACTGATTAAGACATTCTTCAAAACTTCATTAAACTTAAAGATGTTTTCAAAATATTCAATCAGACTAGCAAGAGGGAATTGCACCCAAGTATGCTCCCTGCCACTGTTTGAACTAAAAAATTAAAATGTAAATCCCCCTATCCCCCTTTTTCTTCTGGTGGGAAAATTTAAGTTTAGATGTAACAAGGGGAAGTACAGTATTGTCCCTTATAAATGTATGTACACTCACGAGAAAGGTGGGGGAACTTACTTTCGTCTTCAACTCTGATTGTACGTAAATTTATATATATACCAAGAGTAATGTCATCAAATTTCTCTGTTTGTTCCTGGAAAAGTGATGGAATTTTTTTCAGATAGTGCAGGATTCCTGTTCAAGTCAGTCTCCTAAAGCATCTACTGTATAGTCTATAAAGACATGCAATAAAATGACCCACCAAAGACTTCAAGGAATCTGAAATTTATATCATTTAAACATAACTGATAACTTGTGTGATAGTGATTCAGAATCCAAGTAAATCCTAGAGCAAAATTGATCATCAGTGTTTCTACATTCTGCTTAACATTCAGTTAAGAAGGTAAAACAAGGTACTGGGAACAAAAGGTTAATATTCTCTGTGTCAAACTCTGACTTCCCCTTCAAGATGCTCAGCAGCTATGAGTTGGGAGAGGCATATTGCTTGAATTACAACTTCACATTGGGTGCAAACTAACTCAAAAAAAATTTGATCAAATTTGCATATTTTGAAAAGCCACTGCCGATGCAAATAGATTGGCTCTTGGATGAGAAGGGACCTTTCGTTATCTGGCCAGGATTCAAACTCCAGACCTTTCTTCTGGTTGCTTAGTTTCATTGCTTCAAATACCACTGCTCAGTCTGCCTGTATCCACTTGTTCACAAGTATTACAAAAGCCTTCATTAGTCTGTGGTACAAAACTTTACTACTCTCAGACATAGTTGGAGCAATTGGTCCAGTGACGCTATCCCACAAAAAGTTGTTTCTGCTCATGTCCGTCTGGCTTGTGCATCTTTTCTGAGAGCACCATGACACTGTTAACACTCAGCAGATTCAAAATGTGTGGGAAATTCCCCCTCCCACAATTTTTTGCATAGAATTTTAGATAATATGAAGAAAGTAGTGCAAGAACCTTCCCAAAAGTATGCAATTTTTGCATTTCTTGTGAATTGAGTGCAAGAATAAGCACATTCATGCACCTTGGGGCCAACATTGCATCTTACTGTATGTTGTTAAATTTGTACTTTAAATATACTGTAATGAGTGGCAGTTTCCTCTCAGTAGAGCCTCCTGTGAGTGCTGTGTAATTGTGAATGTTTTTTTTTATACAGTAGCAGCATTTTTTAAAATAGGTAAATGCAGCTTTTAAATTCCTTTAAATAAGCCATAAAACAGTCAAAAGGTGTGGAAAACTATTTCTCTAATTTTAAAATAGATATAATTTTTCTTACCTTTTAATGTTTCCATGTGAAAAATCCTTGTTTCAAACTTTGTACAACTGTATATAGTACAGCTTGATGGTCATATAACCATATTTCTCCTCTTTTTAGTTCTCAAAAAGATTTTTCCACATTAACAAAACAAAATAATCATGTTTTTTCACATAGTAAGAGAAAAACCTTCAGTGAAACATCCAACTTGTGATCTCCAAAGTGACAATTTTCTCACACATGCTTAGCACACCTGCCATCTGTTTAAGTTTGCTGAAAACATTTTGCAGTGATCAATATGTTTACCTCTTTATTTTAACTGTTGTGGATTTCTGCTTTAAGTAATATTGTCAAACCAGAAATGCCCAGAATACTTTGATCTCTCACATGTGACAAAATACCATCTTGGTTTCCTCCAAGAGTTTTATGAAATTTCTTGAAATGTTATATCCAGTGAGTGAGCTAGCGCATGTGGTGTAATAAAACTGGATAAGAAATTGATCCTCTCTTTATATAGCTCTATGTGTGACTGAAACTACAGTATACAGTAAGTGCTTGCTCTCTGGTCAAGGGAGGAGCAAGTGTCATCCACATACATGAATATTCAGTAAAATAAGGATAGTGCATTTGCCAAGATAATTTGAAAAAGGGGACTGTTGAATTACTGATTTGATTAAAAGAAAAGATAATAGAATGCTCTTTGAGCCCTCTTTAAGCTTGAAATTAAGTGGTGATGCACAATGCATGGCCTTGAAGTGTAATGTTATCATGAATCAATTTCTAGGTCTTGAGTGTAGAACCACATTGCAAATTAATTACGGTAAAAACTATATAATTGTGTGTAATAAGTAAAAAACAAAATATTTTGTATACTTGAGTTTTCATATGCATGCCTGTATAAAGATGAAGTCAAGGTTTCAAAGTTTATCTGTTATATTTACAACTTATAAAGATGTAGAGGAGTGTAAATGACGTACAAGTTTGTTTAATATGTGGTATATTACATTACTGCATTAGAAGAAGGGTTAAAAGTCACATCAAAGTTTGATGTTGGAGTGGTACTTTTCTAAGCATTTTGGTAAAATGTCACTCTGAATTAGGTCCAATGTGTGGTTTTCAGGATATGAGCAGGTAATGTTATCACACTTTTGTGACTTCATATACTGATATTTGAGCAATGCATATAGTTTCACCACACTGTAGATTTGGTTCCTCTTTCACAAATATGAAAAGTAAATTTCTTCTTAAACTTTCCTTTTATATGCAGCCAGGGTCTATCAGATATTGACTATTTTACAAGACAATTATTAATTTTGCACCATTATAAGTAACATGCACCATACATACAGGTATATAAATCTTCGAAAGAGGGACTTAGGATGAGATATGTTCCAGTATTATGTTATTCTATAGTTGCCTAAAGGTGAAATGCAGATACTCCAATCTATTTGGATTAGTGTAAGTGATGGCCTGATTTCAGATGGTCTTAACTGGGGTGTACCACCTTTTAATCTTTCGATATCCTTGCTTACCTTTACCATCGATGTTTGTACACTAAATTGTATTTTGATTCCTTGAATTTAATACTGAATATGAGCATTTGAAATTTACACAGACAGTTAGTGAAGACGATTTAAAGCAAATGGACCCCACCAATGGCTGCCTACAGTCACTAAACACAAGCTCTTATCGGATTTGTCTATTGGTGGGTTGTTGATTTTTTTTATTTTTTCCGAAAAAATAATGATTTAAATCAACTTAATCAATTTAAATCAGATTTTTTAATTAAAATCATGATTTTAATCAATGTGTGTTTTAAATCAAACAACCCTGGTCTATTGAGCTACATGATTATCTCTTGAGAGTCATGTGACATTACTAAATTATGAAACATAAAATGTAATTGAACTGACCTTAAATGACCTTAAATAAATACAAAACATCATTGAAGGTATATGGAAGAGAAATAAGAAGAAACCTGTGGGAGTTGGCTGTTTCAAAATGATTACATTGTTTAAAAGTTCAATGTAAGGTCAGATATAATGTCAGTATGGTATCCCTGAAAACTGAAATATTTTGCAAATAGCTTTTGAATAGAAGTACTCTGGTTTGTGACCCACAAAAAAAAAAAAAATCTGTGGAAGGTTATAAGTTGTTGAGTAAAAGTCCAATGACAAACCAATCAGTCTTCTAAAAATGTCCACATTTACAAAATTTAAACTGGAAACTAGAGAAATTGGTGTAGGGTACTTATGCAATGTAGGAAGGATTAATGAAAGATTATGATTTTATGCAACACTTCTTATAATTTCTGTATTTCAGTATAGAAGTATTAAGCTATCTCAGGTTCGGTCAAAGCAGGAGGCTGTGTAAAAGGTGATTCATTATTCTATAGATCCTTTGATGTGATATTCCTTTGTTATGGTAGTTTTGCCATTAATCCTCCACATGCCTACCTCAAGGACTACGTAGGTCAAATAGGAACAGTGATTCATTGTCTAAATGACAATGGAAAGACACACCTCAAGGTTGTGCTCATTAACTGTCCAGCTGTCACGCAATTTTAGTAAAAAGAATTTTATCTTGCGCAGCTATTCTGTGTACTAGGTATCATTTTTTTCTTAATCCAGCAAAATTTCTCTGCAACTTTCTTTTCAGGTATATTTTTTTCATGAAGGAAAAATTTACATAACTGTGAGAAATACATACTAAGTTGCAAATCTTTCCATCAGATGGAGAATTTAATGTGTGGGGACGCAATCCATCCTAGCCCTTTCTGGCATACTGATGAATAGCAAATTGGCTTAGTGATGACTCATCAATGTGAAAATTTGGTAATTTTGGCACAGTGAGGGATGCATTTTTTGCCAAAATCTGTTTATCTAGGCATTAAAAACTTGTATGACCTTAGTTTGTAGTATTTCGCACAATTCCAGACATAACTAATAACAAAGCATGCAGAAATCCTCCAACTGAGACATGCATCAGTGAGTGAAAAGGAGAATACATAGAGTTGTGCAGTACTGTTTTTTTTTCTTTTTCGATTCTTCAGTACACTAGAAATGGGTTAAATTTAAGTACTGACTTTTCATGTTTGTTGCCAGTCATTTTATTGAAAATTCTGCAGGGAATAATTTATCCGGTATCACATCGCAAAATGACAGATTTGCAACACAAATAAAAATAGGTGTAGCAAAATTTGCATTACAATTTTCGAGCAAAAAGTCCTGGTACTCGGTGAATGGAAATGACAACAGGAGCACTACAGCATGAAGGCCTTTATCTGTTCATTACACTATTGGTACATGCACACTTGTCAAGCAACAAAACACTGCAATAAACAGCAACAAAAGTATCCAGACACTTGAGTATGTTCAAAACAGCAAGGTAATTTTGCCTATCATGATTTACCTGCACCTATTGACCACTAGTTACATTGTCGATGGTGCGATTTCCACATGTGCAGATGTGTATGAGGCACTCTGTAATCGCTACTGTTATGATAACTTAGAGACTTCCCATGGGGATCAAACTTCCTCCACAGAAACACGAGGCTAGCCCAGGCTCTACACATCTCCATATACAAACACGTTAGGATAGTGCAAGGCCTGGCACAAATAACACTGAGGAAAAAGCATCATAGGGCAAAAGTACAGTTAATCTTTCAAAAATAGTATGAATGGCTTAGTAATCTTGCACATGCCTCATAATTATTTTATGCAAAGTGTTAAAACTTGATTATATTAGACATCTCTCAAATTGACATGGTGCTGACTTCCCTGAATGAGGCTGTTGCAATATGGGAAGTTTTAGAACACTTTAAGAAACAGATCGCAAGCTCGAAATTTAGGAAAAGTCCCAGCTAGGATTTAAGAAGCATGCAAACTGCTTATTATCATGGTGGAAGAAAAACAGTAAGGTTCACTGACTGTCTTGTGGCCCTGTTCCAGTTTGTTAGCAGTGTATCAAGTTTGTTGAGTGAATGTTTTTGACACACTTTCTGGAGGACCTTACACTGTACAACAAAGCAAGGAGCCGATTCAGTCTGATATGGAATTGAAGTCAGTGCCTTGTTTCTGCAGATCCAAAAAGAACTATTTCAGACAGGACTTTTTGTGGAACAATGCAGTCACATTAAGTCAATGTTTAGGTTAAGTTTCAGCATATAACTTAACACCCTTTCATAGTGGGAAATAGCATCTGGGCAGGAATCAGATTACTGCATGAAAGAAGAAAAGTATGACAGTGAAAATTGCTATGCAAATCCTGAAAATTGCTACACAAAATGGAACTTGTATCGCAAAAATGCCATGCAAAATGTCGTACTAAATTATTCCCTGTTTTGGTTTAAACTTCATCCTTGGTGGGAACAAACTGCAAGGTGAAAGCATGTGAACAATAGCTTTGTTTGATAACTTGGGAAAGAATGTAAGATATCAAAGTTAAGTCAACAGACTTAACAAGAGAATAAAAGAAATCTGACAATTAAATAGTTGCATGAAAAGAATTGAATCATTTGCCTATTGTATCTCCTTCCTTACAACTCTATGGAAAGACATGCAAGTTTCTCGGGAATTGTTGAAGCAGATATTTTTGGGGGAGTAGTGGCGTAGCCAGGATTGTGTCATGAAGGGGGGGGGTCGGTGTCATGGAGGGGGTTTGGGAGCATGACATGGGGGAAAAGTCTTAGGATGGAGAGAAAAAACACTGTTTTAGGAGTTTTTGGCATTGCAAGAGTTGGATATTTGGGGGGTTTTAAACCCGAAAACCACTCTGGTGGCTACACCACTGTTGGGGAGGGGTTGGCAGTGTAGATGTAGCAGTAAAAGTAAATAGATGAGTTTCTACATGCCTTTAAGAACTTTGCAGTTGAAATTTCACAGTATGTGATGTGTTTTTTGCTGCACTCTGAAGTACTGTTCTCTAATATCTCTAAAAATGGCACCTACAGTACTGCTGTTGTGCTTGATGCTCCGCAGAAGCAATGAGTTAGGAAAACAAGCCTGCAGTCAGCTACTACTGGAAAAAAGGTTTTGGCCTGCTAGACTTGAACCAATAGGTTGGAATCTTGGTTGTAAAACTCCATCTAACTAACTAATATCTGTTGCCATACCACCATGCATAATATGTGAAAAAAAATTTCAATGAGAAATGTATTTCAAAATTTCTCGACTATGCCTGATAGATCTGGGGAAAAAAATGTTATTTCCTGATAATCATTTCCAATTTCCCACATTTTTTTACATGATATACTGTACAAAGCTAGTCCCACTTAGCTCCTACTGTCCAAATTTCCCACTTTTTCAAAACTTCATGGCAAGGAGCACTGTTTCCTGTAAGAAATTATGCAAAGTTGGGTCATTACACTCAGTAAGAAAAAATTTGACTCATTAGAAATTTCAGTTTTGTGGATTTGTATACATATCAAATGTGGGAAAAGAACTAAACTCTCCATTTCTTTTTTTCCTCACAAATATAAGTGCATCAAATTGACAAGCCATTGCGTCAAAATGGTGTCATAGCAGCTTAGGGTAAACACTAGCAAGGAGTTTTTCCAGTTTGCTGACTCCCTCTGTCTCTTAGTCATCTGGTTCAATTTTTGTTAGGCACATGCAGATATATGTTAGTGAGTAAAAGTAAACAGAATGGTTACAATTCCAGCTCTTTGTTTACAGATTTAAAAAGTCATGTTTTTATTACATTTCACTTTGGCAAGATTAGCCATGATTAGGTTTTAATGCATTTGGTTTCTTGGGCATGCCTCCCCTGATGAGTTGATCCATTTCTAATTTTCCTTCTTAAATTTATTGACTGACTCCTGTTTGAAAAAGGTGCCAACATTATTTTATGTTCTTTTTTAATTTTTTGTGCTCGTTTACTATCTAAATGTGACATACCTCCAGGGAAAATAGTATTGTATGACAGTAACTTGTGAGGAAATGCAAATTTTTTAAACTTGCAAGTATGCAAATTTGGGTAGCTTTAGGAAATGTGCTAACTTTTCTGTCATCTCTTACTTCCTGTTAATGGATTTGTTTATGAAAATTGAAACACAAGGAACTGAGCCCCTAAGTTGCAGGACAAAAATGAGTTGATTTCATTTCATTTGTTTGTTTTTCCATAATATTTGATGGTGGTTGATACAACATACAGAAATAAAAGTAGATTATATTTACATGATATCGAGATATTATGAAGAGAAGCACTGTAAAAATCCCATAGGGTTTGTCGAGAAGGGTTCTCCCAAGAAAAAGAGAAACAGAGAGAGAGAGAGACAAAAGAAGAACCAGGATAATACAAACTGAGGAAATACATGAGGAAGGGTGATATCAAAATGAAAAGAATGAAACACATTCCATTATGAATACCTGTCTGGTTACACACCCTTGATCCCTCCCTAGTTATCACCCATTCTACCTCACCCTTGTCCCACATGCCATACTTGTACCCCACCCTACCCTACTCACACATTACATCACCCTGACCCCAGTGACCCCAGAAATATAAAGTGTTGACGTTAATTCACTTTAATTAAAATAGTGTATTACGCAATAATTTACGTTGTCATTGTTGTACTACTCAAGTAACTATTTCCTTATTTCTTTGATTTTCTGAAAGTTACTGCACCTTGTATCAAGGTGTGATAGCACTCTTATGGGGTAATGTAAATTAATGAAACTCTCTCTGTGCAACACGCTTAGCAAACAAACAGGATGTGTTCAAACTCATAAAAACATCTTTAATTTTTAAAGGAAACAAAGCAGATTATGTGAGTTGTACAAGGAGAAAGTCACAAATTATTGTGCAGTGGACTGATTTGTATGAAAGGGGCTCGTTGAATTGAGATCGATAGCTAATTCAAATCAGAGTATTAGAGAGTCACTGCCACATGGCAATGCTGATAATCAACATGATTAATCAAGTTTCTTTTCTAAAAGTTATGGAAAAGGTTTAAGTTTTTAATTTGTGGTGTCCTTGTTGGTAATGGTTTTGTGTATAATGTTTAAAAAGTGTCTGGTCACAAAGAAGTCTGCAGAAGTTAAATCTAAAGGAAGATACAGAGTGCTTAGTTATTAACAGTCTGCCTGGTAAGGAATTTCAAACGTTGACTGCACAAAACAAAAACTGTTCTAAGAGAACTTCCTCTGCTTATCTGGAAGATAAAAGTGTTTCCTATGTCAATTACTGTAGTTGTGAACTAAACTGTTTTGACTTAAAGGGGGAAAATCCTGGAGGGAGATAGTTATTAACAAAATGATAACTGAATATGTTGTTCTTAATAAGGAATACCTTAGGGGAATTATAGAACTGTTAAAAGAAGGTAATATTATCTGGAGTCATTTCTTAACATAGAGGTCAATTCCCTAGCTGTTACCATGGTGAAACATTTTGAAGCTCAAAACCAACCACTTGCTCACATCGGTTTGCAATATTTTTTTTCAAGGTTCTTCAGAATCCTGGGCACAAGTTAGAATTCTTAGATTAAAATGAAGGTGCATTAAACTTTCAAAGAGGACTTCTTTGTTGGTTTGCCCACCTGAAAATTCTTGTTGCTTTGTTCTAAAAAGTTCTCTGTGGTTAATGAAAAAACAGTAATTATTTAACTCTTTTCATCATCATGATTTGTACAACTGGCAACCTACAATCCTGGACAAAAATGATGGGACATTTTGGTCTAAATGTAGCAACACGTATGCAAAGACTCGTTGGTTTTCCAAAATCCCCTCCCCCCTAGTTCAATGTTGTTCTCGACAAAATATTCTCAAAATTTCAAAAATTGCAACATTGAACGGGGGAGCGGGGGACTGTCCCATGTATTTTTGTCCAGGATTGTCTGAACGACTGTACACATGTATGGGAGCATACGGATTCACCGCAGAACAGCTGCCGTAGAGTGAAGGAGCATAAAACATTTTTTAATTTTGGCGGAATTGTGTAAATCTTGGGATTAATTTAATAAATGTAGAGGGAGAGGGGCATGATTAATCACTGATTTCAACACTTTCTAGATGATCATGCATGATTCTAAGCTGACAGGACATAAACTAATCTAACCACTCGTTTCAATAATTGGGTAAACCAGGGCTTGGGATGAGCGAATTCTAAACCGGTGTAAGTGCCCATTTAAATTTTTAGACGGATTTCAAATATGAAGTAAAAGAAGAGGAATAAATTCTTGATACCACGTGAAGTTAAAAATAACATCTTTTATGAGAAACAATGAGAAAAAATTACACTTTGAACAAAAAATTCGTCACTGAGAACAGGCTTCTGGTGAAATTGCCTTTAATTTGATATAGCGACCCCACAATTAACGATCTACCATTGACCTGACAACGATCTACCGTTGACCTACACAGTATTTAAATAGAACTGACGGTCGACCGCACATTTTTATGAAGGGATCTATTTCAAAATGATAATTTCAGCAATTTTACGGTTGACCGTGGCAAACGAGGAATAAACTGCATTGGAGGAAACTATTTATTACTGCAGTAATGTGAAACCCACTCATTTTTACATGCCCCAATTTTGCATGTTGATGACGTCATCCGTGGTGAAAAAAAATAATAAAAACAAACGGTAGATCGTCTGGTTTACCCTAGTTTAGAGATCGCAGTCAGAGCAATGCGCCCTCTTCTTTAGTCTGTGGCTTATTTCCAAAGTTCAAACTGGTTATTTTAATGTTCCTACTTTCAGCTGAATAAAAGAATCGTTCCGCTTTGGCATTGATTAAATATCTTTTTAATTATTTCATATGAGAAATAGCTGTAAGTTTATTAACTACTTGAATAAACTTTTGTTTCCTAGATTACAAACTAGAGAATTTTACTTTATCCTTCCCCAACGCGACTTTCCTATCACGGCTTTCAAACTTGTCCCCAAAAAGGCCACCGCTTCAACACGATCTACAGTATACGTGCGTGCTCCCATATATGTGTACAGCAGTTCAGACAATCCTGGACAAAAATGATGGGACATTTTGGTCTAAATGTAGCAACACGTATGCAAAGACTCGTTGGTTTTCCAAAATCCCCTCCCCCCTAGTTCAATGTTGTTCTCGACAAAATATTCTCAAAATTTCAAAAATTGCAACACTGAACGGGGGAGCGGGGGACTGTCCCATGTATTTTTGTCCAGGATTGTAGTTACCAGCTATTTATGCGCCATATTGTTGTCATACTTAGAAAAACCTTACAGTATGCCATTTGAACACTGTAGAAAAGCTACAGGGACGTATTACATGCTCTAAACAGGAAAGGGCAGGTTACACTACAGCTGTATCAGATCAGCTTAATGTCTGATTTTTGTGAGTTTTACTTAAATTGTCCTCCATCTTTGGTTTGAAAGAAACGAAAAAGTTACCAACCTGTGGATAAATATGATTAGTATTACAGGACTATGAAAATCAAAAGTACACTTATTAATTCTGTGTCATCACATCTGCAGACAGCTTTTATCGGATACATGTATTTTGATTTAAAGCATTTAGAACTGGTTATTTTTGTTAAAAAATACCTCTTTTTTTCAACAAAGCCACAGAGAATTATGTAATGTGGGCACATTTTGTCAAATTCCGTTTTAGTGTTTTTTATTAGTTGCGGTGCCTGCCTTGCAGGCAGCACCGCAACTATTGCAGTTACTATCGCGATGTCAATTTCTGACTTTTCCGGCACTTTATTTCTATCTCCTTCTAGATGCTTTGTGGTATCGAAATACGGTTTAGTGCAATTTGTAGGGATGGTACTTCTCTTTCGTGTTTTTAAGTTTTGGTGAAAATATGACTTTCGTGAGAGTGTAAAATTGGGGTTTTTTTCATGTAAAATTTGGAAACGTGTTCTATTTTTAGTAACAATCTTGCGGAAAAACCAGGTCCGTATGTACTCGGGGGAAAAGGTTGTTTGTTAATTTAACACAGCGCCATCATTTTGGTTGTTTTTTTTTTTTAATTCATTACAGATTGGTGTTTGGTGAATTTTGAGTATTTATATGAGGATTTCTTTGTAGGGATTTATTCTTTTCAAGTGGCATGGTCGGGGTTGCGGTGAAGTAAAAAGTTTAACAGTTTAGAGGAGTTTTGTTCACTGTTTTTGTGACTTTAAAGGGCTGAATTTCTCACACTAACGATAATATTCACAAAGTAAGTTTCTGTTGGAGGGAAACATTGTTATTGGTCAGTTGGCAGGTAAATATTATTTGCATGACTTGGCGAGTATTAATATTTGTGTTATATCAAGGTGTCTGGTTATGGTAAATTTGTTATTTTAAAGTTTAAAATTATGTGGAGAATATTACAATGCCTAAGAAAGGCCGTTCAAAGATTTTTAATTTAGAAATGAAAGGTTGGTAACAAAGAAAAAGAAAGTATGGGGGTGAATTTCAAGATAAAAGTTATGAAGAGGAGAAAAATGATGATATCAGAGTTGGGAACAAACAAAAAAAAAAGTTCTAGTGAATGTGAAAAAAGTCAGAGGTGTGATAATGGGGAAAGTAGGGAACATGACTATCGTGAGGTTTTATTTATACGTTCCGAAAGATCTACATGTACATTTTATTTTTTCGTTGTTGATACCTGCTGGAGAGAAAAAATGTTTAGGAAGCTTGTGTAGATAGTTTTAAACATGGTTTTGTGAAAACCAGGGGGTTTGATTTGCCGTCTATTGAAATAGGAAAATGTGTTTCGGTTGAGAGTAGGCCGATTCGTGTGAGAAAAGTACGTGGGGATGGTAATTGTTTTTTCGGTGTTTGGCATTACTGGTTACAGGGGTATAGATAATCATTTTTATTTAAGACAAGTCATTGTAAGTTCATTGTGTAGTTAATCGGGAAAAACGTGACATTTATTTAGTCAATACAGGTGGAGTACATTATGACGTAGTGTTGGAAATAGAAGATATCTGGACATGAGAGCAGCGTTATAGAGAATTGGTTGAAGAGGGGTTGTGTTAATGAACATAGTGAAGAATTTTTCGGTGTTAAATGTAACATATTGAAAATAGGAGACATTTTATTTGAAGAGGAGCGTAATCAAATGTCAATGCAAAGTTATGTGAAGAGAGCAGATGTTTGTTTAAATGAGGGGAGTAATCATATATTAGTGAAAGGGTCTATGGGAGTGACTGAAGATAGGTATAAATGTTGGGAACAAAAAGGTTTTGTGATAAAACGTAGTGTGGGTATTGCAAGTGATAGTACTAAAATGATGCTTAGAGAACAAATACGTAAGCGTCAATTTAGAAAAGAAGAGGAGAGTCCAATTAGAGAATTGCGACATCGCTTTTGGAATAAAATTATGGCGGGGCCTACATATGTTTGCTTTTATTGTGAGCAGTTATGGTATAAAGAATTTGCACTGTGGGTGAATTTAGTTAGATTTAGTGGAAATACTAATATTTGTAAGCAGGAAGAAGGTACAGATAAAGGATGGGTCTGTAAAACCTGTTTAAAATATATAAAACAAGGTAGAGTTCCGTTATTAAGTCGAGATAATAATATGAAAATATATGAGATACCAGAAGAATTGAAATTACATCGTCTTGAAGAAAGGTTGGTCGCTTTGCGAACACCTTTTATGCAGTTGCGTGAGCTTCCTCGAGGAGGGCAATTTAGTATTAAGGAAAATGTTGTTAATGTCCCGTCTGATGTGGTGACAACAATTATAACTTTACCTATAAGACTTGAAGAGAGCCAAGTAATTCCTGTCAAATTTAAGAGGAAATTAAGTTATAAAACGGCTGTTTTTTCTGAAAATGTTAGGCCTAGAAGTGTTGTTCTTGCTGCTCGTTGGCTGATAGAAAATAAGGATATCAAGACACACAACAATGACTTAGGAAAGGAAGACACGTTTTGAAAAGGATAAACATCTTCTGGTAAGTGGGTCTGCTGCCCCTCTTTTACTAACACCACCATTATTTGCCTACACGATGTTGAGTTCGTGCTAGGAGGGCCTGTATAATAGAGTAGTCAGGTTCCTGTCTTTTGACTCATTCAAAATGCCGTTTTGCATCGCGGAAGGATATATTGCAAAAAATGCCTGAAATAACTTCAATTTTCTTTGAATTATTACTTCGACTACTTTCCTACCACACAGAGATCACAAATTGAACACATCTCTTCACTAACATGGTCTAATCTCCCCCCCCCCAAAGTTTTTCTAGGGTGTTAAATTCGTAGGGTAACCTCCTTCGGCGGGACCCCCTTTAATTGGTGGTGTGCTACCTTTTGTCTTCACTGCAAAGTCATACATATCACTCATCCGTGTCCGTGAAAAACCATGGGGGTCTTCCCATGGTTGCATTGACAGAAGAACTATATTAAAAAAACTCATAGCATGGAGCTACCTTTAGTAGCAGCTCCCCGGTATTAGTCCCGTTCATATACGTCACTAGTATCCCTTCCCCAATTATTTCTAAGTTCAGCATTTAATCAAACTTGAACGATATTGTCTTACACAAATCATAGTGTCGAACCATCCAGTAATCAATCATAAAGATACATTGCATCATTTTTACGTCCTATAATGAAACGTGAATACCAAAATGTCGATGTTTATAATTTATAGCTATTAGCTGCGATTCGTCTGTCATAACGTATTAACCAGACACGTTTCTTATTACATTCTATAGCAAGGACTTTTTGTCGCTTCTTTCCTTTTACTACGGAAGAAAATATTGTCATTGTAGTAAGTTTATGTATGGCCATGACTCGCCATTGATGAAACGATTACCTAATGAAAGCAATAAGTAAGACAGTTCTATGAATACGAATAAACTGTCGAGTAAAAGATTCCGTAGAAGACGAATTTCATCATTCCAACAATCCGTCTGCAATATTGTAGTTTGGGGTGAAAATTTGGCCCTTTAATACGGGAAGTTGCAACTTTCTGCTTACTATAAGTTGACCCTTATCAGCTTATGTTATGTGACGTAGACACTAAATTTAGACCGTGCACAGAGGGTCAAATTGTTGGTTTTCGGACGAAGATTTGAACATTTCAAGACATTTCGCAACTGTAAATTTCTAGCTAAGTGGCTCGTTCGTTTCATCTCTTTGCCCTTTTCGGAAATGGGAAGTTCGCAAGATATTTATGAGCTAATTATTCTCTAGTTTGTTATAATTATGTCAGGGAGTTGTGGTGTTATCAGGAAAACGTTTAACTTATTCATCATAAAATCCATTTTTTCTCTTTCAAGTGATTTGTTCAACTATTGCCAAATACGGGCAATGGTTATGAGAATCGGGTAATCTGATTTTCGATAATTTAATGATGTAGGGTGAGAATGTCTTCCCGTAAGTCTGCTTGAAAATTCATTTCAACACACCGTGTAACGTGACAATTCTGTCAATAAGTGTTACTAATAGAAGAAAAATCATATACTTCATTTCATCCAATGGTAGTGGTACATTTTATCTGATTCTTCTGATCAAAATAGCGACTGCTATAAGATCCCCATAGGCCTTAATATTTTCAAAAGTAAAATCATATATAGCAGGAAGTTGGGGCACACATTTTTTTCAATATATATTGAATTTAGCCAGGAGTCGCAATAGAGTAAAATTCATTAGCATGTTTTCAATTCCGGTTTGTAGTTTCCCCGAAATGATGCGGGATTCATCGATTGGCAGTCATTTTATCTGGTAATTTTCTGATCAAATAGCGACTGCTTAGATCCCCCTATAAGTCTGGGAAATGTCATTTTCGGCTGTCTCAGGGGTCCGATTTTTTCAAAATTTTCTGTTAACCGCCAAACCAACGGTGAAGTTCACAGATAGTCTTCCTAGCAGCATTTTAGTTTCAAGTGAACAATTTTTGTGCAAACAGATCCTCGAATTAGTGACTTCTAAGACCCCCTATAAGCAAAGGTTTTGCCTATCTGAAGTGGTCAGGTTTTTCAAAATTTCCTGCACGCTTCGTCCCAACTTATGGTGGTGCTCCACTTACACCGCTTCATAGCAGAATCTAAGTTTCAAGTGATCATTTTTTACAAAAGGAAACTGAAAATAGCGAATGCTTAGATCCCCATATAAGCCCGGGGAAATGCCATTTTCAACTGTCTGAGCGGTCGGATATTTGAAAATGTTTTGTACGCTCGCGCCAACTAATGGTGGCGCTCCGCTTAGTCTTTCTGGTTGAATTTTTAGTTTGGAACGAACGTGCGTTTATCTGCAATTGAAACTTAAAAAAAGCGACTGCTTGGATCCCCTTTTCAAGCCTGGGCAATGTCATTTTTACTGTCTGAGGGGGACGGATTTTCAAATTTTCTGGACGCTCCGCGCCAACTAGTGGTGGCGCTCCGCTTTGACTGTCCTACAGGCAGAATTACATTTCTTGGGCAAAAATCTTGTGCCCTGCAAAAGTGAAATGCTCCCCTACGCCCCTGGAAATACTTCACTCAGGCGTGCACTGGAACAGCTGCTTGCAACATTCAGCAGGATTCCGGATTTGCGATCCTAGGATACATAGTTCAGTGGAGTAATGAACTGAGCTAATCAGTGTCTCAAAAGGGTGTTTGAATCATAGAAAATAAAAGATTTTCTCACCAGAATCAGAGACAAATAAACCTGGCAAATGCCATTTCTAGCCATCTGGGAGGTTTTAAAATCCAAAATTTTCTTTGTACCCTCCACGCCAACTGATGGTGGCGCTACGCTTAGATAGTAAACTCCAGCCACCCCCCTACAAAAGTATCCAGCCCTCCATGGACCCCTACCAGGGCTTTGTCCCCTGAACCCCATCAGGGGCCATTAAAGAGGCCCCCTGGACCCCAGGCTGATTGGGCCAACAGTCTAAACCCTGCATAAACATGGGCCGATTTTCCTAAATTTTTAGCCAAATCGTTCGTTCATTTCATCTCTTTGCCTCGAATTGACCATTGATTTAATTCACTATGCACCGACCTAAACAATGGTCAGACCATTGACCTCCCACTTTGGTAAAAATTTACTAATTTATGGTCAGATCTAACGATTGATTGGTCAATTTTTGACCATACTATTGAGTCGGTGCATAGTTGACCATTAGAGTGCACTCTGTGGTATTGAGTTGGATTCAACCTCTCTGAAAGAAGGATGATTATTCTAAACAGAGCATCACCATAGGTTGGCGCGAATTGTACAGAAAACGAAGTAGCCCATGAAGGGAAACCTCCTTAAATATCCTGTTTAAAAAGGCAAATATACTTCTTTGTTACAGTAGTAGAGTCCATGCCCAAAGTCCAAAAGCTATAAGTAGCTAACAGTCGTCAAATCACCTTAAAAGTATAAGACGACTTGGTTTGTCCGCACCGCAACTCGTCTAGACGTTCGTCTTGTTAATTGAATGTCCTGTTTTCTTTGAATTTTGATACTAGTAGAATGTTGGAATATCTTTTCCTATAGACCTAGAAGTAGTCTAGAGCTAGCAATGTCACTTAATATTTCCTGCAGTGGCATAAAAGTATAAATAATTGAATGCAATGTCAAACTAATGTGCTGGGTTGAAATCACAGATTTCCATAATAGATCAAATCTCAAGGAAAAATTTCATCACTTTGGAAATTAGTACGCTATTGAGATGCAGTTTTCACGTTCTTTGAGAAAAAAATTTCAGCATATTTTGAAGTCGATGAATTTTGCATGTGGAAAATGCCTTAAAAAGTGTCTGCATATTTCAGTCTCATTTGTGAACATTATTCATACAAAAGATGATCAATTAATCTGATAGGACAACACAGATTTCCCAGAATGAAATCTGTAAGTGGGGTTTGAATATTTTCTTTAAAATATCATAACTTCGTAACACAACATACGATGGAATGCGATGGAATTTTCACCAGTACTGTAAATAGAAATAAGTGCCTCAGTGGCTAGAAAGAATGTATTTCTTCCTAGTGATACGTGCTTTCCAAGTATAGTACCTTTACGAATCTATCATATTTGACAGTGCTTAGCTAGAAAGGAAGCATTTCCTATATAAATTGGGTGGATAGATATACCTCCTGACAAACATGTATTATTTAAACTTTCATGTATACAATGACAGCATTGACATTGACAAATATACATTGTATCCTGTGAAGGTGAAGGTTTATTTCACCTTTTACCCATTTCTATTATGCATTTTAGCAAGCATTCCCCAATTCAACTGTTAAATTGAGCTATACTGCAGGCACCACATCTGTTGTACCATTTTTCATCAACTCTTTAAAAAATAGTTACAAAAAATGGAAAGTTTAATATTAAAAAAGAAAAGAAAATCATCGCTCTCCCGTTCTCCAATACTACTGACAGTGATGTCAAATTCTGAAGTTAATATATCCCAATCTAAGCCACCTGCAGTCGAGGACCTTTAGTCCGTTGTCAATTTAGTGGTTGACTGGTTGATACTCGTAAAAACAAGGCATGCGTGCAAGAAAGACATGAAGTTTTGCCCAAAAAAGTATTCAAAGTCTTTATAAAAAACAAGAACAGTCTGTCATTAAGAATGACTTATACATATTACTAATGTCACAGGTTCATGTTAACTCATCACATACTGTAGCTCCCAAGGTGAAAAGGTTTCCCTGTTTCCTCTAATTCAGTTGAACTAACGTAGACTAGCCTATAGTGTTACTATTGGAGTGCCACGTAGTAAAGTTAGTTCAGAAGTTGACAAAAATAGCACCATAGTACATGTAAAGATACATACTAATGCAAAAATTTATCAGATGGAATGGGACCTCTATTCAAATATCAAATCCCTCCGGTCCCCCATACAAGTAACCTCTTACCACCAGTTTCAGCCATGCTGCTTTAAAAATATTCCAATGCCTCTGTGAGTTTGTGGGCACAGCCTGCTGTTCTAACATCTCTTTGTTCCAGTCTCTATATTTCGAAAAGTCAACATGTTATTAGGAGAAGTGTTTAAGGTCACATCAAGTTTTGATGTTAAAGAGGCACTTATCCTAAGCATTTTGGTGAAATTTGCATTGAGATTCAATGTGTAGTTCTCAAGAAAATGAACAAGTAAAGTTGTCACATTTTCAACTTACAGGGAACTTAAAGCAAGCACATATGACATCATATCCACACATCAATGGACAGTCTTGCTTTTCTTTAAATTTTGCAGCTTATTTTCTCCTCAACAATCCCATATTATCAAAATGTGATCATATAAATGACATGAGAACTTTTCAAAATTTGCAGTCCCCATGGAGAGGTCCTATTCCTCTTTATTATGTCAAGGTCAATACAACAGTCTGAAAAAAAACAAAGGGAAACAAAGCATTTCTTGTCAATTTGAGGAAGTGATATAATCTCTGCTGCCCCCAATATGACTTATGTTCCATTTGAATGATTGTTTTAGTGTTTTACCACACTCTGTAGATTAGGTTTTTCTTTCCCATGTGGAAATTTTAATTTTTTTATTTTTCGCTTAAACTTCCCCTTTAAGATAAGGGGCAGGTTAGGCTGGTGAGCAATGGTTATGTGTGCTGGAGAATAGGTGCATTTCAGATGTAGAACTATATAACGTAGAGTATGGATATCATTTAGCAGAACAGAAAATGCACCCCATGTTGAGCTGCATGCATTCATTGTATAGCAATCTGAACTAACAATAATGTACAAATGTCTTTGTATTGGCCCAAGTCTAGGCACATTTCAGTCTGTACTTACCCATGCTTCGAAGTTTTAAGTAAGACATCAGCACGACATTTCCTAATGATAGAATACAGAGACTTGAAACAAGTTTTGACGACATCATTATGTCTTTGATGATTACATGCTTTTAAGGATCAGATTTGAAAAGGGTACCAGTGCATCATACCATATGTTTCACAAGGCCAAGATGATGTACTTTGTGCATGGTTGTGACAAAATGAATAATGGTACTATAGCACCAAGATGCCACAAGTGGTATGGCTGAAATGTATGGCCCAGTATATCATTCTCTGAAATGAGGTTTCCAATAATGAGGCTAATAAGGCCTATTTTGTATGGATATAGGTGTTGAAAGGTGTGTACGATACAAAACAAAGTTGATGATTTTTAGAAGACAGTTTATTTGGGGAGTGATGTCATAATGTGAGATGTATGAATTATTATTTAAAAATTTTAAGAATAATTGAAAATGTAGTCAAAGGTATACATTTTGGAGTTGTAGTACATTATAAGGAAATATACAATTTCATCTCTCTATTATAAAGTTACAGAAGTTGAAACATTTCTTATTACTGAATGAATTTTGGAATGTGTTGGAGCTTTATTTTTAGAGGTTTATTTTATTCCAATTTTGTTTCTTTTTTGATATGACCAAAGGGATCCTGTTCCCAATTGACCCTTCAAATATTTATTAAGCATTTGTTTTTTCTTTTTTTCTCAGCACAATGCTCCAATACCTCAAGGTGGAAGAGGCAGTGTCCAGTTTGTAACCCAGTATCAGCATTCCAGTGGGCAAAGAAGAGTTCGAGTGACCACTTTGGCCAGGAAGTAAGTTATTCCTTATTAATGTGGTAGCCATCATAGTCGTACTTGGGTCAGAGTTTACTTTTGACAATGTAACAACACCTACACAGATCCTAAAGTGCCACACTGCATGACATGATCATGAGATAATTTATGTTACCATGTTGACAGCTTAGGAAGTCCCAAGCAAAGGATGTCGACCTGGTGACAAATTATAGTGCCATGTTGACTTCCTAAGTAAGGGTGGACAACTTCGTCGGATAAATTATCTTATCTTACTATCGTGACATGCAGTATGGAACTTTAGGAGCTCTGTAAACACTAAACACCAGCCTGATTATATTTGTTGTGTAAACAATAGTACAGTGTATATTCATTAGCTTTTTAATTAGTCCCCTATTAGGCACCATGTCAAAAGTTTTTGCACCGGCCGCCGCGAGAATGCCGCGGCCCTATCGGCGTCGCCGACCCAATGCCGAGGTAATTTGTGAACAAAAGGCTGTCCTAGCAACGTGTGCACGATCCATCCTGTGGACTGAATACCGTTATATTCCTCAAAGAACAATGGGTCTTCCGTGGTAATCGTTCGCGGCCGCTCTGCGGCGCAGCCGTGCCTTTTACTTAAACAGAAAATATTGAAAGTCAGTAAAAACTTCCTGCCGTAATTTCGAGAGAGGATGAGGTTTCAGTCCACATGTTTTGGGCCGTCATTGGCCGATCAGCAACAGACTGATGTATAACTGGAGTCCGATTTTTGCGAAAGATACTTCAATGACAACGTAGTACATTAATGCCGCCGCAGTTTACTAACAAAACATGAGCCAGCAAAAAATATGAACACTAAATATTTACGCTTTGCACTAGCTAGAAGCGACCCCACAGTACGTGTAAAGAACTCGCTAACGAGTGCTGTTTAAATTGTGTTTATACTGCCCTGTTTCAGTAGTTGAGCCGATGAATGATTTTTAAGTTTAATTGCCGTCCGCAAAGGAAAGGCGGTCCGAGTTCAGCATTCCCGTTTATTTAACTGTTGCCTCCGTAAACATCGCGAAGAAACGTCTAGAACGATGCGTGACGTCTGTCAGATCATTCCATTTAGTACTTGTGCATTTCAAATCAAAACGGGCCCGATTTATAAATGAAAGACCACTTTTCTACACTTTGGAAGGAACACGTATGGGACTGGCTTGGAAAACGTAAAAAATAACACGTCCACACGCCCATCAAAAAGGGACGTAAACGAAGAAAAAAACATCAATTTTTCAAAGAAGAAAATTGCTACTTGGAATGGGTTACTGCACTTTCACAAAGCAAACTGTCACATGCAAAGTACTCTGGCAACGACTTTCTTTCCTTAGAAAACTGCCCGGATAAACGTTTCTTTTCTCAACGTGTCAGTTCACAAAACGATTGCCTGTCCGTAGAAGCTTTTGCCGAAGTCATGATCACCGCGAATAGTTGCACTGTACTGTACAAGCAATGTTGTTTTGATTAAGCCCTCGCTATCTCGAAAAAACAAAGAAAAAAATGTGCTGCCGTATAGAATAAAGATGGGTGGAAAGTAGTTTTAACTAATGATATTCTGCCGTGACAATTCTTGGAATAAGGAAAAATAAAATAAAAAACATCAAAAATATTTACAAGGCATGTGCAAAAGACACTCATACAACAATCACTCGTACATCTGTGAGATTTAGGTGTCAAGTTTTTCTCTACGATGCTATTTTCGCTAGCATGTCTCAGCACTTTCGATATAGCCTAACGTGTAGCACATATGCACGAACCAAACCTACACATGTCATGCAAAAATCCCTCCAATGGAAAAACCTCTGCAGTGGTAAATAACTTTCTAAAGTTGTTGTAAAGGAGCAACCAATGCTGCTTTTGAACTCCACCTTGGTCTTAAGCATTCAGCAACATATTTTATCAACAGGGTGACATCTGTAGTACTCGTCAAAACTTCAAAGTTTATCCACAAATTTTTCCATACATTCACTGTTACGAGAAACTGCTAAAAAATATCATGACTCTTTAATTCTAAATTGATCCAAAATGCAATGTTTTGGAATGAGACTTCCACTGACTACTGTCAATTAAACTTAAGTGAATTGCCAGGGGATAGTTTGCAAACTTGCTTTTCAAACGTGACACCCCCCCCCCCCCAATGGATCCAGCCAGCCATAATAGCTTTGGGCAGTACCACGCAAAATCGTAATTAATACTCCTGTTTCCTCTCTCGGCCTTTCCTTGGCAATTTTTCTAGACCGGTATTTTTTCAAGAACTGGTATTAGAAACACACCAAATACCTTTGGTATTTTTATTACCTGTACCTCTGGTACGTATTCATGTCAATACTGGTATTCCATCCAACCCTAGGCTACACCACAGGAGCAGTTTGAAGTGGGGGGGGGGGGTCCAGTACTTAAGAAAAATACAGTATAATAAAGGGGCACATTTTTCTTGTAGTGGGGAGGGGAGGGGAGGATTGGCCATGGGGGTAGCCAGTTTCCCTCCTTCATCTGCCCTTGTCCTCCCCCCCCCCCCCATATGAGAGTTTGAAATGCACAGCAAAGAAATCCCTGTTGAAGTGCAAAATAATGAATATCCACCACCATTCCATACAAAACAGTGCAGAGGTGGTGTAATTTCATGTCCAAGAGATGAAATGGAAATTGGAAAGTGAGGAAAATTAGAGAAAATATAAAATTGCTATTTCTAGTATATTTGCTCTGTGCAACAGCAGGGAATTAGGGGTCTGTACGTTTGTGACTGATGGTCAATTTTCACTGGGGAAGTGTCCCACCCCACCCGTATTAACACCCCTGCGAGCTTAAGACACTACCAAATTGAGAGAACAACAGTGTATAGCAGAGTTTTAATAAACAAGTCATCGTTACGCACTGTCATTTTCAAAAGAAAATGATGCAAGGATTTTATGATGTTTTGTCTCATGAAACTTGTGCAGTGACTCAAGTCACTAACTCGACTCGAGTCAGATAAAAAGTAGCAATTGACACAACTCAACCACAAAATTTGGTGATTTGATACAACTCTTTATGAACAGAAGACGAAGAAAAATTGAAATTAAACTTGCTAATCATTATGATGTCACTGCTAATCAATCATCATATTGATTAGCAGTGACATCATAATGATTAGCAAGTTTAAGTTCATTTTTGGTGCCTATTTTCATGTGATTTTGAATGTAGCACTTTTTGCATGTTGTTCATGATGAATCAGTTACAAAATAAAATCAGCTACAATCAATACAAAACAGCTTCTTTATAACTCCACATGGTTCACAAAAGGATTCACCAGATGACATCAGTGTTCTCCACAGGTCCAGATTTTGTCCAGATGGCATCTTCTGATCACCGTGTGGGAGGGGTTTCCCCTCCCCTTTGGAAAATTTTTGCCCACCTTAAGGGGACAGGGTGCAACCTTGCAAAATGGTGCCATATTTGGTGTCAAATCTCTGCAGAATACATTTTTAATAATTCCGCATTTTTAGGGAGAATTTTTTATTACTTGCTTTAGCATAGTTTCCTCAGTGTAAGTATTTACTGAAGACTGCCAACAGTGTGCTTGAGCATGCAGGCAGTTTGTTTGTGTTGATTGTATTTATAGGTGTGGATGCATGTCACACAGTTTTTATAAATTGGCATGCCTCAAAGCTGATTTGAGTAGTTGTATATGTTGTAGCAGTTAAGGTTATGTTACAGCTGTTTATGTTGTAGCAACACCCAGGTGGGGATCCAGGAGGCAAAGCTCTGGTGTCTTAGAAAATTATGGACATTTGAAAGAAGTTTTCATGAACAGATACTGAGGAAAAAGATTTATAAGTTCTGGACGGAGCATTCACAACATTCTAATTACGCCCCCACCCCCTCCCCCATCCTTTCCAGCCAAAGGGTGTAAAATAATTAACTACCTTGTTTGTGAGTTTGGTTTTAGTGCAAGTTTTAAACCAACCCCATAAAGACTGTAGGGTCATAATAATATTTTGCAAAAGCACCACTTAACACTAACGTATATGGGAGATTTTTTGACAGTTTCTCGTAACACTAATATATATAGGAGAATTTTGTCAGTTTTCACCTGCTGCAGATACCACCCTGTCAGTAAATTAAACTGCTGCATGCTTAACACCATGTTCTAAAACAAATGAAATATTGGTAGGAACTCGAGAATATTAAAAAGAAAGCATTCATCCCTGCACAATTCCCAGTAAGGATATTGCAGATAAACAGGTGTAGGATAGGTTCACAATGTACATAAGTGCTATACGTTAGGCAATGGCACTAGTGCCAGGACCTGCTGAAGAAAATTACATCGTTGAGAAGAACTTTACACCTAAAGCTCACAAATGTATTGCAGTTTACTGTATGAGGATCTTTCACACATGCATTGTTAATATTTTTGATGTTACTGGCCACGTGGATTTTTCACGTGGATTTTTTTCGACCCCTCTCAGCTCTCGATCCTGCTTTGTGGTAGGAATGTTTTGCTGTCTAGCACAGACGTATGCAGAAAGTACAAGCTCACTTGCTCCATCGAGTCATACATTTTCAGCTTTAATTTCTCAGTTTAGGGCGCCTGACACCCCAGTTTTTCATTTTTTTCAGAATGTCATGAGATGACACTGTAGAATATCATCAATTTATTTATTTTTTCCACAGAGATATAGCTTATACGGCGAGCTTCTTTACGAGACTCCATTGAATAAAATCTGTTGTGGTTCACCTTGTCTTCTTAGCAGGTGTTTAATTTGTATGAACTGTCTCCTTTGTTATTACATAGTACAAAATATAGGTGCAGTTGCAGTTCCTGTGCAAAATACGTCCGCCAAGCGGGCTATATGTGAGCAGATTCGTAACGTAACCATAGAGCAGGATATAGGAACTAGAGTACGGACTCCCAATGGCGCGTACGTAAATCGTCTGTGATTGCATGGAGACACGGCATCCACGTTCACGGTTACCGGTCGTTTCGCCCCCTTGCCAGTTCGCCCCCAACCAGTTCGCCCCGGTCGTTTCGCCCCCTTGCCAGTTCGCCCCGTAGTGGAAGTCGTTTCGCCCCCAAAGAGGAGGTCGTTTCGCCCCCAATTACTTTTGAGTATGACATCGAATAAATTACTGATCTTTAAATGCAGTTTTTTTGTAGTTGTCATTACAGAATTTTAAAAAAGTTACGACAGTTGGCCAGAATGTGAAAAAAATCAAGTCAGGTAAGGG
The DNA here is from genome assembly GCA_037179385.1 of Holothuria scabra. Classification (NCBI taxonomy): domain Eukaryota; kingdom Metazoa; phylum Echinodermata; class Holothuroidea; order Aspidochirotida; family Holothuriidae; genus Holothuria; species Holothuria scabra. The sequence goes on from CM074180.1 coordinate 46,643,129, forward strand.
TGGGCGGTGCGTTATCTGACGCACCAACCAGTCATATGTCAAGTTGACCTGGTATTCTCTTGCACGGTCCAGAATTAAGTTTCACAAGCAAGTTTAGCATTTTTTGTAAAATCATTTTCAGTTTTTGCGCCATTTATTGGATATTTTAAATAGAACTAAACAAAACAACCACAAAATATGATGTGCGAACGTTTTCACAAAGAAGCACGCGAACGATGTCGCAAAGATAACGCAGATAGAAAGCGTACATCTGTACTATAGGCCTATCAATCATAATCAACACAATTAACACTCAACAATTGCGCACGAGCGTACGGTAACGTTATGAGTTGGTACAAATGAACAACTTGTTTCACCTTTAAAAATGAACTCCATCTCATCTGAAAAAGAGAATTAAATGAGAAACTTCACTTTGTGGACATCGTTTGTTCTAAAACATTCACTTATTGTAAAGGGACCTGCTTCAGAAAGATTAGGGGGCGAACCGGTAGGTCTTTGGGGGCGAACTGGCAGGTCTTAGGGGGCGAACTGGTTTATTCTTAGGGGCGAACTGGTATTTAAAGGGGGGAACTGGTTGGGGGCGAACTGGCAAGGGGGCGAAACGACCGGCTACCACGTTCACTCTGGGCATGACTTGGGCAAAAGTCACGCGGGGAGCGATCATGTGCGTACGAACTGTATGGCAGAAATCGATTCGGCCAATTCCTGCGACTTATTTGTCCTTGTAAAATGTGTATTTCATCCTTAAAAGTGGCATAAGCTGTTCGCTTTGACGCGTAAAGATATTTTCTAACTTTTCATGTCAACAGAAATGGTCGGCAAGGGGCTGAATTTGCTTTTCAGTGATAAAAAGAGTAACGTTCGAGGAAAGCACTCATGCAGGCAAGGACAACTCGCCCTTGTAAGACAAAACGGCCTCACAGTTCCCAGTGCTTTTGTAAAGTCGGACAACTCGGCACCTACTAAAAGCATATAGCCCTTCATATACAGACAATTCGGCGTCTTCATGAAGCTGGCTACTCAGACAGCTCGGTACCTAATGAAACTCCGAACAGAGGGGACAACTAGTCCCTAAATGAAGTCGCAAATGTAGGCCTGTCCTAACATTCCAACATTTTTCTCATGTTTGATTTTACATATTTTCTGTGGAGATTGAAAAATTCTTCTACTAAACTGAACACCTGGGTCACTGTGTGGGGAGGGTTTTTGATTCCTTGCCGTAGGCAGGCAAGGAATCTATGCGATGGTGATGTCGTGTGTATGTGTGTGTGTGTGTGTGTGTGTGTGTGTGTATGTGACGCTTTGGCTTGTAAACACGATATCTCAAGAAGGGTAAATCCGAGGGATCTCATACTTGGCATGTGGATTACCCATATTGAGTAGATGATCCCTATTGTTTTTGGTGGACGTCAAAGGTCACTTGGGGTCACGAGAGGTCAAAAGGTCAAAATCTTGTAAACACGATATCTCGAGAACGGTACATGTGACTATGCTCATATTTGGTGTGTGGGTTGGTCATATTGAGTAGATGATCCCTATCGATTTTCTTGGAGGTCAAAGGTCATTTGGGGTCACGAGAGGTCAATGGGTAAATTCCTTAGAAATTGCTTGTAAACACGGTATCTCAAGAAGGGTAAGTGTGACTATGCCCATATTTGGTGTGTGCATTGGCCATATTGAGTAGATGATCCCTATTGTTTTTGGTGTAGATCAAAGGTCATTTGGGGTCACGAGAGGTCAAAAGGTCAAAACTTCGTAAACACGATATCTGGAGAACGGTACATGTGACTATGCTCATATTTGGAGTGTGGATTGGTCATATTGAGTAGATGATCCCTATTGATTTTTGTGGAGGTCAAAGGTCATTTGGGGTCACGAGAGGTCAATAGGTAAATTCCTTAGAAATTGCTTGTAAACACGGTATCTCAAGAAGGGTAAGTGTGACTATGCTCATATTTGGTGTGTGCATTGGCCATATTGAGTAGATGATCCCTATTGTTTTTGGTGGAGATCAAAGGTCATTTGGGGTCACGAGAGGTCAAAAGGTCAAAACTTCGTAAACACGATATCTCGAGAACGGTACATGTGACTATGCTCATATTTGGTGTGTGGGTTGGTCATATTGAGTACATGATCCCTATTGTTTTTGGTGGAGGTCAAAGGTCATTTGGGGTCACGAGAGGTCAAAACGTCAAAACTTCGTAAACACGATATCTCGAGAACGGTACATGTGACTATACTCATATTTGCTTTATAGGTTGGTCATATCGAGTAGATGATCCATATTGTTTTTGGTGGAGGTCAAAGGTCATTTGGGGTCACGAGAGGTCAAAAGGTCAAAACTTCATAAACACGATATCTCGAGAACAGTACATGTGACTATACTCATATTTGGTGTGTAGGTTGGCCATATTGAGTAGATGATCCCTATCGTTTTTGGTGGAGGTCAAAGGTCATTTGGGGTCACGAGAGGTCAAAAGGTCAAAACTTCGTAAACACGATATCTGGAGAACGGTACATGTGACCATACTCATATTTGGTGTGTAGGTTGGTCATATCGAGTAGATGATCCATATTGTTTTTGGTGGAGGTCAAAGGTCATTTGGGGTCACGAGAGGTCAAAAGGTCAAAACTTCATAAACACGATATCTCGAGAATGGTACATGTGACTATGCTCATATTTGGTGTGTGGGTTGGTCATATTAAGTAGATGATCCCTATTGTTTTTGGTGGAGGTCAAAGGTCATTTGGGGTCACGAGAGGTCAAAACGTCAAAACTTCGTAAACACGATATCTCGAGAACGGTACATGTGACTATACTCATATTTGCTTTGTAGGTTAGTCATATCGAGTAGATGATCCATATTGTTTTTGGTGGAGGTCAAAGGTCATTTGGGGTCACGAGAGGTCAAAAGGTCAAAACTTCGTAAACACGATATCTCGAGAACAGTACATGTGACTGTACTCATGTTTGGTGTGTAGGTTGGCCATATTGAGTAGATGATCCCTATCGTTTTTGGTGGAGGTCAAAGGTCATTTGGGGTCACGAGAGGTCAAAAGGTCAAAATTTCATAAACACGATATCTCGAGAATGGTACATGTGACTATGCTCATATTTGGTGTGTGGGTTGGTCATATCGAGTAGATGATCCCTGTCGATTTTCGTGGAGGTCAAAGGTCATTTGGGGTCACGAGAGGTCAAAAGGTCAAAACTTCGTAAACACGATATCTCGAGAACGGTAATGTGATTATACTCATATTTGGTGTGTGGGTTGGTCATATTGAGTAGATGATCCCTTTTATTTTTGGTGGAGGTCAAAGGTCATTTGGGGTCATGAGAGGTCAAAAGGTCAAAACTTCATAAACACGGTATCTCCAGAATGGTACATGTGACTATGCTCATATTTGGTGTGTGGGTTGGTCATATTGAGTAGATAATCCCTATTGATTTTCGTGGAGGTCAAAGGTCATTTGGGGTCACGAGAGGTCAATAGGTAAATTTCTTAAAAATTGCTTTTAAACATGGTATCTCAAGAAGAGTAAGTGTGACTAATCTCATATTCGGTGTGTGCCTTGGCCATATTGAGTAGATGATCCCTACTGTTTTTGGTGGAGATCAAAGGTCATTTGGGGTCACGAGAGGTCAAAAGGTCAAAACTTCGTAAACAAGATATCTCGAGAACGGTACATGTGACTATACTCATATTTGGCGAGTGTGTTGGCCATATTGAGTAGATGATCCCTATCGTTTTTGGTGGAGGTCAAAGGTCATTTGGGGTCATGAGAGGTCAAAAGGTCAAAACTTCGTAAACACGATATCTCAAGAACGGTACATGTGACTGTGCTCATATTTAGTGTGTGGATTGGTCATATTGAGTAGATGATCCCTATTGATTTTCTGAAAGGTCAAAGTTCATTTGGAGTCAGCATGTTCAAAGCCTGACAAGCTTTCCTGCACAGTCTTTCAAGAAATGTCACTTGTAGGGTCCTGTAACTTGTCCTGTAGATGGCACATAGTGAATACATGGTCCCAGAAGTTTTTGGTGGAGGTCAAATGTCATTTGGGTTCACAACGGGCAAGGGGGATCTCAATGTAGGAAGATTGGATGCCTTGCATGTGTACTTTGTGGGCACATTATGGAGCCCTGTTAATTGAAAAACATTGCCAAGCAATGTCAGTGTGAAAAAAGGCCTTACATTTCAGCGGCAAGGAATCACTAAGCCTTTTGGCTTTCTGGTTTATTTTTTTTTTCTTTTTCATTCTCAAATTAAAAACTATGCCTAGTAAAGTAGTATAGATTGGGCAGCACAAGTAGCATGACGTGACTGATTTTATTATTTTTAGTAGCTGGTCAGCTGTTTGTTATATGTTGTAAGTGGTTGACTGAAAAGATGAACCAGAATATTTTTGCCAATTGAATCAGTCAGCTTGATATACAGGGGGTAAAAAAGTTACTGAACGTTATTCCCTTCTACAGCTGACTGAAAGTTCGCATGAAAGTGACTCACTCAGCCTTGTGAATTTCGGGCAGCTAATAAAATACTGTAACTACAGATGCCAAACTGAAAAGAGAAGGCTTGAACAGACATTCTACCTTTACTACATTGTTTTATTTTTGTATCCTTTTTCTTCCTCTTTCACATACAGATGTTTTAATTTACAGCTATAAGGAATAATGATGTAGTAGGGCTACAGGTGCAACTTCTTTCTAATCATTTGAAAAGGAGTGCAAAATTTGGGAAAGGGAAGACTGGCAATAGCCACAGTGCACCTTTGAATTTTGAAATGTCACTCCACAATTTCCCACTGTACCTTCCAAGGTGTAGGCTGCAATGTGGTACCATGATATGCAAACTACAGCCTAACTAGCCAAACTAAAGCCTACTATATGTGCCTCTTGTATAAAATACTTCTCAGCTTGTCATAATGGCAACAGTGAGCTTGCAGAAACCAGTGTTGTACAGTAATCGAGTCACTAAATCTAGTGACTCAAGTCACCAGTTTTCAAACTTTTAAGTGGCTCTACTCGAGTCATTGACTCGAGTCACTGTACTATTCCAATGCTGACATAACTCCTGAATTCTATCGAGTCACTATCATTTTGAGAGGAAGTGACATGAGTCATGATTTGCTACAACACTGGCAGAAACTAGAAGCACTAGTTTACTGGCATGCATGAAGAGTAAAAAGCAAAACATGAATAGGCCTACATGTATACATTTGTCTGATCTACTTCTTATTCAAACAATGTTAAATAGGTTCTGTTCTACCAACCATTTAAGTCCAATCACAGTCACATGTTACAGTACTTCTCTAATTTCTCTGGGCACTTGGAAGTCTTTAAAACTGTTGTCAAGTGTAATAAAGAATGCAGTCTTTCACCAGCAGCTGACATTATTGCTTCCCATAATTTTGCTTTGGCTTGTTGAATGTCTCCCTCAACTGTCTAAGCTCCAGTAATTGCAAGGTATGGTGATCCAGAATTAACATTTTCTTTCAAAACATTCAAGGTGTACATGATGATAATTAAATGTCAGTTGACACTTTGTAGGTTAAGTGAACCTGGACTTAAAACATGACACCCAAGCAGTTCCAATTCTCTTAACCTTCTTCATTAAGCCCCTCAATCCTTCCTCTGCCTAAAATTCATCCTCATCCAGACACAATCTCAGTCTGTTACTTCAGGGTGATCATACTTGATCCCAGTGTGTAATCAAACATTCTCAGAACAGTGTGTATATGAGTTCTGTACTCTGCACTTTTTGAACTTGCTTTCAGTCAAAGAGTAGAGCCAATTGGCAATTTCTGTGGATGTGGACTAACTACAAAAATTATAGTTTGGGGTGAGAGAATCAAGCTTTAAATGTCTTTGTTCACTTTATTATCTGCTTGTGTGGCAGATGCCTTTAGACATGACCACATCCAGCGTAAAGTACAGGAAACAGTCCATGGCCAGCAGCACTATGAATCTGACATCCCTTGGGTTTCTCCCTGCAAGTGCAAGAAAAAAATGAAACCATCAGTTTCTGTTTGGGGTGAAGATTATGTATTAAAACCAAATGCAACCCATAGCATAGTACATATAGTAGCCTACAACTCAAGACTGGCATCAGGTATTCAATGTTTTTTTTTTTCTTCTTCTTTTAAGTGTTGGTAAAAGTAAGTTAAACTGCATCAAGAAATTAAACACTAACATATTTCACCATTTCCCAAAATAATGTACCTTTCCAGTGCAACAGAATCAAGCTTGATTTAGCCCCCAGTAGGCATATATAGCCTAACGTTACACATGTACATAAATTTGAGGCATCGGACCTTAGTCAGTTACAAATTTGGCTCCAAAAAATTGTCTCAAACATACTTGGGGACTCTAGACACCCTACCCCTGGTTAAAAGTTTTAAAGAAAGTGGCAAAGTATGGTTAAAATTACTGCAACCTTTACCATAGCTAGCAGACCAAAATTGCATGCCAGCTCTTTTTAACTAAGGCCCTACTGTTTTACAGCCTGCTAAATAATACTAACGCCCTGTAGTCCATTTTTGCCCCATCTGACCTAAATTCCTAGCCCCACTAGTGTAAAAAGACCTCTTGTTTATATAACAAGTCTCATTGCATCGTGAAAAGGCTCCATGCACAAAGCTTACAGAAGGAGAGTGGATTATATTTAGATTCAGAAACTATCCAGTAACGTTAGGCGTAATATATACTGTATACTACGTATATATGCCTATTGCATACTAACTGTGTTACAGGAACGTGTTCACACTAGGTAAAGAAAATGCGTCTTTTTCAACTTAAACAAGAATAAAATACGAAACCATCACAAGAAACTTACAATTTATAAGAGATACTACATCCTCCTTTTTTCTGATAGAAGTAGATGATTTTAGAAATCAAATTTTTGGACGTTAATGTGCGTGTGATTTGTATGAATCTCTATGTAAGCGATCCGTCTGTTGCCCAGATAGAATATGGGTACTGAGTGCCCATATGATCACAGCTGTTTTGGGGAGTCCGCCCTCTAGTTCCTATTATCCTACTCTATGAACGTAACAGACTTCGTACGGTACCAGATTGCGATCCAGTTGCACTTGTTATAATTGCTCAGAATGTATATTTTTTCACGTTTTTGGTTATCATAACCGACGATTTTTCATGATTTCAATGATATACAGATTATACAGGTAAATAAATTGATGTGAGAGTAACGCAGAACATGGGAGAAGAAATCCTATATGTTCCGTTGTATTTTTGTTTCCTTCGAGTAAGCATAACATGAAAGTCAATTATATGGGTGGGATCACCTACCGTTCGCGCTGGAAAGTGACCGAAACTTTGATGTTCGGTTGGTTCGGGAGTTGTTGCTGCAAATTACTTTATGCAACAAGTGAAGCTTGTATGAGCCGTTGCAAAAGTTTTATCAACTCTCACGGCGGTTTCTTGTGCACGATATCATACTTGCACTGAACACCGAGCAATGATTGATTTTGTCAATTCGGTCTTGCTGCTTTCGTGCAATGGTCCGATGAGCACTCACAATAGCCGCTCAAGTGGTGAGTGCTCATTAACTTTCTAGCAGGGCAAGAGGGAGATTAAGCCCTTTATTGTCACGTTTTTTACCTTAGTAACGGCGGCCGCCGTGTAGCCGCCGCGGCGGCCGACAATTTGACATGGTGCCTTACTGCTTCATGGCCACCCTCAGCCAATTTGATGAAGTTATAAATCAACTTACACATTTTCTCATAATGATTATATGTTTGGGTTTTCACACATTTCAATAGGTTTTAGAATCAGTTTATCCCTAGTCTTTCAAATACTGGCTGATTGAGCAGGCCTGGCCGTTCAATATCTATTTATGGATGTGATGATTTAGAACAATTAGACAGTTTCAATTCCCGGTTGTTGTGACAAAGCATTTTTACTTCTTATTTTTGGAATGATAGCTAGTGAAATTTTGTAGCTCAAACCAAAGTTTAAGGGGGTTATGAGGTTTTTAAGTGAGATTGAGTGCTTTAAAGGAGAGTTTAGAGAATTCACCTTAGACAGGTCCTTATGGGAAGGAAATTGGGTTTTACCATTGAAAACTTATTGAACAAGGAGTGAAATTAATTTGAGCAGAGAGCTGTCATTTGGGAGGAGATAGCTCTCTTTCTAATGAGGTTTGCATCATCAAGGTCACACAAAAATCAGTTCCTTTTTTTGGGACTCTGTCTTGGAAATAACAACTTTCTTGTTTGAGCAGGGAGCTTTTATTTGGGAAGAAATTGCTCTCTTTGTAATGAGGTTTGCTCCATCAAGGCCACACAGATTATCTTTCGTTTGACCCTGTCTTGGAAGTGACAACTTTCTGATTTGAGCAGGTTTACTTCATCACAGACAATTCATTGTCATATATATAGATCTCATGTTGGGGGTGTGTTGTCAAAATTAAAATACAAGTAAGAAAACAATGGAAAAAACAAAAACAAAAACAGATACATTCATGCCAACTGCTGTATTAACAAACAGAAAAACCAAAATATTTCAAGGATTGAAGGCTCTTCCTTGTTTGGGGATACTTACTTAAGTTATGAGAAATTATTAGAGGCTACGTACATCAGGGGGGTGGGGGTGGAGGGGAGGGGTTGGGGAGGGTTAAATGCATCGATGCTCATGAAATACAGGTCTCTGTCAAGGTCTGTGGTGTGGGCTTAAAGCTAGCCACACACATTACACGACTTTTCACACTGCAACTCAACACGATCTTCGCTACAACTGTGATTGGCAATGTTAAAACCAGTTTTTAGTCATGCCGACTTCAGTCGGGAAGAACCAACATGTTGGCTTCCCGACTGAAGTCGGCAAGACTTAAAACTTGCCTTGCAACTGTCAATCCTAGTTGTAAACTCATGCACGTAACACAACTGTTGGAGATCCAGTGATCAAGTTGAGTTGCCGTGTGCAAGTCGTGTAAGTGAGGATGGTCTTAATTTCAGGCTTGCTTCTCTCATGGGCTGTTTAAAAAGTTACTGAACAAAATGCTCCATTTAAGATGGGATAAGCTGTGATTGGGGAGATTAAAATGACCTGCTACGGAAAGCCAGTACTCTTTCTACTAATGCTGTGTTTAGTTTCTCGTATGTAAGCGGTATTAGGGGACAAAGGGTGCAGTAAAGTAAATAAACAACATCATTAACTCCCCCCCCCCCCCAAATGTACATGGCTTCTAATAATTTTTCATAACTCTAGTAAGTATCTCCAACCGAGGAAGAGCTTTCAATCGCTGGAATATTTGGGGTTTTTTCTGTTTTTTAATACAGTTAGTAGTTGGCATGACTGTATCTGTTTTTGTCTGCTTTTCTTGCTTGTGTGTGTATATATATATATACCTTCATTTATTTTGAGACTACCACTTCAAATGTATCTCATGTTAGAAGTATAAACCTTACTCTATCAGGCTTCGATAAATTCATTTCTTATTACTTGTCCATCAGGCAAGGGATTCCCAAAGTCTACTTGTCCGCATGAATATGCACTGAGTCCTTATCTAATCATCTAGTACTAGCCATTGAATTCCTATGTGAAGAAGACTTCTGTGCTGCTTGCCCAGTGGGCTATAATATTGAGCAGTTCACTTGTCCGAGTAATTTTTTACTTGTCCCGGACTGTCGGGCGGGGGATTTGTCGAAGCCTGACTCTATGCTGTAACCAAATGCAATTTTTTTTTTTAATTAGTATGAGATAAAGAAAGGTGCATCTGTGAACATTAGCTCTTAATATATTAACTAATAATATTAAGTTTTAATATTACCTCTTTCTTTTGACCCTTCAGGTAAGTTTTGATGCATCTAGTTGACATTTAGTTTAGTAAGGGATTTCCAACACATTTTCGTCGAAGGATACCCTCTAGGGGAATTTTTTTTCCATACAACAAGTTTTGTCAATAAACAGGCTGACATGAAGTTTGCAGACAATTTGTTCATAAGTGATTGTCCCATGTACAACCATAAGATGAATATTAGTTTTCCCAAGTTAAAATTGCTTGTCCAGAACATGTGGACAACCCCTAATTTTGAGCCCTGCAACTACAGTACACTCGTGTAGATGTTCATCAACCAAGGTAGTTAAATGCATTATTGGTTGATACGCAAAACACATTTATCTGTGACTGTGTATTCATGTTTTGGTTTTTTCTGTATCTCTTACACAGCTGGGCAGATGCTGGAACTCAAATCCAACACATTGCGGCATCGTTTGACCAAGAGGCAGCAGCGGTAGCCATGGCCCGTCTAGCCACTTTCAAAGCAGAACACGAGGAAGGAGCTGATGTGCTTAGATGGTTAGACAGGATGCTTATCAGACTTTGTCAAAAGTTTGGAGAATACAACAAGGAAGATGCTGCATCCTTCAGATTTGCATCTAACTTCTCCCTGTATCCTCAGGTATGTGTCCTATCTCTAATGGTAAGAGCATCAGTCTCTCACTAGAAGGCCCAGGTTCTATTTCCAGGTCAAGTCATACCAAAGACTCTAAAAATGGAACCTACTGCCTTTGTGCTTGATGCTCCACATAAGTAATGGAGTAGGGAAAACAAGCCAGTGAGCCTCAACTGGAAAAAAGGTCATGGTCGTTTACACCTGAACCAGTAGGTTGGAAACTGGGCCATAAAACTCCATCTAACTGACTAACCTATGTAATTCTAGTGTACCCATTGTTTTCCAGATGGGTAAAGTGGGACGTCCACCATTGGAAAATTAAATACATGAAAAAGAATATCACATCAGCAGTTTTTTTGATATTACTAGAAAACTTGGAGAACATGAGATTTAAAAATAGATTTTGATTAAATGAAATTCACTAGGCCTGAAAAAAGTAATTTTCAGTGATGTAGGATGCATTTTGGGTTATGTATTGTAGTGCTACACTTAAACAGTTTACCTATTAATTTCACTGTATGGATTGTATAGACCTTATGCAGATGATGTCACAGAGCAAAAAGGAGGCCCTCATGTGGGGGGAAAACAAACCAACACCAACAAATGCAGACTGCTGAGTTGTCAACCAGTAGATTGTTAGTTAGATGGGGTTTAACAACACACCAACACGAATGTGTTATAGTGTCACGTCAACCAGTAGAATATGTGCATAGTCTTCTACACATGCAGGTCAAATTGTACTGCATGTGGCCACATGTTTCATTGTTTTTCCCTCAAGGATGATGTCACTGTGTTGTTGTCAATTCATCAGGTCTGTAGCAAAGTCTTGGCTATACCCATGTAACATGTGCCAGTTAACCTTTACAGCAAGCTCTTTTCTAAGAGGAAAACACGTCAGACGTTGGTATTAATACAGTTTTTGTCTCTAAGTTTACCCTCTCTTATTCTGCAAGACTAGTGGTACATATGGACATACATTACTGAATTCCAAAGACAAAGCAGCTAAATTAGGGTACAGTACTTTCAAAATGCACTCCTTCACAGTTGTGGGAAAAAGGGCTCATGTGAAAAATGTTTCGGACAACCTAATATCATTAAAGACAACATAAAAAAGTGGAATGGTTTGCTCAAAGGCCAACCACAAAATTTTCTGAATATAGAGACATGTTACAAGAGGAATAAATTGTTGAATGGCATCAGAAATTTCATGTTTTCTGGAGAGCCTTCCTTAGTTTAACACAGGCCCAGCTTTAGGGACATTCTTTTTTAAGGTGAGAGGATTTGACCTGCTAACTATTACTTGGGGGGTATCTTAAACTGGGTAAATAGTATTTTCTGAGCATATGAATGTCTTCACTTCTTTCAAAACTTTGGTACATTTTTTTCCCCTTCAAAAATAATCTTCAGTTGGAACACAGCACTAATCAGATGATACAACCACATTCATCTCTGACTAAATCATAATATATTTCCAAAATACAAACCTTGGTATTGCATACTTGCCCTCTATTTGGGATTATTGGTAGCATAGAAGGAGAAATGGAAATATAATCAACTTCATCTTATGGTATTTGTATCAGAGTTGCGCAGTAATTTGATTTAATATTGGTGAACGTCTCCCATAGAAGCCATGCATACTAACCTTTCTTAATTACATAACTTACAACTTAATATCATTTGCAATGGAATGGTACCATAGTGCAGGCAATTAATGTCTGGTTTCATTCAAGGATTGATTGATCATACGATCACATCAAGTATTAAAATGTGCATTAATGACCATACCAGACTGGAAAGTTTGAATTCTAATCAGGCAAGTGTCTCTTGGATGAAATGTCTTCTTCTCAAGAATTACTTAAACAGCAAGAGCAACCCCTCAACTGAAGGAGTGTAGTAGACTGTTCTGTATCCTGATTGGCTCTTGAGAGTCAAGTGAAAATATATTTGTTTTTTTCCTCAAATGCTAAATTTACTAGGTGTAACTGCTTGGATTACCTTGAATGTGCAATAGTGAAGTCCTAAAATGTTAACCCTTTACCGTTGTTTCGGTCCTTTTGGACCCATACGGAGAGTGCGGCTGTCACCCATCTTTGCTGTTTCACGCAGAGCTCGAAACTGCGAGTAGCTACCCAAAAATTCAGTCACAGGGTCAATAGCCTACGGAAGCTGATGCGGGGTGTGCTACGTCTGCTTTTCTGTCCCCTCCCGAGGCGCGCAAATATTCCCCGATTGTAGCACAATGGTAAAGGGTTAATCTAAAATATCTGCACCACAGGGCTGTGCACACACGCAGAGACAGCAGCATCAGCTTTGCAGTAAACACACACTCCACAGGCTTATTTTAACCCTTTACCGTTGTTTGGGTCCTCTTGGATCCATATGGAGAGCCTGGCTGTCGGCCATCTTTGCTGTTTCACGCAGAGCTCGAAACTGCAAGTAGCTACCGGAAAACATGGCCACAACAACGAGAGAGACAATAGTTTAAGGTCACGGGGTCAATAGCCTACGGAAGCTGATGCAGGGCATGCTATGTCCGCTTTCCCGCCCACTCCCGAGGTGCGCAAATATGCCCCGATTGGAGCACAACTGTAAAGGGTTAAAGAAGATGATACTTTGAAGAAAAATTAATAAATCAAGAGATCTAGCTGCTGTTTCAAAACACATTTAAGGCGACTGCTTTTGCCCTTAAATTTCATAGAAATTTGCATATTATGAGACAAAGATTTGCAATCTGACTTTGATACAAATCCAACAAAGTTAAGTCATTAGGCATAAGCTACCTCTATGCAGTCTGGACACTGTTTGTTTTACACAATTCATCACGCTTCAGTGCCAGCACAACCAGCCTACATGTGTCCAAAGAGATAAGCCTATTGTCCTCATCTGCTGAGGCAGCTCTGGTTGCAAACTTGGCTTGCACTGATTAAACAGTCTCTGCCTTTATGAATAAGGTTTACAGTGGGACTCTTTGTTTACATAGACCTGGACATGGCAGCTACTATTGACAGAAAGTGATAATAGGAAGTCCGGTTGACCTTGCTGTAACATCACTTTTTAAACAAAAAGTGGGGTGTCGGGTATAAATTGTATAGAGGCAACCTTATGCCTAATGTCATGCACAATGTGAGTACCAATAACATTTGTATGTACAGAACATGTGGTGCAGGACAAAGTTGGAAAGTGAACCAGCACTGTGTGCACATGACAAACTTTGCAGTTTTGGTGCGTGACTACAAAATACAAGTGTACATTTACAAAAAAGCAAGGAACTCGGGTTATCTACATCGCCCCTCCTTTTTTCCTATTTACACTTTGGGAAATTTATCCTGTTTGTATGGAATGAGAGTTTATATGGCATTTGCAATTCTTTAGTAATCATTTTTGTGTGTGATAAATGGAAATTATACAACTATAGGAGAAATACTGTATCAAAAGAACCTTACAATGGGTACATGCCACCTCTTTGATTCACAATCTTACTCTTCATCACCTATTTACACATGAAATTCCCAAACTTGCCTACAAGTCTCTCTATCATAAGTCCTTTAAGTACCAGGATGGTGCTGTAGATACTAATGAAAAAATCTGCAAAGCCAGGCAGAGGGAGACCTGAACACATCTTGCTTGAAGCAAGACAAGATGGAGAGAGGACCTGCCCTCTAGAGATGGGAAGACTCAATCCCAGTGAGAAGTTGAGGCAGGTTGGGAATGAAGTACATGTGTAAATAGGAGGTGAGTATCAGAGCTCAAAAACTCCAAAACCAGGCAAGTTTTGTAGATACTTTTTGTTACATTTAGTAACATACACCCTTACAAAAAGTTTTGCTCTGTAAACATTCTTCAGAACTGAAGGGGACATGTCAATGATAGGTTTATGAAAGTCCCTTGAAAAATTTCACTACATAAACATATATAAAACAAGGTTTTATGAACTATGGAGAATGTGAACTTGTAAGATGATGAATATATTATGTGGTATTTGTTTGCAGTTCATGTTTCATCTGAGGAGGTCCCAGTTTCTCCAAGTTTTCAACAACAGTCCTGATGAGAGTGCCTTTTATCGCCACATGTTGAATAGAGAAGACCTGACTCAGTGTTTGATTATGATACAGCCAATCTTGTATGGTTACTCCTTTCATGGCACAGAGGTAAGAAACCTATACTCCCTGACAAAAGTAAATGAAGCAAGTTTTAACCTTCCCCACTCTCCCTTTCAATGTTGGCAACAATTTTTAACTATCAGATATGACACTCCATTGAAAGGAGGTTCCAAAATTGAGTTTGAGACATCTTGAGTACATTTTGTCACCATGGCAATGGTTTTGTTTCATTTGTTTTGACAGGGATGGTAGCTTACTTAGACGAGAGTTCTAAGGGGAGGGTCATTTGTCTAACCAGCCAGTATGGGCAAGTGGGCAAAGGAAATACATAATTGACTTGGCCATAACCACCAGTTAGATAAATGACTCTGCCATAAAATCTATATCATGCACTCATATCTACCTTTGTTATTACTATTACTGTACAGTCCATTTACTGCAGAATGATCACTAGCAATTGCATTTTTACCTGGTGGTGCTGTTAATCATCTATCATCTTGACAAGCTTCAGCTTGCTCTTGTTTAGTTGCCATTGGTATGAACTATGTGTGTTTAATTCCACTCTGAAACTTTATGCATTTTTGGATTGGATTAAAGCATTTTGTCTCCCATCCTTGTTAACATGGAGAGGAGTTTTAAAATCTCTCCTACTTTATTTGACATACACTACACATACAAACTCCTTTTTGGGGGGAGTTTCATTTTTCAGGAAGTGTAGGAGAACGCTGGTCTCATTTTCATTAGCTTTAAGAAATATTTTTTATGAAATTATTGACCAACTTTATAACTTGACATGGGACATTGCATCTTTCATGAGGCAAATATTCTTTGAGCCAGTGCCGATTTATGATCACTTGTGACAAACTTCCATGACTTTTTAATTGTTGTGTTAATTGCTTTCTACTATTGGTTGAGAGTTGGCTTGCTTGGTCTGTTTCAGACACAGAATTACATTAAAGCGTACCTCAAGTCTAAAATTTCAAAAAGATATATGAAAGAGCATGTAAAATGAATTCCAACAGTCGACTTCCATCCTCATAGGACATTGCTGAGCCCGCGATAAAAAATATTGTAGATCATTCACTCAATTTAAAATGGTACATTGAGCAATAATTTGTGATGTCATTGTTGTACTACTCAAATTGCAGTCTTTGTAATTCTTTATTTTTCTAAAGGTGACTGTACTCTTATGCGATAGCACTCTTATTCTTACAGGGTGATGTAGTAAACAAAGTACTTTCTGTATAGCATGCTATGCAAGCAAACAGAAGGTGTTCGAAGTCATAAAAAAAAATTAAATTTCAAAGGGAAACAAAGCACTTAATGTGAGTTGTACTACAAGAAAGCCGTAAATTATTGCACAATGGACTGTTTTTACTTTAAGTGAATAAATTTCAACATTTAGTGTCTCAACAATGGAATAAGCTATGACAATGAGGGTTGGATGAATAAGATTCATTTTGAAACCTCTGCAATTTGTATTTTTGAAGTTTTTAGGTACACTGTGATACTCACCAACCTTTCTTTTACCCAAAAGGATTGCTGATTAATGAATGTGCATAATTTATTAATACATTACATTGTCATGTGTGATCCAAATTGGCTTGAACTCATCATTATTACCTCAAATTTAATCTTTAAAGGGATGGGCAAATTTGTTTTTTTTTTGCCAGGGGTGACAATCACCATGTTATCTCAGCATAATAATAACCTTATTTCTCAACAGATTAACCATTGAACATGATTTATGCAAGATCATGTTTAAAAGAGTGGACTGGATTTATACTCAAATGGTTCAGTCATTCATACTGCATAGTTATGGTTAAGAGTTAGTCTCATATTGATACCCACATGTCTTACTTTCTAAGGTCATGGAAGGTCAATCACTTTAATGTGTATTGTTTGAATTCCAGCCATTTTAAATTGAATCTTTCATAATTTACCCCTTACAATTTTTTTAACTTTCTCCCTGTATAGCCTGTTCTCCTTGATAGCAGCAGTATTCTTCCTGACAGAATTCTCCTCATGGACACTTTCTTCCAAATTCTCATTTTTCATGGGGAGGTAAGTTAATAATAAAATGACATACATCTTTACTTATCTATGGCTACAAGGAATACTGTGAAAAAGACCCATGGTTTTGAGATGTTTGAGTGTTCTCTAATTTCAGAGTTAAGCAGATCAGTCGACAGCCATTGAGCTAGTTCACAATAATTATCACCATGTTTTTGGTTTCGATGAAAGAGAAGCCTATGCATTCATGATGGCGTGTGTGTGTATGTATGTGTGTATGTGCGTGTGTATGTATGTGTGTATGTGCATATTTGTGTGTGTGTATGTGTGTGTGTTTGTGACACTTTGCTTGTTTACACAATATCTTGAGAAGGGAAGATCTGACAACTCTCAAACTTGGTGCACAGATACCCCATACTGAGAGGAAGAACTCTATTGATTTTGGTGGAGGTCAAAGGTCATCTGGGGTCACAGGGGGCCAAAACCCGAAATCCTTGTTTACACGATATCTCAAGGTAAAAAACTTGGATTCCTTTCAAACTTGATGGGTTAATGGGTTTTGATTAAAGGAAAAACCCAATTAATTTTGATGGAGGTCAAAGGTCATTTGGGGTCACATGGAGTCAAACCCTGAAATCTTTGTTTACATGATACATCATCGTAGGAAACTTGGATTCATTTCAAACTTGATATGTTGATGCATTATGATGTAAGGAAGAACCCTATTGATTTTGGTGGAGGTCAAAGGTCATTTGGGGTCACATGGGGTCACACCCCGAAATGCTTGTTTACACTATATCGCAAGGTAGGAAACTTGGATTAATTTCAAACTTGATATGTTGATGCGTTATGATTTAAGGAAGAACCCTATTGATTGTGGTGGAGGTCAAAGGTCATTTGGGGTCACGGGGTCAAACCCCGAAATCCTTGTTTACACTATATCGCAAGGTAGGAAACTTGGATTAATTTCAAACTTGATATGTTGATGTGTTATGATGTGAGAAAGAACCCAATGTATTTTCGTGGGAGTCAAAGGTCATTTGGGGTCACATGGAGTCAAACCCTGAAATCTTTGTTTACATGATACATCATGGTAGGAAACTTGGATTCATTTCAAACTTGATATGTTGATGCATTATGATGTAAGGAAGAACCCTATTGATTTTGGTAGAGGTCAAAGGTCATTTGGGGTCACATGGAGTCAAACCCTGAAATCTTTGTTTACATGATACATCATCGTAGGAAACTTGGATTCATTTCAAACTTGATATGTTGATGCATTATGATGTAAGGAAGAACCCTATTGATTTTGGTAGAGGTCAAAGGTCATTTGGGGTCACATGGGGTCACACCCCGAAATCCTTGTTTACACTGTATCGCAAGGTAGGAAACTTGGATTAATTTCAAACTTGATATGTTGATGCGTTATGATTTAAGGAAGAACCCTATTGATTGTGGTGGAGGTCAAAGGTCATTTGGGGTCACGGGGTCAAACCCCGAAATCCTTGTTTACACTATATCGCAAGGTAGGAAACTTGGATTAATTTCAAACTTGATATGTTGATGTGTTATGATGTGAGAAAGAACCCAATGTATTTTCGTGGGAGTCAAAGGTCATTTGGGGTCACATGGGGTCAAATCCCGAAATCCTTGTTTACACTATATCGCAACGTAGGAAACTTGCATTCATTTCAAACTTGATATGTTGATGTGTTATGATGTAAGGAAGAACCCTATTGATTTTGGTGGAGGTCAAAGGTTATTTGTGGCCACATGGGGTCAAACCCAGAGATCCTTGTTTACACAATATCTCATGGTAGGAAACTTGGATTCATTTCAAACTTGGTATGTTGATGCATTATGATGTAAGGAAGAACCCTATTGATTTTGGTAGAGGTCAAAGGTCATTTGGGGTCAAAGGGGGTCAAACTCCAAAAACCTGTATAGGTCAGCTCAAGGTACGAAACATGGATGTATTTCACACTTAGTGTGTGTATGAGTTATGGTGAGTTGAAAGTACTGTACCTTTTTTTTTTTGTGGAGGTCAATGGACACCTGGTATCACCTGGCATCAAACTCTGTAAACATTGTTTGCAGAATATCTTAAGGCACAGTAGAAATTTGGCTTTTTGAATATAGAAGTGTTTTGGTTAAAAGAAAAACCAGTTACTTACAGGTTGAGTCAAAGGTCACTTTGGGTCACCAGTTGTTACAACAAATGTAGCGTTTTATTGAAAAGAGCATGTATTTATCATTGAAACCTCAATGCATTTTTGCATTCTGGTTGATCTATAGAGCAATG
The DNA here is from genome assembly GCA_037179385.1 of Holothuria scabra. NCBI lineage: Eukaryota > Metazoa > Echinodermata > Holothuroidea > Aspidochirotida > Holothuriidae > Holothuria > Holothuria scabra. The sequence goes on from CM074180.1 coordinate 46,661,961, forward strand.
TATGTTAAAGGGGCACTCAGAGTTTGGCAGCAAATATTAAAGGGAAATATTGTGTTTAAAATGCTCCAAAACAGCAGTAAAAGTAAATAGCTCTAGTCATTTTCAACTCTTTGGTCTCGACAATAAACCCCAGCAATAGCTTCATCCCCTCCAAATGTTAAGCCAAAGAAGAGTTATGGAAGTTGCATCTTTTGAAATGTTGAAAGTTGGGGTGAAGATATTATTCTTTAGCAACAAACAACTGAATTTCTATCTTAGGGAAAGTTACTTCTTGAAAAGAAGGCTACCATACTGTCTTATTTGTAATTATTTATCACTCTTTGGCAGTCTTTTTAGAAGAATGCAATTTCCCTGAAAAACAAAAAATGCAATATTTCCCTTTAACCCTTTGTTCCAGCTCTTCAGTTTTTCTTTTTTTTTAACTGATTATTTACCAGAATCAACAAATATTCAAGCAGTCTTTCAAGTGAGAAGAAATGTTAATATTGTGTTAAGTACTGTTGAATTGGAATTTTGTTATTAAGTTAAGGTTACAAAGTTCAACACAGATGTAAGACTAGACAGCATCATCAATACAGTGACCAATCACCACATCAGACCATGATAACAGATCATTGTTGGTTAGTTTTATCTCAATGTACAATTGTGATTCAGAATTAATGTCATGGATAACTTTTAAAAACAAGTTCTTATTGCCTCTTTAAGGGAGAAGAGGATTATTGAGGAAGAAAGAAAAAAACTTATACAAAATCTCTCTGCAAAAGTGAGGGCCAAGAAAAAAGTTATATGAGCATGTAAGCTACTCAGCATCTTCGCCCGCTGTTCAAGAACCCCAGCAAAGTTTTCTCCACAAAGGAGTCTTACCTTTTGCTTCTGGAGGTGGTCCATCCCTCCATATTGAGCTATGTATTATATTCATCATACCCGGTATGAACTGTGAATACTAAGGTTTTTATGGACATCATTTGAGGTCACTAGAAGTCAAACAATGGAAACCTGGTGAGCATGATGTCTCAAGTGGAAACATTTTGAAGCTCATATTTAGTGTATAAGTACCCCACAGCACCATGCTGCTAGAATTCAATAGGATATTTTAGCCAATATTACCCGAGAAAAAGGCTTTTTCCCGGGTGAAGCTTATCTCCATAATTGCATCAGTTAATACCTTTCACAACCAAACTTGCTCCATTGATCAATCAGTCTTTAAAACGGTTCAAACCCCTTTAATTTTATTGATCTCAAGACACCTGAACAGGAAGTTCTCTGATAGATTCTGGATTAAGAGTGGTCACCTAGAGATGGCTAAAACTTGCTATTCATTTCTAGCGTCATGCTATAAAAAAAAAAAAAAAAACCTTTTCGTTTTTGGTTGAGGTAAAAGATCATTTGAAGTCACCAAGAAGGGAAACCATGGTGAACCTTACACTTTGCATCTTGGTAACACATGTGGAGTACAAGAACCTTTTTTTTTGACAGTTTTAAAGGTCATTTGAGGTCTCCAGAGGCAAAAATGTTGTGCTTGATTGCTTTTGATTTTCTGTGTATCAATGTTATCGAAACGCCAATACATTTTGCATTGCTGTTTTTCATCAGACGATTGCCGCTTGGAGGAAACAAGGCTACCAGGATCAAGAGGGACATGAAAACTTTAGGCAACTACTGAAAGCTCCAGGTGATGACGCTCAAGAAATCTTGCAGAGTCGCTTTCCAATGCCAAGATACATAGACTGTGATCAAGGGAGCAGTCAGGTGAGCTAAGTTGTTCCATCTCGTTGATTGGAAAGTAGCCCCAAAAATATATATATTCGTGAGCTGGCAACAGTGTTCAAAATAAGGCATGCATATATTTACCAATACATATAAAAAGGCTGTGGTTGGCTAGTCTCAAAAAAAAATGGTTAGAAACTGGGCCGTGAAACTCCATCCAACTAACCAATACATATAACTATTCACTGTACGTGCTGTATTTCTTATACGGGAGCATGTAGAAGCAAAAAAAGTTAGATTTCCCAAAAAGGTGAAAGGGTGCAGAATAAATCTTTTAGATGAGATAAGAGGACCATTTTGCAGTTCACACATCCCAAATTGGTATGGATCTCTCTCGACTTATGCAGTCACCCTAACTGGAATTTGTGTAATAGATAACCAAGCTCAATGAATGGCTCTTGGAAATCATACGATGATATTTTTCCTCCTAAAGTGTGGAAATTTAATTATCTTATCTTGTGGTTTGGAATTGTTTGCTGTCAACTCTTGGTTGAGATAAACATGAGCTGTGCAAAAGTTAAGGCTGGAGGCTCACAGCAATTACAGAGTATTATTTTGCTACAGGATTCATCCTTAGTGAATTTAAAAATTTGTTTGCATGGGTAATATTTTTAGCTTCCATATGCATGCACATGTTGTTTTATTTCCCACTACCAAGTACTTGGTGGCAACCTGTAATGTGATTGCTTTCATCACATCACTTGATTAAGTGAAGAGGTACTCCTTAATTATTTTTTCCCAAAGTAACTTTTACCTATCTCAGGAGATGTAAAAGACCAGTTTCCTCACCTTCAGCAACCTTGTGGTTTTGTCATTTGCTGAGCTCTATTCTGCTACATATATTACAGCACCCTTCCTTTTCTGTTATTTACATGCATAACCCCCGCTTTCCTGTGGTTAGGAAACTGCAGGGGTCGGTAACAACTTCAACGTGTATATGACTCCATCAATATTAGATTGCTTTTAGTGAAGGAAACACTCTCTGTTTAAAGAAACACCTGTAAACTATGGAGACCATTCATCCAGATTTTTGCTGGATTGTCCCACTTTCTGGCAGCATATCCTCCATCAAGAGTTTGATATGTTCGCCTTTTTAAAGGCCTGCCTGAAAAAAAAAAAATGAAAAAGGAAAAATGGACATATTTCAAGTTTAGAAAGTGCTCGTCAACCACTTTGGCAGACACATACGATAATGGTGCAAGAAGAGTTAGATTCATGAATATGCCAAAGACTTGATAGTTAGTTTGTAGGGCTGTGTACCTCTAGCGATTAATCGCTAAATGATGGCATGTGTAATAAACGTTTAGTACAAAGCTACAAGCAATTAATTGCAAAAACTTGTTTTTGGCATTTTGTTAAAGTATACAAATTGATAAAGAAATTTTTTTATCGATTTGTATACTCTGATGATTCCAGGTTTGTGTTAAATGGGACATTCTATTTGAACCTTGTAGGCTTCAACGTTTCAGAATAATTTGATTTACCATGCAAGATTACAACAATTACTACTTCTGCATTACATTCATATCAATCACTACATACTGAAATTATTTTTTCCTGTTGTGATAAGGTAATCACGATTAATTGCTAAACGATTGCAAATTTTTGAGGTTAAACATTTAGTTATTTTTCTAAATGTTCACAGCCCTATTAGTTAGGTGGGTTTAACGACACATCGACACGAATGTGTTATATGGTGTCACCGAGATAGAAAAAGATGCATGCCAAGGACTCGAAAAATGGAACATACTGCCATTGTGTTTGGTGCTTATCATATGAAGCAATGTAGTATATAGGAAAAACAAACCAGTAAGTTACAACTAGAAAAAAAGGTGTTTGTCAGCCCAACTGAAACAAGTTGGTTAGAAACTGAGCCGTAAAACCTCATCGAACTGCTTAACTTCAGGAACATGCTTTATGAGCCTTGGTGGGGTATGTAATAAATCTATGTCCACAATGCAGGTGCTACATTGACCTGGCAATAATAGCAACAGTCATGTCCTCCTCTTTGGCAACTTAAGAAATGGAACCTACTTACATTGTGCTTGGTGCTTGGCATAAGCAATGGAGAAGGGAAAGCAAGCCAGTGGCCCACAACTTTACAAAAGCCTGAGGATGGCCCAACTTAAATCAAGGGGTCACAAACTGAGTCATAAATTCCACCTAACTAAATAACTCTTTGGGGAAGTTAGAAATGGTCACCCTAATGTAGCCAGTTGCCTAATGGTTGACATAAAATGTGAAATCAAACATTGGTCAGCTTGGTGGATGCAAAAACTACTTTGCTCCTGTACATTTCTGGTCACCATGGCAATCTTCAGTTTTCAAAATGTTGTCTAATGATGACAACTTTACTTTGGTAGCAATATTTCTATACCAACAGTTGTAACAAAATGAATCTATGTTGAATTGTTTCCAGAACAAAGAAAAAGCTTTGGTGACTAAATTTTTCAAATTTAATTGCTTTGTCGGATATTTGCAGCCAGTGGAGTGTTTGACAGTCGTAACTGCACCCGGTTTAGTGCATTGCCATATTTAATGTTCAGTCCTTAATGGCAGACTGGCCCATTGTAGGGGGAAGGGAAGGGACCAGGGGCAAAGACCCCCAAAAGAGTTTATGCCCCTTTTAGAAAGTTAAAAGTGTACAGTTTCCCTCTAAAAAGGATGCTTCCCCTCTTTGTCAGCCATTTTCCCATCCTGGTTTCTTGTTTGGCTACAGGTTTGATGGCAAGCGTAAATATCGGTCCTACTTTGAACTGAAATGTGTTGTTCGATACTCTCCTGCAATTAGTGTAAGAGAAGCATTGTAATAATTAACTTAGTAGGTATTAGTTTCTACTCTTGATCTTCACAGGCTCGCTTCCTCTTGTCTCGTGTAAATCCATCACAGACACACAACAACATGTATGCCTTGGGAGGGGTAAGTGAATTCATCACAAATGTATGCTGCAAGTATAGTTTGAACTCTGTGATATATTATTGCTTCAATTTAAGTGTTTATATGTCAGAAGTTCTGGAAAAGAAGACTGTGTGTGCTAATAGATTAAACTAGAAAGTTAAAAGTTGGGGTGTGAAAACCCTTCATTCAGATGGGCAAACCTTATTTTATAATACCTCATATTATTTTGAAGCTTCTATTATCAAAATATAATCCTCTATGCATCAAATTTCTTGTTATGATACCCTGAAATGGCTTTTCTGCAGATTTTTGTTGTCTTGTGTTTATGCTGTGCACTAGACGAGCTCAGAATGACTGCTTTGTCAGCTCTTTGTGTCAGCATAAAGACAGCTAACACAGTTCTTTGTGTACATTATCTTGATGCCTCCTTTCATGGGATAGCCATCACCATTGGAAATAGCCCATAATCTTTATGTGATGCACATGCCAGATTTTGAGGTCTGATAATTACTAGTATTTTAAACAGACATTGTCTCACTGACATGTTTATATTTCAAAACACTTTGCAAGTAAAAGAGAGGTGATGACATCTTTTGTTATGGAAAGGAAAAGGTCATAGAGTACCCAGGGTACCTTTTAAAACTGAAAAAGAAAAAGACCTTCTCTCATCCTTGAAATTAGAAAAATAAAATATGTTTGAAAAACTAAATTCAAAAAAATATAAGGGAAACATATTAAATAGAGGCACTTGTGTAATCAGAAAGTTTTCAAACTTCTCTGTTAATCATCTCAAATTGGCATCTATGAATGTTTCACAGCCTCTGCATAAGCAACGGAGTAGGGAAAACAAGCCAGTGAGCCACAACTGGAGAAAAAGGCAGTGGCTGGCTTGACTTGAACCAATAGGTTGGAAACTGGGCTGTAAGTCTTTGTTTCCTCCAACGTCTCTTTTTGGTTCAAAATGGAGTACCTTCATTTGTTGATATCAGGAGTTAAATGGAAATTTCACCAGATTTCATTTTAATATCAAGACTAGATCTTCTTGAAGGAAGGGGTGGGGAACCTCTGGCACCTGCCTGTGTATAACCAAGTAGCTAATACTATCCAGTCTGCAAGACATTTGGAATACAGTTTCTGAACATAGGGACATTATTCATTACTTCATATTTGGCACAATCATTAGTGAATGTACCAGATCAGAGGGTATAGACCATAGATATGAAACACACAATGAAGTGAGTGCACCCCTTACCCTTGTATTCAACAAAAATTTAAAATTTAACATGCTGAGAAATCTTGAATAGATGGCCTTTTAAGAAAAAACTCTTTAGAACAGGAAACATTGTTTAGTATAATATAGTATCCTCTAACCCACTCATTAAGATGGAAATATTTTCCAGGGAGGCATATTTCAAGTTCAACAGTTGTTGTCTTCATGCTTGTTGTTTGTTTGCAAGGGATTTCATGTTGGTACAATTATTGGGATGAAAAACTGCAGTTACTTCTGTCCCAAAGATCTTCCATCCTGAATGCTGGTACAAATCCCATCAGGGCAATTGTGGGTAGAATACTGCTGTTTTAAAGCATTAAGATTTAGGAATCTTGTTTTGATATTCAAACAAAAAGTAATTAACCTGTATTTAATAATTTAATTTATTTATTTATTTATTTATTCATTCATTCAATTTTTGTTTAATTAATTTTTCTTTTGCAACAGGAGGCTGGTGCTCCTGTCTTGACTGATGATGTTAGTCTTCAAGTTTTTATGGATCATCTCAAGAAACTTGCCGTTAGCAGTTCAACTTAATTATATTATCCCTTCTCAATCTTTTAAATTTCTGTATGAAGGAAAAACAGGACTCTCGATGCAGCATAGAAAATGTTCTTTATTAAATTGAAACTTCTTTGTAGAGAACTTTTTTAGGCATTTTCTAGGACATGGTACCTAGCAGTAATTTTCTCCTGTTGGGAAGGTCTTTGCAGCACATGGGGAACCTACTTTTACAGCATTGTTCTTCAGAAGTCAAAGAGGAAGTGATCAGTGTTTGGTTAAAATTTTCTAGATTAAGTACACTTAAGATTTGTTCACTTACTTATAGTTGTATCAGCAGAAAAGAGAAGTAACAACTTTGAAAAAGTTATCAATTGTGCAATGCACTCTACCTGCTACAGGTCATAACCCATCATTTCCCACAACTTCAGTGAGTTAACATCTGTGCTAATATATCCCTCAGTCAGATCTTTGACTGACAACTTGTGTATATGACACACCCCACAGTCATCAAACTCATGGATAATTCCCCCTCAGTCATTGTGGTGCCTGATGTCTGTGGTAATCAAACTCACCTCTTTATAACAATATTGGCACAGTGACAGACATGCCAGCCACAGTGTCATTTTTCATTGACACTCATTGACTGACCACCCCAGGGGGTGGAAGGGTGCGTCATTTTATTGATTAGTGCATGACATGCATGACAACTCTGAAGACGTGATGAAAGGTGCAACAAGCGATACTGAAATGAGAAACGTTTGTAAAGATAGTTTTATAGCATCAGTGGTATTGCACAATTGTTTGGAGGTAATATTTTTGCATTTCCAAAGAGGTTTTGAAATATTATTTTAAACTTCAAGCTGTGGAAACTTGCAAATGTTGTAGCAATGTTTTTGATGTAAAATGCAATAAAAAGTTTGGGAATAGCCATTACTCCAATCAAAATCCTAAAAATAAAAATATTGTCCACTGTACAAGACAGTTACTTTCTACACAGGTCATCCATAAGATGTCATTCTTTGATTGTGACACCCCATATCCAAGGGGGAGGGGGTTTACTTGTGGCCTGTTTTGGGGGTTTAATTTAGATGTAAAAGTTAATGTCTTTATAGAAAGTTATCTTCTTGCCAGCAGAGACCCCCATACCCTTGTAAACAACCAGTTTTCAGCTGGTAGTTGACCATCATGGCTACCATAAGAATTAGAGGTATGACTGATTGTGTAGTTACCATAATAGTGTCAAACTCCATAGACTTTTCAATAACCTGTTTAACACATTGTTTAGCTGTGGAGTTTCTTCGGAGAAACACTATTTGCATCATCTGCTTTGTCTGTTTTAACATACCTTGGTCATGGTTTCTTGAGAATACGAAAGTCAGGGGATTCCAGCTAAGAACATTCTCTAAAGATATAGTAATTATCACGCACAGCAGCAAATGTGTGTGCAAAGGTAGCTCCTGTGTACCAGAATGAAACATTTCATATTTTAATTTTTGTTATGTTCTTGTTGTTTCTTTTTTTTTTAGACAAGAGAGTTAAAATGAAATGTGGATTATCAGATTGTTTGGTTAAACCTTGAAACTTCTCTTTGCATAACAACTTTGCATTTCTGGGTGGTACAAACTGCTCAGTGTTGTTTTCCTGTGTTGCTAATGATAATTTCAAACTTAGATAAAGCATCACTCATTATAAGTGAATAAGTGAAGAATTAGCCTTTCATTGCAGCTTTTAATTACATTTAAGAAAAAAATTACATGAATTTGCATTTTTAATTATTTTTTTGAGAGATCATGTCATTGTGGGAATGCTAGTAATATTGGGAAGTGGACTTCAAACAGTATTTATGTTCCTATCAGAAATAACAAACTACCCAATACCATCTGTAGTAAGGTAATATCTTTATGTTACATTGTTGTTTGTTTTTCTACATTTAATGCTTTCTGACTCTCAATTTATTACAACTTTTTAATGCTGGGAAAAGTCCTTTTGCACAATAAGTCACCAGTTTAGGATCTATTTATTAGTACTTCTTGGCAGAAAAATTAAATGAAAGGCAATTACATATATTAGGGTAAATTATGAAATATTCGTAAGAGTTTGTTTTATTATTAGAAGAACAATTTTGCTCTTATGATAGGAGAAGAATATATTGATAATTCAAAAATGTCAACGCATAGGGAGTAATAAGTTTGAATTCCACAAATTGATCCAAAAATTGATGATGTTGATTCCTGGCTGTTTTACTCATTTTTGTGTACTTGTCTTAGAGATGCATTAATGTTTTATCCTTTCACTAGGGCGACAGATGGGGATGTGTTTAATAAGTAAATAGAACTCTGCTATAACATCATTATAGTTCCTTGAAATAAGCTCTGTGTCCACTGTTGATAGAAGATTGTGGGAATAAATCTTTGAGTAAACATAGCTGCTCAGTGTTCGATAAGGAAAATACAAATAATGGTGTTTAGTTTTCAAATAACTTGATGAAAGTGTTTGACTTTTAATATCAAGGAAGACATTACAGGTGCACAATCAAGCCTTGGTCCAATCATTAATCATTATGTCTGCTTGTTGTTTTCCATTTTGATTCTTGATTTAAATTTCATTGCTCTTTATTTTAATATTATACTTCATCAGCCTGCCAGAGAAATATCTAGTTATAAGGGAATAGAACAAAAACATCTTACATGGGTTCATTAAGGTGCATTTACACCAAAGCCACAATTTGCTGTGTTTTATGGGTGGGTCATTATTTTTAATCTCAGTACAAATAAGGGCTAGTCTGTCACTCCTCCAGGGAATTTGGGGAAATTTTTTGTGAATGAAATTTTCTTGTTTGCCATAAGATGAAAACTTCTTGGATCCTGCTTGCAAGTTGCAGCAGATTTTAGCTTTGGTGTGAGCATGTCTTTACTGAGTTAATTTATGAGTCTTCAAGTTGTTTGAAATATATCCACCACCATTGAAAATTTCAGTCATAAATGTTATGTGCACAGTTATTGCTATGTGTTGTATAGTCTGTCTATGGCATGTTGAATATGAATCTCATCTAATTTCTTTTTATGGTTCTGTATGGAATCCTTAGATAAGTGTATTAAAGCTATATAACTTGGTCAGAAATAAAAAAAAAATGCTTAGCATAAAAAGGAAACATTTAGTGGCTGGTTTGTTTTTTTAAGTTTTATTGGTTACTTAGGACCTACAGAGTCAGGGAATGATGATCAGTTAGATGATAAAAGGACACACCAACACAAATGTGTTGTATACTGTCAGTCAACTCGATAAAAAGTTCCAAGTTTTCCAGTATGGTTCAAGTTCAAAGGTGGCTTCCTTTGAGTCACCTCTTAAAACATGCAGGAAACACTTAACTTTATAAAGCCATAGAAAGTCTTTCGCATAAAATCACAAATGATGATTTCGGGCCTTTCCTAAAAAGTATGCAAGGTTCACCGACTTAGGGTAACGTCAGATAGTGGACCGCCTACCTTTATTTACTTTTTGTAGTTGTGATCCCAATGAACTTCCTTATCAAACACACCCATTGGTGAAGAATGTTCAAGATTATCTTCTGAAGTTACCAGAGGTCAAAAGGCAAAGTTTCCTAAATTTTTCATTTTGGGAAGGAACTACAATGCCTTTTGGCTTTCTTTTTTGTACTTGTGGCACATCACCCCAAAGAACTCCCATATCAGGTGCATCCATTGATACTCCGCTCATGGTTGCAAAATTAATACTGCTTTAGTTTAGACGCCTAATGAGTGAACTGTTTACGATACAACTAGCTTCGTACATACGGCTTACATGAAAGAAACGAGGATTTACATGACAATGCAATAGTGCAACCTACCTTTAACATGGTATTAGGACGGGAAAATTCGTTCGCACCTCTCACGCGGAAGGCCCGGGTTCAATCCCCAGGTCGAGTCATACCAAAGACTCTAAAAATGGAACCTACTGCCGTTTTGCGTGACGCTCCGCATACGCAATGGAGTAGGGAAAACAACCAGTGAGCCACAACTGGAAAAGCCCGTGGTCGGCTCGACTTGAACGAATAGGTTGGAGACTGGGCCGTAAAACTCCTTTCAACTAACTCGTATCACTTTTTGTGACGATAAGCAAGTCTTAATCGTCTGTAGTTTGTTCTTACCACCAGAAAAAATCTATGAAATGGTACACAAAATACGAAAGTTCAGCCCATTTGCTACACCTATGGAAGCTTTAAAGGAGTGGCGTAGCTAGCATGGACGCCCAGAAATTTTTACAAGGGGCTGGGGGGCCATGTCACTCATGGATGATTGAATTGTGTACACTTTCTAAGCGGAGCACCACCATCGGTTGGCGTGGAAAATTTTGGGCCTTACAAACCTTCCAGATGGCCGGAAACGACACTTGGCGAGTGTTCTAAGCTGCATGTACCCAGCCCTGAAACAGGAATTTCATGTCTGTATTTTTAGAATTTTTAGTGTAAAAAATTGTTGAAGGGAAATCTTCATCTCGGTCACGACCTCGAATGCCTACGCACGATAAAACTTACAACAGTCTTTAAAGGCCTATATCCGTTACCCAATTGTGAATCATACCCCCTCCCCCCCCCCCTCCCCCCATATTCACTTTGTATATCCCAGTTAAATCCGCGCGTCGCCACTTGAGATCAGCACGGGAACAAACCAAGACCAACGCATGAATAGTCGGATGCCGTATGCACACTACATACCTGACAACTAGTTCAATTTTGGTATAGTTTTTACAATAACAAATTTCCAATAGATATCACAAAGGATGGTCCCCAAATTAAGATTTCACTATTCAGCATACCATCTTCTCTTTTGCCATTTCTGGTCAAATGTCCGCATATTTCACGAGTAGAAACTGACGCTGTGAGTGAAGATATTTTGATGATTTACTTTTATTTTTTATTTATTTTAATTTTTAATTAATTTTTTTTTCACAAGTTTGATTTTCTTGGGGGGAGGGGGGCAAGTGCCCCCTGCCCCCTCCCCCTTGCGGACGCCCATGGTAGCTAGACATTTTCCAGAGGGGCAAGAAACCAAACTTTTTAAAGTTCGAACACCAGTGTATCACCAGATCACGGACATAATTTGAGGCGCGAGGAGCGCGCCTAAACTTTTGTCCCTTTAAATGAAAATTGAAAATATGGAGCTTGTACTGCCGAAAATCTTGGATTTGAGGTTTCCTGTAAGGAAATTTGAGAAGTTGGTGGATTATTAAAGAATCTGGCATGTTCTGTATTGAGAAATCTGGCATTGCGACCAAAGATCGTTGGTGCTACGTTATGTGATAAGGCATTTAAGAATTGAAGCTCTCCGACGACATTTTAAAGTCAACAGATAACATTCAGAAAAGTTTGGAATTTTGTAAAAGAAAATTTATGAAAAATAGCACTGTAGTTGCCGGTGTCACTTGATTAATCTAGTGTCACATATGGCAATTGCCGATTTTGTCATTTCCAGAGTTTGGAAAAATTTACCAAACCGACTTTTTTGAGCGACACTACTCTTTCAAGTATTGCAATATGCTGAGCCCGAAATTTTTGCCCTTTTTTAAAGCCCCTGTCACATTATTGCGTGCAACTTGCGGGTGACAATTTTTGCTGCCCGGAGCTCCCCGCAAGTAGCACGGACCTAACCGTATCTCACCCATATCTTGCCGTACTTGCCCGCAGGAGTGCACGGAAGTGAAATTTGCCCGCAGCCAAGTTTTGAACATGCTCAAAACTTGTTCCGGGTAAACTGCGGGTGTTTGCACGCAGGGGTCTCCGCAGGACACCAGCAGGGGTCACGTAGCGACCGCAAGTCACCAGCAGTTAATCCGCTTGAAGAAAGTAGGTTGGCCGCGAAGCTGTGACAATTTCGTGCAGAGCGCGTGTCAAATCCGTGCATGGGACGTGCGTTTTACGGGCAAGAAACGGTGTTGGTAGTGACAACTTGACTTCATAGTGTCAATTCTGCGGGTATGGGGCGAGGAAATTGGGGGCATGTTGCGGGCAAGTTACCGTATCCCTGCTGGTAATCCGAGCGCTTGCGGCGGGCAAGTTGCTGGCATTCTTCGAAAACATCTGCCATGTTAATATGCTCGCAATGGGCACGCGTAAACCTCGCACATTGCAGGCAACTCAGACACAGGTGACACGTAACTGGCACGCCGGTAACCGTCTCAGAGCCCGTAAAGTGTCCCTGAGCCAACACGGAACTCTCCCGCTTGTTGCACGCATTTCACACGGAGAACACGCAAAACCCACGGAAGTACCACGGGTCAAAAACGCAAGTTCCACGTAAAACCCTCCCAAATCTTGACTTGCCCGCAGAACTTTTCCTGCGTGCAACAAAATTCTTTCTTGCCCGCAACAAGCCCGTAGAGCCTGACCGGAATAGTGTGACAGGAGCTTAAATAATTATCAAAATATGAAGCTTCCAAAGTAGAGATTCGGAACTTAATGAAAGAAAAAATTGGGAAAACCACACTGTAGTTGATTGGTGTCACAGATGGCAAATTTTCGAATTTTTCATTTTTCATAGCCATTACTTCCCTGCCCACTGTAGCTTCGCCACTCCCTAAAGACTACCACTTCACATTTACTAACTATCTAAGTGAGCACTTTTCCCGAACTGTGGCGATTTCGTTACGACAACGTGCACGAAAAGCGAATTTTCAGTCCGAATGTGGACCACCAAGCAGGGTTGTTCCAAAAGTGGTCAAAACCGGTTTTGACCACAAAACGGTTTTAACCTGGTTTAAACCGGGCAAAGGTAGGTTTAAACCGGTCAAAACTGGTCAAAACCTTTTTTTGTTACAAAGAGTAAGCATAATATCATACATCTAACCAACTGTGACATAGGAATGGCTTTGGATGTTTCAGTAGTAAAACTTTGGTTTTGTTTGCTTGCTGATTGGTGTGTTTCTCATTATATTTTACTAATTTGACCCCCAAAATTGTATACTCTCAATAATGGCATATGGTGCAATGTGGAAAGTACCCTATACAGATTTTGTGTACTGCGAAGTAAAAAGAAAGCTTACACTATGCCCTATTGTGCTGGGTTTGATATGTGTGTACTAATCTATAACCAAACTTATCTAACTCTGTAGGCCTAGGTCTTTCATATTTAATTTAAAGAAGTAATTGTAATTGTTTTCAACTCTGTATTCTGAATGTTTTATTTTATAGTGGTAGTCGAAGGTAAATTGAATGTTTGTTGTGGATCCTGTGAAATAAATGTGTATTTTAGTTCAAAGAGAGTTTACACTATAGGCTACCCTACTGTATTGTTTTATTTGTCCTTGGCTTTAGTTAAGGTTTGTGACATTTACTGGACAAGTTCTGATCTATTTTAGTTGAAAAATAGAAAAAAATTGAGTTTTGACCAGTTTTGACCACTCTTATGTGGTCAAAACTGACCGGTTTAAACAAGGTTAAAACCGGTTTTAACCGGGCGGTTTAAACCGCACCGGTTAAAACCGAACAACCTTGCCACAAAGGTCAATGCCTCTCCTCATATAATTAGGACTATGTTCTGAAGCTGTGTGGCCGCACACTGCACGACTTTGTACACGCAACTCAACTCGATCGTCGCTACATCTGTGATTAGCAACGTTAAGTCCAGTTTTAAGTCGCAGCGACTTCAGTCGGGAGGAACCAACATGCTGGTTCTTCCCGACTGAAGTCGGTACGACTTAAAACTGGCCTTGTAACTGCCAATTGCTTTCGTAAACTTTCGCACGTTTCACAACTATTGGAGATTCGACGATCGAGTTGAGTTGCTTTGTGAAAGTCGTGTAAGTGTGCAACTAGCTTTAGACATGTGTATGGGGTTGGTTTTCGTCCGCAAACCAAAGAGGTCAAACATCATTTTTCAAATGAGCTGGGAGAGGATTTTGAGACGGCGAGTTTGAAATGTGCCTGGCTCTAAAGTATGAGATGGTGTTATTTGAGTGACCGGTATGTCTGCACCTGCACCTGAAAGAATGTCACATGAAAGGAGGAAATATGATGCACACGTTAAAAGCACCTCATCATATGGAGAGCATTGCTCCTAGGCAGTTAGGTCCCATGGTGAGTTTAGTGGATACATCCTGGTGGGCGGCGAAGCGAGAATCCATCGGAGGCTCCAATATTATAGCAAAATTGTGGCATTAGAAAGAAGCCTGTGCAGATCATTTAAAGCATAATCCTCTCACCCCAAACTACATTTTTTGAAGTAGCCCGCAGAAATTCTCAATTGCCACAGCTGCTTTGTCTTAAAATTGTTACAAAATAAAAGCAATTTCCAAGCACAGTCTCACATTTTTAGATAAAATGGCAATAGAGTGATATCAATGGTCGCACGGGCAAGGGGCAAGGCCTTACTGGTATCTTCCTCTCAGGGGCAGTGAGTTTTGCCCGACCCCAGATTCCCAACCACGGTATAATGTCTGTCATAGGCGTACGGCTGCATTTCGCTGGGGCAAAATATTTTCTGCCTGAAAAAATGTAATTCTGTCCGAAAGACTACTTAAGCGGAGTGGGACTCATATGTTTGCAAGGAGCGTACAGAAAAAAGTCGCACACTTCAGACAGCAGGAAATGGCATTTCCCAGGCTTACAATGAAGATCTGAGCAGTCGTTACTTTGAGTTTGCGTTGACAGAAAGTAGTTAGTTTGAAAAATGAACTCCTCGGGCAGCCGAAATGGCATTTCCCAGGCTTAGTATAAGAAGAATTTAAGCAGTCTCTATTTCGAGTATCGTTTTGCAATAGCAATCAAAATCAGCATATTAATTGCTAAGTGATCAGAAAATTACCAGTTAGTTATTTAGAAAATTATCAAATTAAATGTACCTCTACCATTCAGTGGCGTAGCCAGGATTTTTCACCCGGGGGCTTGGGGGGGGGGGCACAGACTTTTTATAGGGGGGAACATCATATATAACTCAGGGATAAATACGGTAAAACTATCACAACTACATTTTGCTGAGTCTGACTGACAGTTTATAGGCTAGGATTTACACCAGTCGAAGCTGCATTAACAATTAATAACGGTTACATTCCACTCATTATCACTGGAAAATACAATTGCCATAGCAAATATACTTACAATAAAATACGAAGAGGGTGAAAATCTGAATTGAGATTTATGTTTACCTTACTGGCTGCCCATGGACATAACACGCCATATGCAAAACATAAAGCGATATGACTCTGTGATTGCCTTGTGACCGAGAGGGAGAGACCGAGGGATTACAAGTTGGTTTATCTGTGAAAGCATCAATTTTTTCTCATTATGTGCCAAACAAAGATCCTGTCCTAATTAAAACCGAGCAGCCAGAAAATATTCGCTGACCAGATGGGATGTGGGAGGAGGGCACCGGGGGGGGGGGCACAACTTTGCTGTGGTGGGGCACGTGCCCCCTCGTGCCCCCACCCCGTGGCTACGCCACTGCTACCATTGGATGAAATAGTCTTGTATATACCTTTTCGGGAAAAAACTAAATAACGAAATTGAAAACATGCAGTTAAATTTTTTTACTCTATTGCGACTCTTGGATAAGTTCAGTATATTGAAATGGTTTATGTTACTATCTGAACTCCCGAATATAAATGATTTTACTTCTATTAAGTAGTACCACCTTTTGAAAAAAATGTCACCCTACGAGGTGAGTCTAAATGAATTTCCAGGAAGACTTTCTAATGCACACTGTATAATATTAGTATTGAAAAACAAATTTCTCTTTTTCATAAGCATTGCTGGAATTCGGCTCAAGGGCAGGCCAGATGGCAAATTTTTGGGCACTGCAACTGAACACTAGGCTTCCGTCTGTCCATGTAATTATTTTGGCAACTAAAAGAATAGTTCAGAGCCAACTTTATTTTTGATACGTTAAAGAGGAACATATTTTAGGCATTCTGGTGAATTGTTTTCATTTCCCATGTTCGATTCAGAGATATAAGCAATTGAATATAGCACATTTTCTGCGTAGAATGAACTTGAAGTAAGCAGGGGTGATGTCATGGATTCACATTGTTGGCCAATGTTTTGTAATTATTTATAATTTACCAACAATTTTACGGAACTGAATTCTGATATATTGATACCATAACAACATCCTGAGCAATGGAATTTTAAAAACTTAATATGTAAGGGGCAAAATGGCATCCCTAGTCAATTCCAGGTCAAACTACACTCTTAAAAAGTTGGGTAAAATTTCGGGAAGATGCGCACTGTTTAACAAGGCGTTTCTTGATTGGTTGTTGCCATTGAATTATATCGATTGTATTCTTTGTTAGGGTTAGAGATTAGGCTATCGTGAACCAGTAAGGAAATTTCTTGTTAAACAGTGCGCATCGCCCCAAATTTTCTGGGCAATGTATAGGTTGGTTAAAGTTTGCCCAATTTTGGGCAAAATAACCAAGAAACTTATCGACCAACGTTGGTTAAATGATTATGTGAATTTCTTTTCCCAACGTCGGTTAAACGTACCGCCAATTAATGATTTTTCATATAACTGCTATTTTTAATTATTTACATTCACAGTAAATATTTTGCAAAATGTTCACGTACACTGTGGCAATGTTTCTAACAAAAAAAGAGTTAAAAGGAGATGTATAAATGCTATGAAATTTTTTGGAAAACCGGGAAAATATACCTTCCATCCGAATGGAGCATTCTGAATTTCTCAAATGAAATTTGGGTGTTTATCACCTAATGCAGGTGTTAGGTAATTGAAATAAATTGAAGCTGCCGATGGTGAATTTTTGTAGAAAATCATGCTTCTCAATTGTACTATACAGCATAAAGAAGGGATTACTGGATGTTTGGAACATTTTGGGCATTTTGTTTTCAATTGGAAGACTGTGGTAAAACTCTAATATGACATTCTTTTTTGCGTCGCGAATGTGTAGCGAGTTCTTGGAATCTTGTTGATTTTCCATTAAAAAAAATTACCGTGGCTGTAACGTTTCTTTTTTTTCGGGTATGACGTCTTATTTAGATTCGGACATACTTAGAAATCCCTGAAAAATCATGCCATTTTTAAAAACTTCAGTGGCTATCCGAATTTTTCCAATCCAAATTCTGCTGAAACTTGGGGAAAGTCTGCCTCCCCTTCCCTCCTTCACACCTCGCACACCTGTGGTCTCTACCCGATTGAGGGCACCAAATCTGCCCGATTAAGCAAGGGTTTGGCCAATTTGGGGGCTGCAGCCCCGCCTCCCACTCCGTCCCGTACGGTAATGCGTACGAGGCTCGGGCAGAATGCTCCCCAAACTTCCACAAGACCTGAATTACAGGCAGAGCGTAGAAAAATTTGGGCAATTATTTCTTCTTAACAAATCTGGTATGTTTCAAAACATAGAAACTCCTAAGTGTATCCAAATTCTTTGGAAAATGCGCTAAAAAACCATAGCCACGGTAAAATTTCGATGAAAATTCAAATGGATTACAAAAATTCGGTACGCATTCTGACAGCTCTGGGACATATTGAATTGCTAGATAACACGGACAGAATGGAAGATGTATAAGTGTAAACATTTATCAAAATCTTTACAAAGACAAATGATAGTGGTACATTTTATCTAGGGTTTTTTTTTTTTTTTTGCTTTTGATCATTTTGCAATTTGTTTCGTTTATTTGTTACTCTTAAAATGGAAATGAACATTCTTTCGAACGAAAATTCAAAATATTGACAGCTCAATTTATTTCTCACAGGCCTGGAGATGTCCGATCCAACTGTCCGACTGAGGAGTGCGATTCTCAAAATTCTTTGTACGCTTCGGTTTCAACTGGTGATGGCACTCCTCTTCAAGTCTTTCGAGCAGTGGCGTAGCTAGGATTTTTTCGTGGGGGAAGCTGGATACTTTTGTAGGGGGCTGGAGTTTACTATCTAAGCGTACCGCCACCATCAGCTGGCGCGGAGCGTACAAGGAAAATTTTGGATTTTTACACCTCCCAGATAACTGGAAATGCCATTTGCCAGGTTTAATTGTCTTTAATTCTGGTGAGCAAAATTTCTATTTTTTCTCAGATTCAAACACACTTTTGAGAAACTGATTAGCTCAGTTTATTACTCCACTGGACTATGTATCCTAGGATTTCAAATCCGGAATCCTGCTAAATGTTGCAAGCAGCTGTTCCAGTGCACGCCTGAGTAAGGTATTTGCATAGGCGTAGGGGAGCATTTCAGATTTGGGGCAGAAGATAAAACGGAGCGCGACCCCTAGTTGGCGCGGAGCGTCCGGAAAATTTGAAAAATCCCACCTCTCAGGCAGTCGAAAATGGCATTTCCCAGGCTTATAAAGGGGATACAAGCAGTCGCTAATTTAAGTTTCAATTGCAGATAAACGTTCACTCCAAACTAAAATTCAGTCAGAAAGACAAAGCGGAACGCCGCCGTACGGAAAATTTTTAAATATCCGAACCCGGAGACAGTTGAAAATGACATTTTGCGGACTAGGGATCTAAGCAGTCGCTATTTTGAGCTTCCTTTTGCAAAATTGCTCACTTGAAACTTAAATTCTGCTATGAAGACTATCTACGCGGAATGCCACCACTGCGGTTGGCGCGGAGGGAACAGAAAATTTTGAAAAATGGGACCCCTGAGAAGATCGGAAATGACATTTCCCAGGATTATAGGGGATCTAAGCAGTAGGTATTTGATTAGCAAATTACCGGATAAAATGTATCACTACCAATCGATAAAATAGTCTCGCATATTTTCGGGGGAAAACTACAGAAGGAATTGAAAACCTGCTAATGAATTTCACTCTATTGCGACTCTTGGCTAAATTCAATATAAATTGAAAATTGTGTGACTGCCCGGACTTCCGACTCCATGTGATTTTACTTTTGAAAAATGTAACATTACAAGGTGTTTATAACGAAGTTCCACCCGAGCTATGGGAAAACATTCTCATATTGCATCATTAAAGTATCGAAAAAAAATTACCCGATTTTCATAACCATTGCTCGTATTTGGCTCTAGAGCAGGATAGAAGGCGAACTTTTGGGCATCTGAATACCTGTCTGTCCGTTGAATTAATTTGGCAACTGAAAACGTCTCAGCATTGTTTTAACCTTTGCCTGAATATTTGACATTTCGGGCAAATTTTTGCAAGACTACAGTATGAAGTTGGGAATATGAAAAACTTTTTTACATTCTACCCAAATGTGTCTCAGATCTTTGTTATTTTCCATGAAAATTTTACTTTAAATATAACTTTTTCTGTTTTTCGGCAAAGATTTGAAGCTATTAAATTAATCGGCCATTACGGGTATTGTGTTACACAAGATTAAAAAACAGGCTTAAGAATGAATTGTTTTTAAGGCACAGGCTTCCCAAATGTGTCGCGATTTTTTATCTGTTTGATTTTTTAGTAACTATGTTACCCTTACGATGATACTTTTCCATTTTCGGGCAAATGCTTGAAAGAATTTGGATATTCGACAATTTCGGGCATTAAGTTGTGATTATCTGTGAAGTAAAAGTCACGAATAATAGCTTTTTGCGCTGCCCAAAGATTTCGCAGCTTTTTAGAATCTTGACTTGGTTTTTCATAAAAAATTTTATTCGACTTTATATGACGTTTCTTTCCCTTTTGAGGGCATATTTTTTAAAGATTTCGGCAACATAGGAATTTTCTAAAAAACCATTCCATTTTTTCAAAATTTTAAGGTCTGACCGATTTTTTTTCCAAATTCCTGTCCGATTTTAGATTTTGCGGAAATCTTACGCCACTGAGTATGTCCACTACTCCCAAGAGCTAAGTGAGGTCCTGTGAGGTAATAGTGGTAAGGTTGCGACCCTAGAGACTGCATTGACCCAACATGGGTTTGGTAACGTTGTTGCAAATATTCTACCCATCACACTAAGTATGATTTTGGAACAAATTTGTGCATCCCCACGAATTGAAAAAACCCACATGAGATAAACCAAATGCTAGGAGCACACTTTAATCCACATCAAGGTAGCCAATATCAGCCACTCCACATCTGCTAGAAAATTATCCATCCAGAAACCCGACGAGTAAAAAGTCAAGAGATTCCGAAGAAATGAAGCTTGTCACAGTCTACCTGTATTTATTCCGAAATTCAGAGTGGGCCACAATTGCAGAATACCCTGCAACTGCGTGGATCTATCGCAAGTTTATCTATGTCATAGTAGCCGGGTAGTTCGGATTGATTATTATCATCAAACAGCATACATATAATTTTTTTGCCCAGGTCGCCAGTTGGGGGAGGAGCTTAGGGGGCTGGGCGATTCAGTTGGGGGCTCAAGCCCCCACCAAACCCCGTAGCTACGCCACTGGGTAACTACTCTTCTTGGAAATAAGTCACAAGTGGAGTACCACAGGGTTCTGTCCTTGGCCCACTTCTTTTCTTAATTCCCATCAATGATATTGATAGCTCTCTTACATCTTATATAGGTAAGTTTGCAGATGATACTAAGCTTTATAGGAAGATTAGCATTTTTGATGATGTCTTACTGCTGCAAAAAGATCTGGATACGTTATTTTCTGGATCTCAGACTTGGCAAATGTCTTTTAATGGGGACAAGTGTAAAGTCCTTCATTTTGGTCCTAAAAGCTATGATTATAGCATGAATGGTAGTGTAGTGTATTACAAAGATTTATAGAGTGCTTGGATTGATCAAGAGTAATTTCATCAATTTTAGTAAGAATATTGTACTTAATTTGTATAAGCAGCTGGTAAGACCCCATCTTGACTATGTCGCTTAGGCTTGAAACTCCTTCTATGAAAAGGACAAGTTTCTTTTAGAGCAGGTTCAGAGGAGAGCCACTCGCCTTATACCTGAGGTGAAAAATATACCTTACCATGTTAGGCTTAAACATCTTGCAAGGCTTACCACATTGGAGCTGAGAAGGATTTGGGGGAGGGGGGTGGGGCAAGCTCCAGGTTTACAAGTTTCTTTCTGAAAGGAATCACCTTTTGTCTTGTAGTTATTTAAGGGTTCAAAGTAATTCTCGGGTTCGTGGGCATTGTAAAACGCCGGAAAAAGCCTTTTGCAAGGCTTGACATTAGGAAGTTCAGTTTCTCCCATAGAGTTGTCAACGAGTGGAATTGTCTGCCAGAGTGGGTAGTTAACTCCCCGTCAGTACACCGCTTTAAGGTTAACATTGACAAGTTCTTCCATGACTGTGGTAGAATCTGATTGTTGTGGGGTTGTTGTCTAGGTTTCACTAGCGGAGCCAGCGGGGGGGGGGGGGCAAGGGGGCAGAGTGCCCCCCCCCCCCCTCCCTCCACAGAAATTTTGGGGACGCGATGGGCGATGTTGAAAAAATGAAGGAGAGCCAAAAAAAAATTAAAAAAAAGATAAACGGCAAGAGGAGGGAGGGAATCGGGGGTATTTTTTTTACAGTTTTTTTTTTGGGGGGGGGGAGGGGGGCTCTTAGTCGTTACGATTAAGTATGCAGTCCCCGACGAAGACTAGTTTCCCCGATGGTTTACCTGTATTTTGCTCTCAAGGGACAATTTCCCTAATAAAAACCCCAAATTTTCGGCGCGCTACGCGGGCGGTAGGACTCACTCCAGTTTTTTCACTACTTCCATTCCACACATCTAGGGAGTATAAGCCCTGTCAACCTTACCAAGTAACGGGAAGGCAGAGTACACAGGTTATGTAGAGGTCGTAAATTTCATCTCATATCACAAAGTCTAGTTGCTGTACTCTTGTGTGTGTCATGCGATAGGTCAGTCGATGAGCGACTCACAGAGCATAGTTTGGCTATTTTATCGGGTATTCCAGGTGGTTTCGACACAATGTATGTTATCCCCGATACGGTCTACAACCCCTATAGTTTCTATTTTTTCTTTTTGTTCTTTATGATTACATGGGCTATGTTATTTTGTAAGCGTACCAAAAATTTTCGCGCGCTTCGCAATTTCACGATTCACACAAAGAACACTATCAGTGCGCAACTCGGCTTTCAAAATATTTAGTGATATTGTGCAAAATGTGCACCAGCCGGGCTGCAATGACATGGGACAGTTAGGCTCCTTCATATTCCCTTCTCACCACCTCCTCGACATAGGGGCTGTCGGAACTTGTGGTCGTTGGCATGGCCCGCCCCCTGTCGGGAATAACCTGTCGCCTTCCCATGGTCGGTTTAGTTATTTTGGCTTTCAAAAGAGTTAAAGTTCTGCGATAAAACACAGTGTTCGGTACGCTTTGCACACTCTTCCTCAGTTCCGTTACCTAGAGCTAATAAAGTACAAACCCTTCCCATTTTTTCAAGTAAATTAATAAGTAGAATAAATGGATTAATGTACATGTCGGGAATTTCATCTCATTTCGCTAAACTTAGTTAATTATCTCTTGTGTCAGTCGTGCGGTACGGACTCGAAGAAGAAAGTCGGATAAGTTGTGCCCGATAGGGCTCAAATGCCGGGACAATTGACCTATAAAAGCTTTAAATAGATACAGATTCCTTTTAGTGTAGGCTAACCCCAAAAATTTTCGCCCGCTTTTCCACGGTTTAATCAGTGCGGAAATATCTTTCTCCAGCACATACAAATTTTATGTCGTATATGACTCGCAATAGCAGGTATAGTGCACAGGTTTTCTTCAAATCTCCCTCACCAACACATTGATGGCATCCTGGCTGTCGGGCCTTAGGGTCGCTACCCACCCTACCCCTCCCCCGTTCGGAGAGTGGCCCTTCGTCGGGCAAATCTTGGCGCCAAGCCAAATGCCGCACCCCAGTGGCGGCGATAAAAAATGAAAAAGTGGGGGCTAAAGGTATGTTCAGCCCCTCAATATTTGACCAGTGCTCTAATTAAGAAGCAGAGAAAAATTCGAAGTCGGGCTGAACATATTCTTGCTTAGAACACTGGGGAAGTGCCGTTTCCGGCCATCTGAGGGGTTTGTAAAGCCAAAAAATTTCCTGGTACGCTCCGCACCAATCAATGGTAGAGCTCCGCTTAGAAACATGTATTAACATTTTTCATAGACGGTTTCTTTTTTTTTTTTTTTTTTTTTTAACTGAGATATTTCAGAAATGAGATCCATATTTCCAGGCTGGGAACATGCAGCATAAAACATTCGGGAAAGGCCGTTTCCTGCCATCTGAAGAGTTTCTAAAACCAACAATTTTCTTGTACGCTCCCCGCCAACTGATGGTGGCGCTCCGCTTAGATAGTCCTGTCGGTCAAGATTGGGGACGATGAGTCGACTTTGCCCCCCCCCCCCCCCACAAGAAAATCCTGGCTACGCCCCTGCTAGGTTTGGCGGTTTGACTTCTGATTAGGGTTGGGATTTCAGGGCATCTTATGGGGCCTTAACCCTCCTTTGCCCTTCAACCTGTTATGTTATGTTATGTTTTGTTATGTTATGTTATGTTATGTTATGTTATGTTATGTTATGTTATGTTATGTTATGTTATGTTATGTTATGTTATGTTATGTTATGCTATGCTATGCTATGCTATGCTACGCTACGCTACGCTATGCTATGCTATGCTATGTTATGTTTTGTTATGTTATGTTATGTTATGTTATGTTATGTTAAATGTATCCGGGACGGAGTTTTGCTACATGAAGCTAGGGAGAGCACGTCATCATTTCAGTTTATTCTCTTTTTATCCTCAATATGAGGTTTAAGAGACTTAACACACAACAATATTTACAAACAAATATGAAAACCTTAAGCATAAGACCAGAAATGAGAAAGAAAAAACCCAAGAACTGAGAAAAAGGTATGGAAAAGGATATATGTAAAATTACATTTAAAAACTTTAAAAAATTACGTCAGATCCCAATTAACACGGACTTCCATTTTACAGAAAACACAACATTTAAATTAGAAAAGTTCAGACTTCAACCCACGGTTCAGCAATGGGAGGGTTCAGCAATGGGACGGTTGAAAAACTATGGAACTATGGATAATTTTCCCGCAGAAATATGCCTACTTAGATTAACCAAAGAATTAACGTAATCAACTTCGAAGAGATGTTTCATTTTCAGGGCACTGAAATTTCTTCAATAAAAAGGCTTAATATAGTTACATCTCTCGACTAAAAATTTGAACAATCAAAAATATAATGAAATTTATCACCTTGTTTATCCTTAGAAACAAAGGGCACAAATCCTTTCTTCGAACAGACCATTCTGATATCGTCCAATTACTGAGGGAAATTTACTATCGCTGCAACGAAATCTGCAGAATTTTAAACGATTACCTTTTTTCTAAAAGTCCCCACGACTCTCTGGCAAAGAGCCAAGGGGTGAAAACCAAACATTTACTCCCGGAGGAGTTCTGCTCCCTTAAGGAGCTAAACGTCCCAAATGGACAAGTACGCCCTCTAAAAGGCAAATATGTGTGGTACTGCTCTAGACTGGTTGAATAGAGCAGAAGTACCAAAAAAAAAGGGGTGGTGAGGTATTTTTCTAATTGAAAGTCGGTTTTAATTGGTCGATAATTTTTACACCTAGTGAAAAAACCCAGATAAGGTTAGCTATAATTCTCGTTCATATGATAACGGTTGCTTCTAGTCCTTCAGAAATTGCGTATTCTTAAAGGCCAAGTAGAAATACCTCAAACCCTAAAGTGATTGACACCTTACCTTCTTCCTAACTTACATAATCGAACCAAGGTGGAACCCGCCAGCCGCATCTAATTACATGAAGCTATTAATGTTTGGATTCCTAGACCGCTACAATCAGGCGCTTTTCCGATGATTTATTCTACATCTCACCTTCATCATAATGGTACCAAAATCTCTCCAATTTCTCACTAAGGTACCGTTCTGTTATGCTAGGATGTGAAATTTCCCCTAAAATAGCCCTTGGGACCATAATACCCCACTATTCCGTGTAGGCGCATTCTCATCTTTCATGCTACATTCTGATTGGCCAATAGTTTTTAAGTAGACAAGGTTCCGGCTAAGTTTTTCTAAAACCCGCACGATCAGCTTTTTCTCCGACAAAATGAATTGCGTTTTGATACAAGCATCTGTGCAGTCTAATAGAAGGTATGGTAACCTGGTGAAAGAGAACTAATATTCTGATGAATTCAACCATACGTCGTCTTACGAGTAAATCGATTCGTTTTGTCGTAGCATTTGCTGAATTTGATATTTGCCTTTCGAAGTAGTTCTTTTTTAAGCCAGAAGTAGGATTCATCCATAGGTCCATTTCTACCGACAGCCTTCTTGTTTACTAACCAATCGCACTTGAAGTACCATTGTGAAAGACCAATCATATTCAGTTTTGCAAAAACGGTGGGCGTGGAGTGATTACCTGCACGGACGACGTGTATTATGATTCTTCAATGGGCACACATATCCTTCAGAACTTTGTAACGTTCCCTAACGTTACTGAAGCGAAGCACACATCCAAATCATGAAACTTGTCAAGTTCCACATGATATGCACAGCAGTATACGTGTTCACTGTACTTCCTAGTACTACACTGCATACGTATACACATTGTATATACTACCCAAGTAACACATCGTACCTGACCTAGTAAAATTACCCATATGCACACGTACACATATGCATGTTATCCATGTGTGTGGTATCACTGACACTGTTATAGAGGAACATCCTGTGGGTGAAATATCCTTGCTGATAACACCTTTTTTTAGACGTAGGTGGAAACTTACCGGCGAGGGCTGATTCTGTATTGAGTTCAGCAGGGTATGACATAATTTTTTTCCTAGATTCAAGTTAATGTTTTTTATGTAACTATTTGTTCCAAGGTCTGTTGTTTGACGTAGACAAAGCCTATACTGTAGCCTACCATTATTACCAATGATGATCTTGCCAAAGGCCTAACTTTAGCCTATTATAACAATAATAACACTATAATGGCCTTCCAAGTGCTGCAAATTGCAATACTGTATACAGCATGCGCTGGGCAAATTCAGTAGGCTAGGCAAGGTTAATTCTTCCCTCAAGCCTAAGCCATATTGTTCGCAATTTGAGCCCAAATTTTTTACCTTTTTAGAAAAGACAGGTAGCTATTTGTAATTGTAAGAATCAGTGCTCAAAGCCATGGTACTTAACTGTTAGGCCTAGCCCTTGAACAGGACCCAGCATTACGTTCCTATGCTATACACTTCATTTCTGGGCCCTTGCCCGGTATACACAAAAACACAGCTCACTTGCCTACTCATGCGTGAGTAGGCATCCCTCACATCCCCAAAAAGATACCTTTTCTCACCAAACTTTCCACAGATGATCTTTGTCATCACATTCACCTTCCACACAAGTCTATTAACGAAATAAGACCTTTAAGAGGGAAATTTTGGCTGGATAATTCTGCGAGTAACGTTAAGCCTGCGCAGATTATTTTTTCAGTCGAAGAAGTCCGTGTTTGTCATGTGATCACATTTAAAACGGAGAAACCTACGCATTGACTGTACAATTTCGTAATGTACAGAGAGCTTACTATATGAAGTACAAGTATTGACTAGCCGCGCTTACTAATTGGTCTTCGACAGCTTGTCTAGCGGAAGTCCTTCCCATCATGCAACACAGTAGCACTGTAGCAGACGATCAAGATGAAGATGTTACTGCGAAGGATGGCACCATATTTTTCCTGCCTTTTGCTATGAATTTGCTGGTATTAAACATTCCAGAAGGTACAGATGCGCCAAGAATGAATGTAAAAAACCGACCGGAGCGCTAGATACCAACCGCCGAATACCCACAGTATACCGCGCTTTGACCGAGGAGATTCCCTAAAATTTGCGACCTAGTGGTTTTCGGCGGTTTCAAAAGAAATAATCCCATAATCTAATGAATAGCTTTCACAAAGGGTTTCTACCCATGGAACCTTTTGCCGCTAGGAGTGGGACTGAACAAGTTTATTTACACGCTTGATTGAACTTCCTGTGTGATCGATTTAATGTGTATGGCAGAGCTCATTTATATGTGTGCTAAATTGTCCGTGTACGTAGTATATATCCACGGAGATATTCTTTACAATAATATTTCTGATTTAGACGTCTACCGCTGGCTGGGAATTAACGCAAATATTGATCAATTCCAATCCTTGATTTCCCCACATGTCGTGCCGAAAATGGACTGGACGAGCGAGCATCTTATCAGTGCTGCAGCTCTAAGCAAAAGAGTACTGCCTTGATTGGCCTAGAACACACTTAACGATGGTATAAATTGTACACAAATATTTGAGGTCTAACGTTACACGTTATCAATTTTGGGTTATTAAACAGCAATGCCATTGTTCCAAAATACAACACGACCTGTGTACAAAACTAAAACGAAGGTTCTTTTGTATTGTAGGCCTAGCCTAGGCTAGTTTTTTTTTCCAATTTATGCAACTGCATGTTGTTTACAAATTACAAAAATAAAATATCGACAACATTTATTAAGACGAATTTCCGGTTTTGCCGTTGCCAGATTTAGCCTATTATCGCACAATTTCTGCTTGTGATTTACAGAAGCAAAATACCGGTAACGTTCAGTAAGACAATTTCCGATTTTGCCCTTGCCAGTTTTAGCCTATGATCGCACAAGCAGTAGCCTAGTAAGATTAAAATTTAAAGGTGTTCCATGATACATAGTAACTTTTATATTTTTGTGAATTCCGGGGGGTATTTCCCCATCAGCTTAGAAGCCAATGGAAACTTACAACTAAATGAGTAGCCCCGACCTACACCTGATATCCGGGATGGACGAGATAACCTAACTTAATGTCTAAATACATGAAGTTCTGCCCCGGTTCAACAGCTCCATATTTCGACACCTCCATATCCCGACAACCCTATGGTCCTTCACCCCTGCAGGCCTTCTGTATTCTGACACCCCTTCATTACAACAAAATTGAATCCATTCTGTTTCAACACCCCTTGTTCCGACAACGTGATCGATTGATACTTACTTTTTAAAACGTATGCCACCTTAGAAACGGGCACGTTGTAACAAATAGACAACCCAAACCGGCCGGACAAAAACACAAACTCAAACCATTAACCATCTAGACACAAAACAGGTAACCAAAAGGTCTGTAACAAACGAAAACGACGCTCCAACCCCACCCCAACTCATTCACAACCACCTTCAACATCAACCCCACAGCAACCCCAAGACAACCAAAAACAAAATCATCAAACCCCACCCCCTATGGCCACCCCACCGCCCAAAAGGCAACAGCACGCCCAAAGGCAACAGCACTGAAAAAGCACAGGGCAAATATACAGGTACTCCTTGCCCAAGGGTGCCCCGGAGGCCAATCGATTGATACTGTAAATACATAGGGGTGTCGGATTGCTGGAGTGTCGTAAAATAGGGCAGTCACATCAGTTAGCATGGGTAGGCTATAGCTTAAAATTTTAATCTTACCCGTTAGCGTCATGTTGAAAAGGATGTCTAGTCCAAAAAAAATAGTAGTAATATTCCATTAAATTCCATGCGAATTGAGTCCATTTTTTTTGAAGTACGAACTGGAGAGGAAAGCATCAATGTACACCGCTTACTGAATCCGCCAATCACTGTCAAAACTTTCGCCCCCCCCCCACCCCTCCAATCTTGTCTGCTATAGTGGGACTGGAGCAACGTTTATTTTCCGGCATGGAAGTCTTATCTACACCGTTCCCCAGCTTGATGCAGGGAGACGCACTGGCACGTGGCCCTCGAGCATGCTTTATGAAAACAACTACCCGTAGGCTTTGTTAACACGTTGACACAGCGTGTTTCTAAAGAAGCGAATCAACTTCAAATTCAGCTAGTCCCAGTTTGTGCCTAAAAGGGAAGAGAGACAGACCATTGAAACTCGCGCCTGTTACGTTTAGCGTTGTACCTATCTAGCCCACATTGTACTGCACAGTGATGTTTGCATGTTTCAACATGTTGTGGGTCGAACACTCACGGGCCTGTGCACTGTGTACAGCTCAAGAAAAGTAGAGCATTCCCTTAACCTTTATCCCTCCAATGACCGTGGTCCCCAATGTCATGTGCTAATCGTGATGCTCCTACAGCGAATCAAAATTGCCGATTTGGGGGTGTGGTAGGACGATACAGTAGATCTTGATCATGCTATAGTTTGCACGCACAGTATGCAATACTGCTTGCAGGGATATTTTAGCGAAGTCGCTCACACTTACTTGCAGTGCACAATTGTACTTCATCCCATGACACTTATAAACCAATCAGTGAGCATGATTCATCGTGGCTGGGGGTATCGGCACGGCAGCTGTATCTTGCAAATATATTGAACGTTGTACCATGCACAGTAAAACTTGCTATGTAGTATGTACGGTACGTTTTCGGTTGTGATGGAATGTTGCATTCAAAACTTTTTCTAAACACTTTTCAATTTACGATTAACAGCTATCCATACAAGACACAAAGACCTAAATATCATGGTTGGAAAGATTAATGTGTCATCTCCTGAAAAATATTTGTTTTGCGTACGACGTAGTCTCTGTACTGCTTTTATCCCGATTTTAAAATCATGGCAAAATAGTTTCAGTTTAAATTTGTCAAGACCGTAAAACAGGCGAAGTGCAATTGACTCCTTTTTCTGCAATCCGTTAAGTCGGACATTTTGTGGTTGATCAACATGGCTTCCCATATATTTGAAGTTTTATACTTTATATATTTACAAGACGTATGGGAGTGTTTCAGTTTGGGAGGGGACAGAATTTTCTTTTCCATCCGAAAGATGTAATTCTGCCCGAAAGACTATTAAAATGCAGAGCACAGAAGGTTTTGAAAAATGTCGCCCGGGGAATGAAGTTTATCGGACCCGGCATCTCTTTTCAATTTATTGTGGGCATGTAGTTGAAGACTCCCCGACATTAAAATAGCATTACAAAAGTGAGCATGATTCATCGTGGCTGGGGGTATCGGCACGGCAGCTGTATCTTGCAAATATATTGAACGTTGTACCATGCACAGTAAAACTTGCTATGTAGTATGTACGGTACGTTTTCGGTTGTGATGGAATGTTGCATTCAAAACTTTTTCTAAACACTTTTCAATTTACGATTAACAGCTATCCATACAAGACACAAAGACCTAAATATCATGGTTGGAAAGATTAATGTGTCATCTCCTGAAAAATATTTGTTTTGCGTACGACGTAGTCTCTGTACTGCTTTTATCCCGATTTTAAAATCATGGCAAAATAGTTTCAGTTTAAATTTGTCAAGACCGTAAAACAGGCGAAGTGCAATTGACTCCTTTTTCTGCAATCCGTTAAGTCGGACATTTTGTGGTTGATCAACATGGCTTCCCATATATTTGAAGTTTTATACTTTATATATTTAGAAGACGTATGGGAGTGTTTCAGTTTGGGAGGGGACAGAATTTTCTTTTCCATCCGAAAGATGTAATTCTGCCCGAAAGACTATTAAAATGCAGAGCACAGAAGGTTTTGAAAAATGTCGCCCGGGGAATGAAGTTTATCGGACCCGGCATCTCTTTTCAATTTATTGTGGGCATGTAGTTGAAGACTCCCCGACATTAAAATAGCATTACAAAAGAAAAAAAAAATTGTTCATAAAAGGGAAAAAAATCCATGATCGTCAATCCACCTCTGCTCTAACCCCTTCTTGACTATGCATTGGGTGGCATGGGCGTCGATTAGGTGGGAAGGGGGACATGTCATCCCACTATTTTTGAAACTGTTACTATTTTCACAGCTACCATAAATTTTAGCTCCAAAAGAGCCCTAGAACGTTGGAAACATTAATTGAGAACACTTCGGTCTCCTCTAACATTTCGGTCCCCCTCCAAACGCACACACACTTTCAAAATCAAATCCATGCCTATTAGGAAATTTTGTGAGTAGACAACCGTAGCTGTGCCACCGTGCTTGGAACAAAACCTGTTGTTCGTCCTCATTCTTATAAAGCGCCCATTGTGTGTCTGCCTTTCAATCCTTACCCCAGTGTCCCGAGCGGTTTTAAACATAGCCTGCTACACCAGCAAAAGCTTTATCATTTTCAAAATATGACATCACAAGCTGGCACTCTCGGTGCAATTTTCGCCCTATGGATTTTTTTTAATTTCTCCAAATTCTGTAATCCATATTAGGGTGGACATTTGTGGGCCGCGTCTACACTAAAAGCAGCCTGAAGAAGATTCATGAAGTGCGTGGGGATAATTTTAACAATGCACAAACACATAAACTGAGTAAGATGTTCAGGGCCCGCGAAACCGGGCCTGGGGGAGACTTTAGCCCCCACCCTCCATTTTTTCTGCAGTAGGCATTTTGGGTCACCTTCCATTGTTATTACATTGTTGAAGATGTTGGCCAGCTTTGGTGCTTCCCACTTCACTCGTTCCACGGCCCCAGATGTTACGACCAGGTGTTCCGGTGTTGGGGCGATGGGCACTGCTTTACAAGAATTTCCTAACTGGCTAACGATAGCCGTAATTCCACCCGGGGTTAATCAAATTTGAAAAAAGTCACTCTCCAGTCAAGGGGAATCGCGGAGAGCGGCTTGTCCGGCCCGTGGTCACAGTTCATACATGCCACACAAAAATTGAAGTTCTATTGGGACAAGGGGCAAAAGCTACAGTACCGATTGAGGAATAAGCTTGAAAATGTAGGACTTGTTCTAGTCAGGTCACAAGGCGCCGAAGTGGCGGGAAGATTCTAGACTTTGCTGCACAATGCGACAACAAGTCTGAGAGCAGTAAACATGAAAGGTACGCAGCGCGTGTGAAAGAAGAGTCAGTGACCAGCTGTGTGAAGTGTATGTATGATTGACAGACAAATTCTAGGGCATTTCTGAACCCTGGGAGATCGGTCCTGCTTTCATGTTTTGTTGTAAACAGATGACAACATTTTCACCACAGACGCACTACTGTACATATTTTGTGTTTGCATTAAATCAGAGCAAGTTTGTGGCAGTACCTGCAACTCTCCTGACCAGTGCACGGCGCCGCTTGCCGTGAGATCGTCCAAGTACCACAATGTAGGTTTGGCCCTGGGCTTTCAGAATTATGTGTCCTCCCTTGTTGACGAGATTAACGTTAGTTGGATTTAATTGGATTTAATTTGGATTGTATGTAACCTGCTTTTGTGTGGAATTTATAAACTTTATCTGTGGTAAGACACTTTCATGTAAAGTTTGAGATCTTCAGCTTTAGTTTATTGGTTTCCAAGGAAGAAAACAACCTGTTCTTGCTTGATTAGCAGTAAGTGTTGTTAGAGACTCCAGCTGAAAATGGGCTTTTGTCTCCAGCGCATGTAATGGGTAGATAAAAAAAAACGACACCTACCCCCTCCCAAGGTCGTCCCGGCTATTTTCTCAATTTCTGATGCTGGACGATGTTTGCTGCTCCGCCTTTGAAACTAGCAAACCTGCTTGTAAGTTATAGCTAGGGACGATATTTGGGCCGAGCGCCAAGGGCACTCAGTTACTTAGTAACAAGTCTAACATTTGGAAACCTTCCAAAAATTGCAAAATTGGCATGCATCGCGGCTGTTTTATGTTCGGTAGTGCCAGGGCCGTAGCTTGTGTGGAGGGTGGGAGGAAGCTGCCCCTTAAATATTCAAATCATGTACATGGCTAAAAAAGTAAAGCGTGTTAAATGCCGGAAGATATGTGGATGTCGGCAGGTAAGGTTGATAAATAGGGCTATTGAATATATAGGGCGGTGGTCGTCTAGTAGGCCTATATAGCCTGTGGCGAATTTTTTATACTTTATGTATCGAACATTTTAATAATTTTCATCCTTCAATTTGCAAAGAAGGACATTTGAAAAAATGCTGTGAAAGTGCTGAAAATGATCGCTGGAAGTCGTATTAAAACTCCTGGGAAAGGTGACAGCAAGTGATGGAAATAGAGGCTACGTATTGACCTTAAAAAGTTTCAAATAAAAAATCATGAAGGGATAATTTACATATTGACGGTGCTCATCAAGGGATTGATAAAAAAATTAACAGCGTAGGCCTACCCTTTGTCGAGGAAGAAATGGGCAGAAGAAGCAGGGTGAAACAGACAGGGAAAATCATCCTGAACATCACAGATGGCTATTTATAAACTAAATACGGCCAAATATAACAGTAACTTTCCAATCCGAACTTGAGAGAATTGGCCTCAGTTCCCAAACCCAAGGATGCGGAAAAGTAACATTCATTGTAGCAGTAGCAAACTCAAATTGCAAAACTTGTTAACGCATTCAGCTGCGGAGTGGGTCTATGTCACTGTTCCCAAGGTTCGCTGTTCCCAAATTTTCGGAACATACGCACTTCTGGGAACATCGAACCCTGGGAATAACGAACCTGGCAATCATATTCAAATGACCGAAATATACGAAAACAGGGAGCATTGGGCACATTGAACCCCAAGAACATCGGGTAGACCCAGCCGGGTTATATATGTCGCTTAATATGCGTATTTATAATCACGTACATAACACTATGATAACAGAAATGTTGACAAGCTTTCTTATGATCGTGCATGCACAGTACCATTCACATAGCTTGCATATCGGCAAATTTACGGAACTTTAAATTGTTTCTTCGTGACTAAGTAAAAATGTGTTAATAACTGAGGAGCGAGTACATTCAGACATCAGGACTGGAAGAGAATTAAAATTTATGTCAATACTGTACCGGTACGCTTTTGTAAGACCTGTTAACAGTCTTAAACATATTGAACCTGCATTAGAATTTAACCTTTCCCAAAGATCGCTAGTTTGAAAGTTTCAACTTCAATTCATTCCAGGTCACATTCACGCAGTACGGTAGTCTACCACTTCTTTCCGATATAGGCTACTGCTATTATTTAGTGATGGCCATTTCCGTGGTATAGGTATGAAAGAAAAATCTGTTATTGACTTTTCACACAAGACAACTTAGGCAAGGTTTGCTATCACAGAAGCAACCTGCGGACACATAGGGACTTCCCTCCTCAAACACAAAGCCACCTCGGTATACCGGGCAGCAGATAATCCCCATTGAAGGAGCGCGGTATTCAAAGGTTCTTTTGTACTCTGAATACACCGCGACGCGACCGGAGCGAACATGCACATTCATTCCTGGCGTATCTGTATAAGTGGTATTTAAGAATGCTCAAAATCATTATATTAACTCAAATCTGTTCTATGAACCATTCCATCGTAATTAGAGCTCGGTTTGTTGTTTTGGCTTAAAACGATGTTACCTTTGTACATGTAGGCCAGTGACCGTAGTAAGGAGTGACTACAAGGAGCAGATTATACGGTCACGTTCAGTGACTAGTTAGGCCTAACATTAGTCTTCATCAATAAAGCCTAACAGTTAGGCTAAGACCAAAGACTATTAATGTTAAAAGCATAATTTTGACCTCAGGGCTCTGTTTTACTTTTTATGGTCTGTAGGCCTATAAAATATCAGGACTCCCTTTGATGGCTCTGCCACATGTGTGTCAGGATTTCAATGTTAGCATTTCACTGTGTATTAACTTAGGGCTGTGAACATGTAGCGATTAATCGCAAAACGATCGCATGTGAATAAAATGTTTAGTTCAAAGCCACCAGCGATTTATCGCAAAACCTGATTTTGACAGTTTTTTATCCATTTTTGTTGAATGGAACATCCTGGGCATATTTGAACCTTGTAGACTTCAAAGTTTCACAATAATTTGATTCTACCATGCAAGACAACAACTATCATTATTTCTGCATTACATTCAGTATCAATCACTTCAAACTGAATTTTTTTTTTTTTTTGTAGTAAGGTAATCTTGATTAATTCCTAAACGATCGCAAATATTTGAGGTTAAACGTTTAGTTGTTTTACTAAACGTTCGCAGCCCTACAAAGTATTGTGGAGGACAGTGCTGCAGTGTATAGTAAATTCACTAGATTATGTGCACAGGTGAAAATTCTTCCCTCTTACAGTAGCAAAGTGCCAGCCTTAGTTGTGGAACGATTTAAAACCAAATGCACTGTTTTTGTTCATAGTGCAGCAAAAAAAAATTAACATTTTTAACTTTACCCAAATTAGTTGGATTTAATGTACTGTAGCTTACAGTTGATTGTTGAGTTAAGATCAGTGGAAATCACACATTTTGCTCCATTTATTTTGGCCGTTGTTTGCCTCGCATGCCAGCTTAATCAGTGGTGGAATACAGGAATCCTTCAAATATCAGAAGTCATATTCATAATATATTTTGCACCATCCCTTTGGTTGCATGCAAGCTTCTCCTAGTATGCAAAATTTGTCAGTTTTACAACTTACAACAGTTCTTTCAGCCAACATTTTTTGGTGAATTTAACAAAAATTTTTGAAGATAACTAATTGAAATTTCAATGGATTAAAGATGAGACTTGCCATACTCAGCATACATGGCTTAAGGGGACATTTCATCTTCAGTTCTAAAATTTTTGTTGTTTTTAAAGTTGAAAGCAAAAAATTTCACTTATTCATGCTACGGCAAAATACTTCAATACTGCAATAGAATAGGTACCAAGGCCTACTACTGAAATTGATGCAAACATCATAAACATTTGATAAATGAGCTTGTGTTTTGAAATTAATCATATTAACAGGAAATGTAGTTCTAGGCCTATTTTGCATCAGTTCAGTTTCATATTTCAGCTCCAAGTTTTGGAAATCCCTGTTTAAAGTTGATTTTGAAGAACTATTACTTCCCACCTTAACATGGCACCCCCTTTTTTTGTGACATTCAGTTACGAATGCTTCGAACAATGGTTTCTTACCAGAATATGCTCTTACATCAGTTGTGCACTTATAGTAGTTACTACCATGCATTGGAATAACTCATGCGATAAGTTCACCCACAACATTTTATGATTGAGAAATTTGTTGTAAGCTGAAGAAGGATCATAATATTGCAGGCTCAGACATGAGCCTTACTGTAATGATTTCTGACACAGTGTAAAAGGGCTGTGCCTGTAAACCAGTTAATGGGCCTGTTACCCAGTCACCATTTGTCAAAGTTTTTAATGGATTTTTGTCTTCTCACAATTCAGATTGTTCAGTGTTGCAATTTCTTTGTTCACTTGACCCGTTTCAGACGTGCACCAATTGCTAATCTCCCCACCTGAACACAGATGCTCATTCACCTTCCATGCAAGTCTGTTTCCCCAAAATGAAACCTATAAATGGGTAATTTTAACTCAATAATTTTACTCAAAACAAAAACTGTGTGCACAGTATTTCAAGTTGTTCAAGCAAGTGGTTTGTTACATGACGTCATTAATGGTCACGGGCCGATAGGAAAAAGAGCATACTTTACTGTAGTACTTCCTAGGTGAGTGGATGTATTACAATACAAAATACTTAGTGACTAGCAATGAGAAACTAGTTTGCTCTGCATTCTTGGTGAGTTGAAGTCCTTCCCTTAATAGGAGGGGGAGATTTATTACTTCTAAACCCCAAGTTAAAAATTGATGGTCCCCTTGGCCAAAGATACAGGTTGGTTCCAGGTAACATTTGTTTCAAGGCCCATATAAGGTGTTATCTGAAAGGTATAAAATACTTATTGTGTCTTGTTACTTGAAACATTCTGCAAAGGTTTTTTCACCAAAAATTCATCAATGCCAGAGGTCATGCATGTGCAGTTTATTCCGAAAGTTTAATTTGAGGATGTGAGAGTTGACCAGGGCTGTAAAATAGGTAAATTTCCCTGCAAGCAAATCAAATCAAATTTACCAGCAAGCAAATCAAATCTCCCAAACACTTCCCATGTTTACATACAAAAGTAGTTAAATTTCCCTCAAAATACCAAAATTTCCCTGCAATGAGCTTCCCAATTGCTGGTTTTTCCAGCCATGGAGTTGACACATATCAGCGATTGCTCACAAGTTGCAACAACAGCCAGTGTTCATTTAAGGGATCCCACTGAAAGCAACAGAGTCAATGTTACCTTTTTGTTTTTTTTTTTTACAGATTTGATCATTTGGATAGCACCATGTCAACACTGGACTTGATCGAGCCACAGTATCTGGCACTGTGTGTATTTGCTGGATTTGTAGGTCTGTCTTTACTTCTCTATGCCATTGCCTCTTTTGGCATGAGAGAGACAACATATGAGGAAGCTATTGCTGAGCAGCGTGCTCGCATACAGAAGGAGAACCAATTGCAGCATGAGATGAAACAGCAACGCAAGCAGAAGTTTGCTACACGTCGTAAAAAGGAAAAGGAAAAGCCGCAAGGTAACATATTACGGCATTGACCTATTTAAAAAATGTCACAGTTATATCACTGGTTGCATTAAGCCTGCAGAGAAACATATACATGCACATTTGTTTTGTGTGTATAGGTTTGTGTCATTACACAGAGAGAGCCCTAGTACATTGCCTAGGGGTTTGGCAATGCCAAGTTAAATGCCAAGGCAAATCAACCTTTACTTCTGTTGTGTTACTGTACATTATATGGTTACTTAATGGTACAGAAGTTGCACAATGCATGACCTTAAATTAGGCCTACACTTTGAGTAATGACTTGAAAGAGAAGTTGCTTTATGATAGAAATTTTTACCGAGATCGATATTTGAGCAAATGCATTGATTGCACTCATTATTATTTGTTTACAAACAAATCATAGTTGCAATTTTTTCAAGTTTTAACAGAAAATCATGGTTGCAAAAAGTTCACTACAATTGATATTTACAGAATGTGCATAACTCACACCTGCTGTCAAGAAGTGATCACTGCATGCACATGAATGTGACATGGTTGAGAGTGATCATTAGATTTACATAAAAACCAGTGGTTTTATCATTTTGATGCATAATTAAGTGGGAAAAATTCACAAAGTGGCTATATTGGTTTTATTAATGGATTTCTGTGGCTTCTGCAACAAATTACATTTACTATGCATACAGTACTACCAAGTTTGAAAAGCAAATTCCTTTAACTTTGTAAACTGCATTGGACACAAATCTTTTACTTATTACTCAGCAATATTTTTGGATGTAGCCAATATCTTATTTGCAAGGGCTGCACAAAATTAAGACAAATATGGTCTACTTTTCATTGTGACAAGAATGTACAAAAGAATGTCATTTCAATTTGTTGTCAACTTGCTAGTTTTGAAGAAAGCAATTTTGTTTTGTTTTCCATGAATTGAGAACATTTAAGCATCAATTTCTCGTCTACTTCTATTTATTGAAACAAAGAAATGATAGTTCAGTAGCAAAGTTAAAAAATACAACAGAAAAATTTTGTTGGCAAAGTGTGAAAAAGTTAGGTATAATGCAGTTCAAGGTATTAAAGAAATGCACAAAAGACAAAGGTTGCTGTGACTCATAATGAGCTCTTTTACGGTGTTGTATGATGGTTGTAAAGGTTTAGTTTGCTTGATCGAGGTGTAACCAGTGAACATGAAGTACTGCATATTGCAGAATAATAACATTTTACAGAAAGGTATCCCTTCTCTGCTTGCATTTTACCCCATGGTCTTCTGAAGCCTTCTTAATTTTTTTTTTATTGATTGCCTGTAAAGGGAAATCCCCTAAACCTGGGTCTTCACAAGAGGTAACAGAGGAAGAGAAAACCTTCTCTGAGGAAGAAGCACCACCAACTCCTCCTCAGAATGTGACCCCTCGTCAGGAGAAGACAAAGAAGAAAGAAAAGGTTGCTCCTGAGAAGCCTCCTGTGAAGGAGGAAAAACCAAAGCCTGTGGAAGCTGAGATAATCAAACCATCTCGATCAAAGCGAACCGAATCAGGTAAGGTGTCATTTGTTGTGATTATGATCAGATGCATGCTTTAGCCATTTGAATCCTGTCATTACCTTATATGTGTAACAGATTTTAATACAAAAATTTCACTGGTATTATGGTGACATTCCCACTGTCCCAATTACCTTTTGACCTTGTCATCCTAAAGCACTACAGAACATTATAGATAGTGCCAGAGAGCTGTCTATGAGTCATTTGGATTTCCCGAGATTATCCTTAGAGAGTACATTTAATGCAAGAATTTCACTAACTATGTGCTTCATTATACTCGAAAAAAATCAGAAGTGTAAAAGTTTATGTGTGAAGAAGTCAACAAGTACACCATGAATCTTCTGCCCCATTTTCAAACTGCAAGGTGTGTTGTAGGGCTGTGAAAGTTTAGCAAAGTAACTAAATGTTTGACCTCAAAAAATTTGCCATCGTTTAGGGATTTATCACGATTACCTTATCACAAAAAAAAAATTCAGTATGTAGTGATTAATACTGAATGTAACGCAGTTGTGTATGAAACTGATAGATTGTGTTAAAACAGTTTGCATTAGTGTGATAGCTCTTAATAATTGTAACTAAGTGGCATATTACATCATCAGCAAGTGTTATCATTTCATTTTTCATCACTTGTGAAAGGTCTGGAGTTCAAGTCTTGGCAGGGTCATACTGGAGACTTTAAAATGTAACCTTCTCCTGTTAGGCTTGGTGCTCAGCATAAGCAGTGGGGTAGGGAAAACAAGCCAGGAAGCCACAACTGGAAAAATGGCTGTGGCTGCCTGAGTTGAAACCAGTTGTTTAGAAACTTTACCATTAAACTCCCATCTTTCAAATTCATCATTTGCTTGACAATAGGAAACCTTTAAAAGACCCAAGTTTATGTAAAATTGCATTGAAGTGTACTTTTCATCATATGCATACTTTTGTATTACATCAGCACCACCACCACCACCTGTTGTGGAGGAAGTGATTCAGAAGGCAGTGGAAGAACCTGTTCTTGCACAGCAGGTGGTCCAGGTTGAGGAGGCTGCACCCCCACCCCCAAAACAACAAGAAGAGCACACACCAGGGAAGAGTAAGAAGGCAAAGCCAGCTGGACCATCAGGAGACACACCAGGTGGGTCTTTTGCAGTTGCTGCCTAATTTTTGTTTTGAAATTTCAAACATGCAATGCTTTTGATAATAATTTTAAATGGAGGAAAACATTAATAGCAGATACCATGGAAAAATGCAGGGAAGATGCGTGTGTGCATGGGCATCTTCTCATAGCAACACAATTGCAACTTCAAGCTCTGAAGAAATGCCTCTTGATGCACTTAAATTTGCCAATAAATGCAGTGACTGTGGCCTTGCAAGCATATTCCAAAATACAAACCATGTGTAAAGAGTCAGATATGGTGCTTTTGGAACCCAGCATATGTGGTTCTTATATCATTAGTCACCATCAGAAAACTTTGGTAGAATCGCCAGTTACTTCCAGTGGGAGTGTTTGTGTAAAGTAGTAATAATAATATTAACAATCAGGCCTTGAAGGGCAGTTGTTTTACGATGCTAAACAACCCCGAATGTGGGAGAAGCCATTGGCTAATGAATTACAACTTCATGCTGGGTGGCAACCAATTCAACAATTTGGATCAAATTTGGTATTTTTTTGAAAGGTCAGTTCCGATGGGAAAACTGTTAATTGCTCTTGGATGAAAAACCCACCTTACTTTCACCCAGCCAGGAATCG
Organism: Holothuria scabra; assembly: GCA_037179385.1. Lineage (NCBI taxonomy): Eukaryota > Metazoa > Echinodermata > Holothuroidea > Aspidochirotida > Holothuriidae > Holothuria > Holothuria scabra. The sequence continues at coordinate 46,702,744 of CM074180.1, forward strand.
AACTCCAGACCTCCTGGTTGCTATGCTTCATCGCTTCAAATGCCACTGCCTTTATTCACTCTGCCAAAGCACCAGTACCATGTCCAAACTCGTGCTATCAGCACTTTCCTTACCAAAATCATCATCAAATTTTCTAATGCTTTCCCTCTTAAATTTTTAAATCATCATAAGGTGAATTTTTTTGAACTGCATTAGAAGATTCTAAGTGCCACATTTTATTTAACTCACCCACCACCTGTAAGATTCTCATGGCATTAGCCAGAAGTTGTGACCTGACCACCTGGTGTTATGCAGATAGGGAGAGGAGTGTTTTGTGGTATTGATTTTATTGCTTATTAGCCATGGTTGTCGTGAATGGTAATGCATGCTGTACTGATACAAGTCACATGCAATAAGAAATATAGAATTGCTGTAACATGTTCCAAATTTTGCCAAACTTTGAGTCATTTGTTGCTATTTCATTAGCAGCTCAGCCAACTATGCTGGGAAATAGTGAAAGCTAAATTGTTAGATATTGAAGGACTTTAGATGCTTTTCGTATTCACCTGTCCATTGCAATATAGGTTGGGTAATTTTCCTTCTACCCAACTCCATTTCACTTCACTGCCATATGTGATCCCTTCCCTACTGCCAAAACTGGAAAAAAGGCTGTTGACGGCTCAACTTAACCAATTGCCCAGAAACTAGAGCTGTAAAATTCCATCTAACCTAACCTAACTCTTCTCCTACTGGCTGCATGGTCAAGCAGTTACATCCAACTTGCTGTCAATGGGTGGGAAGTCCTGGCTGGGTCATTCCCAAGACTAAAAAATGGAACCTACTGCCATTGTGCTTGGTGCTCAGCATAAGCAATGGAGAAGGGAAAGCAAGCCAGTGAGCCACAACTGGAAAACCAGGCTGTAAAATTCCATCTAACAAAACTAACCTTCCCTACCAAAAAAAAACTTTGTTAACCATAGTTTGAGTAATTTGTCTGGTAAAATCTATTAGCAACTAGTAAAATCTTATTGTTTCTGTGGTTAGCAACTATATTTTTTACTCAATTTTTGTTTTGCCAGATGCACCAATGAAAGGTAAAGCACTGGTAAATGCAGTGAAAGCTGCTCAACTCAAACCAGGTGAAATTCAACAGATGATGGAAGTCCTTCTGGCAAAGCAGGGAGGTGGTTCTGCTGATGATTGGGTTATGGTGAGAGCTAACTCATATTCTTCAAGTTCTTTTAAAGAAAAGATTGGACAAACAATTTAGTGCCCTACAACTGGAAAAACAAAGGTCATGTGTGTCGCTAGATTAAACAAAAAGGTCAAAAGTTGATCTGTAAAACCCTTTCAAACTAAGTACCGAGGCTTTGGGGATAAATTTTTTTTCGTATCTTCATTTGTCAAGGATTGTTCACTGTAGCCAATATCAAAACATGCCAAAATACTGTCAGACATCTTTTGTACTCGGTGTCAAGAAAGTGATCAGTATATCAGGTTTTGTATCCCTGACTTACTAGTGCAAAGAGTAATGCTCAAACAAGTTTGCTCAGTAGGACAACTACATGATGTATCAAACCCAAAGAGAGAGTTGCAATCAGATGATAATTCAAACCTTACATTATGCATTTCTTTAAGGAAGCAGGGCTTAGTTAGGTCAGTGGGAAACAATGAGAATGCATGCAGTTTACCTGTTAGCAGTACTTAATGTTAGCTTCTTGCTACCGTTCTTCCTCCCCCACAATGATAAAATGTTACAGAAGATCACTGATTATAATGACATGTAATTTATTAGCATTTTTGCTTATCTTTGGGTGGTGGATTCAGCTGTTCCTGAAGGAATTATTTAATGTTGCCCTTACCCCTGAACTGCATTCATCTAATGGCTGTTATGCATTTGAATTCATCAGATGTTGCCAAGTGTTCTTCACATGCAGGTATCAACAAGAATCTGATAACTTGTTAATTTATTGTTATAGTACTGTCAGAGTTGATGTGGTTGAATTTTGCACTGTATATGCAACTTACGTGACACTATTCCTTTCTTCTTCTTCAGAGCTTTGCATGGCATAGTCATGGAAATAGCAAAACAAAAAAGAAAAGTTAAATAGAGGTTGAACAATGAAGAGCCATGCATTAGTACAGGATAATGAGCAGTTGGGGGTTATGCAAGTGATACTCAAGGGCACAGCCTGAGTGCATTCAGAAGTAGCATTAAGGCCCAGTTCTCTCACCCCAAACAGTACCAATTCCCCTAACCTTCTTACTTAAGTCCCTCCCACAATTGTCTGAAATTCATCCTCATCCAGATACAGTCTCAGTTTCTTGCTTCAAGGTGAGTATAGAAAAACACAATTTATATAATCAAAACACTCTCAGTACTGTTCATGCTGTGCAATATAAGCTTTGGTACTCAGCATTGTTTGAATAAGCTGTCAATCAACGAGCTGAGCCAATTGAGAATTTTGGCACACCAGTACCTAAATTGTAGTTTGGGGTGAGAGGTTTGGCCCTTTAAGTACCATTAACCCTTAGAGTGCATTATCCAGTGTTAATGCACAGGTACAGAGATTTTTAACCTTGTTCATTTATGCAGAACAAGGTTATGATTAAAAAGACTAACAAGAGGTCAAATTTCCCGCTTTAAATATGAACCCACATTAAAACAACACAAGCCAGAGTAAATTGGATTAGTCCAAGTGAGTGTGTTTATCCATTACCGTGAGTTTATCAGGGAATAAGGCACAGTCACCTGACTGCAGTGGACCAATTGAAGTTGAGGATTTTCACTAAAATTGGATTAATATATGCATTCTCTTATAGGCTAACCAGCGTACAGATCCCTCCTCTGCTTTGAAGAAACAGTTGCAGGAGAAAGAGCAAGCTCTACACAATGGTGAGTTTTAATTAAGGGATGTTTCTTTGTTGGCTGTAATTACTGCCTTTTGGGCAGGCTTGGGGTAATTGTAATCAGTAATCGTAATCGATTGCAATCGATTACACATTTTGAAGTAGTTGTAATCACAATTGATTACTTTTGAGAAAATCGCAAAGTAATTGCAATCGCAATCGATTACAGTGGCAAAGTAATCGCAATCGTGGTTTCATTTCTGATTACATTGAAGTTCAATTGAACAAAGAGGTAAAGTTACTAAACAATTTTTTTCAGTGCTTAGTTCTTCTGTTGGAATGACAAAATTTAATTTGTCATTGCCTCCAGAGTTGTTTCTTTGTCAAGTTACATCATTCTCTAGAAGTATACTTTTGCAAAAGAGTTAGATAGGGTTTTATGCCTCAACCTGTATCCTTTTGGGCTTATCTAGAGCAATGTCCATGGCCTTTTTTCCAGTTGTGGGCACTGGACTGTTTTTCCTATTACATTGTTTATGTGGAAACAAAATGTAATCACGATTGCAATCATGATTACATTGCAATGTAATCGCAATCGTAATCAATTGCTTTCAATTTTAGCTGTAATCGTAATCATAATCGCAATTGTAAAATATGAAGTAATCGCAATCGTAATCGATTACATTGAGATGTAATCGCCCCAAGCCTGCTTTTGGGCATACCATAATATTAAATATCAAAATGTTACATCTATATTTGAAAAGTACCCATTACTTAAGTCTCTTAAACCCATATTATGTTGATGCTGAAACAGATGTGCATTGCTTAATTTTAATAAGTTTATCTCAGGATGCACTTATCAGAATTTGGGACGGCACTTGTAAAAATTTGGAACTTCCCAATGATTAAAGTGTAAACCATCTTCAGAACAATTCATAATTATCATTTTGCTTTTTTGTGTTTTCTTTTTTTCCTTATGGAAACATGCATCATTGGAATACAGAGAACCCTTTAATTAAGAACAAGTTTTCTTCACAACAATCTGTTCACAATTGTCAATTGTATTGAATGGTTACTTCCATTTATTTGGAGCTGATATGCGGCTAAAATTTTTTACTTTTGGATTGTGTTCACAGAAATGTTGCTCTCACAATCTAACATGGAGAAAGCAAAGGAACTTAGAGCAGAGCTGTCACAGGAAAAGTCTCGCAGCAAGGATCTGGAACATCAGTACAAAAACAAGGTTGACATGCAGAACCAGGAATTGGAAGCTCTTCGTCGGAGGATGCAACAGGTGAGACAGGAGAGAAAGCAATTTCATCTTGTATTGCTTTAATTAGCAGCAATGGAGTAGGGAAACAATCCAGTGCCCCTTTTATTGGAAAATAAGGCTGTGGGCTCTGTTAAGCCCATGTCACACCAACACAGCTTTCCATGACAGAATTCATCGTGGTGCAGGGTCTCGGTCGTATTAACACTTTCATAGCAAGAATTTCTTTTGAATTCCATCTGGTCGTAAGCTGTTGGCCTGATTGACCATTTTCATTTCTAATCCGATGCAGTCTGTGTATTTTAAGCCTGGGTCACACTGGCAAGACTACCAGAAAGTGTCTCCAATTTTTGCAAACTGTCCATGAGAGATAGTCTTTGGTAGTCGTGGCAGTGTGACCTAGGATTAAGATTATACCTGAAGAGAAGGTTACACATTGATTCAGTCCCTATTTTAAAAAGTTAGCAGCAGATATTTAAAAAAAAAAAGAATAATCTTTTAAAGAAAGTTGATTGCTTCTTCTCTGAAATTAAGTAAGATGGGTGTATGGTGTGCAAATGCCTGGGTGCCAGTGCTACTTCCACAACTAAGATATAATTTTGTATGAGTATATTTAACCAAAATGCTGTTTTTTTTCACAAAATTGTCTTTAAAAATACTCTCCAAATTGTTTTATTTTTTCAGTTCTGATTTACGTTTCAATTCAGGAACTGAAGTAATTTTGCAGGTTTTGGATTTTGAAAGAGTTTTAAAACTGAGTCTCTGTGGGAGGATTTTCTTTTTTCAACTTTCATCACAGTTTAAATGGGCATGAAAGATGAAATGAGAAATCTTTTTGGTTTTTATTCCAATGACAGACACATGACCAACATACTTTGGAGACTCAGGGTCTGCAGAATCGACTGAAGCAGATGCAGAGTATAGTGGATGAATCAAGTATTGAGGTTGTGAAGCAACTCCGTGAAGAAAATACTAGACTGAAATCAGACACAAATCTTGCCCAACAACAGTAAGTAACTATGCTCACATCCAGAAGGCACCCAACTCCATGGCTGGGGTTATAGAATGTGCCCATGGTATTCCCCACCAGTTGTAAGGATCAACTTAAGGGAGGAGGGGTCTTGAACAGTAATTATACCATATTTGAACATAAACTTGAACTGTTTCTAACTTACCAGAATTGAATCTGCAAGGAATAGTTAAGCTTCTATTCAATTTACTGGAATTGAACTTCCTTTTGTTTTAAAAGAGGCATAACTTGAGGGATATTTGATTGTCAAATGTGCATAAACTGTTTGATAATGGTGTTGCTCCCAAAGTTGTTGTTTCAAAAATAAAGTTCAAAAAAGGCTGGTAAATAGTTTAGTTTGACATGTTCGAATGTGCCTTGGCATTTTAAAGTCAATGTTCACGTTAGTTTTATCCTTTTCTTTTGTGAGAGGCAAACACTTCTCACAAGCAAGGTCTTCCCTCATAAAATGTGTGTGGTTCATGCAGTTTTCAAAGCACTCAAAGTTGCTAAAGCCTGTTGAAAGTGACCAAGATTTTTCTCCCCTTAGTAAATTTCTGTGCTATTCTCAATTTGAATTTATAGGGACATGTCATCAACAAGCCTGCTTTAACTCAGCAGTTGCCATTAAAAGTCATTTTCATGTCACCTGTTATGTGGACATGTTTATTGTTGTTTGTATATAGGAAGGAACAAATCATGGGAGCAGAGATGGCTCGTCTACAGGGCGAACTTCAAAAGATGCAGGGTAAAGTTGCTGCCAGCGATAAACAGATGCGACAGGTTGATGATATGAGAAATGATTTCCAAGCAAGGATTACAAAGTATGAGGCCACTATAAGTAAAATGGAAGCTACTCAGGTAAGACAGAACTTAACCTTGTCATGATGTGACAGACTTACTGACCCTTTTTGATGAAATTGCAGAGTCCCTATGTATGTGCGTATGTCTGTTTGTGTGTAGGTTTGTGTTAGTGTGGATATGTTTGTGTATGTGTGAAATATTTTATGTTACTTGCAGATGTGCTATAAATCAAACTCCTGTGAAAACTAAGGGATGTGGTAGATGTGCTGTTTTATTTAACTTGAATAGGTTAATGAAAGGTCTCATTCTTTATCTAAGTGTCCAAAAAATCACACTCCTCACAGTGAATTGAAGCGAGAGTTATGGTGTGCAATCACATTCACATGTCGCAAGGGTTAGGACCTGCATACTTGGCACAGATGGTTCTGCCCATGTTTAAGGCAGGAATCTTACAATGGTGTTGATCTTGAAATGCCAATGAGAAAGAAATAATTTAATGTGAATAATTGCTCTTGTTTTAAATAACAATATACAGTATGCACTGAAAGTCAATATGTCAATCATCATTTAATACATCTTTATAGGTGGGTTTAACTATATTGCTGTTAATGAAGATCAACATTGTGCATAGTTTGTTGAAAGACCATTAAAGTTCTTATGTGTGCCTAATAGCTAAGCTGCTCATGTTTTCTTCTAAGGCAATTTTTCACTACCTTATGCGCAGAAGGTTTAGAAATCAGAATGTACCATTCTTTACTTTTTTTGGTAAAAGTTGAAATAGTGTTGAAATGTTTTTATGTTATCACTCTATTTTGTACAGAGGGAAAAGGAAATGACTCTTAGCAGCACTCTGTCAAAAATGAGTGAGGAGTTGCAGAGGGCCGAAGCTCAGAAGCTCTCTCTGACTGCAGAATTGGACAGATCCAAAGATATTTTACGAAAATCATCAGAAGATCTAGAGAATGCCAAAAAACATATTAACGAACTCAACAAATCAGAGGAAGAAAAGAGAAAAGCAATTGCAAAATTTGAAGAGAAAGAAAAGGTACATTTAAAGTCTTAATTCATTAGTGTTGTGACTCACATGGGTGTAGAACAAGTTCAAAACATGAATATGAAACACATCTTGTAGTTGGTGAAATGCCTTATGTTATGACCTAAATTTTTTTAATTTATTTCACCCCTCCTTACCAGCTCTTTCCATACATAATCTGTTCCTGTGTATGTGCAGTGAGTCCCTGACAAACTTTTAGTAGCATCTTGGGAAAGCAGATGGCCCCTGATGGAGTTGGTCAATTTCACTGAAATTTGTCCTGAAAGTGTCAAAACCCTTGAGATTTCAAAATTTTTGCCATTCTGACAATCCCGGCAGACCATGTTTTTTCATATTCTTTAAAATATTTTTGTTCTATTTCTTGTTTTGACCAATAGGATGCTGAATACCAGCGACAAGGGCTTGAAACCAAAGTCAGGGCTGTTGAGAGCCAGCTGAAGGAGAGTGAAAAGTCAAAAGCAGAATTTGTGCAACAGATCGAGGTGAGGAAGCTTTGAAAAAGCTAATTGGTAGTTTCGATGGCATGAGTTGCAAAAAATTGCTGAATGAATGCAAAAGAGTGGTTTGAATCCTTCAAATATTCCTCTCTGACTATCGTCTGTTATGTAACACAGCACAGGTTAGATGCAGGCTTAAGGCCCAGTTTCCAACCAATTGGTTCAACTTTAGCCAGCCACAGCCTTTTTTCCATTTCTTGCTCAATGGTTGTTTACCCTAGTAGGTTCCCTTTTAAAAGTTTTCGGTATGAACAGGCCTGGACTCGAAATCCCGCCCTCTCAACTGCAAGTCTGATGCTCTAACCACTTGACCATTCAGTAGGTCATAACTCAGTACAAAGGATTTAGTTTCAGTTTTAGATTTGTTGTTCACATTTATCTATTATGTTTGTAAATGTTAATAAGTGCTCCTAAGAAAGTTGGAAGCCTTTGACATAGCCCGTTAGAAAGGAGCCTTAATTTTGGTCCAACATGATCCCTTTCCAGTTGAAAACGGTGGAATGGAGTTTGAAAGCAAACTGTTCCTAGGATGGTTTTCAAAAAGACCCATCTGGTTTGTCTTTGAGCTGACATCTATTTAAGCTTTCTTAATAACAAATGGATGGTAAACCTTGATGTATAATTCTAAGTTAAGTTACATTTTTTGTGACTCTTGTCTTTAAAAGAAGGGTCTTAAGTCAAATGTCATGTTTTTAACAAAAGAGACAATTGAAGCTAGCTTGTATGACATCATATCCTCACATTAATTAACAGTCTTTTGTTTTTCTTTTACCTTAACAACCAGTTTTCTTCTGGGCAATGCCATTTTACCAGGATGTGATTGCATGAATGGTGAAAGTTGAAATTCTCTTATTCCCTTGGGCGAGGTTATATCCCTCCTTATTCCTCTAAAGGAACAAAAAGAAACAAAGCACTTCTTATCAATTTGAGGAAGTGATGTAACCTCTGCTGCTCACAAGATCACTTTTGAACACAAATTTAGTATTCTTCCTTTGCTGATATCTCAAGAAATATATGTCTGATATGAATGAAAGTTTCACCAACCTGTGTAGATTTACTTCCTCTTACACCTGAAAACTTAATTTTACTTGAAAGCCTACTAAGTTCTACAAAAAATGTTTTGTTGTAGCATCTTAAACAAGAAAAGATGAACTTAGAGAACCAGGTCGCAGTGTCAGTGGAGAGGTCAGAGGGGGAGGGACAGGAGGAACCAGCCAAGACAGCTACCAATGGTGACATCAATATAAAAGATATGATCAGTATAGCAGAACATGAAGCAAAGTAAGTTTGAACCAAGAGTGGGGGAAGAGATGGGAAGGGGGTAGGGGCTTGTTTTTCTTAATTATACTTGATATATTGTCTTTGTCCTCTGCCAGAATTAACGAAATTCAAAAGCTGACAGTGATTTCTGTAATACAAGAAGTAGTGTAGATATATCCCAAGTGCTAAGAACAGTAATATTTTAGTTGAAATGACTTTAACATTTAAAGGGGCTATGAAGTGACTATTATTTTGTGTATTTGCATGAAACGTACCCTTATTTAAAGACCATGCCACCACTAGCTTCCTCAGTGTGTGTTAAGTAAACCTTTTACACTGTGAAGTTAAATATGGATATGTTTAAGTAGACGAGTGGGGGAAGGGGACAGGAAGGAAATTTGCTTGTTTTGCTTTACTGTACTTAAGACATTGTCTTTCTCTTTTCTAGATTGAGTGAAAAACAACAGACATTAGATAAACTTGAACAGGATATCACTGCCAGAATTAATGAAGTCCAAAAGCTGACAGAACAAATTGAAGTACAAAGGAAAAAGAATGATGTAAGTTTATTTCTATTACTTGACTTTGTTCCTAGCCCTAAACAGAGGCTGATTGCAGGGCAAATAACTGGACTTGTCAAATTTCGGTATGAGATAGCCTTTCAAGAGGTATTTTTTGAAAGAGGAATGAAGTGATATCATGATAAAATTTAAATGGCCCTCTGTGAAATTATGAGAGGGAATAGCCGTGCTGTAATGAGTGAAGAATTGACTATATTTAAGAAAGTTGTGCTCTGAGAAGTTAATTCTTTAAGTCATTTTGTAGTATGTGATCTCATCATCATTTATTTCCTAATTGATAATGGAAATTTTGTACCAGCTTGGTCTTGTTTGAGATATTCTACAACTGTCAGCTTAAAAGATAAATGAAGGTACCTTGTAGTGGCACCTTGGTAGCACCTCATGTTCTGCTATCACATTTCTAGGTAAATTAAAAAAGTGTCTTACAATTTTGTGTAATTTTAGTGACAGCATTTTATGATAAAAAGATTATGACTAGAAGCAGGAAATGATTTGCAGTTTTGGTACTTTCATCCCTTCTTGCTAAATTACATATGGAGAAATAATATTTAGTTAATTTGATAGTGTGAAAACATCTTATTTAATTGCAATTTATAGTGCTGCATTTATATCTATTGTGTAAAAATAATATAACTTTTAAGGTTGCCATAGCAACACTCAGAAAGGAAGTGAACACGGAAAATTGTTTTTCTTTCCTGTAAAGTCTGTCTGTTTTTATACAAAATCTTGTTAGAAAAAATAGCCTTGTAAAATTACATGATTAGAAGGCATTGATGACCTTTTGTTACCTTAGGTGTGTAGAAGTCTCTTTTTGTCCATGTTTTGTCTGTCAATTTTCATCTTTTTCACTCATTGGGGCTATTGTGTCTTTCCAGCCTTGCCATCTGGGCATTTTCTTGAAGTAAATGATCACTTTTGAAATTTAATGTAGAGAGCATGAAGAGAAGATGAAAATATCAAAAGAGAGTAATGCAGTTGCTATTCACAAAATGAAAATAAATAATGTTTGGTAAAGGTGCACATAAGACCCCTAAAATGGGTGGGGGGGGGAGGAGGGGGGGGGATAAATTAAAAAAAAAAAAACCTGAAACCAAAGCAGATTGGATTGTGGGTGTTCTGCATTGTTTGAGATCAAACAATTGGGTGGCCTGACTGGTCATGGAATCTGCAGTATTGTGTTGCAGGTTTTCTACAGGGACAAATTTGGTGCCATGCATATTTTCTTTTCCCAAAGCTAGTTACCATCCATTCCATATCAAAAAATGTTTAAAATTGTTGAGATCATGGTCTCTGAGTATCAGCATAAAGTTTATTCAGCTTGGGTAACTCTCAAATGGAAGGATGGTATAGTCTCAGGACAAGCCTTGTTTTTATCACATTGTCCTGACTGTTCTAACTGGACATCAAAAAACCAGACAGTCTCACGCCTCTAATGTGTATAATCAGTTTGAGCCAAAGCATGAAATAGGCATGTTGCAACCCAATTAACACTGCAGTCTGTAAAGCTTTAAGAAGGATTCTTTGACAGGGGTTCTGAACACACCCCATGTTTCCTAACCCTTTGCCAGAATCTACGAGAGAAAAATTGGAAGGCCATGGATGCACTTTCAGCAATGGAAAAATCTAGTGAGGAAAATCTGAAAAAATCCCTCAAGCAATTACAGGTATTAGTATGTTATTGTCATGCTTGGTTGCTCTGCATTTATGTTACCCCCTGGTTACCTCTGTCGAAATTATTTAAGTTTGCATGTTAACTAGGGTGCCCCTCAACCCTCCCTTTTCGGTTCAGTTTACTTTTGTTGTACTATCAATTTTAAAGTTGCCATTCCTCCAAAAATGAGGCTGGACATGCTTGATATATATGAAGGGAAACCTAACTGTAAGAGTTTCCATCAGAGGGGGTCAAGGGGGGACTTGTCCCCCACCCTTTCCAGAAGTTGATGGGTAAAACCTCTACCCCCCCCTTATTTTCAATAAAAATTTAAAAAAAACTGCCAGTATCTTTGCTTCTTACTTAAATAGAGGACACTTTTGTTTATACAAATAAATGACCTTTAAACCCTTCAAATTCCTTTGAAATTCATAAATTGGAAAAGTGGAGTTGAATTTCCTTGGTTGAACTCTCTCAATTTTAGAGTGATTTGAAGGAATTGTCAATCTATGTTTTATATATATTTGAAAAAAGTTACTAATCTGCTATGCTCTTTGTGCAAACAGCTTTTATTCCTTTATGCATGTAAACATTTGGGGTAAAAATGCTTCAGAAAAAAAAAATGAAAGGCTTGAAAATGAAAGTGGCCCTTTATCTCTCATGGCAGTCAACTATGTTTAGTCTTGCCAGATAACTTTTGATTGCATTTTTGTTTGCACTGTCAGCTCCAGTTAACACTTCCCCAATAATTTGAACTGAAGGATTGTTAACCATCTAAAGAAAGGCTCAATGTTGTTATTAGGCTATGTGTAGCTTAGTGAATTTATTTAGCATGCTGCTTGGCATCTCTGTGCACTTTCAGTTACATTACTTTGACACACTTGTGATTCCGTGGTGCTGAATGTTATATAGTCAGATACATATGTGGAAGTACAGAGGTCTGTGTGTGTGTGTGTGTGTGTGTAAGCTTTTTTTTCTTTTTTTTTTAATTGGTTAGAAACCTCATGCTATGAAAGCTAACATCTGGTTGGTTTCTGTGAAAAAGAAAAATTAAAAAAATGGACACATTTGTTGACATACACCATCTGGTTATACACACATACTTGTCAATGGTGGAAAAGGAGGTACGCAGTTTTGAATCATACAAACAAGGAAACAGTCAAATTAGCCAAGAGACGTAAAAGCTAATGTAGGTTGTGAAGGGCTCGTCTACATAAACAATATATATTCTGACTGGTGTCTTACAACCTCCCCTTGATGGGTTGAAATTATATATTACCTGGGTTGGAAGGTGTATACCTAGACAAATTACCTCTATTTCCACCATGTACAAATATACACAAAAGTGTTACCCAGATAAGGTTGTAACATACCAAATGATCCCAAAAAAGGTTCTCACTACTGCTTCATTGCAGAAGGGCACCCCCAATTTGTTTCTCTAACAGAGTTACTTTTCGATTGTCGGTGTTACCTCGGTTGGAAGGTGTGTACCCAGACAAATTACCTCGATTTCCACCATTTACAAACGCATATATATACTTGGAGGGTGTAGTTGAAAACTTTAAATGTGAGCTACATGGCAATTTAGGTTTGTGTAGTATAAAGCTATGAGCAAGCGTGCATGGAATTTGATGTAGCATGATGAGGATAGTCGGCATTTATTTACTCACAGGCCCTTGAAACATGGTTTCTCCCACCATATTCCAATCTTCGTTCACATCCAACTACCTCTCCTTTGGATGGGGATCCCCCTTAAAATAGAAGAACAATCAAGGTAGCATGCCAACTCAACAGTGCATTAGTTCCAAGTCAAGACTTAACCTTAGTTTAGTGGTTGTTGCCATTTCCTACAACTTGTAGGTTTTTGGATGGTGTGAAAAATTGTTTTCTGGGCATATGAAATCCTTTATAACTTCCCACTACTCGCACCGGTGAAAAAAGCATGGCTAAATTTTACCTCTGTACTAACCTAACATTGGCAAGAATTTCATTAGAGGCTATTTGATTTCATGCTTTTAAAATTGTGCCAATTAGGGTTTTCCAAATATTGAAAAAAAAAAGGGACATTGTGCTTAAAAGGACCTGTTAATATCATTGTCATAACTTACATAATAAGTTTTCTCAGTTGCCCAATGCAAATGGCAGAAACTTTCCATATTGTATTCTATTCTATTCAAAATGTATCTTTTAACATATAAGTAAAGCATATTCTATTCTATTCAAAATGTATCTTTTAACATGTAAGTAAAGCATATTCTAAAAAGGTGCTTTCAATGGGCAAATCAGTCCAGTGATTTAGCCAGCTTATTTGTGCCACAATAGTGGCACAACCATACAGAAAATTATTTGAAGAGCAATTTCTGTAGAGCTGTCTACTTGAAAAAAACTACCTTTAGTTATGCAAGAAACAGTCATTACAAGTTGTACCACTCACCTCATTGGCAATTTCTATGAGGGCCAAATATGGCACCAAATGTTTCCAAATTGGAGGGGGGAGCCCTGCCCTTTGCATTTTCCCCTATGCATTCAGTTCAGAGGAGAAGTAATCTTGCTAAATCACTGCAGCATTTGAAATTTTGGAAATCATGCTTCAGGTAGTATCTTAAAGTGCCATAGTGTCTTCAGTTTTGAATATGTAAGTTATGTTGAAATGAAATATTTTATTGCATTGTAATACCTTCACTGGATCTGCAGTGCTTGTACGTTATATTAGTATTCTCTCTATGCCTTCCCAGCTGAAAATGTACCATGGTATACCATGTTAAACCATATAGTTAATCATGGTTTATCATGGTAAACCATATAGTTAATCATGGTTTACCATGGTAAACCATATAGTTAATCATGGTTTACCATGGTGAACCATATTGTTAATCATGGTGTACCATGGTAAACCATATAGTTAATCATGGTTTACCATAGAAAACTATGGGAATTTTTTTCTGGGTTCTTTATCACATTGTGGTGCTAGTGTGGTAATGTATCAATCCATGTTATACAATAGCAATCCTGTGGTATTGCATCTTACTTTTTGTAATTGCACAAGTTTAAGTGTGATATTATTCTGTTGTCAATTTAGTGTTGTACTTACTTGTGGGTAAATCAACTCTCTCAGCCCTACTGCAGGTGAAATGTATGACTGCAGACCTTCCCCCCCCAAAGAAAAAAGAACCAATGCGTGGGAAAATCGAGCAGGACATGGATTCCAAATCTTGCAGTCTTGAAAAACTAGTTCTACAGAACTAGTTCCAAATTTGCAAATTTGTCACTTCCTTATCCAGCAATTTGGTTTTGCTGAAGATAACATACTAAAGCAGGCATAAATTAAACACATTGCTCACACAACTTGGTGAATTCAAATGAAATCACTGCACAGTGTTTCCTTTGCAACTCTTACACTGTCTGAGGTATGTGTTTTTGGGAGCATATTTATTGTTCTTAGGTTGGTTCAATGTGGTTCTGTTTAAGTGGGGCCCCCTCCAGAAAAAAGGTTGAGAACCCCTAGTGTAGGGCAAGGGCTTTACTTCAAACAAACAGCTTTGACTTCCTTTTTCATAGAGCAGTTAAAGGTTGGTAACATACAATGTTTATGTAACAGAGAAAGTCATAGAATATCAGCATTGAATGAATTTGCTAGTGTATGCACAGTCAGTCCATTGTTAAATATGAAATTTGGTGTTGGTTCATTTCAATTAAAGCAATTAAAAATGTCAGAGTAAAGCTGCTTTGAAATCTAACAATTATTTCAAATCAAAACCTTTCATGTCTAGAAGGAAAGAACCCATAAGGTAGGATTTCATCAGATAGATTGGAAGGATTTGAAGCAGTTGTCATGTGCTTTGTGAAAGTGACCGGCAGCTTGTGTAAAAAAGAAAAGGAAAAAAATTCTTGGGGATTCTTTTCTATTTCTTCAAACAATTTTCTCTTTTGCATAAATAATTTCTTATCTTCAAAACTTGCATTTCCTGTTTTTGTTCCAGGAGGAATTAGATGAGAAACTTGAAAAAGAACAAGAGCAGAGTAAGAAGGTTGTCCAAAATATTTTTCCAACAGTTCAAGTTAATGCATCTCTGGTAAGTGTTTTTCTTGGGACGATGCTCTCGAAATTCAACTTGGTGCTCAGCATAAGCAGTGGAGTAGGGAAAACAAGCCAGTGATCCACAACTGGAGAAAAGGCTATAGCCACCATGACTTAAAGCAATTTTCAGAAACTGAGCACCAAAACCTGAACTAACTAACCAACCATGTGCATCTTGGTACCATTTAAATGTTTGTGCAGCAACTGCCAACAACAGCCAAATCAAATGAACTACTAAATCATGAGAACAAAAATTCAAATGACACCCAGGGAAACTGTGAAATTAACAAAAATGGCATTTTCATAATATGAACTCTTAGTGTGATACGGGCATTTTGTTTCAAGAATAAGTCCATGCTTACATGCATGATTAACCCTTTTGATACAAAAGGAGTTCCCTCCCACCATACTGAACTATGTATTATATAACATATACATAGTACATATGTACCAGTTCCGCAAAATATAACCTTTTTTTGTATGGACACTGTGGTATTTGTGTTCACTATGCCCAAAGAGGATGCATATATGTTAAATGTCTCCTCTTCAAGCCTATTCCATGTTCAAAACACTATTGCATACTATAGATTAATAATCAGCTATGCAAGAATGCAGCTGAGTTCTATGGTTTCGTGGCAAAACCATTCATATATAGTCATGGTTAGTTATGGTTTTGCAGCGAAACCATGCGTAGCGAAGGGATTAAGTTGTTCTCTTAAATGAATGCTTCCAAAAGCATTTATGAAGACCCGATGGCTATTTAAGAGCTTCTATACTTTCAAAAGGTACATGTACAAATAAAGTAGACCTTATTCTTTTGATGTCACAGAACAGCTGGTGAGCTGTCTTGTGCAAACCTATGTATTACTGCAATGCATACCAGTAGTGCTGACAGCTGATTTGTGTATCAACCGGCTGGATGCACACGTTTAGTTTACTGTAGAGTTTGTGTGTAAGTTGGTGCCATGCATGCAGTGTGTGTCATTTTTGACCCACAAAAGTAATGTCCTGCATGGTCAATGCATTAGGTGATTTAGGTCAGTAGAAGTAGGTTTGGGGTCAGACTATGTATGAATAGCTTGTGACCTACTTATATTTCTTTTGTTGTTTTTATGAATGAGCCAGAGAAACATGAGATAGTCTCAAAGTTTTTGATTTTCCAGGTCAGCTACAAATCACACACATGTGCTGTTTCATGAATACTTTAATGGATTTATACGAGCTCCCATCTTCATTAAGGTTTGCCAAAAAATACACTCCTCACAGTGATTCGAGGATGGTGATGGGGTACAACTGCTCTGGCACGCCTCAAAATTTGAGACCTAAGTAAATATATCTAAATTTATTGAGATCAGTCTTTTCAAATAGCTTATGAGTAAGTTTCTCATTTCAATTTGGTAATGTAGTACCCTCTGAAAACAAGTGTGAAATGGGAGATAAATCAAAATTTATGGATATGGCCCTTGATAAATGAACTTTCATAACTGGGAGAGTAATGATTGGGTCTCTGGAACAGGCATGATTGTAAGGTGGTTTCGACTTAAAACCTTAATTTTTGTTTGCATTCACATAATAAAATGTATTAAGACAAGAAATAAAACTGAAGTGGTCACACATTAAGTTTTTCTGCCCTCTATTTTGCAGGTACATGAGAAGTGGATGAAAGAGTTTGAACAGAAAGCTATTGAAATTCTTAAAGAGAAAGAATCTGGTCCAGATAAGGTAAAACAATAGTGTACAGGATGCATGTTTCAGGTGTATGTCTGAAATGCAGTAGGTTATATTGTACTTGGACACCCACTGCCAATTTCATCATGAGCCAGCTGTTTCCCAGAGGTTGCGTTCTAGCTTTACCATTTCTCCTGCCAACACTCACCTCCCTCTTTGCACCCTGTCCTCTTCCCTATTGCAGCCTGTTCCCCTCCCATCCCCTCTTCAGAAATCTCTACCAAAGTATTTAGAAAAAAAGAAGACTAGATTTTGCAGTACATATTTTTAGCCTCAAAGTATTGTATATATTGCTGTTTATAGGAAATGAACTGTTTTATCCAAAAGACAGCTGATTTTTTTTTTTAAGACCATTATGAGTATCGCAATGACTGGGCAACTCATCTTTCAATTGTCACAATTTTTGGATTTCATGCTAAGGAGATTTGGTTCAGTTGCATATTGTCAATCGTTCTGGGACAAGATGAATAATGATTCTCTCCTTGAAGAGTGGTTGTTTTACGATGCAAAGCAACTGTAAATGCAGAGTAAGCCTACTCTGCTTGATGAATTATCAACTTTACCTCTGGTAGCAACCAATGTAACAATTTAGATCAGTTTGGTTTCTTATCAAAGGCCAGTTCAGATGGTATTACTATAGATTCTTCGGGATGAAAAACTCACCTTGACCCAGCTGGAGATTGAACCCTGAACCTCTAGTTTGTTTAGCAATTTTCCTTCAAGTGCCATATCCGCTTGGTCACAGGGCTCAAAATAAGGGTAAAGTATCAGTTGTCCAGAGAAAGGCGATTCAAAAAATTGGTTGTCCTTCCAACTTTGAGATTGTTCCACTATTAAAATGATAATAATGGCCTTCCAAATTTACAGTCTAGTTGAGTCATATAAAAGGTTAGGGAGTTGTGTACTTATTTTATATAACCCTAATAATGGGAATTTTGACTCTAAACAAAAAAAAAAATACAGTTCCACGAAGCAGGCTGGCATGAAGTGTTTAGCAGTGTTGTAATCGAGTCACTGGATTAGTGACTTGAGTCACCAGTTTTCAAACTTTTAAGTAACTTGAGTTGAGTCATTGACTCGAGTCACTGTACTATTTCAATGGGGAAATTATTCCTGAATTCTATCGAGTCACTATCATTTTGAGAGGATTTGACTTGAGTCGTGACTTGTTACAACACTGGTGTTTAGACAAGTACATCTGTAAGTGGTTGTCCCGTGGTCAACTTGGAGATAAATATTAGTTGTAGCAGGCTAAAATCACTTGTCTGGTGCAAGTGGGCAACTGCTTATTTTGAGTCTTAGGGTCATAATGGTAAAAATCTTGTTTATCACCATTTGTAGCGTGGCCTTCACCTATGTAATATTTGCAGATGTTTTAGTAGTTTAATACATCTTCACTACAATGTAAAAATTAAATTTCAATATTTTGCAGAACCCAAGCTTTTGCAATGGAATTATTTCTTGCACATAATAATTCTATTTAAGCTTTACCCTCCTTATTGGTGATCCTTCTTAAGGCATCTCTCTCTCTCTTTTTCTCATTTCTTTCTATCCCATTTAGTCTGAAGAACTTAATTCCAAAATTTCGTTGCTTGAATCAGAATGTGAGAAGTATTCTTCCAACATAGAAAGCTTAGAGATGGAGAAAGCAGAGCTCTCAAAAAATGTAGCTGAGCTGCAGTATGAAAAGAAACAGCTCGCAGCACAGTGCGACCATTACCAGTCAGTTTTAGGAGACACAGTATGTACATTTTAGCATATTGAATGAATAAAGCCCAGTACACACTGCCATGACAAATAATGACACCAAGCAACAGGACATCGCGTCGGCTGTAGTCCTGGCGGTTTGGCCAGTCTTACCACTAGTTGTTCCGTTGTCTCGTAAGCAGTTGAATATGTTCAATCATAGTTTGATGCAATCGGTGTGTTATAATTCTGGGTCACACGGCCATAACTACCAAAGCAGTGTCTATGATATATACAAATTGTCCACGATGGTAGTCGTGGCAGTGTGTACTGGGCTTAAATTATCATATTGCATGATACAAATTGTGAGCATTTGCTTCATTCTACTTTACAGGAAAGGGGTTTGGGTTACAAAACATGTTCAAATCTGTTTCATTCAAACAATCGTAAAGCGTTCCCTTGATTTTTCACTGAGGTCATATTTATATCTTTCTTTTGACCCTTTCCCTCCTTTTTGCAGAGTGTCCTGGGGCTCTTTTTTGTTGTAAGCACTTAGTCACTTTGTTGAAAATGTCTTAGAAGGCCTTAGAGATATAATATTGGCTACTTAGACAGTTTTGATTCTCCCAATGTATTTACCTCTTACCCGTCCCCCTTTTATCTACAATTCATCCTTGTCCAGATGCTATCCTAGTTTATTGCTGAGGGTGAGCATACAAGACCCTAATTTGTAATCATCAGAACACTCTCAGTTCATGTTGTGCATTATGAACTTCTTGGCAATAAGATTTGAATCAAAGAGCTATACCAACTAAGAATTTTGGTACCCCTACTTAAATTGTAGTTTGGGGTGATAAGTTATTGCCTTTAAATGAGATTGGAATTGTGATTCAATATATTTGTCTTATTGGATATTGTTAGTTTTGACAAATTGTGTGTAATATGGGGTTACATGCCAGGCAATAAATTATATCAATGTGGTGACAATATGAACGAAACGTAGCAAAAATTACGATTAATTTGTTCTGTGGATAGTTATGAAGTCTTTTTTTTCTTTGTAAGCTATTTCTCAAGTGTTCATGAAGTTTCCATTTTGCTTAAAATGACCTTCTGCAAACATATGAGAGTATTCCACACCAAGTCTACCATGCACTTCTGTCCTAGAAGGAAAGAGCTTTACACAAAATTAATCCTGACAGGGTCATGCTGAAGACTTCAAAAATGGAACCTACTGACATTGTGCGTGGTGTTCAGCATAATTAATGGACTAGAGAACACAAGCCAGTGAGCCACAACTGGAAAAAAGGCTGTGGTCAGTCCGATTTAAACCAGTTGGTTAGAAACTGAGCCATAAAACCTCATTTAACTTCATAAAATCTATTAAAGGAACAAAGGTGGGTTATCGTGTGAATCATATCAATATAAGGTTGGCAGGCCTAGGTCTCTTTATTAGTATGACTTAGAAGATGTGGCTGTGGGTAGCATTAGCTAGAACACTGCATAGCAACCCTTACATTATTGAGAATTTCGGCCATCTTGAGAATCGTTTAAAGCTGAAAAAGGGGCACTTTATAAATCACAATCTGAACAAATGAAATTTCAAAAACTTTTGAGCTTCATCATGTGAATCTGATGAAGAGCATCATAAATTCATGATACTTGAACCTCAAAATGCTTCATAACATACCCTCATTTTACATAGAAATATAATCCTACTGTATTCATAGTAGTAGCACACATGTATGTACTGTTCTGTGGAAAGAAAACAGTTTACTACTCTATGATAGCACTGGCTTAGCCTATAGGATAAATTCCACGGAAGGGGGGAGGGAAATGTGAGGCACATTTGCCAGATCAGAAAATTAATCAGCATTCAAATTGGGCTGGTCACCATCCTGTTAGTGCTGACAGTGTAAACTTAAAAGTAATAACCATGAAAATTTGAGAAGTTCTAAGGTGGAAGGTTGATGAGCACCTTGACATGCAGCTAGATATAACCAAGCAATGTCAAAAAGCTATGATGCATCTGCAAGCCATTCATTCTATTAGGAAGTATCTTTCTAAAGAAGCCACTCGGAGCATATTGCATGGTTTTGTGACATCATGTCTTGACTATTGTCTTTTAATTGGTGTTCCCAAGGTACACATAAGTAAATTACAGATAGTACAAAACATGGCAGTTCGTTGCTTGCATAACCTTAAAAAATATGATCCTATTTCCTCCTACAATTCATCTGAGCACTGGCTCACAGTTGATAAAAGAATAAAGTTTAAATTGATGTTAATAGTCTACAAATGCTTAAATAATCAAGGGCCAAAATATCTCAATGACATGCTGATAAAAGATTTTAATGCCACTCACAATCTCAGATCTAACAGTGACACATTACAATTGGTAGTTCCACGCACCACTTCCAAGTCGTACGGTGACCGTGCCTTTATGGTTGCAGGTCCTAGACTAGGGAACTCCCTTCCTTTCTCTCTCAGAAGTGTCTCAAATACCTCAAAATTTAAAGCTGGACTAAAGACTCTCTTTTTCAACCTATAGTATTATCTCTCTTTAATTACTTGTAAAGTGCATGTGAATGACTATGTCACATCGTGCGCTATATTAAGTCAAATCTATATAAGGAAGAAATTTTATTTTCTTGCCAAGAGCTTTGCCAGAGTTTTGTAGGCAATGGAGATGTTTTTCAATGTGGCTGGTCTCAAAAAGATTTGCATGTGTCACTCTCCTCGCTCTCCTCCTCATAACTTGTTCACAGGGATGAAAGACTATACTGTATACCCTGTGACTGCGCTGTCACCATCAGTCATATTCTTGTCAACTGTTATGAATACTCCCATACTCTCCAAGAATACTACACTGTGCCCAATTTAATAACTTGAAAAAAAATGATTCTTCCCTTATTCTTGGCTTCCTCAAAGAAAGTTAACTTTGTAGAAATTCCTGACATGACTCCTGCCTTGCTTTCTTTTTAGTAGAAATTAACCACACGTTTTTCTCCTTTTACTTTTTATTGTTTTAGGTAGTTTTACCTCACTATTGTTGGATTGTCTAACTTGATGACACGATATAACACAATCGTGTTAGTGTGTCGTTAAACCCATGTAACTAACTATAAACTAACTTGTCATAACTTGATTTTTTTGTCATTCTCAGGAAGGAATGCTGAATAAACTTCAAAGCAGTGTGGAGTTAGAAGAAAAGAAATGGGAAGAAAAATTAGCTTCTACAGAAAAATTATTGCAACAGGTAAAAATAAATGCTGTATTGCTTATTTGAAAGATACTCTCATTTGTAGTGTTACATCATGTTTTACTTGTAGAGAGAAAAATTTCATGTAGAATGTAGAGAAAACCTGTCATGTTGTAACTGTCATATTTCAATGGAAAGTGAAATTGTTCTGATTTAAAGAAAAGAGAACCAGCATGTTAAAATGAAGATGTTGCGTTAGAATAGAGAAAACATTGCCACATTAGTATTCTACTTTACTGATCTGTAGTCAATTCATCAAAGTCTTAACTTGTATTTCAACCGTTGCTCACAAGTGACAAGAAAAAAAAATGTGTGTCCTGAAGTAGTAAAGTCAAGTTTATGTTGTGTATTTTAATTTGGACTAAACCTTTTTAAAATGTTACTGACATTCAACAATTGAGAAGTAATGAATGCATTTGTTTTGTAATTTTCATACAGTAATGTTGTTGAATTTTTTGCTTGAAATGTTGTTTGCAGAGTGGCTTTGTGTGGAGTTTTGCAGTTAAATGCCCTTTGCGAAAAATGTTAAATTCGTGGCTCTTAAAATTATTTACAGATAGTTTCCCTACGAGGCTGGTGTGGTTGACTAATTTTCTTCCATAAAATGTCATCAAATCAGTAATTTTGGAATTTTAGTTCCACTCTGTTAACTTTTAATATCCTGAAGATATCTATTTAACAAATCTAAAATGTTCTTAATGCTTTGCACTTGATACTCATGTATGTGTGTCATATTTGTATGTGTTCTCTTACTTGTAGGGACAAATGCTTTTGATATTCTTAGCTGTCTTTACACTTCATTTTATTCACGTTAATCCATTTGGCCTTTATTATTTTCATACACATCAGGTGTTGGTTAACCTTTTGGTGGTTGCATGTCGCCTAGCCGTTATTTTTTTTTTTTTTTTCACTTTCTGCGCTTTTATTCTATTACTTCAAAACTTTAACTCCTGTGACCATTACTTCCTTTCAGAGCAAAACAAAAAAGTATACTCACTTGTATCATTATAATACATTAGAGAAAAAAGAGGGAGTTATAGAAAAGAATATGTGTAACCATCAGTATCTTTCATGACGTAGCTGTAGTGTAGAATTCTTATCAATTTCATCATAGGAATTCATTCAACACAACATATCATTGAAAGAATGGTGTATAATAATTATCTATACCTTTCCCAAAAAGGTTTTGGATTGAAGGATTCTTTTGCTTGAGAAATGCATCCCTTCAAAAGTTGCAAACCAAATCAAACAAATCAGACTTATGTCTTTGCAGTCTAATTTGGGACATTTGGATATTTCTAATTGTGGTGGAAAATTATAAATTTTTCCTTTGTTTGGAATTACTTTTATGCTTTGGACATATTTGGGCGATGGGCTTGGCTAAAAGATAAAAAGGTGAAAAGGTGAAAAAAGTTGGTGATATTTTCAAAAGTGCTGCCAAGATGAAGGTGTTTGTTTCTCTCAACTCTGCAAGCCTCCAAAATATGCATGGAAGTATTTTTCACCCCCATCAACAATGTCTTATTCTTTCATTCAGGCCAAGGCCGAGGTAGTTTCCCTTCAGAGTGAGCTTTCTACCTTGAAATCCAAGCAACAGGTATATACAGCCCTTAAATTTTGTTTTCTACTGTGCATGAAGAATATGTTTGGAATTCAGTCTTGGAGGTTTTTGCAAAGTAGTTTCAATTTCATTCATATGTTTTGTGAAAGGGTTGTTATGTTTGACTTGTATTTATGGAGTGCCTTTATCAAGTGACTAAAAGGAATTACAAATAAAAGTGACAAAATATTTAATATAAATAAATGAAAGTGGTGAGAGTCAGTGAATTCATATTTCATTGGTGGGCCCAAAAAATTTATTGTCAGAACATTTTAAATTTTGTTGCTTAAGAGTATTCTTGTAAAAATCAGTCACTAGGACTGTCAGTTGTCCATCAACTTCCACAGTAAAGAGGGCATTGGATATACAGATTTTTTCAGAAAGATTTCATAATCCAGTAAAAATTGCATTTCTGTAAACTTTGCATTGTAAACTGAGTTGTAAACTGTTTGCATTTTATTACAGTGCATGTTCAGGTAGATGCATAGTATATGTTTAATCTGCATGTGCCAGCTCCACTGTATCTTGCCTGTTCTGTATGTCACGCTGTGCATGTTACTGAAGCGTAAATAATCCCATCTGTTATTCCTTTTTGTTTTACATTCCCTGCACACTTTTAACCTTGCACATCTAACATTTTCATTAGCATTTCCCATATTGCATACTATTGTAACATTTACACATCAGCCAGTTGACCTTGAGCATATGGTGTCACAGAGTGCAAAGTACGCCTTCCATTACGGGCAAAAGAAACCAACACCAACAAATGCAAACAGCTGATATGTCAACCAGTGGAATACACACATAGTCTGCGACACATGCGGGGCAAATTCTTATGCGTGTGGCCACATGTTCCATTGTTCTGCCCAAAAGATGATGTCAGTGTGTTGTCAATGCACAAGGTCTATATTGAGGATGGTTCCTTCAAATCTGGAAATAGAAAAGAAAAAATTATGAATTCCATCCTTGATCAAAAGTGGGATAATCAGTCAAGAAGTTTTGAAGAATTTTTGAGTCTTGATAGGGCTGTTTTGTTAATTACATTGTGAAATGAATGCTTATTCATTTCAGGGGACTTCTTCTGTTGGCAAGGAATCATTCAGCCTTTCGGCTTTCTGGTTCTAGCTGTAAGATTGAACATCTTATTCGAATGACATGAATGAGTTCCAAAATGTTTCCTAGCATTTGAAGAAGGTAAAAACAACATGCATGAGAGACACACTCTATTAAATGATTTATGACAAAGAGAAACTTCCAGTTTAGTTTCGTTTTCTGCCAAAGGAGCCAAGTTGAGATAAATTGTTCATTTTAATGCTAAATATGCAAATAGGTCCACTGGGCTATGAGCTATACTATTGTCTTTTATTAAATCAGCATACTTGATTATTTGGCAGCAACTCAAAGAGTAATTGCTGCCAGCAGTATTTGAAATAAAAATATAAAAATAATGGGCAGATAACTCATTTAATTTGTGATTTAGTCTCTTGAAAATAAATCAGCACACAATTTCCTCAGTAGGGAAGGTCTCCTTAATGGTGGTGCTGATTGTGATGGGATGTGGGGGTGGGGGAAGGGGTAGTTGGTCAGGCCAGCAAGAACTCATACAGAATATATATCCCTTCTTTATTAAGAAAAGAACCATTGAGAATAGTTATGCAAGTATCTACTCTAGAATATTTATGAATGAAGACACAGCATCCGTATCCTGCCTGCCTTCAAGTCCAACTTTTTAATTGTGTTACTTAACAGCCAACTCAGGAGCTATATGTCTGCAGGAGGTGCCCTTCACTACCACCTTTAATTTCCATCCATGTTTAGACATAAAACAGCATTTGGTAGTGGTCTGTAATTTCTTTATGTAGTCACAGGTGTCTATGGCATGATGGTTCTGATTTACGGACAACTGTCTCATACTTTGCATGTGGTTACCCCTTATTTAATAGATGATCCCTTGTGTTTTA
Source organism: Holothuria scabra (assembly GCA_037179385.1). Lineage (NCBI taxonomy): Eukaryota > Metazoa > Echinodermata > Holothuroidea > Aspidochirotida > Holothuriidae > Holothuria > Holothuria scabra. Next base: position 46,728,011 of record CM074180.1, read on the forward strand.
GGTTAAGTCAAAGGCCATTTTGGGTCACCAGAGGTCAAGGCCTAAATATCCTGATAATTGCATGTAAACACTACCTCAAGATGAGTAAATGTAAGGAATCCCATACCTGCTTGTTTGTTTGTTTGTTTGTTTGTTTGTTGCATGCAGTGAAGATGATTTGTCATTCTGAAGATCAAAGGTCATTTGAAGTCACCAGATGTCAAAAAGTCAACATTTTGTAAACATTTTTGAAGGCATTGCATTTCAAGCTGGGAAGCTTTGATGGATTTCATACTAGGCATGTGTATAACCCACATCAAGTTGATGGTCCTTTCTGCTTTTGATGAGGGTCAAAGGTCATATGGGGTTATTCATAAAAAGGTTAATCTTAAAGCATATGTCATGCAGGGAAAACAAGCCAATGAGCCAAGCCACAATCAGAAAAAAAAAGCTGTGGTCAGTCCAACTAAAACCTATTGGTTAGAAACTAGGCTGTGAAACTCCATCCAGCCTAGCCTCATGCAGGGAAACTTTGTGGTATCTCATGCTTGACAGGTCGGTGGTCTTCAATAGAGTAGATGACCTTAAGCTTCAGAGAAGTCAAAGGACGGGTGAGGCCACCAGATGTTAGAAAATTAAAAAATGTTAAATACTAGATTTCAGCAAGTGGAAACTTGCTAAATATTACTTAGTATAATATTGTATTTTGCATGTGGATGATCTATTTTGAGGTATCCTTATCTTGTTTTGACTGAGGTCAAATGTCATTTGGAGTCATTAGATTTCAGAAGACTAAACCTGTAAGTACAATATTTTAAAGCATGGAAACTTGAATATATATCATGTTACCATGACTAAATTAAGTGATCCCTGTTGTTTTAGGTGTAAGTCAAAGGCCATTTGGGGTCGTTAAAGTTCAGAGGACTGATATTGCAAGTACAATATCTTAAAGCATGGATTTATTGAGGAACATGATAAAAGAATCACTCAGCCTTTCTGGCTTGTTCTGGTTTTGCAACAAATTAATTTCTTTAGTTTCATTCTTACATGGTCTGCTGTATTGCTGCAAAGTTCATAAAGACAAGCTGTGCAAATATCCTTCAGGCAAGTAAAATGAATTTACAAGTGTCCCATGTTCAAGTAGTAACGTGTCAGAAATTTACAAGTCCTGGATTAGTCTGGAATTTTCTTATCTTTTGTAGACACCTGACCCAGAGCAGGAGTTTGTCTTGAATGTAAGATTTCGTATCCACCATTAAACATTTTTCTCACCTTGGGAAATAACTTGCCATAGCATAAAGACCATGCATTTTTTTTCAACTCTTGATTGCTCTATAGAAACCATTTTGTTTTAAAGTTACCTTACATTTACCTTTGAAATTTTTGCCAACTCTTATTAAAAATTGGCTGTTTTCGGTTTTTGCTTTTTGATTCCTTGCCGAAGGCAGGCAAGGAATCTATGCGATGGTGATGTCGTGTGTGTGTATGTGTGTGTGTGTGTGTGTGTGTGTGTGTGTATGTGTGTGTGTGACGCCTGCTTGTAAACACGATATCTCAAGAATGGTAACCCCCAGGGATCTCAAACGTGGCATGTAGATTGTCCACATTGAGTAGATGGTCCCTATTTTTTTTGGTAGAGGTCAAATGTCATTTGGGGTCACCAGAGGTCAAAATGTAAATACCTTGGAAATTGCTTGTAAACACGATATCTCCAGAAGGAAAAATGTGAGCAATCTCATACTTACCTTGCTGATTGTCCATATTGAGTAGATGGTCCCTATTGTTTTTGATGGAGGTCAAAGGTCATTTGGGGTCACCAGAGGGAAAAAGGTCAAAACCTTGTAAACACTGTATCTCAAGAAGGGTAAATGTGAGGGATCTCATACGTAGCAGGCAGATTGCCCATATTAAGTAGATGATCACAATTATTTTTGGTGGAGGTCAAAGGTCATTTGGGGTCATCAGAGATGAAAAGCTCAAAAACTTGTAAACACCATATGTCAAGAAAGGTAACTGCCAGGAATCTCATATTTACTAAGTGGATTGTCCATACTGAGTAGATGACCCCTATTGTTTTTATTGGATGTCAAAGGTCATGAGCGGTTAGGGTGAAAGGGTAAGAATAATTTGGCATGTGTAATGTAATAGGCATAGGGTATATAATTTTTTTGGAACAGTTTATTAACTTCACTATGTAAATTCTTTAGTGAGGTAATTTTGAAAATGCATTTGTAAAGTACTGAAGCAAACTCATAGGAAGAAGGTCTAAGGTGCACAAAAAGGCACATCACATGGTAGTTAGTGTACAGAATGTTGATTCTGGCATGAAATTGTGCCCTGTTATTACATTAAGTTCCAAGTGTTAATACATGAAAAAGTGGGCAGAGCAAAATATAAAATCTTAAAAGGCAAAGTCTATTTCGCTCCTCCCTACCTCCTATTGACCTATGTATATCGTTATTGCCTGCAATAACCGTCTGGCAAAAACCTAATAACACCGTGGTAACCCCTACCTAATGAGGGCGCGCTATACCCTAGCTACTTCCTTCTTCGTTTTTGCCTTCTTCGTGTTTACACGTGTGGGAAAATCGTCTGGTAAAATTCCACTATTTTTTACGTGCAATCTTCGTGATTCTGACCAATCCTTTTTGTCTACGCCAAACCCAAGTGTTAATACATGAAAAAGTGGGCAGAGCAAAATATAAAATCTTAAAAGGCAAAATCTGTTCATCAGGCTGGCATACATGCTTCAATGCTCATGGGTATGCTGATTTTGCAGCCACAAGTAAATAGATTTTCATGAAACTGATGTGGAACATGTGAGTTTAAACAGTCTGTATATAAGAGTCATTTAGGGACATATAGTCTGAAAATATTAGAAGATGCTTCTGTGCACACTAAGTAGATGACTGATATGGAACTTCATAAGTATAAACTTTGAACAGAGAGTACTCTGTGTGATGCACAAGAATCTCTTTTATAACATACCTACATTGCTTTTTCAATAACCTTAAAGAAAACCTGAAGAAAACATTAAATTTAGTGGCAAAAAGTGCTAATATTTGACAAACCTTGTGCCTACTGTCCTCATGAGGACATGTGCATGCAAGCATGCATTAATTGGAAGTGGGAATTGATTAATTAGATATACCACAGTTAGTTAGTTTTACAAAAAAGAACCTAATTTACACTGATCATTTGGTGTCAAATACCCTTCAGCGCACATGAACTGTCATTGCCCAATAGAGTGAATCAAATAGTGACTGACCCATTGTTTGCCATTTGGTCACAGTTATCTCGCCCAATTTTTCACAGTTGACTGCCAGTTATCCCCACAGTGTCCTGAAGGATTACCTCATACAAACATACAGCTCAATTGACTTAAGCTTTTTACTGTATAAGTGGTGTTAATTGACTCTTATAAACCCTCTGAAGAAAGCTTATTTTTATCTCAGTACATAACCATGACAGCCCATTGTTTGTATATACTCCTATTTCCTGCCATTCCCTGCAGGCATTCAGTACTCTTTTTGTGGTCAAAATGTCAGACTTCCATGAAAGTCACACCTCTGCTAAATCCAGCATAAAATAACTGTCCACATTATCTTGTCTCATCTGACCACAAATTAAAGTTGTTTGCCTAGCCATTGTCTGGAGATGGAGAAGTTCATGTACACTGATCAAGTTTCTAAACTGAAAGTCATCTTAGAAATACTGTAGATTGACACCCTTCAGAAATTAGTGTCCTTTACATAGAAGCTGGTGGAATTGAACAAATAGTGTGTTTGTATAAGGAATTTTGTTGAACAAAACTTTAAACATTGGTGTCTGTCTAGATTGGTGTTTCTGCTTTACAGTTTCAATATGCTCTACAGTGATTATTTGTCACTTAGTTTCATTCTAGAATTTGTTTTAAATTTTTGATAGCATAAAATGTATGAGCATACTACTTGCCTCATCTCTGCTTATATCTGGATAACCGCACCAAAAAGTAACCCCTGTGTGAAGGATTATATAGCTATGTCAAATATCATCATCGAGTGGGAATTCGTCTCACATTTCATTTTTATCCATGTCACTATCCCCCCGCCCAAAAAAAAAAAAAGTGTACCATAAAGCTTAATGCATAGAACCATTATTCAAGATTACCCTTTATGACACTTTTCAAAAGTATTAAGATTTAATTTTGCATTGCTGCTGTCATTTAAAAGTAGTTCAGGTAATAAGAGCAAGCATAAAGTTGTATACTGTGTATCAAACAAGGAAAACTTGTACTGGATGTTATGCTGTACCTACAGTATAACTAGACAAAAGGCGAATTAAAAGTCTTGTTAAATTATGGATTAATAGGGATATCTGCTTTCGTTAATTTGCAAAGGATACCATAGACAATGGGTGGGGCATTTCCCCCATAAAGCAAAAATTGCCGTCAGTAATAGCCAAGGTTACACATCTCTGTTCAGATGTCTCTTTAGGCTTAGTCTCACATACCCCGCAACACCCAGTGTTAACTCGTGTTTACAATCAGACAAAACCACGGGCTAACCCCGTGTTTTCCAGTCTGTGTTCTCACGTACCCAGTGTTTCGTTGATTGGATAGTGTTACCATAGTAACGAGACCAAATATTTCACACACCGATTACAGCAAAATGTAAGAAAATACCTGTCATCAGTGCTATAAATACCTGTGACCTTGCTTAATTAAAACAAACACGATGTTTAAAACTGCTTAACCCTGCGATTTGAGGTGGATTGAAATTTAAACACCGACCCCGCGTTAACCTGCGTTCCCACGTTACTCGAGCGTGAGGTAATACAGTGTTACCTCGAGCGCGGGGTATGTGAGAACACAGTATTTGATCCAATGCTTGTAGGAGAGTGTGTCGATGAGGGCTTGTTTAAACACTAACCTCAATGCAGACTTTTCGAAACACAGAGGCATCGGAACATAGAGACTTCAGAATGGAGAGCTGTCCCCATTGACCAAACTTTTGATAAAAATGGTTTCAAAATACCGCTTTATCAAGTAATGAGACAGTTTTCTGGAATATTAAAGCTGTGTGAGAAATTCCTCTTGTGTGTGGAGATCAAAGGTTTGAGGTGACAGATCAAACTTTGTAGACATAATATTTTTAGGGGGATAACTGTGAGGGATCTCATACCATGGTGGTAGTACTTCCATACTCATTCTGTACTAAGCTTAATTTTGAATTACTCATGTTGATGGACGTGTTGGTAAGGTGATCACTATTGTTTTTAAGGGGACAAAAGGTCATTTTGGGTCACATGAGGTCAAAAAGTTTGACCCTACTAGTATTATATCTCAATTAAGTAGGATAATTGTATGGGATCTCATGCATGTCATGTTTGTTTCCATGTTTGCTATGATATATCATACGGCAAGGAATCACTAAGCCTGTTGGCTTTCTAGTTTTTTTTCAATTTAGCATTCTTTCTGGTTTTTTCATTGCATCAGTTTAACGACTATTACAACAATAATATAGGCAAATCCGAACAGTCATGTTATTGTCTGATTAAGTCTGTCATAACAGGGGTCTGTCAGCTTAAATATTTCCAATTCTTTGCTTAAATGTGTCATTTATGGTTGTACACTAAAGTATCTCTTGACTTCCCTCAGTTTCACTGAATATATTAGGGTTAAGCATTGCATGTAGACAATAAAATTAAGACCACTTAGGGCTAAAGGCACCCCACAAATGGCTGCCTTCACCAGCTGATGGGATTCCTCTATACTGCTATATATCATTAAATCTAGTGATGTTTTCAAAGTAGAGTAAAAATTTTGCATGCAGAAGCTTGTGTAGATTCAGTGCACCTGTTTTGAATGTTTTTCCTTGTGTATGGTGGACTGGGCATTTGGTCTTGTGGCGGTATAGCATCTGTCTCTGACCAGAGAGTTCTGGGTTTGATTCCCATACCAAGTCATAGCAAACAGTAGCTTGATAGAAGAGTTTGAAGTTTATATCTGCGCATGCAGTCAGTGACCTTTCTGTCCCGGTCAAGTGGTAACAAAACACCTGAATGCTCCCCTGCCGTGCATGCCGTACCATTTTACGTGTGTTTACATTTTGCCATTGGCTGCAAACACACATCAAATTGTTGCCTTTTGACCTCTGACCTATTGCGCAATACTGCTCTTTGAAGAAACTTCACAAACTGGACTAATATGCATGATGCTTCACATTAGCAGTGGTAGAAAAAAAATAATCCAGTGAACGTGAAGTGAAAGAACTGTCATGGTTGCTTCAAGGTAAAACCCGATGGTTCGAAGTGGAGGCATAAAACTCCAAAAAAAGACTGTACAAATCCTTTCTGAAGGCAATAGTAATCTCCTTAAGTGTTTATGTCTACATACATATTTTGAACTTGTGTTAACACAATGATAAACACAACATATCTCAAAGTAGGATTTAAGGATGGGTCTTCATACATAGTTGGTATCTACTTGCATTTTGTTTTGAATGTGTAGTCATTATTGCCTTAGATCTGTCAGTAAAGTTAAAACATGTTAGTTTCATATGTTAGTGCCCCCACTATGAAGTGCTGTTTAACTTTTCTCCATTACATTAGTGATTGCGAAGATTTGGGTACTGTTTTGGATATCTTAAGGGGAGGGGGAGGGAAGGGGTTAGTGGGCATCACCCATGTCATACATAATTTATCAGTATTGTACATCCTAACCATGAAGAGAAGGAATCCTTCTGCCTCCACAGTCTATTTATCCCATAGGTATACATTTGAGATTTGTAGAAGGAGAAATTTAAATTGTGGACTTCAACTCATCATCTGTGAATTAATGATATCACCACCCTTCAGTCTCACAACCAGAGTACACATATCATGTAACCCACCTAAGCACGTTTTACTATTTTCGTGTGTAGGGTAAGATGTTATGGGTTATACTGATCATGAAGTATAAATGTGTGTGTTAGGTATCTAGACCTAAGGACCAATAGATCAAAATTTGATGAGCAGGGGGCTCAATAGGTCAATGTTTGCTGTTTTACTATCAATCTGGTCTACCTTCATCCCACTTGTAATGATGCATAAATGATAAGTCACTCTGATGATTGCATTACTTTAACGCTGTATGATATGTGCATAAATACTTTTCTTCATTTATTTTGTTTTTAATGCTTTTGTTTCTTTGGTTATTTTCATGTTTGTGGTAGTACATGAATTTCCTTATGTGGAGTTACAAGTGTTCTTATCTTATCCTGCAACCTAGCCCTAGCCAACCCTTTTAGTACACCTTTAATGTAGCAAACCCTGTCCCTATTGTATACCACTGTTGTAATCGAGTCACTAATCTAGTGACTCGAGTCACCAGTTTTCAAACTTTTAAGTGACTCGAGTTATGTCATTGACTCGAGTCACTGTACTGTTTCAATGGGGAAATTACTCCTAAATTCTACTGAGTCACTATCATTTGAAAGGAAGTAACTCGAGTCGTGACTTGTTACAACAGTGTTGTATACACAGTAAGGCAGCATGTCATTTGTGTTAATCAAGTTCATGATGACGTCATTTCATACTGCCTGTAAGGTTTCAGTCTCTGCAAGGTAGGGCCTATTCCATGCTTAGGTTTTTTTTCAACCATGCTATCAGTGTAGGCATTCAGATGTTGGATTTATCGTAATATTTTCAGGATACATCTGACTACCAAAGAGTTGTATCAGAACTTGCTGCATCTAAATCAACTATAGAACAACTCGAAAAAGATAGACAGTCGGTAGCAGGGGAATTAGAAGATGTAAAGAAACAACTCACACATCTTAAAGATGAATTAGAAGCAGCCAATCAAAGGGCAGAAAGTAATAATGCTGGACCAGAAATTGAACAGGTAAGTACTAGTGTGAGTACTACTGTCATGAGTATAGACTTATTTCCAAACAGCAATTACAATGAATTGTGGGATAGTTTTGGGTGTGCGTCCGTTTCACCACAGTAAAATGCCGTTGAAAAATAATGGAAAACACCAAGTTTCTATCCCACAATCCTTTGTAATTGATATTTGGAAATAGGTCTATTGGCTAAAAAAGGTTAAAATTTTAGGTGAATGTGGCATGGGACATTGGACTGTTGTTAATGTGATGTTAACGCTTCTGGTTCTTCTCGGTTCATACCTATCAACTGTTACATTATAATGAAACTGTTGTGTTTTCTTAGCATTCAGTCCTGTAAGAATCAGAATGTTCCGATTTCCTCCCTGTGAGTGTTACAAATGCACTGACAATAAAATTGATCAGAAAAAAACACCAAGCAACAGCTTGGGGAAAAAGATATGAAGCTTTGAATGCATCTAAGTGATTTCTATATATTACAAACATTTAGATAGCAAAGGAGGAATTTTGCTCTAAGGACCCCCACCTTTGAGATGAGTGCTGCGGCCCCCATGGTGTGCCCTGCTGGCCCACTGTGATTATCTAAAAAAGATTGAAGTCTGAGGTCCAGATGGTAATCAGTTCTTTTCTTGTATTTTCTTCAAAATTTAGCTTAAACAGAATGTAGCAGATGCCACATCTGAAAAAGAGAAGTTGGCAGCCGATTTGAACACTGCCAGTACCACAATATCGGAGTTGCAGAGCAAACTTGATGCTGCCCCCAAGACAGATGTAGATGCTTTACAGAAGGATCTTGAAGCTGCCAGGGATGCCCTAGAGCAAGCCAAAACACAGTCTTCCACTCAACTACAAGCTTTGGACAAAGAGCTGCAGGACACCAAACTGGCACTCAAGCAAGCTGAAGCAGCTGTCGCAGAGGCCAATAACAACAGCCAGAAGTCTGTTGAACTTGAAAAGGAGTTACAGGCAACAAAAGCAGAGGTGGAGAAAGCACAAGGGGAGGTGCAAAGGCTTACAGGGGAACTGGAAAAGGCCAAGTCAGAAAGTAGCACCCAAGCTTCATCAGAGGAGTTACAAAACAAAGATAAGGTTTGGGCATTTTCCCTTTAAGTTTTAAAGTGAACCTCAAGTCTAAAATTATGAAAGCAGGCTTGCCAACTAGTCCGATTTTATCGTATTTGTTCCATATTTTTTGGTTTTCTGGAGGCAAAAAATCGGAACAGTACGATTTTTGAAAATTCTGCTGTAATACATACGTAAGCAATTTTCTACGTTGTGTGTGTGTGTGCGCCTGCCCATTTTAAGTGTGAAATGAACATGCAAAAAGTAGAATCAATCAGTGTGACAAAAGTAACGTGTGCTTTGCTTCCTATCTACGTACGGCCGCTCGTACCATGAACAAAACCGTGCCACCCCATAGTCACATATTATATGCCCATTTATTACATGCACAGTTGAATACCACATGAATTCCACTGAAGTCTCTAGGCTGTCTTGTTGTCAGATATCATAAGCTTCAAATTTGAAGTTTGGCACTTTGGCATAAAAGATTGGTTATTTGGCTGTTGAAAATCCTTCTTGGTGAGAATGGATGGCCAGGACCTTGGATTTGACCAAATGTCAGGAAGGTTTGGCCATAAGAGGTACATTGCCTGGCAGGCAGCCCTGGCACTGCTACAAAATTGTGTTAACGTTAGCTACTGGTTAGCTAGCTGTGATGTTTTAGTGGCTGAACATCTATGATCTAGCCTAACCTTTGATCCAGGATCTGAAGATTAACGAAAGGTGGTTCATCATAGTGGCCGATACCAACTATCCTACATTTTCTCCTCATTTTGTTGAAGGCCTGAAAGCAATTTTTGTGATACATGCCATGGGACTTCCAAGTTTTAACTAAAATTAGGCATAAAAAAAGGTTTCCAGCCCCATACATACAGGCAGGGTTGACTGTAGCAATATACTTAACCTTAGGCCTAAGTGGGGATTTGTGTTATCTGTATTGCATGTTAGGATACCGTATCTGACAAATAGGCAAGAGAACAAAATAAGACTTGCAAGTTGTGGGAAAATCTTTTAAATAACGACATCAGGATTAATCACTGCTACAGTTGGAGCTCTGTGAAATCCTGCGGGGTCATTGCAGCTTGATAATATCAGTGACACTAGGCTATTTCAGTTTTCACCATGCAAGAAAAATAAGAACCCTTCTTAGAAATTTTGATTTTTTTGAAGATAAATTTCATTCAAATCCAGCACCAAATGTTGCACCATTTTGCGTCTAGCCCATATTGCATTGCCAAAAAATTTTCCAAAGGGGAGGGGGACACCCCCTCCCCCAGGCCAGCATAAACTTTTACTTCATAAAAGTAGAGTAAGATTATCAGCTTTCAAATGTTGGCAAGCCTGTGAAAGTGTACATTAGGAAGCATGAAAACTGAATTCAAATAGCCCAACCTGGATTTTTACAGGATGTTCCTAAGCTGAGATATGAAATGTTAATCTTAATTTCTGTAATTAAAAATGGGAGATTATGCAACAATTTGAGATGGCATTGGAACACTTTTCAAATTTCAATTTTATATGTCTAAAAGCTTCTGTCCCTTGTGCCAAAATGTGATTGCATTCCTACTGCTTTTAGGCGACTTGACTTAACATACCCTCTGTGTGTGACATTTGATGCAAGAAAATATGGAGCATCAAAAATCCTTTACACATTTTTTAATTTCAAAAGAAGACATGTAAATGCAAGTTGTACAAAAAAATGTCTCTAATTATTGCGACTTTTTAGATTCAAGTACACAGATTTCAACAAGTTTTTCAGAAATGGAACAAGCTATGGAAATTTGAGTCGGATCAGTAGAATTCATTTTGCAACCTCTAGAATACATATAGTTTCAAATTAAAGATTTTAGGCAAATTTGAAGTTTCAAATAAATATAACACAATGAAAGTCCTGTTTTACAGCGCCAAGTGACAATCTGTCAACATAAAAAAAAAAGTTAAATAAAAATGTAAATATGTAGGTATTACATTGTTTCTCATGGCATAGCCAGCTGAACTCTGAAGGTTGTTTTATACTGTATGCACATTCATGAGCAGGTTGTTTATAGAATGAATTAAATCTACTTGTCAACCGAGTCCTAGCTGCATTCCTCATGCATGGGGAAGTGGTTAGAGCATTCAGGCTTGCAACCAGAATGTCTGGAGTTTTACTCCTGTCTAAATTACACACAAAAAGTCCAAGTTACACAAAAAAAAAAAAAAAATGGAACTGACGCTCATTGGCATGCTGCACAACTTAAGTAATGGAGTATGGAAAACAAGCCAGTGAATCACAACTGGAAAAAAAGACTTTGGACAGTTCGACTCAACTGGTCAGAAACTTGAGTGATAGGCCTTCATCTTACTAATTGTCAGACAGTATTATTTGTCATTTTACAGCAAAAATTCCATAAATGCTGTTTAGGATGATATGGAAAGTTTTTCATTCAACCCTGTTAAAAATGTCAGAGAGTTAATCCAGTCATCTGAATTACTCAGGCATACTCAATGGTAATCTTCAACTTCTATTGGTCCTTTTTGTTGGGGTGATGTTTGGTTATAGGTAAACACAACTATCTTAGGCTACTTTATAGAATTCTTGAGTTTTGCTGTTTTGATGTGGTTGTTTAAAAACACTGCATTCTGCTCAGTCTTGAAATAGGGCTGCCACGGTAATCGCAATATCTCGATATTGCCGATATAATTTTTTGCATGAAGATTTTGACCCATGTTTTGTCAAGATGTGAAATCTGAACAGAATTAAATAAAGGACTGAACCACTGGAAATCTCTTATTTTATTGTCTTTAGTCAGAAACCTATAATTATCAAAGGCAAAGGTTGTAAAAGAAATGTATTTCTGATGAAACTTTGAGCTTCAAACTGAATTTTATTGGCTTGGTTCATGTATATTGAGTATATTCCTCCTTGATACAGGTACTGTATATGGTTATTACCATGCTGATGGCAAATGTTAAGACTACAGTTTTAAGTGGGCATTATCGCAATATCGTCATGGAAATGCTGGCAATTTTGATAAGTGAAAAATGATTATCAGGGCAGCCCTTCTTTGAAATCATAATATTGTTGTGTATGAATGAGGAAGGTTAAGCAACTTCACAACTTTACACCTATGCATTAGCACTGAATAATGCATGGTCTGTCATTGTTTAATCTTTCAATTGGAAGAAGCCATAAATATCATTGTTTTTTTTTATTACATTTGCCAAACCTGAAATCATTTTATTTTTGCACCAATTTGCAGAATATATATTTTGACCTCTTGCTTAGAAGTGTGTTATTTCATTATTTTTTTTAAAGGAAATTGCTGCTTTAAATGCCACTGTGACAGAGGAGAAGAGATTGAAAAAAGAACTAGCTATAGCCACTGGCAGGTTACAGCAGATGTTAAAAAAGACACAGGCTCTTTTAGAAGCTGAAAAGAAAACATCCAGCAGTCTTAGGGTGGAGTTAGGAAAGGAGCCTGCGGTAAGATAGTCTATGGACTTCTCAGTTTTGCCACTTTTTGGCTACACTTTCAATCTAGGATGTATTTTTATTTAATTGAAAGTTTTAGTGGCATAAAGTTGACTCAATTAAGCTTCAGTTTTTGTACATATTGAAACTTAAGAAACCTTCCTCATTTGATATGTGGTTCAATGCAGAACACTTATTTCTAGTATTGATAAAAGAGAATGAAATAGATACCAGGAAAATTGTTTGAAATAAAAAAAATGGGATTATATGTAGCTTAAAATTAAGATTGCTATATTAACTAATGCTTCTCTTGCAAACACCAAAAATATTTCATAATTTTTATGACTAAATTTTAATTCTCAGCCAATGAATCATGGCATGGTTTAATAACTATTCTCTTAGAGGTAAGGATTGCTGTCTGTGATCAGGTTAAAAATATTACTCATGATTGTAAACCCAAGTAGCCAGCCAATTGCAGAAGTTTTGAAATAACAGCATTAAGCAGCAAGTTGTTGTGTACTTCAATTTTTCCGCTTCCAGGAGTAATAGTTAATATTTACATATTTAACATTAACATAAGTACAAAAGTATATATTTTAATATTTAAATGACCTTTTATGAGCCATAATTTAGCATGCAGCTTATGTATCTATAGGCATGTTTTATTCTCTGTCCTTATACCCCCAACAGCCTAATATAAATGTTGCTGTTTTATCATCTGTTTACTCAAATGTTAGGTTTTGTAAAATATCCTAAATAAGTGACTCTTTTCACTTTCAGTCTCCTGGAGAATCTCAAAAATAAAAGGTAATAGGACAAGTCACAGGGATATCTCACTTTCTTTGTGTATCCCATAGTGTTTTGGAGCAGCAGAGTTGATACTAACGTAAATTACCCTGGGAAGACAGTAAAATCTTGAGACAGGCTGCTGTCTTGTCTAGCATCATAGAACCTTTTATTGCACAATTCATCCTGTTGATCACATAACATCTTTGTAATGCACGAGAGATGCGATCTATTTTAAAAAATGCTTTCAAAGAGTTTGCACAGTATTTTGACAAAGAAAAGTCTTTTCCTAACTTGAAATTTTTCACAACTTTTTTTACTTCAAACAAGTTTGGCTTTGAGTAAAATATTGAAGTTTCACACATTTTTGTTGACTTTTGTTAAGAAGCAAAAGTTGGGATCATATATTTATACTACATTGTAAAGAAGTTGATCACACATGTATGCTACACACTGGTAAAGGACTGAAAATAAGCAATGGCCTTTTACATTCCACTAATGGCCTTAGAGCCCATTAAAATGGAATATTTTCTATGCCAAGGGGTCCCCATGCCCATTGTAACAAAAAATAAGGAAAACATATTTCGATAGTAGCTTTTAGGTGCATAAACGCGCCCTTAAAGCTAACATGAAAATGGCATTGCCCTCATAATGTTTGATTTCCAGTCCTAGTCATAAAATTCATTTTCTCTCAGACCTGTGTGTACTGTTTTTGGATTTAAAAAGGTTGACTAGGGCTCAAACCAAAATATTTGTACTAATGAAGGTGCAGGCTTGTGCATTTGATTTCAAATCATACACATAAGGTCTGGTCAAATACCCAGTGTGGGTCCATGTCCCTCCTTGTATCTTTCCTGCCGAATCCTTCGCTTGCTTTCAGCAGAAGCTTTTTACGAGGTGATGGGTTGCTCTTTTGCTGTGATCCTGATGTTAAACTTTTTTATTGTTACAATGTTCCCCTGATAAACTCGTAGCTGATTTACTCCTCGAAACATGGTACTTTACACCTTAAAAATGCTGGTCCAGGTGTTTGCACTCTGTGGTAGTTAGATATAACAACTTGTGGATACATTGATGCAATGTGAACCAGAAAAGTGGGAACTTGGATTTATACTGCCAAATTTTCATTTGTGTATGTTTGTCATGTGTTTGTCCCTGTACATAGTTTACAAAGAAACAGAAATTTATCTCACGGTTGTGGAATTTTCCCCATCTTCATTCTGTGTCTTACATCTTTCGTTGCACGCTTTTGGTATCTTTTCCCGTACCCGCATTCAACCCCTTCAGGCTGAAGTAAACTCCTCATTAACTGACAGCCAGATGGAAGAAGAGTTAGAAGCAGCCCTCCAAGAGGTATCTACAATTTGACCCTTTCATGGGTACTGTTGTGTTGTAGTTAGTTTTTTTTTGCTTGATTCTGTTCCACCAAAACTGGTTGAATACATCGCTGCTTCATCAGGACTGGCAAGCGACAATGCACTTAAGCTTTTATATGCTATTTTCTTTGCAAACATTTTTCAGCTCTGCAAAATTGCCTTGCTGTCATTGCTGTGAGTTATTACTTTAGAAATTCCCCATACACTAAAAAAGAAAGTCAATTTGGCAAATTATAAGGTAACAAAAGCGTATTTAAAAACACAGGCCTAGTATTTTTTACTATATTGTAGAAGTTGTAAGATGCTGTACCTTGAAAAGTAAAAAAAGGAAAGATTAGGGAGTATTCCTCAGCCAGTCATGTTAGTATTTCTTAAGTTTTCCAAAATATTCATATCAAAGTAATTTGCTTTATTATTTTGCTTTGAGCTGGTCCTCCCCACCAAAATTAGAGGTGAGATAATAATATTGTCAGGTGGTAGGAAGGATACTCACACGATAGTTATATCACTGTAATATCTCACATGCAAGATTGTTTATGTGCACGGTGTGTTTGATTGAACATTTGTGTGATGGTGGGGTTTTCTTTTGGTCTGAGAAGTCGCATCTGTACTTGTGCGGCTTTTACTATTTTTGTTCACCCTTTTTTCAGTCATTTGTGAGATCTCGTTAATATTTGCACCGCCCTTGCCACTTCCTTTATAGCTGCTTTGCTGAGACACTGCCTTTTTAGCCATTTTGCTGTTTTTTTCCATCAAAACTCACTTTTCTTTTGGGTGAAATAACAACAATTGGTGTACATTTGAGCTGTTATTAACTTACTTTCATTCATACCGTATTTATTTACACCATCAATGTAGCATACTAATACAAAATGATAACATTGTCTGGAAAAGTAGAGAAGTAGTCAATGTGTATTTCTCCTTCTCTCCACAAATCCTAACATAATTCCAATATACTGCCTTCATTTTGTGTGTTTAATGTAGAACACCCTTCTCCCCACATAACCTTAAAAAAAAAAAGGATAAAGTCATGGAAAAGTTGCTTATTTCAAACTCCCTGCTTTATTAATCATAAAGGTACTAGACCCTATTAATGTTTTCTCCTTTGACAGATTTGCTTCCCCTGACGTTTGCATGATAATATTGTACTGTGGTTTTTATATTCTTTGAGTTGGTCTTTAATATAAACTTAAGACTAAGAGATTGAATTGATGCCATTTAACTCAAAGGGAAATTTTGTATCCGACAAATATGTCAACAAGCACAGATGTGGGCATAGTTTGTGATACAGTCGTCACTAGTTTATGATATAGTGGTACATGAAGTTGATCAATTCTATCGATCAACATCATGTTCCTGTATGAGAGGAGGGAAACACAATTTATCCTCGCATACTTAAAGGGCAAAAGCAGTGGCCAGAAACTTATTTTGAAGTAACCGCTAGATCTCACAATTTTACCCTTATTTCTCTGCAAAGTATCTTTCATAATATTTTAGGACTTCAGTATTGCAGATTCAAGGTATACCAAGAAATTACTTGCAGTAAAATTTACATTTGTCACATGACTGTCAAGGACCAATCATGAAACAGGACGGTCTACTACACAATTTGCAGCTAGGGTGACTGCATTTGCCCTTTGAAACCTGTGTCATCTACCTTTTACACACCTGCATGATGTAGTAGAGATTTTCTTTTGCAGTGTAACAACCTGTGAATTAAATAAGCCGCTTCAGAGTTATCACTGGGCTTGCATGTTGGCTTCATGTCATAGGGATGGATACCTTATTTATGTGTGACATGCAGTAGTTATTTTACTTATGCTGAAAGGCTTTTATCAAGACATTTTAAATTATCACTAGGCACAGTGTACAAGTTTTGAACTGAATCACATGCTATATATACCCCTATGACCTAAGGTCTGAAACCAATGGAAATAGACCTCTTCTGAGATAACTCTGAAAAGGCATATTGAATTCATGTGTATTTATCCCATCATGCATCACTGTCTGCATGCATCAAGTAGTAATGGTGTAGAAGTGCAAGATTTCACAATAGCCTTTAAGATTTAGATATCATTAGACTCCTTCTAGGGGTCTTGTCTTTATAGAAAAGTTTAAGGTCACATTAACATTTGGTATGTTGGAGATGTTTTCTCTTAGCATTTCGGTGAAATTTGCATTGAAATCAGATGTGTGGTTCTCAAGATGTGAGCAGGTAAAGGTTAACTTGAAACAAGCACATATGACATCATATCTTCACATTAATGGACAGTCTCTGCTTTTCTCCTGAACTTCACAACCAAATTTCCCTTTAACAATCCGATATTAACAGAATGTGATTGTATAAGTGGTAATGAAAACATTTCAAACTTTGCATTTCTTACAGGGAGGTCCTATCTCTATTACCTAAAAGTTCACACAAGTCTGTATAAAAAGAGGGAAACAAAGTATTTCTTGTCAATGGGAGGAAGCAGTATAAGCTCTGCTGCCCTTATGATCACTTTGAAACATGTGTCTTCATATATCTTTAGAAATACAGATTTGATTTGAATGGAAGTTTCACCAATTGTGTAGATTTGGTTCCTCTTTCCCACATGAAAATTAATTTTTTGCCCGAACTTTCCCTTTCTAAGCTTGCAAAAGGTAAACTAATAGTTATGTATGGAGCTTAATATAGGCAGGTAAAGAAACTGATCAATTTAAGTTCTTTTTCTTAACAGAAAGAGTGGTATGAATGTGTGTTTTGAGCAAAAAAGACCCCACTACACAGGGTAGTGTCAGTTTAGCATTGTTTTGAAAAGTAGGAAAAAAAAAATACAACATAACCAATTGACAGATTCTTGTTATGAATTAAATTGAACTTCAAGTTTGTAACATGAGATGAGAGTAGGTAAATCTGTTATTTTCTAATTTTTTCCGTGGGAGGGACATAAATATGTTTTGTAGTAAAAGAATCACTGCTAACACATACACAATATTGATTTGTTATATGCTGGTAGGTTATTTGTGCCAACCAAATGACCAGAACAAACTTAATTTTGTCATGTGTACAGCTAATAACCTTTTCTAAATAGGCTTAGTCTTTAGAGGGAAATTTCACCCCAGATGGTTTTCATGGCTACTCTCAACCCCTTCATAAACTGACTTAAAGTGTACCTCAAGTCAGAATATTAAAAAATATATGTTACACAACATGAACAATGGATTCCAACAGTCCAACTCCCATCTTGATAGGATATTTTTAAGCCGAGATACAACATGCTGAAGTTTATTCACTCAGATTAGAATGGTACATCACACAATAATTTGTGATGTCATTGGTTGTACTACTCAAATGACGATCTTTGTACTTCTTGCCTTGTTCCACGAGGTGATAGTACTTTTACTCTTACGTGGTGATGTAATTAAGCCCTCTCTGTGCAACAGGCTATGCAAGCAAACGGGAAGTGTTCAAGGTCATAGAATCTTTTTTAATTTTAAAGAGAAACAGAGCAGGTAATGTGAGTTTTACAAAAAGAAAGTCACAAATGATTGCACAATGGACTAATTTGTTTTAAGGTAATAAATTTCAACACTGCATTTCTTGGCTCAAGATTGTCCTGTGAAGATGGGAGTTGGACTGTTAGAATTCACTTTTCATGCACTTTTCATGCATATATTTTCTTTATTTTTTTTTTTTTTTGACCTGAGGTACACATTAACTCTGTCTTGTTCACATGGAAACTTAATTGATTGAGTCCATATCCTGCTGAGCATAGAACTATTGTGTTATCAGGACACTCTCTGGACATACTTTGTATTATGAGCCGCTCTTTATCTTTTGTATTGAGTGACTCTCATGTCAATCAAAGGTTTCTGACCAAATGAGACTTTACTCTTCCCAACCAAAAATATGGGTGGGTTATAATGACATGTCTTTAAGCAGTTGTAAATAGTGACAACAGATGAAGCTCAAAAAGAATGTCAAACACAATTAATTTTCCCCAGTAAAGACAACTGTCATAGCTACGTACAGTCAGTCTTTATTAAAGGGAGGTGTTATGGTTTTTTATGGTTTTTGTGATTTTGTTTTATTTTTTTTTTTAGTCGCAAACATCTAGATGTTAATGTGCATGGCTTTAGCTTCATATTAAATGTTTTTGTTAGTGCAGTGGGTATATCTCCTGGGGTAGCCCAGTTAGCAATGCATTCATGCGCAACATGTCTTCAATCATTCTTTAAGACTTATTCACTGATTATTCCCCTAGTTAAACAACCAACCAGGTGTTTTTGATCTGGGTCTTCTGTTTAGAAGTAGCTACTACTTTGAATAAAGCTAACTGAAATCATGGACAAAATTCTCTCTTATTCTTAATTATGGGAAATTTAGATTTTTGCAGCAGGCCTTGAATTTTGAGGCAGTGTGATTGCACACCACCACTTGCCTCAAATCACTGTGAGGAGTGTGATTATTTTCACACTGAGGTAAAGAATGGAAACATGGATAAATGTATTAAAGTATAGGAATTCAGTATTAAAGTGGCAGACCTGTCACACTTCTTCATTTCCTAAGGAGTGCAATTTGTTGCAAATCAGGGAAATAAAAAGACTCAAGGCCTGTTGCAAGATATAAACATTATTTGAATCAATTAATATAATTATAAATATTAGTATATATACCAGTGGTCAAGCTAAAAAATGTATCCTTATTCATTCTCATCATAAATGCCTTGGGAAGTATAATATCATGTTACAATCTTTGACTAAACATCTTCAAAGGGACAGTCATGAGTTTGAGAGACAAAATTAATCTTTGGTTCCATAACCTCAATTTGCCATTCTCAACTGATTGTTTACAGGATAAAAGAGACAATAAATAGGTCTTCCCAGTGAGAATATGTATTGTGTTAATTACATTTGAATGAAAATTTCTGAACATTTTGAGTGTTAAAAGTTGATATGCAAGACAAGAGCCCAAGAGCCTCCTCTAATGTGTCAATTATAACTAAATTTGCAATTGTGGTGCAGAAATATCATGAAAGAAGGTTTAGAAAATGAAACTCAGGAGCTAATTCATGTAAGACTACCGCAAACTGAGGTGAATAGACAACTGATGAGAGGTGAATAGACTGAATAGCTGAGAGGTGAATAGACTGAATGGCTGAGAGTGAATAGGATTAGAAGGTGTCTATTCACTCCAGTTTAACATTGATTTAATTCAAGAAGTTCATACCCAAAACTATGATTGTCCCTTTAAAATATTTAGGGTGCATATGACCTTCACCTGTTATAATCAAAGTATTACTATGATATTTTACTGGATTCTTAAAATTTGTCTCCCTTCTGTTTATAATACAAAGGGGTAATCAGTTTGAGATGATTCATTGGCAGTTATTTCTAAGCCATGTTAGGAGCATATTGTAATACAAGCTTTTCATACCACAAAATTGGGCTGCAAAATGGAAACTTTTTTAAAAAAGTGAGTAATTTGGTACCCACAATGTCTGCTCTCTCAGATCTGCTCTTGCCTGCCTTGACAAAGAAATTTCGAAATAAGTTGGTATTATAGACCATTAGCATTGCATTGGTAACACACTGAATTCGTCCTTTGGGCAGAACAATGGAACACATGGCCACACCCTAAAAATTCACCCTGCACGTGTAGCAGACTATGAACTGGTTGACAAATCAGCTGTCTGCATTTGTGGGTGTTGGTTTGTTTTGCCCAAAAGGAGGGCGTACTTTCTGCCATGTGACATATACACAAGGTCTGTTGAAACATCTGTTACTGTGTAAGGTTGTATACTTAAAACCCTCATATTTCACCAAATGTGAGGGATAAAATTTGCATCTAATCAATAACAGTATTAAAGATTCAACGTGAATGGCTCCCATCAATGGCTGACTTCATCGCACTCCTAAAGATGATGATAAATAATTTTAAATAAAGTGCCTAAAGGAGTTCAAAGATTAAAATGCCTTTGTGCATAAGAACCAAACTTACACCTTATTTTTTTTTTCCTTTTTGACAGTCCATTAAACTAGTGAAGGATGCTGCGGCTGACGAGGCAAGTGGTGGCGGTACATCAGTATAGCAGTTTGTCCGCATCTTTTAAATGTCATTATTTACTTAAAACATTTCAAGTATTATCTTTTTCTTATGGCTCCGTGTGGTGGGAGATTGGATCATAGTAAGGTGTAAATGCCACTGTGGAAGATACGATAACAACATTCAGAACTACCAAGGACCAATTGAGTTTCTTTGTGCATTGTAAAAGCAGAGTGACATCTTTATCCATTTAACATCGATCAAATCTTGTTTGATGTTGGAACAGAAATTGTGTATTAGCTATACACAAAGGATAACACAGCCATTTGACATAAAAAGAAGGGGGGGAAAAAATGAAAGCATTCCAATCAGTTGATATTGAAGTCAATGGGAAGATTCAAAATTTATTTTCTGAAGCAATTGGTATTTTGTTAGGTTTTCTGTGATATTATTTGCTTAATCAGTTCTCCCTTAATTAACCCACATGTTGTTGAATGGACTTTCTTGTAGTTTACAGCAATTAAGTCAATTTAAATGCAAGTTTATGTATGTATACGCAAGATTTTGAGGGTATTTTTGTAGCCTTTGTATTGAATATCCAAGATGAATTACTCTCAGAGACTGAAATTGAATATTGAATGTTACTGCAATTAAAAATACCAAATTGGGGGTCGCTGACAGTTAATTCAGTAAGACCAACTTAATTTAAATATTGAGGTGGTGACACAATAGAGTGGAATATTATTTGCCTTCAATGATATGGAGTTGTTTTATTCGTCAGACAACCAGGTTGTCATTTACAAGAGAAACGTTTCCACCTGGCCTCAAATAATTTCTTTCATTACTTCTTGGCATTAAGAAACTTAAGCCTAAGTGTTTGGCTGAAATCATGGGTAATTAGCCTGTAATTGTAATGTGAACATTATTTCTGTTACATTCAAGGTGTACTCTGCAAAGTGACTGTCTGAGGTAGAATGAAAATTCTGGTCGACATTCACTATACAAGAATGTGGGGTATATACTACTATCCCTCGCTGTACATTATGCAAAGGTTTTCTGTATGGTCATTACAAAATTGATTTTAATAGCATGCATATTATTATTAGCTTTTTGATCCACTGCCAGGAAACATTCCATAGCTTAAAAGGATTATGTGTGCCATTGCAAATGTTGAGAGTATATGTTTGTATAGCTTGGGTATACGGCTTTGTTTTCTTCAGAGTGCTTGTCCCAGAATGATGGAGTACTAAATTACATACCTTGCTATGGCTGTGATCATGTATCAATTAAATGTGAAATGTGTGCGATTTAAAAATTTAGTAGAATGCTTGCTTTGATTACTTGCAACTGGTTTCCTGTTATAAAACACTCCTCCTACTGGTTACTTTCAAACAAGTCCATTATCCCTGCTACTCGTTTCTGATATAGTATTAATGATCCACAATAATATTCAACTCAAATGTAGGTAGCAGACCTACCCACTAATTATAAGTTTATATGTATTATTTATATACTTCCTTGCCCCCTAGCTTCTTGTCGAAGTTTTTCAACTGGTACATGCCATCTCTGTTTCAAGTTCACAATGTGGGCTTTTATGTCGCTTCCATATTTGCATATCATGACCATCCAAATTTTGAGCTAGAGAGCCATGAGTGAATGGTATTTGTTTCCTGCTGTGATTGCTACTCCGAGATAGTATTTCACAGAGCAGAGTAATATAGCCCAAAAAAATCATCAAAGTTGAACAAATTGACTTGAATTTTGCACAGTCTGTGTTTCAACTCATTGTCTTTAAAATCCAAATGAAAAATGGATCATATTTCATTTTACAAGTAATTCAGTCAGAAACAACGTCCCATAAAATTTTTAAGGCACTTTATCTGTTAGTAAACGTTTTCCCAGTTAAGAGTATTTGAGTTTGACCACTTCCTGTACTCTTGTTTGACCCATGGAATGCTTTTATTGAAACATTTGTAATGGGTTGCATGCATAAATACTTATGATTCCAATGGCACTACAAGTGTGGGGCTGTTTCATTTGATAATTCAAGCTATTTCTACGGGTTTGGAAAATGTCATTAATTTCAAAACGATCGCAGACAGGTTGAGAATAAATGTTAGGGATTATACTACATGATCACAGCCCTACGTGTTGCTTGCAAAACAACCAGCATTAACAGCTTGTTTGCAAGCTGTCATCCTTGTTCTGTTGTAGAAAACACTGAAGTTTCACTTTACATACACAATAATACATGGCAATTATAATTTTTTCAAATTGTTGTCGCCTACAAATTAAACAATGATATTATTGGCCCCATAATTGGTTTGATGAGGTACTAACTTTCCAGTTAATGTTTTAGAACATCTGATTTATTTTTGTAGGTGTGAGTTTAGAAGTGACTGGTAAATGTCACTTCACTTTACTAATCTCACCCTCTACCTTGAGTGAAACTGTTAAAGGAAATGGATGGCTATAGCTTCAAATATTGAAAATAGTTTTTATTTAGTAATCTTTTTATCTTTGACTGAATTATTTTTCTTACAATATATTAATCATGTGAGTAGAAAAGTGTATAAACTTTTGAAGGGTAGGCAGGGAAGGGGGTATGAGGGAAATTCTGGGAATTGGCAGGAAATAGATTACTGTGCCTTCATTGATGGCATTTATTGTAATCTTCTTTCCACCAGTGTCATCCAACTGAAGAGTTTAAACCTCTGAGTGTTCTGTGAAACTTGATTGTTTGATTCATAGTACATCCTGACACTTACCCATGCTGCATATTTGCTTGAAGTGCCTGGCTTTTTCTTTTTAAAGTGGAACAAATTACAAGCTATGCTTAATGGGGATGTAGTCATGTGGCTTATTAAAAGTGTGGTTTCTAAAGGAAGGCTATGTACTAACATGTTTTAGTTTATGCATTATTTTATAAAAGCTTGCCCATATAGATTGAATTTTTTGCTGGCCTTCATCATCAATTTGAAATACCCTGTCCCTTACAGAAATTTTTTATCAGTTGCTTAAGGTTAATTAGAGTTTTGTTCTAAAATTTATGAGTAAATTGAACAAATGATTTTTTTTTTTCCAAAACAAGGCTGGTTATGTACATGCAAGTTGCTTTGAAATGGTAGGAAACTTCTACTTGCTTCATATAATTTTGGTTTCAGGGCTTGTCTCTCCCATTTAATGAATATTAAATTTTTATTTGAAATTTCCATTGCAATTTCTCGTGAGCTTCATAATCAATGTTCAAAGTAAGGAGTAGGAAGAACTTACACCTGCTTTAAGCCAAATAAACCATAGAAAATAACAAGATGTACAAATGTTTTCTGTGTTATATTTACCAACTGTGTGAAAAAAAAAAAATGTTTTCTGCCTGTACAAAGTCATGGCGGTGTTCTTACTCATCACTAGATAATTTGCAAATGAGGATAGTTTCAATTTGGTGCATGTAAAGGGAATGTTTGCATCTCCAATTCAACTGTGTATATCTGGTATTGCATCGTGATTTGATACAAAAAATGGACAAATTGCTATACAAATGTGAAATTGTGTCATATATTTTGTACATATATTCTACGGGTTTCAATTATTTTGTGACTGAGGAACCCAGAAACAACAAAATTGATGTGAAAATTTTGAATTATTGCCTGCAGTTAAATTTTGCCTGAAACAATTGCACACACAGGAGTTTAAGGCTTTGTTATGCCCCACTCATCACACTATGCCGAAATTACACACGAATGGACACGAATTAAGGTTTGCGGCATCTTCGTGTGTGTTCCCCTGACATTTTTCTTGTCTTCGTGAGTTTTCGTCAGGCTGTAGTCTTGTTCTTGTGTCCTCGCGAACCTGCCCTGAAATTTTTCAACTGTGTAAAAAATTTTGTGGCAAAATGGATACTGGTTTCACTTTCGTGATGCTTTCTTCATGTTCGTGTAGAATTCGTCTGGTATTAGTCTCTATTCTCCTTGCTTGTGGCTTGTTCAAGAGTTTTCGTTTGACTTGAATACAGGCGAAAGAGACTCGAATACACACGAATATTAAACAAACAAGACGAAAATAACACAAAGAAAACACGACTGAGAACCAAAAGAGAGGAATGTGAGACGAAATGAAGACAAACAATGGGATTGTATTGGGAAAATGAAACGAAAGCCAGGAGAATGCAAAACAAATACAAAGAGTGGCACCAACAAAATACGAAAGTGACACAACAGTGACGTGAATATACCCGAACTCCACGAACCACGTGTTGCACAGCTGCAATATTATCATCCACGTGTTGCACAGCTGCAATATTATCATTTCTCACAGACCTGTCATACAGTTAACATCTATCTGCAAGATGCCTCCTACATCAAGAAGGGGTGGGCTGAAGAAGGGCAGTACCTTCAAGGGCCTTTAATACCTCTAATGACAATACTTCCAAGCAGTCAGAGCCAGAGCCAGTTCATGATAGTCATCATATTTCTGTGGCAGAGCATTCTGATCATGATACCGCATCTGCGGTAGAGCATGTAGATCAAACCCTGGACACACCAATATGTCTCAGCTCCACGTGGTCAGTAACGATGATAGGTGCCCAGATATACGTACATTACAGAAGAAGAAAAGAAAGAGGAACAAGCCTGATATAAATTTGAATGATTTGGAGGAGGCATGTATAGTAGAGTGGCTGAAGGATCCAGGAACTGAGTTCCTGTACCCATTCCTTTGTACATTCTTGTCAATATCGCTTGACAGTCGTACCACTTTCATCAACTTTGTAGTATTTTCTTCTTTTTTCCTCCAGCATTCTTGTCATTGGCCTCAGTTCACCACATATTCCTCTCACATTCCTGTTAATTTCATATCTATATCGTATAATATTTGCTTTGTTCGGGCCATTCGTGTTTTTGTCCCCTCCAATTCGTCTTACTTTCCTCTGACATTAGCACAACGTTCCTGTCACAATCCTCCCTG
The DNA here is from genome assembly GCA_037179385.1 of Holothuria scabra. NCBI lineage: Eukaryota > Metazoa > Echinodermata > Holothuroidea > Aspidochirotida > Holothuriidae > Holothuria > Holothuria scabra. The sequence goes on from CM074180.1 coordinate 46,753,523, forward strand.
TTCGTCTTCCATTCGAGTTGTGTTTGCGCCAAGTACATTCGTGGCTTTTTGCTACGAATGCGAGACGAATTTTACTTCGTGTCAATTCGTATCCCCTTCGTGTGTAATTTCGGCATAGTGTGAGTGGGGCTTTACATGTTAGGAAAACAATGCTTCACACAGTACACAGGACACACTGACTTAAGTTTGAAAAGCCTCTTAGTTGTATTTCAATATCTGACAAGAATTACAAATTATGGAATACTTTAAAAACTTTGGAAGATGATAATAATGAACCATGTTTCATGCCTGTCACATAAGATGTTTTTCAAGCAAGTAAGATTGTTCAGTTCTTTCTTCAGAGAAAACTTTGTGTATGTTCAATTTGATATCCACCTTTAATATGCCCCTGCATAGTAATGGCAACTTGATATAGTGATGATGGCTGTCACTATGCACTAGAGAAGATGAATATTTGTTCACTTGGCCAAACTGTACAGTTTCATGAAACAAGTATTTCCTGGTCCATGGCAGCAAGGTCAGCCATTTCAAGTTGACCACACTCAGAATGGCTTGTTATGTGGAAGCTAGAGAAAGAGTACATGGCCTGAGCTGCATTCATCCCAACACAAAACTCTCTCTCTCTTGTTGTCTTATGTGACTAAGAATTCTGTTTCCTGAAGTCAGTCTTTGACATGACACATCTACCGGGCCACTTTCCTGACCTGTTAATGAAAGAAAAACACTTTCTAAAGCAAACATCAATATTGTATACTGCCACATAAAAACATGGACATACCCGAAATTGTCTTAACTGACCGAGGGTGCAGCAAACTAATAAACAAGTCATTTCATGTTGTCTGGGGTTGTTTTAGGTGTACAACTAAGTTCATTACAAATATATGTGAGCCACAACTGGCCAGTGGCCTCAACTTTAACCAATTGGTTAGAAACTGTGCTGTAAAACTCCATCTAACTACAGTCCGTAACTAATTCTCCTAGCTCTGACATAGCCCCTCAATTCATTCCACACACTGGTTTTACTGTATGCAAGTAAAGTCTTACAAGAACACGGGCTTCTCCTAATGTATCCCACTGAACAAGCATTCCAGCAAAATTTCATTAATGTAGGCATTCAATTACTATTACCAGCTGCAAGAGTTGTCAATGGACAGTAATGACCCACTCCAACCCACTGTTTGGCTAAAATGAAGCCCCTCTGACCCTAACAAATTTCCACTGTTACAGTACCATAAAAAAGCTACAAATTTGCCATCACATCTCAGAACCTGTATTTCTCAGCTTTCCTACCGTCGGCCAAAATTTGTGTAATACACTCCAAGCTGACTGTTAGTAGCATTGTGCATGGATGGTTACTTCATTGATGCAATTTATGTTTCACACTCAAATCTAACTACAGCCCTGATTTAAACAGAACAATTAGATGTGGACAAAATCAAATAAGACTGTAGAAATCAGCTAGTCTGATGAACTTAGTTGCAGCCTGCATTTTCTACAGTACAGTAAGTTTGATAAATACAAAACAAAGGTGTTCATTGGCCCCTTTTGCAAAATTGTTACAAGGTCATGTTTCTCATATAGTAAAGCACAGTGGACCCCCTCCCCCATGACTCAACCTTTCAATGCAAAAAACACCTAAAATAGCAGCTTTTTCTCTCCATACTTATACTTTTCCCTCATATCCTGACCCAACCCCTCCTACCCATGACACCAAAACCCTCCCCATGACACAATCCTGGCTACACGCCTGGTAAAGCAGTAATGAACTTCAGGAGATTATGTGAAAAGGTTTCATAGGTGATGACTATCCTGCTTACCTGTTATAAAATTATATTGCACCTTTGGCTTAGGGGTTTGTTGAACACCTTCACCCCTTTCAAGTCCTAGCCTTGAATGAACATCTGTGTATGAGCTCCAATAGTTTGGGATGTGATTTCTCCTGCTCAGAGCATCTTTCATATCTTGTCCAGTCACATTATGGGACCAGTTTATTATAGATGGATAATGAACTTTGTTGGGCTGTAGAGAGGGAGCAGAAACATGATTCAGAGAGCATTGGATCATGACAACACCTTACATTCCATTGCAAATTTCCTGCCTTTAAGAAATGGTAAACCTGATACTGCAGTTTTTGCCCAAAAAGTGATAATAAAATTCCAAACCTGACTTCCTGTTTCACACCTGTGTGTAAACTTGAAGATTATGCATATTTTTTGCACTCAGCTGAACTACTTTCACAATGGATCTATTACTGTACATGATAGTTGTATGACTTTGCGATAAGATAAGAAGAAATGCAACAATCTTGACAACTTTAAGTAAATGTCATTTATTTCTTCATGCTTAAATACTTTGGTTATCATAGTTTTGTACATGAAAAAGAATGCAGTGGTAAGTTGACTAACTTGGCTACATGGGGAAAAGCAGCTGTAGGGAAATATACTGTACTGTACTGTAGGAACCTCCTAAAGTTTAAAATATATTTGCTTCCTCTCCTTGACAACTGTATGGAGCACTGAGGCTCAAGGCCCAGGAATATATTCTGCTGAATGCACACACAACCATACTGTGTGATGGTCTTATGCAATCCTCCCCCTCCACCTCCAACCACTCTTTTGAAAAGCTGTTGATGGCTTAAAGTTGATGCCCTTGTTTGTGTCTTGAAGTCAAGAAACATCTAAGCAAGATATTACCTGTACACCAGAACATGTTCATTTTGAGCACAAGCTACAGTACTAGTAGGGATGGTCACAGCACCCACTTACAGTAAAATGTATTTTACTTTTTTATTTTTTAACAAGTGGTAGGAAAGAACTAATGCTACCATACTGCTTATTGCAAGCAGATGCACAAAATATGCTGAACTTAACAGTTAATATTCTGTCACACAGCATTAAACCAGTTGGCCTCCTGACTGTTTTGAAAATGATTGGGTCACAAACATTTGCTTCAACATCAATCAAAATTAGAAGTTTTTTTATGCTCTACATTTTCAGAATGTAACTGACAAAACTTATAGTTTGGGTTGATTACATGAGCATTGAGGTTGTGCACTGATGTGCAGCATTGTCACCAAACCATTTTGAGAGCCTGGTAATATATGGTCACCGTCATGAGGTAGCGGTCTAAAGGAAGTAACTTTCCCACCTCCCCGTGAGAAAGGAGTGCTTACAAAAATGAAGAACTATCAATCAATCCTAAAGAAATCTAAGAATTTTTTTCAGTTGGGGTAAGAAATTTGTGCTGGGTGGTGATGCTGATATTGGTCGTGAGTATCAGGTGGAGATTTTGAGAGCAGGGGAGCACAGCCAGGTGCCACCCAGCGTGATGACAACCCTGCTGATGTGGTAATAAAGATGTTAGAGCACTGTAGAGCCAGCATTACTGTACTTTGCCAAGTTGGGAGGCAAATTATGGTAATGGGCGAATGATAGGGCTTTTGTTTTCAATTCTAGATCACTCAATCCATTCCAATATCTGCTCAAAATCTTTCATCAGTATGAGGATTTTTTGAAGAGTTACATTTTAAATGCACCATTAATAAAAAGCTCATTTTCATTGAGTGCCATGGATGATGCAGCTACATGTGACATAGGGCTCGAAATGACCAATGGCATAGACCACAATGGCCGGCCATCTAGCACTTTCTGATGGCAGTGATGCCCCAAAGTAAATGTTAAGTGAAATAAGATAGACTGATGGCCATTTTGATGATTTTAAAACCCTTTGAGCCCTAGTGAGGTGTATCAATGGATATCACAAGCAGCACAACCTCTTAAGATACCATGGAAACATACCTATCCCCTGTGGTACTTACATGATCAATTGTCCTGTGTGGATACTCAATGTCATAGTGTGTCTGAAGGTGTTGCTGATCTCCTATTCCAAGCTCAATATGTGACTTGTGAAGAGTTGGACGCATCCTTTGCCTTTGTGGAGGAGTTGCTAGATATTTGCCACTGTATGCCTGTAAAAAAAAAAGAATAGATAGTATAAATTTACAAGGCAGCCTGGAAGATACATCACCTCAGGCAGATCAATCAAATTCTCGCAACCTATTGAATTTTGCCCTTTAATTAAAGGCCACAAGCGGTCACCCAAACTTATTTTAAAGCAATTGCTGAATTTCACAATTTCCTTCTAATCCTTTTGCTCAAAATATTGGGACTTTAACAGTGCACATAAATGGCAAACCTGAAGCCATATCTCCTGGTAAATTTCACATTTGGGGACAAAAAATATTGTCACATGACTGTCAAGAGCCAATCATAAAACTGGACAGTGTACTACACTATGTCAAGTTTGGGGCACTGCATTTCCCCTTTTAAAGAACCCATGAAATGACTCAATGACAACGATTTGGAGTCATTCTCTGACACTATCTACAGTATCAACAAAAAAGTATTTATTTTAAAAAATTCTGCCCCACAAAAGAGAAATGCTCAGGTGAAATGGTACCCCTTTCAGCCCAACAGTTGAAAAATGAAAAAGATTTAAACGTGCAGTGAACCAAGCATGACATCATCACAGGAACCCAATTTCACAGTGTGTGTATTATAATGCTATGTTTAAGTGACATTTTGCACACAGATTGTTTAGCATGAGACTGGTACTGGCCAAATAAATTCTCAAATATATCTGAAGAATGTCCCAGTATAAAGCCAAAAATATAGCAATCAAAATTTGAAATTTGAAATTTTCACTCCCAATTCCTCAAAAGAGGAATTTTGTCATTATTCATTCAAGCTGTCTCATTCATGTTAGGCCGATCAGTTTGAAATTTTGGTTCCAGCAATCTAGTCCATCTATGACTTAACAACAATTCTTTCAACCAGAAAAAGAAAACATTTTAACTCACATTCAATCAGATTGTTGATATCTCACCCGGATTCCTTTAAAAGACATCCCTTCCAAGTAAATTTGTCACAAACATTAATGTGGAAAACAGACAATGGATCTTACAGTATACTAGCATAGACTTCAAAATGCATGAAGTTGAAATAGTAACTTCATGCCAAATTTTGATAAAAAAGGAATGCTTCCTGAAATAACCAAAATATTAGCTAGACTTTTTCCCACTATAATCACTGTTCCTTTTCTTTGAACCAAGTCAAATTGCATGGACACGCATCCAAAACAACACAGAACTTGTTGGGAGTATTTACAGTAAGCCACTGTGCAGAATGGTATAAGTATTGCATAAGGGCCTGTGTAATGAGAGAATCACTGCTTCCTCCCCAATAAAAATAAGAGTTACATAACACTGGAGGAAAAATGGATGCAATTACATCCCCCAGGAGCCTGAGGTATTTTTCTGTGTGTATAACCTCTTACCAGGGAACTTCCAAACACTTGTATGATGTATACCAAACAAGTTTCCCTGCTAGTTGGCTCATGGAATATTGAGAAGTCACAAATCTCCATCTGTTGAACAGGGGTATTCCTAGGTGTTGAAACCCCCTTTTTCAGTAGTTTTGTGAAGCAAATTTAGGATTAGGTTTTGTAATGATAATTTGTTCATTTTCATTTTCATTTATTTGTTTTTTCACTACAATGTGCAATATTACATAATATAACAGTTACATTGTAACAATATAGAATAGGCAGAGTAGCGAAAGGAAGTGAGCTACAAAACCCTTCGGGGCTTAACATTAAAGGCAGAACACTCCCTTGAAAGAAATAGTGTAAAGTACAAAAACAAAACAACTTAAGATACTTCAGTCGCTAACAAAATCAATCATTTTAGGCCATCTACACATGCAAGACCACGTAACATCAACAGAGTAGGGTATACTCCAAGTGCACGAAAGTACACACACTGTGAAGTTGGGTTCCTGTGATGATGTCATTCTTTGTTCAACACACTTTCACATTTTTCAGCTGTTGTGCTGGAAGGGATACCATTTCACTTGAGCATTTCTCTTTCTTGGGGTGGTATATTTTAAAATAAATGATATTTTGTTGACAGATAGTGTCAGAGAATGACCCTAAATCATTGTTACTAAGTCATTTCATGGGCTCTTTTAAGTTTTTACTCAGTAAACTTTTAATGGAAGTGGCCATGTGCCACTCAATCAACTATTCAAGGTTGAGCCCATTGCACCAAGGGTGTAAATTTCACAATTCAATTGGATAAATATTGACTAATAATTCTCAATAGCCATTAATGAAATAGTATCGTCTAGTAGGTTATGCGACACTAAACTGGGGTGACTGCTGTCCATCTTTATTTAAGATGTTTTGACTTTGCCTTAAAAATGTTTGCATTTAATGCAGTGCATGCATGGATCCAGATGCCACCAAATTTTGCAAGGGAGTGATGCATTCACCCAGTTTTGACACTTGTTAGTTCTCAGAACTCTCATTGCAACCCAGATATTTTGTAGGAAGACTACAACCACATTATTACAAAGGCTGCAAAATACAAATCATTCTGAAATAGGCCTATCTAATGTTACAATATTTTGTTTTAACCCTTTTTACCATCACTTTACATTCCCTGCATTTTAGTAAGAGATTGTAAGGTGCTACTAGCCAGTTCAACTCATACTGTAGAAGTATGTACAGTATTCTCCACGAGTTGTTTTGTTGTGGTGCTGCACCTGTTTCAGCACCTGGACAAAACAGTGATATGGACAATTTATATGAAAAGTCATGTGATGGTTTGATTTAGTTGGACATAACTGGCTGCTACAGGGAAAATTACAACATTTTGGCATACAATTGCAACAATTGGTGTGGCGTATAATTCCAAATACCTTCACCTTGATGTGATTCTTTGGCATATGGCAAATGTACTTTCTGGTGTGGGTTAACATTTCATCATTAACTTACTGACTAGGCTACAGTAAGTGAGTGTGAAAATATCATATCAATGTAATTATAGGCTATACTTACGATATTCATTGTGCTTTCTGCCACATCCTTGCGAGGGTTTTTCTCCAAAGTTAATGTGGTTCTGTGCATCCATCTTGTTCCTTTGGCAAGAGATGGTGCTTTTTGTGATACTAATTCACCATATGGTCTCACAACTGTTTGATTTTTGGAGCGGTTTGTGAGTATTGTAGATGTAGAATGTCCTTGCTTCATTTCAGTTCTATTGCTCTTTCTCTCAGGATGTTCTTGCATGACAGGGAAGGCTTCAAAATCGTTCCTCAAACTTCGTTTCAACCACAAACTGTGCTGTGTTGGCTAGCTAGCTGCAGCTGGGCCTAACGTGAGACTAACTTTCAATAGGTCTCAAGGCTACATTACTTGTGCGGCAAGTCCAACGCAATTTACTCGAAGTTCGATGTGATATTTCAGTCTACCTTTGGAATTATGTGACCTCAGGTAGGCCTGCAGGGGAAGTAAATTGTTGTTTTTAGGTCTCAACTATATTTGTGTCGATGAAGGTATGTTCCAATATTATGGTTTATTCCAAATCAGAAAGGTACGGTAGGAAACTCTAGTTAGGCTTTCTGGGATTCCTGAACTGAACGTACGTGTTCTATACATCATAATTATTATGTACCTAGCTAGACGGTGCGCATGCATTGCATACAAGGCTGGCCACACTGGGAGTTCGCTGCACATAGGAGTTTGTAAACAATTGAATGGTATCTAGGTAACACCTTGACCCCGCTTGAAATTACTTGACTGCGTAGCAGGATGTGCGTCATTTTAATTGATCCATTGATCAATGAGTCATGTTTGAGAGCGAAGCCGGGAGGAGAGGCAAATTAACATAGCCATAGCCTGCTCTGAGAATTTACAGGTGCTGGGGGAGAGGTAAGGGCAAGCTTGGCAAGGGGAGAGAAAAGGGGTAAGGGGAAGGCGCAGGTAACGGGGAGGCAAGGCCGGGGGACGATTGTCCCTGGGCTCTGAAGAGAAAAAAGAATGGAAATTTCAAGTAACTACCATACACCGGTCAAGTATAGCACGGTTTTCCCACATATTTTCTTTCACAAATGATCCCGAACGCTCCATATTTGTGATAATTTATTAAGGAAGTGAAATTTTCTTTGTGCTCCCCAAATTGAAACATTCTGTCAAAAAGCATCAACTTTTGGGAAGCTTTTTGAATGTCGCCGGAAAGCCTCAGGCATTCCGCACATGGCTGCAGATAACTGAACAGTATGCAACAACAACGACCTTCAGTCGCCAGCCATGATGCAGTCTCAGATGATATATACTGTACGTCGAATATAGGAAAGGCAGATTCTTTAATAATCCCCCAAATTTTTCAAATTTCCTTACACAGAAGCTAAACTTTTCTGCAATCATCCAAGCTCCATATTTATAAATGTTTGTGTAAAAGAATATATTATCGGCTCGCTCCGCGCGTCCCAAATAACCCCCGTAGTGTTAACACTACGTCGCTATTCTCAAACCTAATTTTTACCCTCCCAGTGGCGGCGCCAGAATGTCAAAACTGGGTGGGAGGGGCGCAAATTAAGGACATAGGATGATGCTGGCGTAATCGAGCCCATTAAAGCGCTTTTGTTCCTTAGGGTACTCAGGAACAAGTTGGGGCGAAGACCGGGAAGCTGTGAGGTTTTAGCATATATGAATAAAAATTAAGTCTCTGGACAGGTATTTGATTTTTTTCTTAATTTCCAACTGACATAACTTGGGAGAGGGGGTAGGGGCAAGGACAATTTTTTTGGTGCACTGAGCGCAGTGGCGTACGCAGGGGGCCATTGGGGCATGTTCCCCTCACTGATGCCATTTTTTAAATGCGTACTTAAGTAACACAAATTTTGCTTCAAACGGTAGCATATTTTGCCCCAGATTGCATGCAAGTACGCCCAATTTCTGAAAAATTTTCAGCGAAGAGGTATTGTCTCCTCCTCAGTGACATAGGCGGAGGAAGATGTTTTTTTTTGGGGGGGGGGCACAAGTTCTCGGCAGCCGACATAATGATAACGCCATAAGGCATCCAGTTTTGTGCGAAGCACAAAACCCCATCGGGGGTGGGGCCCGCTTAAGGACCTCTGGTGGGGTTCAAGGGCAAAGCCCTGGTAAGGGTCCAGGGCAGTGGCATATCTAGGTTTTTTGTGGTGGGGCTATGGGGGACTGGGTACTTAAGTAGGGGGGTGGTTGGAGTTAACTGTATAAGCATAGCGCCACCATCAGTTGGCGCGGAGCGTACAAAGAAAATTTGGATTTTAAAACCTCCCAGATGGCTGAAAATGGCATTTGCCATTTAATTTGTCTTTAATACTTTTGAGAAAAATTTGTGATTTTTCTAAGATTACAACACACTTTTGAGAAACTGATTAGCTCAGTTCATTACTCCACTGGACTATCGCAAATCCGGAATCCTGCTGAACGAGGCAAGCAGCTGTTACAGTGCACGCCTGAGTAAGGTATTTCCATAGGCTTAAGGGAGCGTTTCAGTTTGGGGGCAGAAGATTTTTGCCCGAAAATGTAATTCTGCCCGTAAGACAGTCAAAGCGGAGCGCCACCACTGGTTGGCGCGGAGCGTCCAGAAAATTTGAAAAATCGTACCTCTCAGACAGTCAAAAATGACATTTCCAAAGGGGATCCAAACAGTCGCTTTTTTAAGTTTAAAATGCAGATAAACGTACGTTCGTTCCAAACTAAAATTCAGACAGAAAGTCTAAGCGGAGCGCCACCATTAGTTGACGCGAAGCGTACAAAACATTTTTAAATATCCGACCCCTCAGACAGTTGAAAATGACATTTTCCGGGCTTATATGAGGATCTAAGCAGTCGCTAATTGAGTTTCCTTTTGTGAAAAAAATGTTCACTTGAGACCTAAATTCTGCTATGAAGCGGTCTAAGTGGAGCAAAACCATAAGTTGGGGCGAAACGTACAGGAAATTTTGAAAAATCTTACTCTTGAGACAGTCAAAATAGTCATTTCCTTTGCTCATAGTGGGTCTAAGAAATCGCTAATTCGACGAGGTTTTGTTTACACAAAAATGTTCACTTGAAACTAAATTTCTGCTAGGAAGACTATCTGCGCGGAGCTTCACCACTGGTTGGCGCGAAGCGAACAGATAATTTTGGAAAATCGGACTCCTGGGAGAGTCGAAAATGACATTTCCCAGGCTTATAGGGGGATCTAAGCAGTAGCTATTTGATCAGAAAATTACCAGATAAAATGTATCTCTACCAACCGATGAAATGGTCCCGCATTTTTTCGGGGGAACTACCAAACGGAATTGAAAACATGCGAATTAATTTTACCCTGTTGCGACTGTTGGCTAAATTCAATATATATTGAAAAAATTGTGTGCCCGAACTTCCGACTATATATGATTTTACTTTGGAAAAAAGTAGGCCTATGGAGATTTTAGCAGTCGCTATTTTGATCAGAAGAATCAGATAAAATGTACCACTACCATTAGATTAAATGAAGTAGATGATTTTTCTTCAATTAGTATCACTTATTGACAGAATTGTCATGTTACAAGGTGTGTTGCAATGAGTTTTAAAGCAGCCTTACGGGAAGACATTCTCACCCTGCAACATTAAAGTATCGAAAAACAAATTACCCGATTTTCATAACCATTGCCCGTATTTGGCTCTAGAGCAGGATAGATGACAAACTTTTGGGCACCTGAACACCCTCCTGTCTATCCGTTGAATTAATTTGGCAATTGAAAACGTCTCAGCATTTTTAACCTTTACCCCAGTATTTGACCATTTCGGACAAATTTTTGCATGACTGCAGTGTGAAGGTATGATGATGAAAACTTTTTTTCACATTCTACCCAAATGTGTCGCAGATATTTTTTTATTTTCCATAAAAATTGTACTTTAAATATAGCGGTAAGTAACGGTCACGAATAATAGCTTTTTGAGCTGTCGAAGGTGTATAGCGAATTTTTGGAATCTTGACTTGGTTTTTCATGAAAATTTATTCCGACTATATCACGTTTCTTTCCTTTTCCCTGTAAATCATTTTGAGATTTCGGTCACATTTAGGAATTTTCTGAAAAACCATCCCATGTTTTCAAAATTAAACTGTTAAAGGGCTGTCCGAATTATTTCCAAATTCCTGGCCGAATTTAGATTTTTCGGAAATTTGGGGCAGTCTTCCCCCTGCGCCGTCTCGTACACCACTGGGTATGTCCTCTTCAGCTAAGAATTAAGTGAGGTCCTGTGAGGTAATAGTGGTAAGGCAGTAAGGTTGCCACTCTTGAGACTTCATTGGCAGCAATGACCGTGCAAATTCCTTCCAACCATAATAGCAAAATTCTGCCCACCACACCAAGTCTGATTTTGGAACGATTTGTGCATTCCCAGGAATTGAAAAATCCCTACAGGAGGTAGAAATTTGCTAGATGCTAGGAGCACACTTTAATCCACACCAAGGTAGCCAATTTTAGCCACTCCAAATTTGTTAGAAAATTATCCATCCTGAAACCCGACGAGTGAAAAGTCAAGACATTCCGAAGATATGAAGCTTGTCACCTGGTCAGTCTACCTGAATTTATTCCGAAATTCAGAGTGGGGCACAATTGCAGAATACCCTGCAACTGTTTGAAGGGCGAAAATAAACTCTCCTACAGACCATCGTTGATGTGGGGTCCAGGGGGTGAAGCCTCCGGAAGCTTTGCAACTTTTGCACTCTGAAAAGTAATATTTGAGCCAAAGAACAGCCGAAATGTAATAAAAGCAGCTTAAATTTGTTTAATTACTTTTGAAAAATTTATTCTGCGGCATTCAGTTATTGGGGGGGCCATGCCCCCCCCCCAAAAAAATATCTCATAAAAAATTAGTGGGGGGAGGCCAGGCCCCCCTGCCCCCCCCCTCCCGCTTCCGCCGCCTATGAGTGATGCCATTTTTTAGTCAATACAAATACGCAAATTTGTCAAATTCCTAATTTTACTTCAAAAGGTACCTTGGCACCATGTTTTATCTAAGCTTGGACACCTAATTTTTCAAAAATTTTCAAAGGGGAGTGGCCCATCCCTTAGGCGCCTTCCCCGACCGGCATAGACGCTGGGAGCGGAGGATGTTCAGGTGAGGTGCAGCAATATTTGCCATTTATCATGCAAATGATATGAGTAAAATTATTCATAGTGGGGAGTTTGGGCAGTCACATGGACAATTTCATTAATTCAGCAGATCTTGAACTAATTTATCCAAGAGTCTCAATAAGAAACAATAGCATATTTTACCTCTGTTGTATGGTCTTCCCCCGAAAAGATTCAACATCATTTCATCTAAAGGTAATGGTACATTTTATGTGGTTATTTTCTGATCACTTAGCAAGTTGCTGATTTTTTATTATTGTAAATAAAAAACAAAATAAGAACTATTCAGGTTCTCTTAACAAGCATGAAAACGCAATTTTCGGCAATCTGAGGGGTCACGATTTTCAAAACTCTCTGTACGCTACGCCAGGCAAAATTACATTTTGGGGGTTAAAGTATTTTTTAATAACTTTCTGATCACTTGGCAGTTTCTTGTTTTCTACCCATTAGAACAATATTCATCAGATGGGGTGCAAACCAGTGGCGAAGCTGGAAATTCATAACTGAGGGGTCAGAGCACATTATGAGTGGCCAACCCCAAGGTGCAACAGATGTGCACGGGAGCATTTCAGTTTGGGGGCAGATTTTTGCCCCCAAAACTCTAACTCATCCCGAACGACTGTGTACAGAAAATTTTGAAAATCGAATCCTGATCGAATGCCTTGTTGCAAATTTTATCTTTTAATTTCCATGTAAATTTTACTCTAAAAATATTTGTTTTTCAGGCAAAGTTTTGAAAGAATTCAGATAATTGCCATTCCAGGCATTGTGAATCGCAAGATTTAAAAACACCCTGAACAATGGTTAAGTAGTAGGCTTCACGATTGCGATTTATAGTTTTTACCTTTCCAACTTTTCGAAGACAATTTCACCCTGGCCATGATAGCTTTTAGGCCAAATGTTTGAAAGAATTTGGATATTCGACCATTTCAAGCATTGGGCTGAGAAAAACTGATGTAAAGCTCAGGAATAGGCCTAATAGCTTTTGCACTGCCAGAATGTGTAGCAAATTTCTTTGAAATCTTGATTTTTCATGAAAATTCAACCTAGACTATGATTTTGTCCTTTTTAGGGTCAAATCTTTTTAAGATTTCAGGCAGTCTCCGGGGTTTTCCCAGTTATTTAGAGTATGCCAGCTTTTAAAACTTCAGTGGCTGCCTGAAATTTAGATCTAGAGAAAATTTGGGGGAAGTCTGCCCATGCCCCCACCTCATACCTCCATCGGTGTGACTGACACGTCTTTCTAACGCATAACTTTTGTAACGACGATCCAGTTGCGGTGTGAAAAGTCATGAAGTGTGCGTCTACCTTTACTAACAGGGGGTGTTACAATAGAGAGTCACTGATTTCAAGCAGTCTTCAAAAATTAAATGTAGTACATTACCACAATACTTACAGTTCCAGACAAAAAGTACACAATATACCTATATGTAGACCTTTCTGTACAATTTATTTTTTTCAAACTTTCCATGCACATATCATTGATCATTATTCTGACCAGGAAGCTTCAAACAAATCTATAGTTTGTAGACTAATTATGTACAACGCAGTAGAACAGAGGACATTATGGTATGGTTTAAAGCATTCTTTTGCATAAAAATGTTTTCTCTCCAAGAAGTGGTCTCAAGAACCAAGAATAGACTAAGACTACTTAAACCACTGCAGAAATGGCCTCCAGTAGTGAGTCATTGACACAAAATATCTGTGCCGGTCAGTAGCTACTGATATTTTTGCTACCACATGCAATATGCCAATCAATTGAATGTATGTAAAACAAATTAGTTTTAGGTATAGATAAAACATTCTAGATACTAAATACCTGTGTCAATTTTATCTGATACAGTTCACTAGTCCTATGCTTTTGGTGCTTAAGAGATCATATTAGATATGGAAAGAAATACAAAGATTTTTTGTACTAATACAAGAATGTACTTCAACTGCCATTGTGAAACCAAGGACAAAGAACACAAGGTTGAATAAAAACAAAAGTTATTCTCAGTAAATATTACATTGTTATCTAAACAATTGCTAAGGTAATCAATTCCAAGCAGTAATTCAAAAGTCCATGAACATTGGATGACAAACATTGGTAAGGTAAGGGTGGCAAAACCAGTCGGGTGGCCAGGGGTAGCTTGCCCCCCCCCCACACACCTTAAAAACGGGAAGGGGGAAAAACGGGAAGGAAGAAAGGGCAGGAGAGAGGGGAAAGAAGGGGAAACTGGTACAAAGTTGGGGAATCTCTCGAGTCTTGCCCTATCCCCCCCCCCCTCCTCTGCCCAGGATGGCCAGGAATGGTTACATCCCTGTATGGTAACCAGGGATAGAATTAACTCACATTTGTGTATAAGGCAAAAAGAGGTCACAATGCATTAGAAGTTTCTTTTTTCAAAAACAACTTACAAATTTTGTAAAGGTATTCTTCATAAATGCCATTTACACACCACATCCAATCGTGTTCAATTGCAGCTTGCGCTGTTACAATTTTGAACCAATCACATTGAGCTCTAATTATTAAAAAGAAGCATACATTTCTTGTCCAAAAATTAAAAAGGTTCCCCATTTTCTGTCAAACTGGGCTTTATGTTGCACATGGAAACCTGCTGCATTGTTTGCTCTCTCACTGTAAATTTAGTAGGATCAAAAAAAAAGAATTTCTTAGAAAGAAAAGGTATTCTTTGCTTGTACCTTAGGAAGAAAATAAATGTTAAATATCCTGAATACCGTTTCAAAATTCAAGAAGACATGAAACAAGTATCAAATGTTTAACAATGAGCCAAACAATATCTGGTACCTATCTATAATGCAATATTTATTGGAAGATGAATGGACAGCACAAAAGATGTGTAGCAGTCATAAGCTATGAGAAGACATGACATGACACATCTCTAAAATACTTGCTCAAAAGCACCCTCTTGTATGGTAACGGTTTGCAGGATGAAGACATTCTGGTTGGACGGAATGATTGCATCAAGGTAAAGCTTTGGAAATGTAAACAAGGGATGGAAGACACATGTCAAAGACAAGTGAAGGGTAGCAAATTTATGATACAACTGCCATATCAGTTCTTTGTTCAGTAGAAACCAGTTGAGGAAGTACACTGGATGATTGGTTTTCCGTAAGGTCATTGGTGGCACCAGCTGTAGTGATGAAAGTAGAATCACCTTCTGGTTCAGGAGGGCCCTCAATGGCAAGACTGCAAGAAAGGAGAGACAAGTAAATTGTCAGTGCATCAAAAAAAAACTGACTTAAAATGAATAAATTGATTCATATACTGAGTTATGAAAAAGCACCATTAGAACAGAAAATAAGGGGAAGTAAGATAGAAGGGAAGACTAAAATAATTTTTGGACTGTCATGAAGCAAAATTTATATATCACTTTTTTAATCAATTTCAGCAATTACAACATGAATTTACATTGTTGCAAGTAAACTACTTATAAACTACAACATATTAGTTAAGGGGATAGGCAGTATTGCATCACAAATTTTTATGTAAAACTGGCAGATGTGTGATGCAATTCTCAATATGTGTTTCTCCATGTTGCGATGCATCCCCTGATTTGGTTGTGGCTGCTAATCCCCCTTCTTTTATCGCTGTTTACCCCTTTTTAATTGTCACAACAAATGGTAAATAAAGAATGTATTTCAAACAAATCAGATTTGAAGTCCTACTCATATCCAAATTCTTTCTTTTCATGCCTATGTAATTTGCAGATTTATCTTACAAATGTCAGTGTATTGCACAACTACCCTAAAGCATGCAGTATCTTCAAGTTCTACAAACCTTGACATTGGATGTCCTTACCACTGACATACAATCATGATTGCCCTACCTTCCACAAAAAAGATGTACAATCTGAGGTCAACTGCTACACAATTTTCAAATTGTGTAGCAGTACTGCTGAGGAAGTTGAAATGCTCATTTCCACCACTATACATCACCTTATACATTTTTCTTGCAAATTAAAGGATGTTTCTTTGTTACAATTATCATGAATACAATTAATTCAAAAACTGGTTTAGAGAAACACTATTCATTCAAAGGAAAATTCTCAAAAAATATCAAACTGTTGAGGACTTAAGTCTCATACCTGGGTTCCAAGGGTTCAATTTTTAATGATGCTCTCTGTTGAACTTCTGTGGGGGCCAGACTCACAACTGGCTTTGGTCGAACTCTTGATCCATTCATTTTAGCAAATAATAACCTGAGTACACGCTCTCTCTGTTCCCACGTCAACTCACTGATATCAATCTTTTGACCCATCCCAGACCTGTGAACAGGGAAAAACATATCTAAATTTCCATGTCAACTCATTGGTATTAATCTTTGACCCATCCAAGACACTAGAAACAGAAAAAATATTTGATTTCAGCAACTTAATTACTTCCATTATTGAAGATGCATTAAAAAAGTGTACACGTCTGCTCACCCCTTCATTATAATACCAACCTCATGCATATGACATCAATGTCCAGAAAGTGCTCTCTCTAAAGTAGGCAGGCGTGTGTAATTGCAATTTCCACACAAATTCAACTACCAAACTGGTTGGAAACAAGTGGAGTCTACATTGCATGTGCAGTGCACTTAACTGCTTGGCCTTCCAACTAATGTCACACCATCACAATTCCATTACATCTCTTATAATCACTTATCTTTGATGATTTTTTTCCTTATAACCACTAAGTGTTAAATCCAGAAGGGAGTATTGCATGTGTACCTTTCAGGCTTTATACTGACTGCTACCAGGTTCACAAACATTAAATGATTTTCACTTTTGTGCATCACCAGGGACATGCAGCACACACTTACATACAATGAGCATCTGTGAGACATTTCTTAATTTCAAAATTGATGTTCACACAGCTTGAAATATTTTCCAGACATTGCAACATTTTCCAGACATTGCAACAGAAGATATTTGATAGATGGGTCCCTTTATTTTACACTTTTCTGACTTGCATTTCCTAATGATGGTTTGCTTCTTTTGACCCAAATTAATCCAGAAACGAAGGTCACTGTTCATACTTTACTTTTGAGTGCAGTCTTCTTGCTGACAAGAAACTTAGCTTCAATAAAGATGATACCATACATGACCTTACTGTCCATAAATCCCTACCTTATATTAGTTTGGGGGTTCATTAGATCTTGATTGAAAATCTCCTTTACACATTGTTTACATCAAAAAATCAAAATTTTAGTAGCTATCCACATAAGTATTGCCTGCATTTATAGGGCACCATAAGAAATTCTTCAATCACCTTTAATTTGTTTTAGCTACAACAAAACATGATGAAAGGCTTTAACTGAATTCTCCTTGACAACTGTACAGTGAAATTGGTGAGTCTTTGAGACAAACCAGGCCATTGTCTTTCAAGAATGAAGGAAGGTGCAAGATCAAAACAATAGACTGTTTAATGTTGGCAAACACTGAGTATCCATTATAAGGAATTTTATGGTCCTTTCTCAATCACCTTACACTAAAAGTGACTAAACAGTAAAACCCAACTTTTGGTGGAAAGGTAGGATTTCGGTTGATGCTTGCACTTACAGTTTACAGGCCTTGAATTTTAAGGCATGCGAGTGCGATGGCACACAACCACTCACCTCAAATCACTGTAAAGAGTTTGATTTTTTGCACACCTAGATGAAGATGGCAGCTCATATAAATGTATTAATGTTAAAAAAAACAGCCCACCCTACAACACTCCTTAATCTCCTGAGGAGTGTGATTTAAAGCACACCTTGAAAATCTAAAACTCAAGGCCTGAGTTTACAGAGGCTTTGCAATTTTGTCAGAGATCCCCCAAGCTAGAGGGCAATCATGGCAAATGAATGTGGTTTTGTGATGACTGCACTGCACAGTGTACACTGTAATATACATTGTGTGTACGCATTTCAATGACCAGGCGTATCGAGTGTGGTCTACTACGTAGTTACATGTACTCCACTATGGCCGCTTGTAAGTGTTATGACGCCTCTCTTATGACGCCTCTCTTATGACGCCTCTCTTATCATGTCATCAGTTGTCTCCCTGTCTGCAATCAACCATTTTGAACATTTTAACTCTTGCATCTTTGATTGTAGCAACCTTGCATTTGCTAATTCTTTCAAGAGGGCATTCCAGCATTACCTAAATATGCTCTGTGGCCAAAAAGTGAACCATCTGGCCATACATAGTTTTTAAAACTTTTGTATATATGTTATTTTTCAAGGTGTTTGAAATTGAGCAGTAAACTGTTTGTTACATATTTTTGGTAGTGGCTGAGTTATAGCTTATATAGGCTTTGCAATTACGTCACGGATCCGCCAGTCTGGTACCCTGCGGAGCGGAATCAGTTTGTTCACTCCTCCTTTAAGGTTTCACAAACCACCGTCCTCCAAAACAAAGAGGCCTGTGTCCAATTTTAGACTCAAATTTCATTACCATAATATGACTTATTCATGTCCTGCCTCATTTGTTATGCTATTGTTTTCAGCAAGTGTGTGTATTCTTGTTGTTGTAAACTGAAGGACTAGATTGAAACCTGATCGGATCACTACTGCGTTGCATAACCAACTGTCCAGTGGGTACTACCTGGAAGTGTGCTTTACGATGTCATATCAACTCTGTGGGTGGCATGGGCTACTGCATGATTTAAACAGGATCAGATGTTGCCTTCTTGTGAATATTTACTAGCATTCATCCAGTCTCGAGGCCACTTATTTCTATGAATATCCAAAGAATCTGTTTTGTGTTCACTTTGGCAGACTTGGTGGGGATATGACTAAACAAGGAATATGCCCTACAGTCTGCTACGCAGGCAACCATGCTGGAGGACAATCATGCCAAACACACGTAGCTTTGTGCTAAATGCATTGCACAGTGTTCACTGTGATATACGTGGTGTCTACAGTACACATTTTAATGAGCCTCAGTCTCAAGTGTGGTCTACTATGTAGTAGGATGTACTGCAACATGGCTGCTGGGGAGTATCATGACATCATACAAAAAGCCTCTGTAGACACTACAATGCTTAAAATTTGAGGTCAATAAATATTTAAAAATCCTGATAACATTAGAGTGGCTACAAAATATAGGTGCAAACAACCTGGCTTGTCACCCAGAGGTTCAGTTTTGACTGCTTACAGGTAGAAGATCTGAGTAAGAGATATTTCACATTATGCCAAAAATGTATAAATGTTGTGCTTCCTTAAGTTCCTAACAGCATCCTCTTCATCTGAAACTCACCATGATTCAGCAGCCCTGATGTCATCAAATACATTATTTGTACTTGTCTCCGACTGTTTAAAATTTCTTATTTTTGGGTACTGAGCCTTTCCACCATGAGCCTCTAACATCTTTTTCTGATAAGCTGTTGTTGCATCTCGCAAATACTTGGCCCTGTTGGCTGCAATTTCTTTCTTCACTATTTCCAATGACTGCAGGAAAAACTGTTCCATCTCAGTACGCTATGGAAATTTGAAAAATGTTAAAATTAGAATACTTTAATAAACCTTTTGAATAAAAAGTAAAGTCACCTTATGCTCTTTGCCTTCTGAAAGAAAAAATAAAGATCCATCGTTTAAGTACTATAAAATTTACAAAAAGGAACAAATGAACCAAAAATATGACTGTGAGCCCTAAACTGTTTTTATGATCTTAACCATGGTAATAACTGTTATGATTGCAGAGATGCCAACATTTACATCCAGAAAGCAGGGAGGTTTCACACAGGGATCAGGGGGGTTGTCATATTTGTTAGTCCAGGTGAACAGAAATCTTAATTTTCCGGGAGCATGAAAGGGAAAAAAACGTCACACCTTTAAAATAATTTTTCAAAGTTTATTTGTTAGATGTAGTTTTACAATCCAGTTTCTAACCACTTGGTTTAAGTCAAGTCAGTCAAAGTCTCTTTTCCACTAGTAGCTCACTGGCTTGTTTTCCCTACTCCATTGTAGCTCACTGGCTTGTTTTCCATACTCCATTGTAGCTCACTGACTTGTTTTCCCTACTCCATTGTAGCTCACTGGCTTGTTTTCCCTACTCCATTGTAGCTCACTGGCTTGTTTTCCCTACTCCATTGTAGCTCACTGGATTGTTTTCCCTACTCCATTGCTAATGCAGAGCACCAAGCTCAATGGCAGTAGGTTCCATTTTTAAAATCTTGTCAGTATGACCCTGCCAGGACTCAAACTCCCAACCACCTGACTGCAAGTTAGATGCTTTAACCACTTGATCATGCGGTCAGTCAAAAATAAAGTATAATCAGTAATTCACAAAATGTAACCAGGCATTCCCTTTTATTTCAGGAGAGAAGTTGATCAAAGAGAGAAAATCAGTATTTTGTAACTTATGAATCATGTCTTTGCCTAAACTTGAAATATTCAAATGATTGTAACATTCATAACTTTAATACAGTATAATGTAGCACCTTTCCAAAGACCAGAAAGCCAAAAGGCTTCGTGATTCCTTGCCGCTGAAATGTAAGGCCTTTTTTTCACATTGACATTGCTTTGCAATGTCTTTCAATTAACAGGGCTCCATAATGTGCCCACAAAGTACACATGCAAGGCATCCAATCTTCCTACATTGAGATCCCTCTTGCCCGTTGTGAACCCAAATAACATTTGACCTCCACCAAAAACTTCTGGGACCATGTATTCACTATGTGCTATCTACATGAAAAGTTACAGGACCCTACAAGTGACCTTTCTTGAAAGACTGTGCAGGAAAGCTTGTCAGGCTTTGAACATGCTGACAAATGAACTTTGACCTTTGGGAAAATCAATAGGGATCATCTACTCAATATGACCAATCCACACTCTAAATATGAGCACAGTCACCTGTACCGTTCTTGAGATATTGGGTTTACGAAGTTTTGACTTTTTGACCTCTCGTGACCCCAAATGACCTTTGACCTCCACGAAAATCGATAGGGATCATCTACTCAATATAACCACCCCACACACCACATATGAGCTTAGTCACATGTACCATTCTCGAGATATCGTGTTTACAAGGTTTTGACCTTTTAGACCTTTTAGTTCAAAATAAGTTTAAGGTGCAGTAGTGATAAAATTATAATTTTTCAATGATAACAAAACATGTGATTACGGAAGATGTTTTTTTTGGGGTATCGGTATCGGGCCGATATTAACTCTGAGTTATCTGTTATCGGCAAGTTCCGATATCTCTGTTATCGGCTCAACACTATAAACACAGTATCTCAAGAAGAGTAAGTGTGACTAATCTCATATTTGGTGTGTGGGTTGGCCATATTGAGTAGATGATCCCTGTTGTTTTTGGTGGAGATCAAAGGTCATTTGGGGTTACGAGAGGTCAAAAGGTCCAAAATGAAAAACATCGGGATTGCCATAGGCGTCCGCAGGTAAGGGCAAGGTGGCTTTTGCCCCTGAAAAATCAAAAATTTGAAAAAACGTATAAAAATCAAAGCAAAAACCCGAACAAAACGTGTTTTCCAAGTTTCTACGCCAGAAATAGGCTTTGGAAATGCCATTTCCGGCGATCTGGGAGGCATTTTGGGCTGAAATTTTCGCACATTTCGCATTCATGTCAATTCATGATGACTCGGAGGTTTTGCCCCCGTATAGAAATTTTGCCCCCCCTGACTTTTTTCTGCAGACGCCCCTGGGGATTGCGCTAAATATTCTATAGACTACAAACTGCAGACTTGCGGTGTAGTTGATCTAGTTCGTGTACGTTCACTGCAATGAATTTGTTGAATATTTTATGTTCAACACAATGATCTGTATTTTATTTAAGTGCGTATCAAGTACTTTTAGCTCTTTACTGTTGAAATGATGAAATACTTGTTATTGGTTGCCATTATGGGAGACAGCCTTCATTTGTGCCGATACCGATATCTTACCGATAATGCCATTATGGGCCGATACCGATAATACCTATCTGTTATCAGCTCAACACTACGTGTTTACAAGCAATTTGTAGGGAATTTACCTATTGACCTCTGGTGACCCCAAATGACCCTTGACCTCCACCAAAAAACAATAGGGATCATCTACTCAATATGACCAACCCACACACTACATATGAGCATAATCACATGTACCATTCTCGAGATATCGTGTTTACAAGGTTTTGACCTTTTGACCTCTCGTGACCCCAAATGACCTTTGATCTCCACCAAAAACAATAGGGCTCATCTACTTAATATGGCCAATGGGCACACCAAACATGAGCATAGTCACACTTACTCTTCTTGAGATACCGTGTTTACAAGCAATTTCTAAGGAATTTACCTATTGACCTCTTGTGACCCCAAATGACCTTTGACCTCCACGAAAATTGATAGGGATCATCTACTCAATATGACCAACCCACACACCAAATATGAGCATAGTCACATGTACCGTTCTCAAGATATCGTGTTTACAAGGTTTTGACCTTTTGACCTCTCGTGACCCCAAATGACCTTTGGCCTCCACGAAAATTGAAAGGGATCATCTACTCAATATGACCAACCCACACACCAAATTTAGCATAGTTACATGTACCGTTCTCAAGATATCGTGTTTACAAGGTTTTGACCTTTTGACCTCTCGTGACCCCAAATGACCTTTGATCTCCACCAAAAACAATAGGGATCATCTACTCAATATGGCCAATGCACACACCAAATATGAGCATAGTCACATGTACCGTTCTCAAGATATCGTGTTTACCAGGTTTTGACCTTTTGACCTCTCGTGACCCCAAATGCCCTTTGATCCCCACCAAAAACAATAGGGATCATCTACTCAATTTAACCAACCCACACACCAAATATGAGGTTAGTCACACTTACCCTTCTTGAGATATCGTGTTTACAAGCCAAAGCGTCACATACATACACACGCACATACACCCACACACACACACACACACATACACACGCACGACATCACCATCGCATAGATTCCTTGGCCTACGGCAAGGTATCAAAAAGTAAATGGAATACTTCATTAAGGATACTGAGCAGTCTTACAAACAAACAGGCATTTTCTACCTAAGCCACTTTTAAAAAATTTACATGGGACATTTTCCTTTAAAATCTTACACCATTAATACAATTTTACCTGATCTAAGATGGATTTGGCCAATTTTTTGACCTTGTTCATTTCTTTATTCTGTAGTTGAACAGTCCTCAACAGTTTAGCAACCTCTACTTTACTAGAACTTGTCTGAATTTCAGCCTGACTCTTAGTTATTTCTTGCTCCCTCTCAAATTCTTGAACCATATGACTCAGTGCTGTTTCGAGACCTTGAACTTTTTCTTGGAGCTGGAGTGAAAGAAATGTAAAATGTTACATTGCAAATGTAGAGGAATAGAATCCACAAAATGAAATTGGACATTTCAGGTTCATGTAATTTGGCCAGCCTGGCTAGTACCCAGGAGGTTCCACCAGCAAGCAATTCTATTGACAGTGTACAATAATTTACTTAATTATAACTTAAAGGCAAAAAGCACTGTTTTCATGGTAAGTCAGCTATCTCTTGTAAATATTGGCCTTACAAGTACTCCTGAAGGATTTTTTGAACATAACCATTACAAACGGAAGGTAAAGCATGGAGTTATTCTCCCTGCATTTAAAACAAGAACCAAATCATTGTCACAAGACTGAAAAGAGCAATTCCCAAATTGGTATGATGAGGTATGCTTATTCGTATTGCATAACAGCCTATTGCCTTTATTGAAAACAGAGAGTTGCTTGTAGTTTATTTTCAAATATTAGCCAAATCTTACAAACCCTTTTTTAATTTCTCATCCCAGTGTCTTTCATCTAAAATCTTTCTGATGGAAAAAAATACATTATTTTAGGTAAACAATGGGTTTATCCCGCTTAAATTAACCACTTAAATTTACCATTTAAAGCATTGCTTTGAGTCGGTTCCAGAGGTTCATCACCTTCAAAATACCAGTCCTTTCGTAAACACCTTTCAGAAACAAAAATGTCGAGAAATTGAAAAACATTGCTCCTTAACAAATTCCCATTACCAACCTTTGAGTTCAATTACCAATAGTTTTCACTTACTTCCTTTATTTGAGTTTTCTGCTTTTTGTTTTCGACTACTTTTTCTTGAACCAGAAGTTCATTCAGTTCCTTTCCTTCTTTCAATTCCTTATTTTCTTTTGCTAATCTGTCTTCTGCTGCTTTTAGCTCCTCAGATTCTTTGATATGATACCCGAGGGCTTCGTTGACTCTAACATTCTCTTTATACACAGATCTTGTTGTCTCATCCAGTTTGCTGTTCAGAAAGTAAAGCAGTTAATCTTGTACTGTAAAATACTGCTTTGGTGAAGTGTTAAAAGCCAAGTCTCTACAAATATGAACTCACCAGAAACTTTTAATAAAAATGACTACCTAAGCAGCATGCTTTGACAAATTTCTTTTTCTGTACTTGCTCACAAGGCTGGCTGTTTTTCTATTGAACCCACTGGACTTACTGGATATAAACTTGCTAGTTCCAAACCAACACAGAAACTGTGTAGACTCTTACTAAGATACTACTACACAGTACAGGAAAAAGCATCACAGACATACACACACACAGCACATGCCCGTATTCAAAGCCTTACAGGGTATAGAGAGCTGTTCTCCGTAAGGAAGTGGTTGAAATTCCCCTTTATTCTGTTCAGTCATGCAGCATGTGAATGCCACAAGAGAGGGCAGGCTCTTGCATACTATGTGACAGAGCTCATTGCAGTGTCTGAATTTTCCCGTAACAAAGCCAGTTACGAGCTCCGCCTGAGTGAGGAAAGACATGCTTGGATGAATGCATCTGTACCTTAAACTGCAACAAGTGACTACATGGTTCACTTTGCTATTTTGCAAAGGTACCAAGTGATGTTTTTTTAAAGGCAAAGGCTACACAGCTGTCCCATGAGCTACAATACTGGGAACTGCACTTATCCAAATGATTTCTGCTTCCTCTAAGATGGCAGGGGCTATGGGGGATGTGTTGGGGTGATGATTTGTGAAGTTTGGCCAATAGTACCTAAACATTAATAAGATGCAATTCTCAAGTTGCTATGAGTCCCCATCATGTACCCAGATATGGATTAAGTTTAAGGTACAGATGCATTCATCCAAGTGTGCCTGGACTCAAGGCAGACAACTGTCACGTGAGCACATTACCCAAGTTCAAAATTTGCTATGTGAATTTGGTCAATTGATTCAAACATGTCTTTTCTTTTTACTTCAAAGCGAAAGTAACACATTCATGTCAAGTAAAAGCTCATAACAGCAGTGACCTACTTTTAGTCATAAAGTTGAGGACAGGTCATGAAGCTTTAGAAACATGCAAGTCAGTGAAAGGTTAAGTCACTACTAGATAATTCAAATAGCCAGCTTGAATGTCATTAATGGGAACACTGATCCACCAACAAAGCAACACTGCAGACTATCAAATATCTGAGACATTTCGTTACCCTAGCAACACTGGAGTAAAAACAGCAGCTTACCACAATATAACCATACAAGAACAATACACAACTGAAGCAACAATAATCCCTGTATATGAGAAATAATATGTGAAATACATTTGTTATCACTCCAACACTCAGCTGCCCTGGGCAAGTAAACAAAAGTGACCTTCTCCCATAGACCCTGCCTTGACTGGAACCAATTGGTTGGGAACTGGGCTGTAAAACTCCATCTTACAAACTAACTCAACAAAACTTACCTGTGGTTTGTGAATCTACGAACCCTACTTACCTCACCTGTTCCACAAATGGACTGTTCCATTTACCGCGGAATACTATCTGGCAATGTCTTCTGTAGGTGGCGCTATAGCCCAATAGGAACCATCCCCGAACACACCCTTGTTTCATGCGCCAAGGAGAGGAGAGGCACGAGAGGAGGAGCTGACGGAGAGCAAGTGGCACAAGGGTTAGTAATGAGGAACCAACAAGCGAGAGACACGACTCACACTGCCCTTTCCCTTAAATTACTTATCTTTTAAAAAAAAAGGAAAGGAAACGGTGACCGGAGAACCGGCTTACCTTAACTATACGACGAAGGCATGGGCGTCCAGCAAGACGAGGATCCAGTGAGTCGTCCGGAGGTTAGTGTTAGTGTCTTAGTATGACGGTGACACAACTAGACAAGTTCCCCTCTCATACCTCCCAGCTCCGAGTGGGGTGACGGGAGGCGGGCGATAGGTGAGGTAAGTAGGGTTCGTAGATTCACAAACCACAGGTAAGTTTTGTTGAATCTACTTCACTCCTACTTTACCTCACCTGTTCCACAAATGGACTACCAGACTAGCACCGTGAGGTCGGAGGGCCGGACGGAGCTGGAGACTGCGATGATGTACGTGACGTAGAAGCTAGCACAGCTGAGGCGAAGTTAGCTTCTGCGGAGACGGTGTTGGTTAGGTAGCAGGACACAAAGGTGGACGGAGTCTTCCAGGCCGCTGCTTTGACGATGTCCTCCAGTGGGACCCCCGCGAACCAGGCTTTAGATGTGGCGTGTGACCGTAGATCATGTGCCCTAGCCTTCTCGCCTCGGGAGGTAAACGGAGAGATAAGGTCTCGGATCCAACGAGAGATGGTGTCCTTGGAAGCCGGTGAGTATGGATCTTGCGGCAGGATAAATAGTTGAGGCGACTTCCTAAGTGGCTTCGTTCGGGCGAACATACTTTCTTAAGGCCCTGACGGGACAGGCCAACCGATCTTCTGGAATCGACGAGATGGACTCAATCGCTGGAATAAAGACCGGCTCCGGGGCAAACGACAGAGACTGGTTCTTTGATAGAAAACCCGGGTGCGGCAGCAGTTGAACCCCTCCGTTGCGAAACCTGATGAAGCCGTCATCCGTCGATAGTGCATGTAGGCTACCTCTTCTCCTAGCGGAGGCCGCTGCAACGAGGAAGAGCGTCTTTTCAGTGAGGTGGCGTAAGGAGGCCGACTCCAGAGGCTCGTAAGGAGAACGACATAAGAGGTCCAGGACTTGGTTGATGGACCAAGAAGGCGGCAGCTTACGGACCGGAGGTCTGATGTGAAACATGCCTTTGATCAGCTGGAGGATAGTGGCGTTGTCCGACACAGAGGACCCGTCCGAGAAACCCTTGTGAATGGCACCCCATCGCTGCTCTGTAATTGCGCACCGTCCTGACCTGTTTCCCTTCCCTGAAGAGGGATGTAAGGAACTCGGCTACCTCCGCTACTGGAGCTTCCAAGGGATCGGTACCTCGGGTGGCTGCCCAGGACCTGTACCTTCTGGAGACGGGTATTGTAAATAGCCAATGTGGAGGATCTTCTCGCTCTGGATGCGATGTCAGTAGCCTCTGGCGAAAGGCCGTCCGGTTGAAGGGATGGCATGATATCGGCCAAGCAGCTAGGTGGAGGGAACCCACGTCTGGGTGAAGAACTCTTCCCTTGAGTTGCGAGAGCAGGGTGGTCTTTATCGGAAACTTGAAGGGGTTGTCGACCAACAGCTGAAGGAGCAGGGGGAACCAGGGCTGGTTTGGCCATGCTGGGGCGACCAGGAGCAGGCGAGTCTGACTGGAGTCCTTGGACTTTCGCTAGCACTTGATGGACCAAGTTGAACGGGGGGAAGGCGTAGGGGCGTACATGCCTTCCCAGTCGAGAGAGAGCGTCCATCGCCCAGGCTCGTGGATGGAAGAACCTCGTGCAGAAGACCTCGAGCTTTGCATTGTCCCCGGTTGCGAAGAGGTCGACGTGAGGGCGGTCGTACAGGGTGAAGATGTGGCTGGCCCACACGCTGGAGAGGGACCACTCCTTCTGATCCACGGACCAACCCCTGGAGAGAGGGCGTCTGCGACCACGTTGTCCTTCCCCGCTAGATGAGAGGCCCGAAGTTGAATATCTAGGTTTTCTGCAGCTAGGATCAGGCTGATCGCCCGAAGGCACAGGGTCGGAGATCTTGTCCCCCCTTGTCTGTTTATGTAGGACACTGTGGTGGAGTTGTCCGACAGGATAGTTACCAGAGAGCCTTTGAGGCGTTCGTTCGCCCAATGAAGAACCGCTCTGTGCACTGCCTCCATCTCTAGGACATTGATGTGAAGACGGGACTCCTCCTGCGACCAATTCCCCGGAGACTGTTGACGATCCCCAGGAGGCTCCCCACCCGGACAGGGATGCATCCGTCGACATGACCTCCCTCTTGCGAATGACTCGGAACGGTCTTCCCTGGCTCCAATTGGCCCGTGTCCGCCACCATAGCAGGTGAGGTAACACTTCCTCCGTCCGGCGAATCGGCTTCGAGGTAAGGTCCTGGGACGGGGAGAACTGGTGAAGCAAGAAGAGCTGGATAGGTCTCATTCTCAGGCGGCAGAGGGGAACCACGTCTACTAAGCTGGCTAGGAGGCCTAAAAGACGAAGCCACTCGTTGACTGGGCTGATGGGCCTTTCCATGAGATGGGCACACAGGTTGACGACTGCTTCCCGCCTTTCGGTGGAAGGGAGGATCCTGCCTACTTCCAAGTCTAGAACTGCCCCCAGATACACCAGAGACTGAGAGGGAACGAGAGAAGATTTCTGGGGGTTGATAATCCATCCCAAACTCCCGAGGAGTTGTGTCACGAGCCGAGTGCGGTCCATCGCGGCCGCTTCCGAGTTGGCGACGATTAGCCAGTCGTCCAAGTACGCGAAGACTAGCACTCCCCGCCGACGTAGGTAACTGGTAACAGCTCTGGTGAGTCTTGTAAAAACCCTTGGAGCAGTCGAAAGGCCGAAGGGCATGGCTCTGAAGACGTAGTCTCCGCCGTTGTAGTGGAAAGACAGGAAATGTTGGTGTTCCTCGTGGATCGGAACATGAAGGTAGGCGTCCTTCAGATCTACGGAGGTGGCCCACATCCTCTGGCGAGGGACGGGAGGATTGAAGCCAGAGTTTCCATCCTGAAGTGTTTCGGGCGGATGTAGCCTTTGTTCAGGGGCTTGGAGGTTCAAGATCGGGCGCCAGGTATCCGGTTTTTGGAGTTAGAAAAAGGTGGATCTGAATAGGTTCAACGATTCTTGTCGGGTGGCCGGACGGATAGCCTCCTTGGAAAGCAGGTCCGACAGTTCTTTTTCCAAGGCTTCCCTCTGGTCCCGCTGGGCTGGAATC
Source organism: Holothuria scabra (assembly GCA_037179385.1). Lineage (NCBI taxonomy): Eukaryota > Metazoa > Echinodermata > Holothuroidea > Aspidochirotida > Holothuriidae > Holothuria > Holothuria scabra. Next base: position 46,782,587 of record CM074180.1, read on the forward strand.
GGGGTTGCACGAAAGTGGTTCCCTATCGGAGGAGGTTCTGTGAACTCCAGCCTGTAGCCTTCCGAGACTGTGCGGGAAACCCATGAGTCCGGCCTAGGATGTCCCAGTTTCCAGCGAACTTTTCTTATACGCCCCCACCGCCGGGAACGAGACGGTGAGGTGGGCACCCCTAGGGCTTTGGGGCCCTTCCTCTAGCCGGCTGACGACGGAACCCCGGTTGGCTTCTCTCTACGGGTCTAGCTGGGCGTGAACGTCTAGGAGGGTCACGGCGCGTCCGTCGATCCTGAAAGGGTGCTGCAAAGCTACCACGGCGAGAACGGTCTACCGGTTGCCGGGCACGAAAGGGGGGCACGCCCCACCCCCGGAGCACGACGATCCCTGGAAGAGCGGGAAGACAAACGTGGCTTGGGCCTAAAATCCGCGACCTTAAGGTCTTTGTGTTTTTTCACCTCTGCCTGCAATAGCGCCTCAAACTGGTTGTTAAACAAGTCCGCAGAGGAAACGGGCAGCTTCTGAAACTTCTCTCTGATAGAGTCTGAAGGCCAGGTGAGGCAATCGAGCGCCAAGGCTCTCCTCTGTCGGACGGAACGGACGGCGATTCTGGAAAGCTGGTCGAAGACCAAACGTGAGACTGGGCCCAAAAGCTTGACGAGGGAGCCCGTGTCCTCCCTAGATACGGCTCTGTCCTGTGGCTGGTGGAACGCCATGTTAATGACTTCGGCTAAGAGCAAGAGGGAAGAAGTGAACTTCAAACCCATTCTAGCCGCTGTATCTATCCTCACAAGCTCCGAATCCAAAAGCTTCTTGTCTTTGGCCAGGAACTTTCCCTTTGAATCCATGGCCCCGGCTGAAGCCAGCTTATCCTTGGCAGCTTGCGGCATAAGGGGGCTCTAAACAATTCCTCCCAATCCGGTTCATCAACCTTGAAGACGGCGGCTTCCTTAGACGGAAAGGCGGACCAAGTCTTCTTGTCGGCAATGGCGGTGAACCGCTCAAAACACTCATAATCAACTGGTAGGGTGGCTATGGGGGCTGCTTCGATTTGTTGAGAGAGAGAGTTTGGAACGCCTCGTCTCCTCCGTGGGTTGGGGCGCTCGGGGGGCCGGAAACCCCAATGTTTTCCTGATAACTTCTACAGCTTTACCAAACGCCTCCTGTGTAATGGTGGTGCCCAGGAGGAAGGTCATCTTCCGAGGGGACGAGTCCTGTGGTTCCGCAAGGCGGGAAGACGCTGTAGGATGTGGTCCCGCGGGACCGGTATCATCAAGAAGGCTCGGATCCTGTACAATCTCCTGAGAATCGGACCCGTCATATGACGGGGCCGGAGAACTTGGAGCTCCAGGAGGGGACGTCGCCGGCTCCGTGGGTTTGATGAAGCCCTGAGACAGAACCTGAGAAAGTTGTTTCAGGAACCCGGCAAGAATAGACTCAGTGTCCTCTGGAGCACTTCTAGCCTGCTTCCTGGGAGGAGCCTCCGGATCCAACGAAGGAGAACGGTCCCGGTGGGGCGCCTATGGCCCCGATCAGTTGAGGAAAGCTCCGGGTCCACCGGAGCCAGGGTTTCCAGCAAGGCCTCCGGAGAGGCACTGTGAATAAGACTCTCCTCCGCTAAGGAAACGTCGGAGCCGAGAACCCCAAAATCGAGTGATGGATCCGCTGGAGCCGGAGAAGACGGGGCTGCCGGAGCCGGAACCTGAGAAGGTTGAGCCGGTGCACTGGAACCCGACGAATCACGAGAGGACTTGGCCTTGGAGCCACCCTTAACCGGCGTTTTCCCTTTAGAAGGTTTCTTCTTCTTCTTCTGGCCCAAAGCCTTATGTGAGGAGGATACACCCCCGCAACCGGCTTGATCCGGGGCCGGGGCCTTATGTACGGGGGGAACACCCCCGCAACCGGCCCGATCAACAGAACTCGCCAGTTCTGGACAGGAGCTCGCCTTCTCCAGAAGGCGCATCTTCCTAGACTTCAACAGCTTGGCTGTCGCACACCAGGAGGCTTCATCCCACTGATCACAGACCTCGCAAGGGTTCTGCTTAGAACACGTGCGGCACATCGGGCATTTGGTGTGCCAATCCCAGCCTCGATGAGGTTTAAACTGATGACAGGACTCGCAGATCGGGTTCATATCTGAAAGATATAAGCAGAAAAAGAAAACACCTGCCATCGCGGCTCCCGGACCAAGTCAGGGAACCGCCGAAAGAACTCTCCCCGGCTCCAAACGGAGCCAGGGAGCATGAAGACGTCCCGGCTCCACAGAGCCCCCCCGGCTCCACCCTGGAGCCAGGAACACACAACCCCCGGCTCCACACAGGAGCCAGGGCAACAACACACCTCGGCCCCGAACGCAGGAACGGAGCCGAGGGAACACAAGGACAAAATCCCGGCTCCAAGGAGCCAAGAACACACGGACAACACCCCGGCTCCGTGGAGCCGGGGAGGACACGAACAGCACAACACAACAAAACACCCAACCTGCACAAAGCCTCTGCTTCTAAACAAACTGCTAGCGGAGGCAATCAAGCGTCCCGGCTCCATGGAGCCGGGAACACAAACAATCTAACCTACACAAAACCTCGGTTTCTGAACAAAGCTGCCAGCAAAGGCACCACATACTGCCGCTCCATGGAGCCGGGAACACAAACAACATAACCTACACAAAACCTCGGCTCCAGAATAAAGCTGCCAGCAAGGCAACTAAGCACTTCGGCTCCATGGAGCCGGGAGCACAACAAAGCCAAGGAACGCAAGCTACGGCTCCAGAACAAAGCCCTCGGAGCCGAAGAAAGCCAAACCTGTCCAGTCAAAACCAACGCAGCCGTGACCGGACAGGAGCAAGAAAGAAGACAACGGTCGTATCACCAGTACGACCACACCCTAAGGGGGGAAAAACCGGTGCGCCCCAAGGCTACCGGAAGGGGAAGGCCGCGACGGTTCGCCAAAGGCTACCGATCAGGCCGGGGAGGGGAGAAAACCTCAAGGAGAGAGAACCAACCTCCCCACAACACGAGTCTAGCACGAACGGGAAGACCCGCGTCCTAAGTCCCAAGATAAAGAAAGTAACACTAAAACACGAAAACAACAAATATAACACCAAAGGGCAGGAAGAGAAAAAAACAACCAACAACACCCGGAACCGGTCCGCCGCAAGGCTACCAGAACCGAAGGGGGGAAATGGGAGCCTAAACCCGCAAAGAGCTACGATAGGCCGGCGGCCTAACGAACTCACGCTAGGCAAGAAGCCTAAGCTACGAAAACGGCTAACAAAGTAGCTAGAAAAAGGCCCCTGAAAAACCCCAAAAGGAAACCTCTTACTTAACACTCTGGTCAGGTGAACCGCTGAAAACGATCCAGAAATGACGAAAAACTTCCTGCACCCAAAAAAGGTCCAAAGGAAAATCCAAAAAGATGAAAAAACGAGAGAGCTAATAAAACGTGACTTAAGCATTCCGCTGGCAATGAAACAAGGGTGTGTTCGGGGATGGTTCCTATTGGGCTATAGCGCCACCTACAGAAGACATTGCCAGATAGTATTCCGCGGTAAATGGAACAGTCCATTTGTGGAACAGGTGAGGTAAGTAGGAGTGAAGTAGATTGATAGACCCCATACAAAAAAGTGTCGTTTAAATATGGTAACAATACAAAAAAGAAACTAATTTGAAGTATACAAAGCTAGTGCATCAAGTACTGTCAGACTGCAAATTATGTACCTGACAGCTTCTGTATGGGCTCGTTCTGCCAGTTCTGCTATTTTTTGACTTGCTTCCTGCTGCAGTCTAATTTTCTCTTCAAAAAACTTGTGTTCCATCCTTTGAAGTTGTTGAGTATGCTCTTTGTTTGTAAGAAACATTTCTTCTTTGATCTGGTGACAAGACAAATGACAATATTGTGAAAACCACTAGTGGCACATGGAAAATGTTAATCACCATATGGTGTATGGACAACTGTTGTTTTGTCAAAACTACTTCTAACTGATGTTGTTTCCATTTATTTACTTAACAAAGTACCAAGTATGCCAATGATAACTTCACAGAAGAAAATGTCTTCAATGAACATTTTTAATAAATTGCTTTGAAGCTCTGGCACTGCCAGGGCTTGATTTTTGTGGTTGTCTGATTGTCCAGGACAACTAAAATTCCATAGGGACAACCAAAAGGTGGAAGTTGGTTGTCTGATGGACAACCATTTTTTTCTCACAAAGAATAATATTCCAGCAGCTTGCTTTTATCTGATTGAAGAAGTAGGCTGTACATGCTAACCGATCAACACGTTGCAAAATTTTTCATCATAGTTTCAGACTTCAAGTGTTTTTGTCTTGCAAAAATTATATCTTTTCATTCTTCTAGACCAATTATACGTAAACCCAATTACTGTTTTGTGCTGTAATTGTTCACAAAATGTTTTGGACACAAAATGTTTTGGACAACCAAATTTTCTTTAGGACAACTAAAAATACGGAATTGGTGGCCCGAAGGACAAGCACAAATTTTTCTGAAAATCAAGGCCTGAGGGCCTACAAATAATATTGCCATTGCATCTAACCTTACAAGCAGCTGGACTTGTTACCCCAAAATTAAAATACTTGAACACATGTTTTTTTCTATATCTAAAATTCCTTAGGTCACTGGATAATATGCATTAGGAGTGATATCACAACATCAGTCAGACTTAACTGGCACTGACCCATGCAGACCAGCATGAAGATAAAACTTGCTTGTTCCAACCAATCAGAAAATTATTGAGAAAAGAAGAAAATTACATGGGGTGGGGATGGGGGGAGAGGGATTGGTGATGTTGGGTGAGGCACATTTGCCTGTTCAGACAATTTGCCAGCACTCAAATTAAGTGATCACCCTTTGTGCTGGTAACAGTAGGATAATGTTACCTGAAATGTAAGGTAACAAGTTGGCTAGGAACGACTGACATTTTTCAATGCCAAATGTTCCTGAAACTGTACAACACTCAAGGTATTTTTGCTTTTAAGTGCAGTATCTACAAAATCAACTCCACTCCTAAAGTAATTGTATTAAACACAGTAGTTCAGTATACAGTTCTTTTTTCTACCAAATCAAACATTAAAAGAATGCTGTGAGCAAAACTACAAGACTCTGATGTACTATTAAATGACATTTCCATGAATTTATTTATCATGATGATTTTATACATTAAATTGTTCACAAAACAAAACAAGAAGCTTACATCTTCCAATTCCTTTTGCATCTGACCTCGCTTCCTACGGAATTCTTTCACTAACTTCAACTCACTCTGCATCAGTTTGACTTCATCTGTTTTTTCTCGAAGGTCAAGTTCCAACTGGTTCATGCGCTGTGTGAAATCAGCAATCTTGAAAGGAAATCATATAAATGTGTTAGTTAAATGGAGTTATACAGCCCAGTTTCTAACTAAATTGGCTGAAGTTGAGTCAGTCACAGCCTTTGTCTTCAGTATGACTCATACAGGACTCAAACTCGAGACCTCACCACTGCAAGTAAGATGCTCTAACCACTTGACCATGCAGTTGGTCCCGGGATTGTATAAAAGAATACGAAATCCTGATAAAATACAAAGCCTCCAATATTAAAATTTGCATAGCTTGAATGTAAGTTTAATTTAGACTTTTCCCCAGACTAGAGGTATGGGGCACTAACAGAAAATGGCACTCATGGGAAATGTTGCAGAACTTTACACCAATACCATACTCTTGAATGTTGTTTCTAATGTATGAAGGCTTCATCACTGTGAAGAAAAGTTTTTTTAAATCAATAAGAAGTCACCCAAAGCTCACTTTTAACTATAGCAAATCTCATTGTAGTCTCACAGTAATTCTATTGCAGTATTTTTCATTCTGTTCCAGCACATAAATGGTGTTCTCAAGACACTCAAAGAGGTCAATTAGCACTAATTTAACTAGAGCAGAAATTCTGCTGTAGCTCACACACTAACTTGAAGTACAGTAGGCCCTTGCTATAATTGTCCCCTATGGTAAATGTGTTGCTTCATGTTCATGCCAAAACATTATCAGATTTGTCTCTTACACAGTCAGTTCAATTTGTTTCTATATGGCAAGGATGGTGTGTGTATGATTCTTCCCCAATCCCTGACCAGTATTTCATTATTTGTATGTCCTGTAGTTTTGATACTGGGGTTGTAGAAAATCACCACAATATTTTTTCAAGTTGTACGAGGCGACCAAAGGTGATTCAAATTTGAACTTGAACCGTACTGGAAAATCATTTTACCTTTGACATTTTATGATCGAGTTGACAGACTGTTATAACACATGCATGCTGGTGTGTCATAAAATCTCATCCAACTAAATTAATATTGTGAGACCTAACTTTTCTTGTTGAGGTTTGATAAATCAGTCGAGAGGTATTACCAGGCTGAGGTATATCAGAAATTTGGCAAAACAGTTAGGCTACTTCAGTAACCATCAGTAGACATCTATCAAAGGTTCCCAACCTTCCTCACCATATGAGTCTCTGTGCTGTTTCATTGCCACAGAATTTTCCTACTGCTTTCTCTTCTGTTGCAGCAAGACAATTTGAAGATTTGAATAAACATTTGAAAAAAGGGTATTTTACGTGCCTTTCATTTCAGGAGAAACCCTTTGAAAGTAGTACAGTAACCCATCAGCCTCCTGTTTACCCTTAAAATCTAACAATGCACGACCACTGAAATGCCAGCTTCCTTCCAAAATTCAAGTTGTGATCTTATAAAATAGGCCTATTTTGCAATGCCAACTCTTGGGACGATCCTGAATGATTTCTCAATTGTCCGTTTACTCCAACCGAAAGAAAAAACTAACGTTACAGTTTGTACCATTCATTGTACACAACCTGTAATCAAAGGACTGCTAGCTAGCTTCTTTGTTGTCATTCTTAGCAAAATGCTTGTGTACTTTCACAAAATGACATTAGTTATCAGTAGTCACTTGTACCAGATACAGGATTTACCTGATAAGTACAGTGCTACAATCGGTATGAGACTTATCAGGTAAAGAATTCGGACCAATGCGCCGAATTGGTGTAGTTTTGTCACAGTACGTAAAACCATAGAAGTACAGCACTGCCTTCATACAGCCCACCTGTTGGTTACAGCATTTAAAAAACATGTGCTATTCGTATGCATTGCAACGGCCACTTCGTGAAGCACGTGTTGGAAAACAACTGCTGTTCAGAATTTGAACCCCCTATAAATAAGTGACTGTTCCAAAAAAAGTTTAAGTGAAAGTGTGACTAACAGATTTGGGATAACCCCTTTTATAGGTGAAATTTTTGTTCGTCCCTCCGTTGATCTTTTTTTCCGTAGCGCTTGTTAGGCTCTACGTGGTATGTATGATTTGCTTGTTGCAGTACAGTGTGCAAGAAACTGTCTACTATACTACGATTATGCGCATTGCTGAACACTATGACAAATCACTGTGTGAGCCACTGTTTGGGAAGGTTTGATGACGTCACTAAAAATGGCAATAGATATTTCAAGAAAATTACTTCTAATTCCACATATGTTTGATATAGCTTAATTTTAAATAGCAAGCGAAATGTCTATTTTGGCTGCCAATGTAAGGACAAATTCCTGTGCAAAGTACTTGAAAAATGATAAAGATGAAAACTTTTGCAAAAGTTTTGTAATTAGCTTTTAAATTCGCACAGATAAAATTGATATATGTTGATTTACTTTCTGAAGTTCAGGTGTTTGTATTGAAGTAACAATTTCATGTATGTGTTGTTAGTTGTCATAATTTACAACGGAATTTTGAAGATTGCATGAAATCACTACAGCTACATTGCTTGGTGGATTCAAAGCATTTTTGATCATGACCAAGCTACTTTCATAGAGAAGTTTATGTTTGAAAATGATGAGAAATTACAGAAGTTACTGGACATTTTCATTTTTTTTTTTTGCTCATGAGCATTTTATTTATTTTGTCTTCTAATTTTTCAAGCACATGTGCTCAAGTGCTCCAATTTCTGTCCATTCCATATACTATTTTCCACAAAATGGTGCAAGCTCTCCTCAGGCTTTTCAACACTGTTTCCTTTAAGGTTTAATAATAGATGTTGAAGAATTCTTGTGTAATGAGTGAACAGTACAAGACATGAAGCAAGCATGCTTAGTTGATATAAAACAAATCGACCATTCCTTACATGTTAGTGAAACTCAAAAACAGAAATCAAACACATTCTAATTGTCACCGTTTGATTTCTGCTGCTAAGATTGTTTACTCACAATTTCTTGCTTCTCCTTTCTAGCATCCCTACGGGTGTCTTTTAATTCTTTTTGAAGCTTGCCAATCTACAAAACAAGAACAAATAAAAAAAGTCAATCACCATTGAACAAAAGTCTGATCTTTTGAAGCTTTACCAATGTAGAAATCAGGAACAAATGTCAAATAAATATTAAACAAAAACAAAAGACATTTTGTAAACAAAGCAAATATGAGATGTAAAAAAATAAAAAAAAAAAAATTAAATTTGTTGTGAAGGCCATAAACTGTATACTGACAATTTTGATATTTAAGTTTATTAGTAATTTTTGGCAGTTTCTATATCAAAATGATTTAAATGTAAAAAAAATTATGAAGGAAAAAAATGACAGGAATTATAGTTTGAACAGCTAAGTTTATTTAGCACTCAATGATATTATGGTTGTAAATGTGTCTTTGGGAGGGCACAGTTGTGTGATGGTTCCAGAAAAATGTATATGAACAAAACAGTAGGTCTACATCAAAACATGATGGTTGCACTCAGTGTTAGCATTAGGGCTTAAGATATGCATATACATATTTTCTTTTAAAAATATTGACATGAATAAAACTTATGAAAAACAAATTTTTTTTCATTATTCTTAAAGTGGCTCATTGAGTTGGTACATGAAATTCAGCAAATTTTTCCAAACCTGTTAAGTTTTCTTCATATACCAACAAAAAATGGTCAAATTTAGACAATCCCCACATCCTACTACTGTTTTACTAGTGAGTACTTGACCATTCAATTCGGTTGTCAAAAATTTGTCACCAGACACTTATTTTAAATTATGCACAAAACTGCTACAAGTCATGACACCACAAAATTCAAAATATGAACTTTTACTATAACTATTGGAATTTGACTAATTCTGTTAATAATAAGCATTGTCATGTAGCAGTGACCCTTTAACACTCTCATTAAGTTATTAATATCAACTCAATGAGCACCTTTAAGATATCATCAGGGAGCAAGAGTGTAAAAAATTTCCCCCAGATAAACTTTTACGTTGCATGACTTGTGATTTGATTGCTTGAATGATGCAGTTGTGCTCCTTAACACAAACACTGAGTTGCACATTCTTCAAACAGAAATATTATGGTGGAAAAAGATGTACAATTCATACACTGAATACCATGTCTTTGGATTCATTTTTCATCTCTACCAATTGGAAAGATAACACATTTTCCTTCAAATTTAATTCAAAGATGATCTGTCATCTCTCTCATATGCAATGAAAATGTATTTTCATCAATGTCATAGCATACAATTGTCTTGATCTCAATTGAAAACTCATTCAATGCAGTATCGATACTGTCACATCAGCAATAATGTATCAAAACGTTCATACTATTGACAGCTCATTGAATCAGTTTGCGGCCAAAGGTAAAATGGGTATATGCTGTGATCAGTGTTTTCTCTAAGAAATTAACCATTGGGTCAAAATGACCGGTTTGGAAAATTTTGACTCGGTAGAATTGTTAGAGGCATGGAGCATGGAGTGCGAGCCCCGACTGGTGGGGTACTGGTGGGGTCCAGGGGCAAAGTCCCTGTGGGGGTCCAGGGGGAGGAGCCCCCATAAGTTCCTGAATTTTAGGGGTTTAGGGGTGAAATTTCTTTTATAATGCTCCTGTATTTTTGTATGTTTATGTGCTAGGTGATGATAAAAAGTAGTGTTCGTCCGATTATGCTATAATCGGTGATGACCAATTACCGATTATTCAATTTAACAATCAACCCGATCCGATTATTTGAAAGAGGGAAGGGATTATACCGATTATTAGAAAGGAGGAAGTCACATGTTTGTCTCTATAGTAGGCGCCCCTTGCTTCGTTCATATCGTATTACCAAAACCAGTTCAGGATGGAAAATATTGGGAATAGTTCTGTTCGTTTCACGAGCGGGATATCATTTTTTAGGGTGCATAGGCCTACTGTTACTTCAAAAGTGGAGATACAAAACAACCATAAATACAGTAGAATTGTTTGCAGTCGATGTGACGTGCCCTTTGATAATTTAGTTCTTAGGCCAACATCGTGTTCTGTTTATTTTTCATCCCCAACCATGTCAGAATATTTGCATCCTTTTACTGTACTGGGTTGTAGTTGTGTTAATGATCTGTAGCTACTATCCCACTTTTAATAACAAAGCCCATGTACAGCAATCATGATAATCTTAGCAGTTCGGGGCAGCAAAACAATTGCACCCAATTGACGTATACTATGGTTCCTTTCGGATATAAATATCCCCGTATATTTTTAGCAGTTCTTGTCCAAAGCTTACGTCTTGTTTGAAAGAATCTGCAACTGACATTCACGTAATTAAGATCCCCGAAAAAATCCACGCATGCAGAGATTTGTGCCACAGATTCTTGGTGAATTCTAGCTGCACTAGCCGGCAATATGAGCGGAAGTGCGATCGTCGTAACACAAACTCAACGGGAAAAGTTGTCTCGAGACCGAACATTTTCACACACTATATCACATAGGCGAAGGCGCAAGTTGTGACTGGCTGGTTAGAATCAACGCTATTGAGCCAATCACGATGCAGGGTTCAATTTAAATTTTGCAATGGATCGTATGCATATGATATCACAGAGCAAAACATGATGATGCCTTGTTTGAAGGTAAAAACGGACAGCACGTAAGTCTACTGTATTCGTGGGCCAAGAAGTTTGCCGCATGAGACCATGTGCATCACTGTTTTCGTTTGCAATGACGTCGTATGACAACATCGCATAAGTCCTAATGTAAATAACATTACTGCAGGAATGCTGGGAATGGCTTAATTTATGCAAGATAATAACCACCGAACTTCACAAGATTCTAGGTGCTACGTGTACAAAACATGCACAGATATCGGATATGTGGGAGATGAAAAAATGGCGAAACACTGCAGCTCCGTAGTCTGCACAACTGATGTCTTTTGGTGCAGAACAGTTTGTACAGCAACTTACGCGGCGCTTTCTGCGAGAGTGCAAGGAATACACCTTGATTGCTACTCTAAATCTAATTCCAGGTAATACTACAGGGTTATAGCTGTAAATATCAAACGATCATCCCCATGGCAGGGGTAAAATTTATACGTTTGTGATTATCAATGCATACCGTTTTGGCGGGAAGATAGATGGATTGAGTATTTACGGGAATTAACGAAACTTAGAGCAAGTTTCATGTATATTTTAGCCCCTTTTTCCAGTGTGCAATATAATCGGTGGTAATGACTGGTTGAATGGCAGAATTTTACCGATGCCGATTATTTACGGGGGAGCAAAACGAAACCCTCTTTTTTTATTTTTCACCACAAACATCAGTGCGTCAAATCGATAAGTCATTGCGTCAAAATCGCGTCATAGCGGCTTAGCGGAAACGCTGGCTGTGATGTCATGATCCAGAATCGTGCATAATTCATGAGATGTCATCTTGAAGAAGAATTGAAGTACATACCAAATCTTCTTTTGCCTGATCTTCTCTTTTCAGGTAAGAAATGACATCCACAGTATCCTTCTCTGTGACAAGCAGTTGCCTTTGTAGCCCTTCATTCTCGTATGCAAGACGTTTTGCATCATCTCTGAATTCTAGACGAGACTTTTCTGTGGCATCAAGTCTAGCTTCCCACAACTTTGTATTGGCAATGGATAGTGCTGTGTCAGTAAACTTTTCCTTCTTCCTGGAAAAAGAAATAAAGCAAAATGTAAACGGAGTTGTACGGATTTGCTTGGAAACTTTTCATGATGGGTCACACTGCCCAGACTAGCAACAGTATTCACAAGACATTGCTTTGGCAGTGCTCATTTTGGCATAGCTGATGGCATGACTAGAGTTGTATTGTGCCATATTAGCCATCCACCCAATTGAACAAGTTCAACCATAGCTAGGTGCTGTTGGTGTGATTTAGCCAGTCTGCATTACATCTACAACAATGCAAAGATGTTCCACTTGAGCACCCCCCTTCTAGGAATAGTGGCAGCAAATTGCTAACTCTAAGCATGGGGTTGTGGCTGTGAAATGGCCAGCTTTCCCCAATATGTTCACAAACGGTACAGTAACTGTGCTATACCTGTAAAGGTATTGCCAATATATAATATATGCATAACATAATATACATGTACAGTACATAAGCACAACTACAAGATTGCTTCTGCCAAGGCTGAGTCCATTTGTATGCAGGCTATATGCCACAGTATTCAAGCTAAGGAATTTAACTTGTGGGAATTCCACCTTCCCCCCAAAATAAGAGGGATTTTCAAAATCAGGGTGGGAACTCATTCCTTTCCATTGCTGGCCTTGAGTTTTATATTCTCCAGGTGTACTACAAATTGCATACCTCAGAAAGCTAAGGAGTGTGGTAGGTGTGCTCTTTTATTAGATTTTAATAGATTATATGAGGTACAAATTTCATCTATGGGTTTAAGTTAGTTAGTTGGAGTTTTATGGGCCAGTTTCCAACCTACTGGTTCAAGTCAAGCTGGCCACAGCCTTTTTTCCAGTTGTGGCTCACTGGCTTGTTTTCCCTACTCCATTGCTTATGCCGAGCATCATGCACAAAGGCAATAGGTTCCATTTTAGAGTCTTTGGTATGACTTGACCTGGGTATAGAACCTCATGGGCCTTCCGCATGAGAGGCAGTAGCTCTTACTGTTAGACCAACCACATGATCTAGGGGTGCAAAAAGGCATTCCTCATGGTGATTTCAAGTAAGTACTCGCATTTGCACGCCTCAAAATGCAAGGCATGCCATGGTTTTTGTGGAGAGGGATTTCCTGAACGAATTAATTTTGTAACTGGAATACACACAATTCTAGTGGGTTATTGGTGTTGTCGTGGTGGCCTTTTATTGGCCTTTAGGAGTTGTGACTGAAGGCTGAAGGTGGTGTACCAGATACAGTGCCAACTGTCATGACATTGAAGTCTATTTAGCACAAAGTCTTGTAGAGGATGATGCTGATCACAGTTTATCACTTGCACTGCATCACATAGTAATTAAATATCCGGATCTATCAGCACAATATACTCTTTAGTCCTTATACTGTGAGTTTTAGCAATTATAATACTTGAGGGCTTTTCCATTAATTATTGGAAGTCTAGTTTTGTGATTGACATCTATAGAGTTAAAGATGCAATGAATGAAGTTCAACAGAGCATAATTCTGCAAAGATATGCTGAATCTTTTAGAAAGTATCCTACAATCAAAAATTTTGCACTGAAATGTAATACTGGTCCCTATTGCCATGAGTAAGAACAAAAAGAAATAACAGTAAGGTTAAATTTCTCTAAACGGCATAAAAAAATTGTTCAGGAATCAAAAACTGAACAAAAGTAATTAAGATTTATGAGTTCCTTTGTATTTTCAATTTGTCTCCTAAATATTTTGGGGGAGAATAACGGGCAGGAGGTTGCATACTGGTCTCCAAAATTGAATACAAGTACTGTTGCAGGGGGATGAATACTGGGCAGACAAATCCAAAGTTGCAAGGTGAACCTATCTCTGCAAAGAAAGTCTGAATCCCTAATTTTTTGGATGGTGACATGTTAACCACAACCATGTGTAAACAAAAAAATTTTACATCATATAAGTCCACTTTACCTGGAAGGAAAATTGCAAGAAGTTCCTTACAGGGTCGAAAATGGTTATTCATCATCAACAAGTACACCAAGATCCTTTTGATGCTCTTTAAAGCATAGGGAAATTTGACTGTCATTTCAGGAATCTACACTTGCCAGTGTGGGAGCATTGCTGGTGTTTTCTAAACTACTTCTTAAAAGAGCTAGAACGAAAGTGCCCAGACAGGTGAAAATTGCCTGAAAATATTAAAATATGGCAAGTGAAAGCCTACAACATCAATCAGTACTTACAGTACCTTCAAAATAGAGAGACACCGTTGTAAACTTTTTTTAAGGTAAATAGTAAGTATTTGTGATGAACTGGACTGCTAAAGCTAGAAAATCTGGTCGGAGCCAGATAAGATTCTGTTTTGGTTCTAATTGCCAGGGTTTTACTACTCAGAAGTGGCATACCTGTACAGTTATGCACATGCATGTATATATCCCTATCCCTTTTACTAGCCTATGTGTACATTAAAAGCCCCTGTCTCACTATTCCAGGAAGGCTCCACAGGCTTGTTACGGGCAAGGATTTTGTTGCATGCAGGAAAAGTTCTCCAGGCAAGTCAAGATTTGGGTGAGCTTTGTGTTGAACTTGCATTTTTGATGCATGATACTTCCGTCGGTTTTGCATGTTCTCTGTGTGACATCTGTGCTACACGCAGGAGAGTTCCAAGTTAGCTCAGGGACACTTATGAGCTCTGCGAGTTACCTGCCCCAGACTGTAGAGTTTTGCCTTGTTTTTCCATCCATGCACTTCAGCAGTTTTTAGTGAAATCAGCGCTCATCCTTCACTGATTTTTTAAGTTGTTCCCGCCCAATTCTACCGTCACTAAATGCAGAGGACCTCTAGCCTAAGGTACTGTATGTGCAGCATATCACAGCCGTCTCGTTCTCAGCAGTATCCATATATATGTATACAGTACTCCAAGCTGCATAGTGTATGTATATGCAGAGAACGCCTGTTGTACATACATAAAGGTTGCACGCATGTCGAACACAAGTTTTTTCGTAGGATAGCTAGGGGAGCTCAGGCTTTCTCAACACTTCCCTACAGTACTTACACATACCTGTACCTGTGGAATACTGTACTTGCGGCATGGCATACATGTTTTGGTATGCTGGGTTTCCGATCCATGCATGTTTTCCATTTCTTGTTCCAATTCCCCGCTCACCAAAAAAAAATTAACAGTCTGGTACCTGTTTGCCAGTTATGTGTCACATGCGTGGGAGTTGCCTGCAATGTGCGAGGTTTATGAGTGCCACTTAGGGGTATATTAACAAGGCAGAGGTATTCGCAGAATGCCAGCAACATGCTGGCAGCATGCTCTCGGATTCCCAGCAGGGAGACAGTAACTTGCCTGTAGGGCTGTGAACGTGTAGCGATTAATCTCTAAACGATCCCACGTGTAATAAATGTTTAGTACAAAGCTACAAGCGATTAATTGCGAAACCTGTTTTTGACATTTTGTTAGAGTATACAAATGGATTAAAAGATTTTTTTTATCCATTTGTATACTCTGATAGTCCCTGTTTTTTGTTAAATGGAACATTCTGGACATATTTGAACCTTGTAGGCTTCAAAGTTTCAGAATTATTTGATTTTACCATGCAAGAAACAACTATTATAACTTCTGCATTACATTCAGTATCAATCACTACACACTGAACTTATTTTTTTTTTTGTGGTAAGGTAATCGCGATTAATCGCTAAACGATCTCAAATTTTTGAGGTTAAACGTTTAGTTATTTTGCTAAACGTTCACAGCCCTACTGGCCTGCAATATGCCCTCACTTTCCCTGCTCCATAACAGCAGAATAAGCACTCTGCATGCAAGTTCCTTGCCCGCAAAATGCATGGTCCATTCTCACATCTGACACTGAAAATCGTGTGAAACTGCCACACAGTCTACAACCAACGTATGTTCTTCAAGGGGGTCAACAACTGGTGACTTGAGGTCTCTACAGGCCTCCTGCTAGTGTTCTGTGGGAACATAAGCAGGCAACATCCCGCAATTCACCCAGAACAAGTTTTGAGCATTTTCAAAACTTGGCTGCCGGCAAATTTCACTTACCTGCACTCCCGCAGGCAAGTATGGGTAAGATCCCGTTGAGATTTGAGCTGTGCCTTCTGCAGGAGCTGCAGGCTGCAAAAATTGTCACCAGCAAGTTGCACTCAGCGCTTGCCTGGAACAGTGTGACAGTGGCCTAACCCCACGGACTTGGACACAGCATGTAACGTATGTGTCCTATCCGTAGATGGTCGCCACCGGCTGGAAAAAAAGGCGCACCAAGATGACTGCCGTGAAGCTGTAATTTGTATGATTTGACGATGACTCTGCAATGTTTTAAGCAAAAGTTTAAGTTGAATAGGAAACAATATCATATTCCTGCTATGCATGAAGTGATTTTGACCTTACCTTGCCATATTTAAAAAATATTTCAACTCTCTTGCAAAACATGGTGATATACTTGAGCAAGTCCAAGCTTACACACAAAACTATAGCAGACGGCCATCTTGGTGCACTTTTTCTCACATTTACGGTAGCAACAATGTACTGTGCAGTATGCTCTGTCCATGTAGGCCTAATAAGGAAATCTGTGCATGCCTAACCCTAACCCTATTTACTAGCCTAATGTTAGGCCTTTTTTTGTGTATGTATCCTAAATCACTCATTACTATGTGTACATGTATAACCCTAATCCTATAACTGGTTACATAATCATTGGGTACTTTAACTCAATAAGAGCCTAGCTGTGTTTCATGTATAACATTGTGTTGGCCAGCCTATACTACAAAGGGCCTGTGGCTTGGCTAGGTCTACAATACGGAACAAAAATAATGGGACACTTTTGCCCAAATGTATAGCCGAGGCTGTTATGCACAGATTCTCTGGTCTTTCAAACCACCACCCTCCCTCCCCCCAACCTAAATAAATGTTGTCCTCGACAATATATACCCTACATTTTAAGAATTTTAGCATTAAAGGGGAGTGCAGGATTGTTCCATGTAGTTTTGTCCAGGACTACAGCCTTCTAAGTAAGGCTCCTCTTTTTCAGTTGAGTAGCGGACTAACGTTAGCGACGTAACGTTAGTACTGTTACTGTTAGTGTTACTGTTAGGGCCAACGTTAGGCTCTACAATTTGTACAAAGATCCCGGCGGTACTGTCCTGCGTCATTATCGGGAAGAAAAACTCTAATATGTAGACTGTTAATGTATCAACTTATACTTACGCTTTTTTACCCTTCCCTTTTCCTTTTTTACCCTTTCCACCTTTCTTTCCTTTCTTTGGCATGTTGAATCAGTCGGACCCAAATCTGTCCCAGATCGTTTTCCTTTCCTGCTGATCCTATGCCATGCTATGCAAGCACACACGTACACGTCCGTACAACGCAGTGCTTATGTACTGACAACACACCGCTCCCGCGAGACGGTAACTTGGTGTCTACACTGCACCACATGCAACAAACGCAGCTTTGGCCTACCAATGTTTACAACATATTTTTGTGAAGACTTCTGTATGTAGTGTAAGTGTGTATATGGACTGTACACTCAAGCTTACTGTTTGCCTTGGTAACGCGTATGCATGGATGACATCGCTCACAGGTTGAAGGTAGTATACAACAAAACAAAAACTGGTGTTAGTTGACTCGTGGTACAAACTTTTTTGGAAAAAGGCCATTTGGAATGGCTTTTTCTCAAGACTCTCCATTTCACTGGCAAATTTGCCAGTGAAAAGTCTGTACCGCGAGTCAACTAACACCAGTTTTTGATTTGTCCAAACAAAGGAGTCGTTCGGCGAACTTGAAACCAAACTATTTCTACTCTTTCTGGCCTGGGTACCGAAATCGGACTCATTTCCAAACCAAGTCAAAATCCATCTCAGTTCAAGTAATAAAGGCATTTAAAAAATCCATTTGAAATTTTGGTTTCAGAACAAATGCCGTTCCAAACTTTCATTTTGCACTTATTCGGGATGCAAGGACGGAAAACAAAGGCAATCCACAAATTTAAAATTCATAACGTGCTTTGTTTTCAAATCGGTACTTCTAAATCAAATTTCTGAGCTGTGAAAAAGGTGTAAGACAAAAATGACCTAGATGTGAAAGGCAAAATCCTCTCACCCCAGAGATTTCTAATTCTCCTGAAACTTATTAGTCAAGCCCCTCCAAAAACTAAAACCTCATGATCCTCATCCAGACACAATTCTGTTTCTTTTTTTTTTTTTTTTTTGCTTCAAGATGAGTGTACAAACCACGTTTCAGTTCAGGAGCCTACTCATGTAATATGAGCTGTCGACTAAATGCTTTACATTTTTTAATTTGCTGTCAATCAAAAAGCTGTGCCAATGGAGATTTTCTGAAGACTGCTAAACTTACAAAAATTGCAGTTTGGGTAAGAACTGTCTCCCTTTAAAACAATATTTAGTTACACTTCTTCCAATTGATTTTTTTATGCAAGCATGGGCCTGTACCATTTGGAGCCCCGCCTTCTTTCATCACTTAAGATGGAGGGACCTTCAGTCTCTCCAATTTTTCAAAAACTATGGAATTTAAAACTGTCAAAAAATGAGGTACATTCTTGCCTACAAATTCCGAGCTATATACAGTACTTTTATAACAATAACAACAATGAAGCGACCATAGTTGTAGGCTAGTGCAAGAAGCAAGCAAAAGTGAATAGTGGAATATTTATGCACTCGTCACGACTTAGAGCTAAATGATCTATATTTTCAAATGGCACATTTTGATAATATGTACAGCTGTTTTCCATAGCCTATATTTAGGCATATATAAAAATACGCATGGAATATATTAATTTTGAACACCACCATAAATGTCTCTTTTTTTTTGGGGGGGGGGGGGGACTTAACAGAATGGAAGGTTTTGAAGATACTTTTAGGACATCGGCTAATACATACCCTACTGGATTTGGATTGACAAATCTTTTTCGTAAAAGGTCTTAATAATGTAAGATAGCTGACAAATTTTTCCCACACTTAAAATTGCCCCAAATATGACCCCAAGTTGCCATATAGACACCTTAATTCCACTGGCTAGTCAACGTCTCCAGCCTCCTAAAGCTGATAACTTGCCATTTTTTGAGATTCAAATATGAGCAATCACTTCTGGAAAGGAGTCCACGCCCTTGCATGCAGGTTATTTACATTTGTACCGTTATACCCTTAATTAATCAAATTTGGGCAAAAATTCTCAATGCAGTACTGCAGATACAACGTCGTTTCTGGATAAGAGCGAAACAAGTCGTTATTTGCTTCACTTTTGCATCAAGGAGCCTTTTAATCAGATGAAATTAGACTAGATGAGATGTCAAAAAATCACTTTCCTCTGTGTCCCCTTTTTAAAGGAAATATTGCATTTATAAATACACCAACGTGCGCATACATTTGAAAATAGACTTGTTCATATTCTAATCATTCAGTCTCACCAACATAGGCCCAAGCAATAGAGTGCTTTCATTTACGTCACAAGCCCCGCCCATTTTGACCGTCAACATTTCGTGTCCGGTAGGCATTTAGTGTAGTAAGCTGAGAAGCAGATGGCGACCCACTTGTGACTGTTGCATTGAAACACTTTTGATTTTTGCCTGACAGTGGGCGTGACTTACCAATTTTGACGTACGGTAAAAGCACTCTGTAGCTTTATTTCATCAACAGTTTATGTTTTAATAAGAAGAGTTATGACAATTGCAGCATTATTTGCACTTTTAGAAGGTCGGGTGAACAAATTACCCTTGGGCAACAATTAGCCAGATTCCAATTAGTGAGAATCTCATTTTTGAAAAACAGGGGGCGGCTTAGCCTTTTATTGTGAATAATCTATCATGCTATGCACATTTAGTAATTGGTTATTAAATTATATTTTTTCTGTAAAAGAAACGCAATATTTCCTTTCAACACCACCATCTTTTTTCTAACCAATCTTCAGTTCTTAGCATTATATCTAAGGCTCCGTCCGTTTCCCTTAAAGGTAAACAGCAGTCCCCAAACGTATTTTGAAGAAAAAGCTAAATAGCAAAATTTTCGTCTTACTTCTCGTCAAAGCATTTCATTACATTTTATGATTGAACTGTTGCATATTCAAGGCAAACCAAGCAGTTATTTCTAGTAAACTTGACATTGGAAGAGGAAAAACATTGTCACGTGACTCCCAACAACCAATCATGAAAGTGGACAGTCTACTAAACTAGTTCAATTTGGGATGACTGCTCCTGCCCTTTAATTGATTTTTCCAATTATATGACGCATGATGAAAATGATCTTTTTCAGAGTTAAGTATATCTTCAGCAGAAGCTTTCAAGTCTGAAATTCGTCTCCTCTTGGTGGTCGAGAATATGCGTTTCACCTATCGAACGCATTTCAAATTAGGGAGGCGTTCATCCTGGTGAAATATCTAGCTCTTTCTCACTTGTTTCATTCTTTTTATAGCGCCAGAACCCCTTTTTCTTTCCAAGTGTTTTTTTTTTACTTAACATTCCTTGAAAAAAATTGAGCAACATTAATTATGGTGCAATGTTAGGCATTTTCTACCATTATAACCATGGGCGTTGACTCTGAAGGGAGGAGGGACTGAGGACACATCCCCCACATTTTGGAAATACACCCATTGGCTAAAGATTTTGACACATTAAACTGCTGAAGCAGTGGCGTAGCCAGGATGGGATTTTTTGGGGGGCCTAGGTAACAAGTGGGGGGGGGGCTGGTACCTCCGAGGGTCGAGCACGGTAAGACTACCTAAGCGGAGCGCCACCATCGGTTGGCGCGGAGCGTCCAAGAAAATTTTGGGCTTTAAAACACCTCCAGATGGCCGGAAACGGCACTTCCCATGTGTTTTAAGCTGCATTTACCCAGCCTTGAAATACGAATCTCATGTCTGCGACTTCTCAAATAAAGAGAATAAAAAATCAATTCTATGAAAAATGGTAATACATACACTTTTTAGGGACCCCAAAACTGGGCACTTCTGATCTGTGGCCTGGGGGATGAGACTAAAGGGAACCGGTATCTCCCTTTCCCTTGGGAAAAATTGTAAACTTCAGAAGGACGCAGATCGCAAATGCGGCAATATTTGAATTTAAGCGGAGCGCCACCATCAGTTGGCGCGGAGCGTACAAGAAAATTTTGGGCTTTAAAACCCCTCCAGATGGCCGGAAACGGCACTTCCCACGTGTTTTAAACTGGATGTACCCAGCCGCATATGCGGCAATATTTGAATGGATTTCAGCTTACCTAAGGCAGTACCTTACCCTTTAACAGGAAAACCAAAAGTAGTTGTGTCCCCCTCTGAGAAACTTTCTTTGCGTTAGATTTCCTAGATGCAAAATGGTGCTATGTTTGGCAAACTTTGAACTGATTATAGGCCTAAGTTTTAGGATTTGCCCTTTTTGGGAAGCATGAAAAATATCAAAATATTTTTAGTTTTTGTAGAGGTTTTACAAGAGACATACATACTGCCAAAGAAACAATGTGCAAAATGGTGCAGTATTTGTTCATCGGTACATTACGTAGTCAAAATTAAAATACTACGAATAAATCTCTCAAAATAATTGAACCGCAAAGCAGAAGTATGGATCTGTGGGAAACACATGAAATCCGGACCTTGTGGACATTTTAAAAATCCCCCGGACGCCAGTGCCAACTAGTAAAAAGAGGACTTGTTGAAAAAATTGTCCTACAGTGGCACTTGTCATGGGCAGGAGTGAGGCACGACATAGGCCTACTTGTTAAGGATGGAAGGGAAGAATTATCCGAAGGCAGTACCTTGCCCTTACCTGCTTACGGCATATTTTGTGTATGATAAAGTATAGGAATGGTCGTGTAAGAGTGGTCTCCAGTGTACGATTGCCTTCAGTAAATCAATCAGCCATCCGAAAGGCAGAAAGGGTCTTAGCCTAACAAAGTCACATTAAAGTTTGTCGTCGAGACTTTCGTTTCGTCTTCGAAGTGAAATGTAATAAACCACAGTGCAGATCACAAACGGTATCCAGTTTAGTGAAAGTAGGCATTTTGAAGTTATTACTTGATTTCATGCGTGCGCACAAAATGTGTTTTACACACATTCATCCCTGTTTTTTTTTTTTTAATTTTTACACATTTTATTTATTTACTGTTTTGAAGGAAATACTTCAAAGTTTATTTCCGTTCAAACATTATTTTTTCTTAATTATTTTATCAGGACGCAAAAAATCTGGAGGGACCTAGAGAAAATCTGGGGGCCTAGGCCCCCCAGGCCCCCCCCCCGTGGCTACGCCACTGTGCTGAAGGAATTGCCCACCCCCATAAATATTGATTATACTTATTTTAATTGATTAAATAGATCTTACCACATTTCTCGAATTGAATTTGATTGAATAGAATATGTTTTAATTGAATTAGCCAAACAGATGCCTGCAAAAGTGTGTAGGGGAATTTCCCCATTTCCAAAACTGGGTATATTCCTTCTTCTCTCCGTCCCGAAAGGTCATTCCAGTCACACTTTGGCATATTATTGTGTACATAAGGAAGGAATTTCATCCAGTCTGTTGTCTTTCTAATTGGTTTTCTTCACTTTTTTTTATATAAAAAGAAGTCTTAAAATGCCCTAGCCGCACCCTTTTAGATTAGACGTTTCGAATAGTTTCAAAATCTAGAAGTATAAAACTGTTTCACATGCATGCTATTAATTATTTTGTAGATTATCGTATATAAGAATAAAACGGACTTTTCAGTTCTCTGTACACTGCGATCAAAACAATTACAAGTTAAAAGGGTATGAAGTATATGAAAAACCCTGAAGTGTCATGCCAAACTACCGCGAAAATGATAAAAAATAAAGTTTCCTAAAAAAAATTAAGAACAGGACCATTTTCGGTTTTAAGTCTTACGGTTGGTTAACCAAAGGTTTCCACCGAATCCAAGAGAGATCCATTTATGCTTTCATCAATCCCCGACTTATAGCGTATTTGGACAATTTTAGAGACATGAGTTTTTACAGTTGATGTACAGTAAGCAAACAGTTTATGACACCCTCCTGCATCAGACGCGAGGTCAGGATTTTGTCACGGGAAGGGGATTGGGAGTGTTACATCGGGGCAGGGGTCCTAGGGAAGGGATAAATCACTACTGTTTGTTGGAACTCAAGATGATAAAAGTGTTTGCGCCCAAACGTTATACGAAAGTTTATAGTATTATCTCTTTTTCTTTTTATTTTTGCCAATATTTTTTTCAAGCATAGGCTGAAGAGGGAACTCAACCCGCACCTCGCACCCGGCCTTTCCTGGGCTACACGCCTGACCTTCACTAGCAACAGTCCGAACTACCCATTTGACAGCAAGCAGCCTTGCTTTTTCAGACAGACTCCTAAGTACTGGGGAGGAGTTGGTGGTTTCCAATAAGCGCGGAATATTCAGGAGGGGAGTCTGTTGTACTATACACATAAGGCAATAGTAACTGAAGTGCTGGAGAGGAAAAGTTTGGGGAGACACCACATCTGGCTAATGGCTATTGACTTCGAGACTATTTTCAAGTAGACCGTTCTTCTAAATAACATTTTGCATATAATCACTACTGCATGTGCCCCCAAGAAATAAAATGAAAACGAAAAGAAAAATTAGAAATAAGAAAACTCCAAATTTAATAAGATTTTACGCTCTATCGTGATTCACATTGGTAGTTAATATGTCACAATAAATCATTCATGAAACATTTCTTCTTTCTCTCCTTTTTTCTTTCTTTTTGACGTGAGCTTCGAAACTTACCAAAGGTCACGAACTTGTAAACTATAGAGCAGCAATTGCTTCAGCTGCTCAATTATTATTAAATTAATGACCTGTTAAATTTCTTATTTATTTTGAACATAATCATGATCTACACTTTATAAAAACCTTTATGCTCTCCATGGTGTAACACTTTTTGCCCATCAGTTGAACAGTATTACACTTTAGATGTCAGCGGTGTTGCTTGGTGTTGGACAAGAACGGTCACCCCAAACTACGAAGTAACAGCTAAATGTCACATTTTTTCTCATTTCTGAACAAAACAATCGTGAAATAGGACAGTCTATTTCACTAATTCAAGTTTGAGTGACAGCACTTCCTTTTAAAACTCAAGTTATTCCATGAAATTCATTCCTGCACTGACACTAGGCTTCCAGGAAGAAAAGTAAAAATCTTCAACATTGTTCAAGATTTCAGCTTCAATTTCACCATCTCAAAACATTACATCACAGTTTTTCAAATTTATTTGCGAAACAAACCCGATCGTACTACTGGCACCGGCTTATTCGCAATTCTTCAGTTGGGGGGCTAAAAGTGATAGATTTTTCAAACCATATTATTTCCATGAAAACCTCATGTTTTGCTTTTTTGATAAATAATAGAGTTAATGTCTTTCCATATTTTTATGTAAAAAAGTACAATGTTGATCTGGCTCACTTTTTCAGAAATGGCGATTATTTTTTTGAGTTAGCACGGCAAAACATAAGTAATCTATTTTGGAAGGATGTGTTCCAGTGTGCCAATATTTTTTGGTACCTGTTGCTATTCTGCTCCTAATAATGATAAAGTTTTGATTGTAAGTCAGCCCATCTGGAAAAAAAACATTTTAATTTTAATTGATAACAAACCTGTATTCTATAATCATTGGGTTCAAGGGGGGATTATTTTTATTAATGATTTCTTGACGATGGTTGAAATTTCTGTACGTATGACCATTTCATTACTACTTTTAGTAATAAAACAAACTTTCTCGAGTTCTATGGGATTCTTGCCAGGCGCGGCGGAACGGAAAAATATTGGGGGTGGGGGGCTGAGTGCCAGCAGGACTATCTAAGCGGAGCGCCACCATAGGTTGGCGTGGAGCGTACAAGTAAATTTTTGACTTTACAGACCCCCCCCCCCCCCCCCCCAGGTGGCCGGAAACGGCACTCCTCGCGTGTTCTATTTTGCATGTATCCAGCCTTAAAATATGGGTCTCATGTTTGCGATTTCTCAACTAAAAAGAAAAAAATCGGCCTATGCAAAATGGTAATACATATCAGTTAAATTGAGATGATACAAGAACAATAATTAATTATGCATCCTCTTTCATTCATTCTGTTTGCCGTGTTATTCACTTTCTGCACCCCTTGTTACATTTGTCCACTCATACATGTCAATTACTCAATTATATTTCCCCTAGATTATACCATTTGTCCCCAAAATACCCCCCCCCCCCCGTGGTTTCTCCCAAGGATACCACCAACCTAATCTATACCGATCTCAAATCCAGTGGCGGAGCTAGGGACTTCGGTCAGAGGGGGCGAAAATGGTTTGCAGGGGCGTTTCGAAGGAGTAAATACCCTGAACCTCAACACGATCGGGGCAACAACTTTTCAGACTTCCCATTTGATTTTCCGAACCTGGTAGAAGACTGCTTTGCCATCTCTCCTCCGCAAGTTTTTCTATTAAAACATGTTTAAATTGTCTCTCCATGGGCCTCCGTATAAGAAAATTCCGGGGGAGGGGGACAAAATTCTTTTATGCAAAATGCTATAAGGGGGAAAGCTCCGCGCCACCATGAGTTGGCGCGGAACGCAAGAAAATGTTATCCCACAATGTCTCCCAGATCTCTGGAAATGTCATTTCTAAAGCCTGTTTACCGCATATAAATAGGGAAAACACTGATAAATAGGGAAAACGCTGAGTGAAGTGTAAGTTAAGAAATGTTGATGTTAATTTTTCTTCGTCTTTTCTTTATGTTTTTTCGTTTTTTCAGTTTTTTTTTTATTTTCCAGGGGAGGGTAAGTTCCCCCTTTCCCCTACCTACGGACGCTCATTGTTCTATCCCTCTCTTTCGCATTCTAGTATGAAGGCGGTCATTTTATTTTGTTTGTTATTGTCAGGTCTCGATTTAAGATTCTTATGTTATAATGGGATACTTTGTGAAGATAAAGATTATACCTGTTAGAGCCAAGTAGCAAGCAAATCTTACACGGGGGAAAAGTTATGGAAATTAATCACCGTAAGGTGTACATTTTTGGTATCTGGAAATCAAGATAAGTGCATGAAGAAACATTACTTGACGTATTTTACATCCTGTGACCACTCTGAAATAGCCATTTATTAAGTACATTGCAAGAAATATCCAAGACAAAGGTCTGCTTGGCTCTCTAGATAGGTTTATGCTACTAAAAGTAGCATAAACCTAGGCTTATTAGATGCAATTTTCTGGCTTTTGAGTCACGTAAGTACAGAAATAAGCATTTTCATGGGATTATCGTGCAGTGTCAGAAAACACCAAACAATTGCCATTCATCATGAGAATGGTCACTTGAACTTGAAGAAAAGCAAAGTAGAAACTGCTCATTAAAACTCTTAAACCATTACCACTATGATGACAGTTTTATTTTATTTTAACCTGAATGTTCTCTTCAAATGATTTTGAAAAATGTTGTGGAAGCTATTTTGGTACCTTTATATACTCTTTTTATTGTCTATGTTGACAAATATCCCCGACAACAAGAGGTATATTTGCGCTTCAATTATTGTTGCGCCCTTTGCAACATGTGTTATTGACAGGGAGGGTTAATTTAATGTCAGTCTGTGTATTTTGTTAGCTTACAAATCAGGCTTGGTGTGGAAGCAATGAATTTAGCACAGCGACAGCATTCATTAGTGCGTATAAAGCATGAAGATACGTCTCGGCAAAAACCTATCCCTATATTACAGAAGACGACCCTTTTCATCAGAATAAAGTGCAGATAGTACAGTTACTGGTGGCTGTTTGGGCATTTTGTTATGTGGGCCTTCAAACAACGCTATTAAATTGTGTATTTTGCCAAAAATGGTGCAAGAGTTAAGTATGTTGAAAACCTAATAGGGCGCCGACAGACGATTTAAGTCCGTCAGGGGGGGGGGGGGGCGACCGCCCCCCTGACCATATGGCAGCTCCGCCACTGCTCAAATCCCAAACGTACTATAGACTTGTGTACTAACGGTTCGTAAAATACGTTGTTCAACCTCTCGAAAAACGACCAGTAAAACTTAACAAGATTACGCAATAATAGACAATACTGCTTCCACTTTTCGAGGACCTCGGAGATTGGGTTGGGGGTGGCAAAGAGGCTTTAGCGTGTCCAGTATCTTTTTCATCGACAACATTCCCCTAAAATTATTAGTAGGCCTATATTGTGCATTAGACTGATGGAGAATATGTTCACCACCCACTTCAATATTCTCCACGCCGTCGCTGGTCACTTCTTGAAGCACACCTTACAAATATTGGGGTGCTAAACATGCCTTTAGCCCCTCCACTTTTTTCATTGGGGGGCTAAGCCCCCAAAGCTCCCCCCGGTTCCGCCGCCACTGATTCTTGCAGCTATTAAAACACAGTGGGCACAATGTCTATTGAATCTTGGTGATCGATTAAGTAATCCAGTGAGTAGTTTTATGAATGTTATTTTGCTGGGAAAACAACTTTGTTGTAAGCTCATTTACGATAAACTTTTAAACTCATCTGCCAGTTATAATAAGTCCTACACAAAATGGTCCCGTACTCTTGATATCGGCAAAGATTCATGGTCACTGTATTGTTCTATTCCTTTTTATTGTTCCAGTGATGTACAAATTAGATGGTTTCAATATAGGCTCCTTCATAGAATTATTCTCACTAATAAATATCTTCATCTTATCAATGTTACAGACTCTGATAAATGAACATTTTGTGGCAATCATATCGAAACTATTGAACATCTCTTTTGTAACTGTTGTGTAACTGTTATTATACCTCATCCCCTTGGGACTCTATGCATAACATCCTAGTTAAAGCTAGAGTTGACGTTGATTTAAGAAATAATAAAGTGATATTATCTGGGATGATTTCGCACGTGAACTCAGCTTGGTGATAATTTTAATAAAGTACTATGTTTTCCGTTGTAAGCAGTTGAAAATACTCCATTCTATTGCCTGGCTATCGCTTTATTTAAAAAGTATTTCATGCTTTACTCCTATATATTGAAGAAAAACTTAAAAGTGAGCATATGGGAGCGTTATCGGTTGCCCTGGTGTAATTTATTGGAATTAGATTTGTAGGTAATTTTGGAACTTTGTAAATGTTGGTTTTTCTTTTATATATGTTAAAAGTGTAACAGGCTCTTCAATCTCCTGTTTTTTGTATTGTGATATTTATGTTCTGAGTGGAAAATATTGTAATAAGTGACAAATAAATGAGGAAACAAATTTCACCATCTAAACAAAAGATGATGAAGAAGATTTAAAATTGGTCTTAAAGCTTAAAATAAGTCTATTCGTTTTGAATTAGTGACCAATCGAACGTCCGACTGTTTACCGTTCCACTCCTTTAGATTTAAACTCCAATATTTCAAATCATATGATTTAAGAGAGATATGTATGCAAATATAGGAACTTCCTGGAATAAACAATGACCCATCTGTATGCAATGTCCTCACACAACAAAGAGCTGTGTAACGGCGAAACTGCTCTTTGCCAGAGAGTTGGGAGGACTTAAGAAAGAGTATATGACATCAACCAATGGAATCTGTGTTTTTGGATTAAGACAATGATTTACGTAAAAGGTGTATATAATGTAAACTGAAAAATTTATCCTTACTTTTAAAAGCTAAATC
The DNA here is from genome assembly GCA_037179385.1 of Holothuria scabra. Taxonomy (NCBI): domain Eukaryota; kingdom Metazoa; phylum Echinodermata; class Holothuroidea; order Aspidochirotida; family Holothuriidae; genus Holothuria; species Holothuria scabra. Next base: position 46,811,060 of record CM074180.1, read on the forward strand.
TTCCCAAATATAGTCATAAGTTGCCATCTGTCGACACCTTCTATTTTAAATTTTCCAGCCTTCTAAATCCCACAAAATGTGAGCGATCACTTTTAGAGATGAATCCATTGCATTGCAGGCAAGTTATTTCCATTTGTACTGTTACCTTAAATGCAACGGAATTGGGCAAAGATAGTGCAGTACTGCCGATACGGTGTTGTTTCTGGACAGGAACGAAATAAGTCATTTATTTTCTTCACTTTAGTACCAATGAGCCTTTTAATTCACTGGGATGTCAAAAAAATCACCCTTCTCAGTGTCCTCTTGCTAACAACATTTTCTTACCAATCTTCTTAATCTACGGTCTGTCAGTGTAGCTTGATTTATTTCAATTGTATAATGATGAAAATGATCAGTTTGCAGAGTTGAGTATATCTTTAGAAGCTGCCAATTCTAAAATTCTGTTTCCTTCCTCCATTATTATATAGTCTAGTAGATTTTGCCCAATCGGACTCATTATAAACTAGGGAGGCGTTCACTCTTGTAAAATATTTCAGCCCTTTCTCAGTTGTTTCATTTCTTTCTGGTTCCAGATCCCTTCTTCTTTTCAAGCAATTTCACTTTTACTTTTCGTTCCTTGAAAAGTGCAGGTAATACAAATAGCAGTGCAATGTGAGACATTTTACGACATTTTACTCATGGGCGTCAATCCCAACCAAAGACTGAGGAGGGGAGGGGGTGGGGCCACGTCCCCCACATTTTGTAATCATACATATCGAATGTAGATTTGAACAAGGTAAAGTTCCCACGGAACTGGCCACCCCTCCCCCTTACATTCGAGTGAAGATAGACAGAATCCACTTTTTGAAATCAGTTAGATGCCGTTACCACATTTCTCCAATTGGATCTTAGTGGAAACGTATATAGTAAATTGATCAATCAAAAACGTGCTTGCGATTTTTGGTAGGGTGCAGAAGAAAAGTGGGAGGGACAATTTCCCCACTCTCAAAGATGGGGGAATTCCTCCTGCAACCTTTCCAACAGGTCATGTCAGTAACTTTTACATATTATTGGGCACCGGAGGAAGGAAACTCATGCATTCTTTCTGTCTTTCTGCTTTGATTTTACTTACTACTTCCATTTCAACAGAAGTCTTAAAATTCCTTAGCCGCACAATTGAGATCTATCGAGAAGTATAAAACTATTTTACATATGCATGTTCATGATTTTGTATATTATAATAAAACAGACTTTTGTAATTATCTGTGATTATTGCAATCAAAATAATTAAAAGTTAATTATGTACAGGTAAATTATGAAAGCAAACCATGGAGTGTCCTGGCAAACTACACAAACTGATGAAAATAAAAACTTCACAAAATATGTCACTAAATTAAAATGATCAAAACGAGAACCACCTTAGGTGATCGGCCAAATGTTCCTACCGAGTTTGAGAGAGACCTATCCACTGTTATCATCATTCCCGATTTAGTTTACTAGAACAATCTTACAGTCATGTTTTACCATTATTCTGCCATTATTTTTTTTCTAAAATTCCGTCAAGGTCTTGCCACGGGAACCTCATCCCACACCTCACCCACTGCCTTGCATCAACAATAGCCCGAACTACTTGTTTGACAAAAACATAACTTACAGTTTCTTCAAAAAGACTCCTACAATCACAAAAATTCGAGAAAAACCTGGAGGCTTCCAAAGCACAAGCTGTATATTCAGAAGGGGGATCGGTTGTTCTAAGGCAATGGATATAGTAACTGCAAAATGAAGGCTGCCGAGGAAAGGTTTTAGGAAATGCCCCCGTGAGTTTTTGACTACCAAACTGATTTCAAATATACAGTGTCCTTCTAAATATTTGCCTAGAATGGCTATACTGTATGTGCCCCGAAAGATAAAATGAAAATGAGAAGAAAATTAGACGTTAAGAAACGTCAAATTAAAATAGATTTTTACCTTCTCAATGAATATATCATGATATACCATTAAATAAAACATTTGATCATATTCTATTGTTCTCTTTCATTTTGGAGTAAGTTACATAACTTACCAAAAAAGACCACGTGGTTCGAAACCTGTAAAACAAGAAATTTCCTAAGTGGCCAACAATGACGCTAGCCCCTAATCAAATCTCTGACCCTAACGAAGAATACGATTATAATCTATGCAATACAATGAAAAACAGTCAAAAATTCTTTTGAAAATGAACGTGATTATCAAGATAATAGTACTTTTCTGAAAATAATTGGGCGATGCGCACTGTTAAACAAGAAATTTCCTTACTGGTTCACAGTAACCCTGATCCCTAACCTAACCCGTAACCCGAACAAAGAATGCAGTCGATAAACGAATCCGATTAGCTTCTGTTTAGTGACTATACGCAGCCATTAGTGGGGTCCATCAGCCTTAAACCGGCTTCATTTATTCTCTGCAAGAATTTTAAACCCTCATATTTGGTGAAATTGAAGGAATAAAGATACACTTTAGTGTACAACCATCCTTGATAAATTGAAAGATTAGAAGTCGGCCTTAGTTATGGCCGACTGAAATCAGACCATCACTTGCTGTCCGGACTCGTCTATACAATGGCAACAGGCAATCAAGAAACACCTTGTTAAACAGTGCTCATCTAGCTCTAAGTACTTCATTTCACGTTATACAATTACTTTTTTGAAACGTCCTCGTTGTTGAACCATTTCTCGAGAGGGAGTGTAGCGAGCACACAATCTCATTGTTGAAAAAACCGGTTGAGTGGGTTTGTCCTCTTTGAACCGCAGGTTGATGATGATATACGCTCATGCACATAAAAAGGCATTAGATAACACGAATTTTATTTCGTACCAATAACTGTTCTTTACCAAATCGGCAATGAAATTTTTTTGCAAGAGTATTGAAATAGGAAAAGTTAAAATTTACATTTTTTGCAAGCGTCTTGTTGAAAAAGCTAAAATGTACAAATTTTGCAAGCGTCTTAAAATAGGAGAATTAAAAATAAACAATTTTTGCAAGTGTCTTGAAATAAAAGTTTTAGTATACAGATATTTCAGATAGCCTCCCTATGACGATACGATTGAAAATTAAGCCAAAAGTTGTTCTAAAGACAAATCCGATCAGCGTTTTTTTTTTTTTTTTTTTTTTTTTTTTTTTTTTTTGTGACTGGAGGCAGCCATTAGTGGAGTCTATCAGCCTTAAATTGTCTTCATTTGTTGTCTACATAAATTTCAAACCCTCATATTCAGTGAAATTGAAGGAAACAAAATTCATTTCAGTGTACAAACTTCCATGATACAGGTAAGCGAGGAAATTGAAAGATTAAAAGGTGATTTACCCCAGTTATGACCGGCTAAAATCAGACCATCACTTGCTGTCCGGATTTGTCAATAACCTTGTGGTTTCATCTGGGTTTCGCCCATACGTTAGTTCTATTAATTTGTTTAGCTTTTATAGTCATGTGGGCTTTTTCCCATTGCAAGTAGATAGCTGAGTACACTACTTGCAAAGGGAAATCCGATTCAGTCACCCCAATTTGAATAAGTGTATTAGTCTGCTGATGCGTTTTATGATTGGCTTCTGAGAGTCATAAAACAATATTGTTCTCACTAAGTTATGAAAATTAGGAGAGTAACTAATTGGTTTACCTTGGATATACATGTGTAAGTCCTGAAATAATTTGATACATATTTGTTAGCGAAACAAGAAGAAATCTGTGGGATCTGGTTGTTATTTTCAAAATAATATTGGGACTCCTACTTTTGCCCGTTTTTAGGATCCGAGACTTTCCAAGAAGACCCTAACTGTGATAGCGTAAAAACAAAAACAGCCTGTACATGCCGGTTAGACAGCTCCACTGAAAATTCTCTCGAACGTGGTATTTCTGAAGTGTTTGTCTGTTATACAAAGTGACGCTGACGCACCCATCTTTCCACCATCATTCTTCATTGAAGATTGGTATTGGTTTTATCAGGGAGTCTCTAGCAACTCCCTGGCTTTATAGTCAATGTGACTGGTGGAATTATTTCAACTGATAAACACTAATTACTTTTGCACCAATCGGCTGCACTCATATTTCTGAAAATTGTTAGAGAATTATGCTTCTTATATTCACGTCAGCTGCACAGTGATGGGTTAGTTACTCGTGGTTTTATACGGCTCAGTGTTGGCATCACTGCAGAGATACTAAGGTGTCACTCCATGGTATGATGAGGATCATTAATGGTGTTGCGTCACCATTATTATAGACAACGTACTCGGAAATGAATAGCGTTACCGAATTCTCGTAGTTTAATAGAAACTGTGCATGACTTTGAACAGAAAGGGCATGCATTTCTTCTATGTGGTGAGATAGGTGTTGGGCGCCCCCTCATTGTGTTAAGGTATTCACGAATACATGATATGCCCTACTTCCTCTTCGTTTTAATATTCTAATTAACTCTATGACCTTCAAAGAGCTAATCGGTTGTGCGTTCAGGGAGTCTACATCATCTCCACCCAAGAGGTGTTCAGCGATCAGCGAAGGGAAACAACGGTGTACTTCAAGGTCTTGACATAGCATTGGTAGGGCCATGTCTAAGGCACGTCTCTGGTCCCAGGTCATGGACATGGTGCAGACTGTAATAAAACAGAGAATTACTCTGATCAGAGACAAGTTATGGGGAGGGGATCTAGGTGTTACCTTTACCAGGCTACTAATCAGATTTTGAGAGCAAGAAAGGTGAAACGAAACTTAGGGAGTTAAATTTTGAAAAAGTTTGTATTGCAGGGGGTGCTGTCTGGCTGAATTGTATGCATATGCAGGGGAAGGAATCTCTCCAAATGTCTTAACCTGGTTACTGGCATGCTCTTCACTGTTCTGAGTAGAGGAAACACTCACATTCGTTGCCCCACACCTCTTTTAAAACCCGGAACTCCAATAAAGTAGGGTTTCCAAGATTAGTGGAATGCATACTCTAACCCTAGTAGGTTCAGCTGTAAAGTTTCAAGCAGGGGCTATTTCCTGATTCAAATAAAAAAACTTGTATTCTTCAAAGGGTACACGCATACTTGGAAGTTGTGAAGCACGGACATCTATAGAATAAATGAGAAGTAAGTAATTCATAAGAAATTAGATAGTTAGATGTTTTAGCCAGTTGGATGGTTTCACGGCTGTGTTTCTAACAAATTGATTCACGTTGGACCAGCCGAGGGGCCCTTTTCTAGTTGCTGCTCACATTTTTCCATTTCTCATAGTCAGATTGTGCTGAACACCAAACACAAGGGTAGTATAAGACTATACCATAGGATCCATTATTTAAGTCTTCGGTATGATCCGGCCGAGAGTAGAGAACTCCAGAACTTCTGACTGCAAGTCGGATCTGTAATCACTTGACCATAAAGTCAATCGAAATTTCAGTGGAGGGGAGGGGCTAGTGGGTAGGTGTTCCTCCCCTCTGATTACATCACTGCCTACGGGAAATTGGGGACCCGAGTCGGAGGTGCCCCTCCAACTGTTAAATCACGAGAGGTAGTGCTTTCATTGGTAAATGCCTACTTTTTATGCATTTTTAACCATTCTGGGCAAGAGCGTAACTGCGGTGCCAAAGGTGGGGATTGAAGGATAGTAAAATTAAGGCAAAAGTACCGACAACAGGTGTACCGATACTTGTCAAAACCTTATCCACAAATTCTGACATAGGGGACATCGGCAATTTGTAAGAGGCACCTAAAAGTGTTCAGTTTATGGTCAGTCTGCCACTAGTGACATCATGTGATAACCACTTTGCGGGGACCACATTCTCTAGCCTAGCCAGGCCAAAATTTCATTTTTCTGAGTAGAATCTACACTCTAAGTGAAATTCCCCCGGATGCCAGAGGAATGGCAATACTAACATGGACATTTTATCAGAACTATGAGTTACAGCTAGAATTCAGTGCAGTATCTTCACTTTGAAAGAAATTTTCCATGACGAGACACGCTTCATGTATTTTTTTTTTGTAAATTTGTGCAATTTTAACCATTCTGGGCAGTAGCGTAAATTGGAAATCGAGTATTGAAAAATTATCGAACAACACTTTCACTTCTAACAACACACTGGCAGGTGAATTTTCAGAAAAGAAAATTTGGAAAAAGTAAATTGGATGTTTTATCATTTTTACATGTGTATTAGCTCTGCTTAAAGAACAAAAATAGTCAGAAAAAGATTAATTGTATATGATCCATGCATTGAATATAATAATTAAGGTAACTGAGACGCTAATCTTGGCAATTCTTTTTAAATATGGAAACACTGGAGAAAATATTCAGGATCCCCCTTCACTAGGCCGTTTCACCCGGGCAGAGTAATTGCACTGGTTCCCCTTTAAACAACACTTATGTGTCAATTTTCAGGAAATAATTATCTAGATGTTTTTTCATTACTTTTATGATCGTAGTTAAGTGTAGTGAAATGGCGGGGTAGAATCCTGCAATCGAAGCCGTGAGCTTCGATTAATCAAAGCCAAAGGCTTCTGGGCTTACGATAGTCTCGAAAATACGTAGACTACGAGACTCTTCTAATTAACCCCTCCCCCCGCAACACGCCTTTTCTGAAACTTGCTATCGAAATGAATGGGGACTGCATGTACTGACGCAAACGTTTTATGCGACTTCACAATGACCCGTATGGTGTTCTATGGTAAATAAACATTTAGAACGTTACACTACATTTTTGGAAGTAGCAAAGTGATGGTTTTAGCCTTCTTCAGATCTTTTAACCTTTCAAGAGACATCAAGTGATCAAGTTAGTATAGTTCGATGAAGTTTTACCGCCCATTGATCAAGTGGTCAAAAACAGCTGCAATATTTGGGTTAGGTCTGAGAAAAGAAAGTTACGATAGCTTATCAGTGATTTCAAAAAGCACCAGGATTTCAAAAGTGAGGAAGAGGGAAAACTAAGGGCACAGGAAAATGTTTGGTACAGTAATTAGTGTCACCCAAAGCACTTGCCTACCTGAGTAGCAGACTGTGAGACATATTCCTTGATCAGTCATGATCAGTCATATGCTGACCATATATAGTTATGGTGGTTTGTGAAACCTTAAAGGGGGAAGACTGAACGAACCGAGTCTGCTCCGCCGGGTACTAAAGCACAAGCTCTTTATGGCACGTGGTCGATCGGACCGCCTTGGAGCTCTGGTGGGGTTCAATGAAGCCAGGCCCCCATATGTTCTGCACGTTTTAGTACATCTGTGGGTAAAATATTAAGTCTAAGCATATGTATATTTTACTTTAGCAGAATGATTCATGAAACACCAGGGACTCCTGTTCCATTGGGAAAAATCTTGATGGACTCGGTGTCTAGGGGCAATGGTCTGGCACCGAAGCTGTGAGATTGCAGCATACGGCATATCTTTGCGTGAAAAACAAACTTTAGGGTGTGCATATTTTTCGTTGACCCACGTGAGACTAAGCCCCAGTGTAGATCCAGAGGGAGTCCAAGGAGCACAGTCCCGGGAAGCTTTGAGGTCTTAGTAGGTCGAGGCCTATATATTTGAGTCACGGTGACTAAGTGTCAGAAAAAGTTGCAGAAAAAATAGGCAAAGTATGCTAAATATTAGGTCTTCAATGTTTTTCGTTCATGTACGTCTGAGTGAAGGGGGTCTGACTTTTGGGTACATGCCCCCCCCCCCCCAGCTGGTGCCGCAGTGCTGCCAATGATGCTGAAAAGAAATCAACTTTCCCCTAGCACTTTGCTGGACGAAAACCGGACTCCCAAAGGAGTATATGCCCTGAAGTTGAACGCCGGAATTAGGTCTTCAGTATTTTTCGTTCATGTACGTCTGAGTGAAGGGGGGTTTACTTTGGCTGTAAATGCCCCTAGCTGGTGCCGGCACTGATACTGAAAAAATATTTCAAAAAGCAGAATTCTGGCCTTATATACATACTATCGTAATGGTATTATTACAGAGTGCATAGGCGTAGGAAGCGGGGTGGGGGGCTGGGGTCCCCACTTCCCGGGTCACAAAACTCCTTTTTTTTTTCATTTTTTCAACCCCCCCCCCCCCTCAAAAAAAAAATCGCAAAATTTCCGGCTCGCTTCGCGAGCCGAATATTGCAACATAGAATGCATTAGTCCTTACTAATAAATCAGTTTGGTAAACTTTTCCGAGCTCTGGAAATGACACCAGAATACATAAAATGCATTAAGGTCTCTATGATACATACAGTACACGTTCGTTTCAAAAATATGCTACATAACACCTGGTCACCCAAAGTGACCTTTGACTCCATCAGTAAGTAACTGGTTTATCTTTTAACCATAACACTTCTACATTCAAAAAGCCAATCTTCATGTTGTGCCTTAAGATATTCTGCAAACACGGTTTTCAATGTTTGGTGTCAGGTGATACAAGAAAACCATTGACCTCCTTCAAAAACTACAGGGACTTCCAACTCACCATAACATATCCACATACTAATTCTGAAATTCATCCAAGTTTCCTACCGTGAGATATCACATTGACAAAGTTTTCAAGGTTTGACCATTGGTGACTCCAGATGACCTTTCACCTCCACAAAAAACCATGCAGACCATCTTCTCACCTTAACGCATCCACATACTAATTATTAAATCCATCCAAGCTTCGTACCTTGAACTATCCTATTTACAAGGTTTTCACAGTTTGACCTCTGGTGACCCCAAATGACCTCGACCTCCACCAAGGACTACAAATGCCATCTTCTTACCATCACACATCCACATTCTATCTCACTTTCCTACCTTGAAATACAACGTAGGAAAAGTTTTCAAGGTTTGACCTTGGATAACCCCAGGTGAACTTTGACCTCTACCAAAATTAAAAGGGTCCACCCCCCGTCATAATTCAACTACAAACCAAGTTTAAAAAAAATCCAAGATGCCTACCTTGAGATATCATGCAAAAAAGGTTTTCGGAGTTAGACCCCCTGTGACCCCAGACGCCCTTTGTTCTCCACCAAAACTAATAGGGTTCTCTCTTACATAATAATACATCAGCATACCAAGTTTGAAATTAATCCAAGTTTCCTACCTTGAAATATCATGCAAACAAGGTTTTTGGAGTTTGACCCGATGTGACCCAGATGACCTTTGACCTCCATCAAAATTTTAAAAGGGTTATTCCTCACACCAAACAGCATCGGCATATCAAGTTTGAAATTAATCCAAGTTTTCTACCTTGAGATATCGTGTAAAAAAGGTTTTCAGAGGTTGACCCCTGTGACCCCCAAATTACTAGGGTTTTTCTTCCCATCATACTGCATCATCATATCAATTTGAAATCAATCCAAGCTTCCTACCTTGGGATATCGTGTAAACAAGATTTGGGGGGTTTGACCCCCTGTGTCCCAAATGACCTTTGACCTCAAATAGGTTTCTTTCTTACAATATAACGCATCAACATATCAAGTTTGACATTTCTCCAAGTCTCCAAAATTAAGATATCATGTAAACAAGGTTTTCAGACTTTGACCTTATGTGACCTCAAATAACGTTTGACGTCTACTGAAATTGATAGAGTTCTTTTGCCTATCATAACGCATCAACATATCAAGTTTAAAATCAATCCAAGTCTCCTACCTTGAGATATCGTATAAACAAGGTTTTCGGGGGTCTAACCCCCTGTCACCCAGATGATCACCCAAATTGATAAGGACCTTTCTTACATTATAACGCATCAAGATATCAAGTTTGAAATTAATCCAAGCTTTTTACCTTGAGATATCGTGTAAGTAAACAAGATTTTCGGGATTTGACCCCCTGTGACCCCAGATGACCTTTGATCTTTGATGGGGTATCTGTGTACTAAGTTTGAGAACTGTCAGATCATCCCTTCTTAAGATATCAAGAAACAAAGTGCCACAAACACACGCACACATACACACACAAACACAAACATACACACATACATACACACGCCATCATGAATGCATAGGTTTCTCTTTTCATCGAAACCAAAAATCGGATATTTACCATATGTGACACACCACATCATCAAGAGACACCAGAAGCTATATTGCTATTTTTATAAACTGTCTCGGTGAATTTCCATCTCCAATCAAAGCTCTTGGTTTTGAAATATTTTGTCTAAAAAGGACAACAAAGCTCAAGAAACTTGTGAAATGTTATCGGTTAGCTTGTTAGTTAGACAGAGCTTTACGGCCCAGTTTCCAACCTATTTGTTCAAGTCGAGCCGGCCACAGCTTTTTTCAGTTGTGGCTCACTGGCTTGTTTCTGGCTTGTTTTCACCACTCCATTGCTTATGCGGAGCATCACGCACAACGGCAACAGGTACCATTCATGTAAATTCGAAAGTGGACGAACGGTTTTGAGGAATTTGTAACAATGTACGTAATAATCCCGGGGGAAGCCCCCTCAAATTATTCTTTATTCATTCTGCTTAGCATCATAAGCGCGTATGCCTATTTGGTGTTTGTATGTTGAGTATAGCCTGAAGGGTAAGTATAAGAAGGGTAAGCATGAAAATGACCCTTTCAAAGTTCTCCTGCTTTAAAAATATGCTAGCATTAACGTTTTATTGTTTGGATGTGACGAAGGGGGAATGACGCAGAAGCCATTGGCGGAGCTAGAAATTTTGGTCAGAGGAGACAATTATGAATGCCTGCAGGGGTGCATTGAAGAAGGCTTTTAAAACATTAGAGGCTGTCGGCTGGGTTTTTTTTTTCGTTTAAGGGTCGGAGCGCCCTTTCACCACATGAACCCCCCCCTTGAAACGCCGATCGCAATTCCGCAATCCCTGAGAAAAAAGTATGTTATAGGACTTGTGAATTTGACTTGAATTTTAAGAAAAACAAAAAACCTTGTACAGTTATGCACCAATTTGACGAACCGAAATCTGTCGGCCAACGGTGTAACTGCTTGTAAAACACTACAATATTGCAATACGTGGTCAGCAGTAGGCTTTATACCCTGTACACTGACAACTTGAGCTGAAAACTGAGTGATTTATATTTCCGTTTCCCTCGCTCTCTGTGGCAACTCTCTGATATAGGGGAGCTCACACATCTAACTTTACAGACTTGAGCATTACATTTCTGGTACAGCGCCAGCTATCAAAGTTTAAAGTGGGGAAAGCCCCGTCAATCGCTGTAATTAGCTGAAGGGAAATCTGTATTCCAACAGTGTAACTGCTTGTAAATCACCTTTTCCAAAGTCCTCCCGACCAATATGCTAGCTTTAACATAGTTTTATTGTTTGGATGTGACGAAGGGGGAATGACGCAGAAGCCATTGGCGGAGCTAGAAATTTTGGTCAGAGGAGACAATTATGAATGCCTGCAGGGGTGCATTGAAGAAGTCTGTAAAAACATTTTTTCGTTTAAGGGTCGGGCGCCCTTTCACCACATAGACCCCCCCCCCTTGAAACGCCGATCGCAATTCCGCAATCCCTGAGAAAAAAGTATGTTATAGGACTTGTGAATTTAACTTGAATTTAGAGAAAAACATAACAAACCTTGTACAGTTGTGCACAACTGATTTGACGAAGGGAAATCTGTCGGCCAACAGTGTAACTTCTTGTAAAACACTGTAACATTGCAACATGTGGTCCAGCAGTAGGCTCTATACCCAGTTCATTGAAAACTTGAACTGAATACTGAGTGATATATATGTCCGTTCCCTCGCTCTCATTGCCAGACATCGGGGAGCTCACACATCTAACTTTACAGACTTGAACATTACATTTCTGGTACAGCGCCAGCTATCAAAGTGGGGAAAGCCCCGTCAACCACTGAATACCACACGTTCCACCGCGTATTTGCCTATATATTCAGTATAGGGAAGGCAGGCATAGAAACGTCCAATGCAACATTCTTTTACCTTTAAAAACATATGATATTTTAAGCATAGTTCTATTGTTTTGATGTGACGAGGGAGAGGGTGGATAAGGCAGCAACCGCTATAGTGGAGCTTGGGATTTCGGTTAGAGGGGGCAACAATGCCCGTAGGATGCGTTAAAGCAGACTGTCAAAACCCTTAAGGCTGCCTATGCTACAGGGAATTTTGTCCCGTTAATAGGTCGGAGCGGTCGGCCGGTCACCCTTCTCTCACCACATCGACCCCACCCCTTTGATCTGACAACACCGATCGCAATTTCCCAATCCTTGAGAGAACAGCATTTTATAAAAATTTGAATTTTACTTAAATTTTAAAGAAAAACTTCACAGACCTTGTAAAATGATGCACCAATTAGCTGAAGGGAAATCTGTGTTCCAACAGTGTAACTGCTTTTAAATCACTTTTTCCAAAGTCCTCCCGACCCTTTGGCAAAGGGCTGTTCGGCGAAACCAAACAATGAACTGCTGCCCAAAGTAGCTATACGTCCTCCAGGAAGTTGCAATAAGTCTACTGAAGGACACTTGACAACACTTGACCAACCTCACGACCCTCAGTGTAGAGGCTTGTAAATAACTGCAACAAGTGCTCCAGGAGTAGGCTATACGTCTTATTAATTGACAAATTGAACAGTGAATGTACATACTGTCTGTCACCTGATGGATTGCCTACTGCCCTCAGCTAGGTGTCATATTACTTCGTCATAGTTGTTACTACGGGGGCTTTAAAGTGCCATCTAGAAAAAATAGCTATTTAAAAAAAGTTGAATGTTATAGTTGATAAAAATGACCCTTTCAAAATTCTCCTACTTTTTAAAAATATGCTAGCTTTAACATAGTTTTATTGTTTGGATGTGACGAAGGGGGAATGACGCAGAAGCCATGGCGGAGCTAGAAATTTTGGTCAGAGGAGACAATTATGAATGCCTGCAGGGGTGCATTGAAGAAGTCTGTAAAAACATTTTTTCGTTTAAGGGTCGGGCGCCCTTTCACCACATAGACCCCCCCCCCCCTTTGAAACGCCGATCGCAATTCCGCAATCCCTGAGAGAAAAGTATGTTATAGGACTTGTGAATTTAACTTGAATTTAGAGAAAAACATAACAAACCTTGTACAGTTATGTACAACTGATTTGACGAAGGGAAATCTGTCGGCCAACAGTGTAACTTCTTGTAAAACACAATAACATTGCAACATGTGGTCCAGCAGTAGGCTCTATACCCAGTTCATTGAAAACTTGAACTGAATACTGAGTGATATATTTGTACGTTTCCTCGCTCTCATCACCAGACATCGGGAAGCTCACACATCTATCTCTACAGACCTTAACATTAGATTTCTGGTAGAGCGCCAGCTACCATTGTCAGTTTTTAAGTGGGAAGTCCTGTCATTATTCATTCTTTTGAACATCATACGTACGTACAAGCGTGCAGAGGCGGCATCAGAATTTCAACAGTGGGGGAGGGGGAAATGGGGAACACGAGAAACTGTTGGGGGCAAAAAAAAATCGGTCAAAGCTCACAATCGAGCGCGAAAAGCGAGTTATGTGGATGGGGTCCAGGGGGTACCTTAGAGACCCTCGTGGTATCCAGGGAAAAAGACCGGTGGGGTACAGGGGCAAAGACCACAGAAACTCCAAGGTCTTAGCATATTTCTGGGTCAAAAATTAAGTCTCAGGGATAGGTATATTCTGGTTCATATTCCATCATCCAATGCAATAAGTTCAAATCATTTAATGTAGTAGTCTTTCCTGCTGTTACCGTGTGATAGTGTAACCAAGCAAATGTCCTTGAAGTGAAATTTTATGTACATACATGCCTAATGTGGAATCTGTCTTATGGTAAAGAAAAAAGATAAACAATAATCAGTGACTGAGAGAGTGTTGCTGGCTTGTCTTCACCATAGAACCAATACTTTGAGAAAGTATTAGCTCAATGCTTTAATAGACACGGTTTTGAAGGCAGGAATAGCGTATGCAAACATCTAAATCAAAAGCTTACGCGTGATGACTGCACAGAGTGTATCAGTTTTGATCTGAAGCTAGTGGACCAGTGGGAAGCGCAGAAGTAGCCAGGCCCACTGGATAAGCTTGCTTTACCAGTGAAAAGTTTCAATGACAGAAAGTTTAAAAAATATGGGTTATATATTTTTTCTTTGAAAAATTTTGAATGGTTCAACCTGTTTTTTAGGATTATTTGAGAATCACTTTGCCTCGAAAACATCTGCCAGGACACTGCACTATAGGAGCTGAGGGGGGGTCAGGGAGCAAAGGTTCTGACTGCGGAGACAAATGAAATGCTCCCCAGGTCCTACCCTCCCATAGTGCCTCCACTGAACTTTCATTTAAAGAAATTGAACAAGGGTTACCGATTGCGGCATCTTCGGATGGCACAATGCCTATTACTTCCCTTTTCAACGACAAAGGGATTTTTTACATTCAGAGATGTTTTGATAACAACTACATCTTTCATTTTGAAAGGTTTACAACTAATTTTATTAACAATTTCGCGCTTACAAGTTACAAGGGAAAAATAGTTATTCTAAGAATCTGCAGAATTAGTGGTGATCTGGGATTAAAACCGAAAGTGTTCTTTCTATTTTACAAATCCCTGACTCGTGGCGTTTTTTTTTGTTTGTTTTTGAAGCTGTTAACAAATTCATATCTCCAATTTTTATTGGAAGTGCCAGGCTTATGTAAAAATTAACGGCTCAATTGATGACTAAATATGTCTGGACGATTGTGGAAAATTTTTAAGATATACCGGACCTCACTAAATGAAGCTAAAATTCGTTACTTCCAGAATAGATTTCTGCACTGGACTTTGGCAACCAAAGTTGATTGGTAGAGGCGATTCCCCGTTCTATCGTTTAGCCAAATTGAGGTAGATACCACGGGGGATTGCAATTTCAGCGGCTACTCTTTAATTGCGACGTCCAAATAAACGTTCGTTGTTAAGTTTTTTCGCAAGGCAAGATTATTTTTTTTTTTACAAAAACAAGATTTATCATGCGGATATAACTTCCTCCTGTACAATTTAAATAATTCTACTTTTTTACTGTAAACAAACAAACAAAATAAAAATCTTCCTCCTGTACAATTTAAGTAATTCTGCTTTTTTACTGTAAACAAACAAACAAAAACAAACAAAAGGAAAAAGCATTTTGAATATTTGTTGTTGTATTATATTTTGTCTTGGCAATTTGAAACTTTAGAATATGCCTAACATTTAAAAAAGGGTTCTAGGAGATGCGGTACCCTTAAGAATTTAGAAATCGAATTAATTGGCATTATTTTTATCTTTATCTGTATTACCTCTTCTTTGATATATCAATTTAACCACGTTCTTTTACTTAAATGAATGTGTAATATATTTACACGCTCAAAATAGTACATGTGTATTGAATGTTTTCATAAAAATCAGTAGCTGCAGTTTACTGTTCTGGTAACATCCACATTGCAATCGTTGTAAATAAATAAACATTCACACAAAAAGACAATAAAGATGAAAAAAAATTTAAAAAGCTTACTTCAAACGCTCCTTTTAGGAGTACGAGAGGCAAGAAGAGCATCTGAGGGAATCCCCTTCCTATGAGGCAAGCTCCAATAGGGACGGAACTTGATGCTACCGTCTAGTCCCGATCGCTGCTCGACTTTAACCAATTGTTTGAAAACTGGGCCGTAAAACTCCATCTAACTAAATAACCAATTCTGTTAGAACGCCAGCTAACAATTTCAGATTTAAGTGGGGGAAGACCCGTCATTATTCATTCTTTTGAACATCATACGTACGCGCGTACAGTCGCGGCAACAGAATTTTAAAAGTGGGGGAGGGGGAAATGGAGGACACGAGAAACTGTTGGGCGCAAAAAAAAATCGGCTAAAGCTCACAATCGAGCGCGAAGAGCAAGTTATGTGGATGGGGTTCAGGAGGACACCTTAGATCCCCTGGTGGGGTCCAGGGAAAAGGCCCGGTGGGGTACAGCGGCAAAGCCCACAGAAACTCCAAGGTTTTAGCATATTTCTGGGTCAAAAATGAAGTCTCAAGGATAGGAGCATTCTGGTTCATAATTAAGTCTCAAGGATAGGTATATTCTGGTTCATATTCCATCATCCAATGCAATGAATTCGAATGATTTATTGTATTAGTCTATACTGCTGTCACCATATATTTACATGTGATAGTGTACCTGGTGTAAGTGTCCTTGAAGTGAAATTTTATGTACAAGCCTAATGTGGAATCTTGAATTATAGTAAAGATAGCAATAATCAGTGACTGAGTGAGTGTTGTTGGCTTGGCCTTTTGGTTAAGATCATGTGTAGTATCTGTTCATTTCATCCAGTCTAGAATGGAGCCATACATAACAGACCAATAATGTAAATGGTCTGAAGGTCTTGAGGATGGTCAAGTGTTGTCCTCAAGTGGACGTATAGCTTCTTCGGGAAGCAGTTTCAAGTTTGGTTTGCCGAACGGCCCTTTGCCAGAGGGTCGGGAGGACTTTGGAAAAATTAGTGTTGGCTTGTTTTCACCATTGAGCTAATACTGTGAGAAAGGATTAGATCCATGCTTTAATAAGCATGATTCTGAAGGCAGGAATAGTGTATGTAAGCAGCTAAATTAAAAGCTTATGCGTGATGACTGCACAGAGTGTATCAATTTTGATCTGAGGCCAGTGATTCAGTGGGAAGCACAGAAAAAGCCACTGCACGAGGTTGCCTGCCAGTGAAAAGTTTTAATGGCAGGAAGTTTAAAAAATATTGCTTACATATTTTTACTTTGAAAACTTTTGAATGGTTCAACCTGTTTGTGGGATTATTTGTGAATCACTTTGCCTAGAAAACATCTGCCAGGACACTGTATATACTTTTGGAGCTGACTGGAGGGGGGGGGGCGGGGGCCGAGAGCAAATGTTTTCACTGCGGAGACAAATGCTCCCCTTGCTCCACTCCCTGATGGTGCTGCCACTGACCTTTCCTTGAGAAATGTGCAAGGTTTACCGACTATGATATCTTCGGAAGGCACAATGCCTACATTTACTTCCGTTTTCACTACAAAAGGTTTTTCTTATATTCAGAAATGTTTTGATGACAACTACATATTTTACTTTGAAAGGTTCACATTTAATTTTATTTACAATTTCGCGTTTACAAGTTACAAGGAAAAAAATGCTATTTTAAGAATCTGCATAATTAGTGGTGATCTGGGATAAAAAACCGAAATATTCATTAAGTGTTCTTTTTACTTTACAAAGCCCTGACTCGTATAGCGTTTTTGTTTGCTTGTTTGTTTTTTTTAAGCGGTTAACAAATTTATATCTCCAAATTCTTTTGAAAGTGCTAGGCTTATGTGAAAATTAACGGCTCAATTGATGACTTAATATGTCTAGACGATTGAGGAAAATTTTTAAGATATACCGGACCTCGCCGCTTAATGAAGCTAAAATTCGTTACTTCCAGAATAGATTTCTGCACTGCACTTTGGAGTAGTAGTAGTTGATTGTAGTAGATTGGTAGAGGCGTTTCACCGTTCTGTCGTTATCGCTTAGCCAAATTGAGGTAGATACCGCGGGGGATTGCAATTTCAGCGGCTACTCTTTAATTGCGACGTCCAAATGAACGTTCATTGTTAAGTTTTCTTCGCAAGGCAAGATTTTTTTTTACAAAAACGAGATTTATCATGCGGATATAACTTCCTCCTGTACAATTTAAATAATTCTGTTTTTTACTGTAAACAAACAAACAAAAAAACAAACAAAATGCAAAACTTCCTCCTGTACAATTTAAGTTATTCTGCTTTTTTACTGTAAACAAACAAACAAACAAATTGAAAAAGTTCCTCCTGAACAATTTAAGTAGTTCTCCTTTTTTACTGTAAACAAACAAACAAACATACAAACAAGATGAAAAACTTTCTCCTGTGCAATTTAAGTAATTCTGCTATTTTACTGTAAACAAACAAACAAAAACAACCAATAGGAAAAAAAACGTTTTGAATATTTGTTGTATCATATTTTTTCTGGGCAATTTGAAACTTTAGAATATGCCTAACATTTAAAAAAGGGTTCCAGGAGATGCGGTACCCTTTAGAATTTAGAAATCGAATTTATTGGCATTATTTTTTATCTTTATCTGTATTACGTCTTCTTTGAAATAATCATTTCATCACATTCTTTTACTGAAACTAATGTTTAATATATTTACACGCTCAAAATAGTACATGTGCATTGAATGTTTTCATAAAAATCAGTAGCTGCAGTTTATAAGTGTTCTCGTAACATCCACATTGCAATCGTTGTAAATAAATTAACATTCACACAAAAAGACAATAAAGATGAAAAAAAAAACTTAAAAAGCTTACTTCAAACGCTCCTTTTAGGAGTACGAGAGGCAAGAAGAGCATCTGAGGGAATCCCCTTCCTATGAGGCATGCTCCAATAGGGACGGAACTTGAAGCTACCGTCTAGTCCCGATCGCTGCTCGACTTTAACCAATTGGTTGAAAACTGGGCCCTTAAACTCCATCTAACTAAATAACCAACTCATGAGAATTTCGTTGTGTTGCAAAAGTGAACAATTTGGGTGCAGCTTAGACAAAATATCACTGCGAATGTTTCCTTTCAAGGCCAAATTTTTATCCTTAGTTGGTCAAAATCCAGCTGATGTGCAATGTTTAACAAGGAATTTCTTAATTGGCTGTTGTTTTTGTATTGTATCACATTAGGGTTAGGGTGTCCTTTGTTAGGGTTAGGGATTAGGTTAGGGGTTAGCGATATCGTTAGCCAGTTATAGGAAATGTATTGTTAAACAGTGCGCATAGGCCCTGAAGACTTCTTTATAAAGGTGGGTCTCAGTAACTTAATATTCGACAAATTAATGCTGTCAACAATCGATAGCAGTTACGAATTAACTCTGCCTTGAAAGAGACATGAATTTGAATATGGGAGGGGAATCAGCAACCTAAGTAGCTTCTCTATTGTTCCGCTTCCCTGTACTAGACTGGCACTCTTTCCATTTGGCTACCCCCCTTCATCGGTTGAGCTGATCAGAGACACTTTCGTACGCTCCGTTGAGAGGGGAAAGGTGTTAATTTTAGAACTGTTTCAAATGAACAAGTGAAAATACCAAAACCGCTTTTAAAAGAGATGATTCGAGGCCACTTTAGGTGCCAAGACAAGATGGTACAATAATATTTCAGTAGTTTAATGTTAGACATTTGCTACGATGTTAATTTATTAACTGGCTGTCTCTATACTTCAATCAAATATGATTGATTCATGCATTGAAACAGTTTTACTGCAAGATATTGAATCAAATACGTGCTTGCTATATTCGTCGAGTCCGAGTAAAATAAGAAGGGCAATCTTCTCTACCTCCAGAACTGTGTGCCATCCAGTTCATTCTCTCTTCTAGTCCAGTATACACCTGCTGGCACCCATGCTGTAGTCATCTCAGTTTTTTTTTTTTATATATTTGGATTTTGTCATCTTCACTCTTTATTCATTGACCTATGACCTACCCCTTAAAAATATTTTTAACATGAAAGGAGAACCGCATATACATGCCAGCGCCTAGCCGGGGAGATGGGGGGGGGGGCGGTGTTGATGGCACCACGAAAAAAGCTTGAAAAAAGAAAAACAGTAGCGCAATGGCAAAAAATTTATCACTGTAAGATCTTTGCATGTGTGCATATGAGGCACAAATATTAAACCAGTCACGGAACTCTTCCAGCTCTCTGCACCGATTCGCATCTGGATACTTTAAACTTCCAATTCTTTCGGCCAAAGGGGGAGATGACACCCTTCCCCGTCGACTCCTCTCCCATGTCACACTCCACACCCCTCTCATAACATAATCCTGGCTACGTACATGCATACTAAAAGTTTGGTAAGTTACAATGATAATGGACTGGTTTAAATAATTATCTAATATCGTGATGAAAACTATGACGAATAATTCCGAGTTGTGATTCTGATATATGAAAATACATGTGCAATTGCGTAGTAAAAAAATTTCATTTAATACAAATGAATAGAGAATAGCACAACTTAATGTCTCAAGAAAAAACGATGAAGAGTACATAACGTGAGAAGATTCCCTATTCCATTCCCCAATACACCATTTAGATAGACGCTGAAATGAGCAATCAGAGTTTGTTTTCACATTTTTTTTCACAACTAATTCTGCATCACATTTGTACATTAACTTAAATCTAACAAAATATGGTCCGTGATCACGGTCTAACGATCTTTCTTTGTTACAGTGTAGTAGAGGCTATCTACTTTTTAATCTGTGTAGATTTTTGGTACCCGACAAGTTTCCTTTCAACATTAATTAACGTAAAATTAATGTTTCTTTTAACCAAAAGGACGTCTTCAATGTTTTTATATTCTGGTAAACATACGATTTAAATAAGGAAAACGAAGTGCTTGAACAAAAGGCTAAATCATCTCTGCCACACTCTGATTGCCCCTTTAAATTCAGAAGTTCAAGTTGTACAGACATATACAAAAGGACGAACTATGAGCCTTTTTAGTTTTTCTCTATATCATTTCATGCTAAGACCAAACACCACGCATACCAAGCCTCTTATTGACTGTCAACCAGGCTGTTTTCAAGTAATTTTCTTTTAATAATTTTTCAGTACACAGAATGACTATATATATGTATATACACTTTGTGGGAAAAGGGGTTAATAAGGAGGAATATTTGGAAAACTGAAATTTTATTAGACTTAAGGCACTTTAACGGTTTACATTCCTAGCAATATATCATTCAAATATGTTTTTCTTTGGCGCGAACTCTATAAGAGCCTTATTAAAGCATATAGGTTTATACGTAATTAAAAACATGTACAAATTAAAAGCAAATTGAATGTGATCGTTATATCTAAGATAGTACTGTGGAAATAAATTTGGTTTCAAAAGCAACAGTAAAATTTGAAAGAAATGTATTTTGCTGACATTTCCTGAAAGTCATTAACTAACCGGGATACCACTACATTTTAAAAAATGTCCACGTAATAGTTGACTCATCTATGGAAAAACCTCATACCTCATCACTCGAAAAAAACATCACCACTTGTTGCAACATTTTAAATTGTACCTTCTGCATGATGTACGGGATGGTGATGGTATATATGTGCCCATGTGATTTCAGAAAAGGCTAAAATAACTCCAATAATCAACATTGTTGATGTTTTCTTCCAAAACGTCTCGCGAGAATTTAAAATGAAAAGCTGCAGTTCTTTGAGAATGTCCTGCAGTTAGAAAATTAATCATGCTTCAAACACTATGGAATCCCCGTGGCGACACCATTAACAAGGAAGCCAAAATTTATTCCATAATTTTCCTTTTCGAGTCATGGGCAGATGAACACCTGAATCTACTCTCAAATGGAGATACCGCCTATAGGGAAAACGGGACCCTTCAAGACTGCCTCAGGCGGTGATGGGGTAACTACAAGGACGGCCGGTCTGTACACCGTCAAGAAATGTTTTGCGTGTTTTGTTCGGATTGACAGATCCGGTGATTCTTCCGTTTCGGACGTGATATTTCTTTAGTTTTTGTCTTATATACAAAGTGATACTGACGCGGTCATCTTATTTCATTATGAGTGGAGCATAGTATGGTTTTTTTTTATCAAGATTTAGTATGCTTTGTAAGAACCTTCTGGTTTGATCTATGGCGGTACCCACGCCGCCCCTGTTCATTCGTGAGTCGTTGTTTGGCCTATTCCATTGCTTATGCAGAGCATCAGGCACAACTCCAGTCAAGGTGATTTGGTTGGCATATTCAAGTTCACTTGATAATGTTTTATACTTTTGCACCAATCAGCTGCACTCATAGTACTGAAAATGTACGTTGAAAAATGAAAGTCTTATTATATATTCGTTGGTGCTGACGCTGAGATGTCACTCCATGGTATCATTAGGATCAGCAATGTTGTAGTGTCACCGTTGTCATCGATAAAGTGCCCTGATATCACCGTTACAGAATTGGATGACATTTGAGCTGGTACTTGACCTAGAACAGAAAGGCCATGCAGTTCTTCTATGTGGTGAGCTAGGTGCAGTGAGCCCTCTAAATGTTTTAAGGTATTTAAGAATACATGAAATGCCCTACTTCCTCTTTGTTTAATCATTCGAATAAATTTGACCACTTTCAAAGAGCTGATTGGTTCTGCGTTGAGGAAGTCTACATCATCTCCACCTAAGAGGTGTTCAGCGATCAGCGAAGGGAAGCAACGGTGTACTTCAAGGTCTTGACATAGCATTGGTAGGGCCATGTCTAAGGCACGTCTCTGGTCCCAGGTCATGGACATGGTGCAGACTGTAACAAAACAGAGAATAACTCTGATCAGAGACAAGCTATGGAAGGAGGGAGCTTGGTCTTTCCTTACCAGACTCGTAACCAGATTTGGAAATCAGGAGACCAAGTTAAACTGAAAGTAAGCCAATAGTAATCCAGTGCAGTTTCAAATCGCAGAGTTATAACGAGTCACCCAAGTCTGCAGTCGAGAAGTAGAGTCATTTGCTAGTTATTATGCGACTTGAGTCAAGTCAGGGACTCGAGTCATTGTATTATGTCTATGAGGAAATTTAAGAATCATTTTCTGATCGAAATCGGTGACTGGAGTCATGACTCTTTACAACTCAAAATGACACTTGTTTTTTTTTTAAACCACGGACACTAGATACAACTTAGTTTATTCAGGCAAATTTTCCCACATTGTCCAGATAAAGTAAACACAACACTTGGAACTTGGCTCTTGGACTCTTGGAGGGTTTGGCAAATTATGTTATTCCACACAGCAGGGACCAAGTTATGGAGCATGGTTTACGGCCTTTCAATTATCCTTCTGAGTCGAGTAACATTACATTCATGTCCCCACACCGTTTATGAAACGACACTCTATAAACATTTAGTCAAATTGGGGGCACGAACCGAAAACTTGTCAAATATTTGGAAAAGATTCGTTTCAAAATTGACTAGAAATGGTTAAAAACTGAAACTATTCGTTTGCTTTATGAGTCGAAACTACTACAAGATTTGGCAAGATTCCGGGTCGTGTCCTAATTGATTAGATTCCATTCAAATTTGACTAGAAATGTTTTAGAGTGCGGAAAGTCCACCAAATTGTGGTTGCCCAAAAAAGTGCAAATGTGTCGTTTGTACTGTAGTTCTCTTTCAAGTAAAGCTTATACATTTCTACGTTTATTGTATGCTAAGTCATCCAGATGTGTAGATGTTAAATAGTACGAAAGTAAAAGACTTCGCAGAATGATATAAAATGAAATATGAGTGGGTAGAGGGAGTACTACGGGGGTAAATCTGTAAGTCAAAATTTTTTCCTATTTACATTTTTTGTTAAGGTTTAAATTCATAGTAAAATACGGATTTTTTCCTTTTCTAGAGGCAGCATACGAAACCCTCATCCTATCACTTCTTTCGACAAAGGTATTTGTAACATCTAAATGCAGGGGTGATTGAAAAATGAAGGGTATTTCTAAGCTTACTTCAAAGGTCCGTAGCTAAGGGCAAGGGCTTCACCCTGAAAACTTCGGCCCACAGAGAGTTTGAAGTTTGCCATTAAAATAAGATATTGTTACAGATTTGGTCGGCTTAATCAATTCAATTTTCTGCCCGGAAAAACCGCCAGTACCTTGAAGATTCCAAACTTTGGCAGTTTGGTGGTCAAATGTAGGTTGCGAAACCTCTATAAGTTAGATGATGTGTTATGACTAAGTTTCTATCCAATTGGTTTAAAGTCGGGCCAGTCACGTCCCTTTTTGTAGTTGGGGCTAACTGCCTTGTTGTCCCTATACTCCATTGCTTATGCTAGGCACCAGGTATACAATGTCAGTAGGTTCCGATTTCAAAGTCCACGGTAAAACCCGGCCAGGATTAGAACTTCCAACCTCACCGGCCCAACCTTACCTTCTAAATCGTCCATCTAAATGTAACAATTAAAAGCAGTTTGTTATTCAAGTTGACATGTAACAAATTTAACGTTCTGAGGGTCAGGAACTTGCCACGATGAGTCATTTGGCTCATCGAGGACCCTATGCCAGATTGCGCGTTCTCTTTTCGACTAGTGCTCAGAGATTCACGAGAGAGGCGAGTACTAATTGCTCCCAATTCCGCCATTTAACGTCCCCATCCGACGGACATGAGCATATCCCCAGTCTTTAGCCACTTTCCCAACAGCTGGGTGGGATCAGGGAGCAGACAATGGCAGCTTCCTGGTGGGATGGAGGTTACTTGTTCTGCACCACTCCTCAACAGCTGAACAGAGCAATCGAACAAATTCCTTGAGGCGGCCCATTGAGTTGGTTCATGAAATTCCACAAATTTTTCCAAACCGTTCAGTTTTCTTCACATATCAATGACAAATGGTCAATCTTAGACAATCTCCATATCCTACATACAAATAACTGTTTTATGAGTGAGTACTTAATGGTTCGATTCGGTTTTCAAAAATTTGTGACCAGACACTTTTTGGTTTCCCGAAAGGGAAATCCTTTGGACTCATGCAGACAACACTTTTGCAAAACATGTGTAGGATCGTGCATTTTAGTGTTGGCACAAGCTATGATTTGTAAGCTCAACGATTGAAAATTATTTCTTTGTTTCGCCTTGTTTTCAGCAGAATAGTACCAAGCCAAAGCCTGTCTTCATTTTGGATCATCAAGGTCGTTGTTGCTAGGGTAGATCATTGTTAAAAAGGGACAGCTGTGTGAATGGCATTGCTGGACACCAAAAATATATTGCAATGTGTGGCTTTTTGTTCCTTTTTGAAAGAATACTGTGACTTTCATCGGGTATATTTATAATTTTTGATTGCATAATTGCGTAAACATCAAATTTCGTCTCGAAAATATGTCCACATGGGGCCCTCAGAAATATGTGTACCCTCTGTAAAATGTAGAAATCTTTATAAAGCTTTGTTTCGCTAAGCGGTTGTACATTAATTGACAGCAAGGCATAGTCAAATATTGTCATGTTTTTACAAAGTGACCGACATATATACATCAGGACTTTGTCAACATTTTTGCTTAGAATTATAATTTTACTATCCGTTATCCATGGTAAATGTACTTTGATGTTCTAGCTAAGAATTGTGAGGTATTTTTTAGTTCAAGATACATCCTCCTCCCTATTATTTAAGTGGAAGCCATTGTACCGTCTAAAAGGTCACACTTCGGGCCGGCTTTTCGACCGCAGTTACGTAATAGCATGCACAATGCATGCATCCGGGTCAGTTAGTGGTTGTGACCTTATATCAACAGAAAGCAAAGTAAAATATTGTCGTGTTTCTTGCATGGAGGCTAACATTTATTTTGATTTGTACATCAATACTTCCACAAAAATTTTGTTCAATTATTTTTAAAGCTTTGCCTTCCATTTGGAAACTTCAACGATACCTTTGGTACAAATTGTTAGGGACTTTTTGGCCAAGATACACTCTCTACTCCCTATGATTAAGTAGAAGACACTGGACCTCCTTAAAGGTCACGTATCCGGACAAACTTTCTATTCTTTATCGCAGTGAAAACACAGGCGTGACTTTCATTGAATCATTTCGTCGCGTCACTTTAACCATGGAAGTACTCTGGATCGGGTTACTGAGTCTCACTCGCTATTTTCACAACCTAAAGTTAGACCCGAAGAAAAACTTTGCAATTAGGCTACTTTGTTTAACAAACTGTTTGTTGTTTGAATCTCCGCGTCAATGTCAAGGGAAAACACATGTTTTCATGCAAAA
The DNA here is from genome assembly GCA_037179385.1 of Holothuria scabra. NCBI lineage: Eukaryota > Metazoa > Echinodermata > Holothuroidea > Aspidochirotida > Holothuriidae > Holothuria > Holothuria scabra. The sequence goes on from CM074180.1 coordinate 46,836,656, forward strand.
ACCTGTGATAACCCCTGGAAAAAAACATGTGAAAACCTGCAAATTTGGAACTAATTGCCTCACCTGTTTTTGTGAGGGTTCCATTGAACTATGAAAATTATACCATTGTATTTTCTTATGATTTTCTTGCCAACCACATTTTGCAAGTATTTAAAGCCGTCTTTTTTCATCACCTTGCAAACCAGAACCTTTCTTTGTATTACTGATGGTTTTTTCATGTCTCACAAGTAATATGACAATATAATTAGATATTGTAATTCATGCGTCTTTCATTTCTGCCCCCTGATTTGTACTTCAATTTCATGTATTTCCGAAGTATTACCAAAAAATCACATTTCAGGTTCAATAACTCTGAAGATATTAACTTCAACCAGCCCAAATATTACAGATTATTTAACTGTTCATTTGTTTTCTTTAAACAACACCACAAAGCCAAGTTCAGCCGAACTCACAAAAACTGACTGCAAACAGTGGGCCATCAAAGCTTATCTACACCTTAAATTCATTCAGTAGTTATGACCGCAAACTTCGCTCTTGGCCTGTAATTTATCAAGTATATCTCTTCTACCCTCCCCTGAACACATCCCTTGAAGGCTATTTTGGACTGCCCACATCTGAAGAAATATTTCTCCCTTCCCTCGGGAAACTTCTCATACTTAGGTTTTGACTCAAATTGTGCACAAACCGTTGCAAGTCAGGACATTACAAAATTCAAAATTTTAGCTTTTCCCTTCATTATTAGATATGAAACTTGACTTATTGTGCTACCTATAAGCATTGTCATGCTGCAGTGACCCTTCAACTCTCTCATTAAGTTATTGATATCAACTCAATGAGCCCCTTTAATTCGACAACTTCTTGAGTCGGACAACTTCCTGAAAAGGACGATCAAATACCCAATCTTGTAATTCACCAATTTTTAAATTAAACCCTCTAAGCATCACTGTGAACAGCTACGCTGAACAAGCTATTTTTTTAGACCGTGCAGGAAAATTTCCATTGTGGTTCCAGCGCGGGATTTGATCCGGGGACCTTCAGCATTCAAGGCAGTACGCTCAACCACCGAACCAACTCCACCCACCCAAAACTGAAACGATGATAGACATTGAACAGTTGAAGGGGTCTCAAAAGGTTTTCTTTATCCTATATTTAAAAAGTGGTAACCTGCTGTAGAATTGTTAACTTCGAAAATATTCTGCCTATTTCAATCTCCAACAATATTGTCAGTTGCCCCCACCCTCAGGCTGCCTACCCCAAAACTCACAAGTAAACAAAAATGAAAGGGTAAGACGAAGAGCAACAAACCATGAACAGACAAGCAATAGACCACAAATGAATGGTAACATGAAAGGTAAAATTGTCCTTTGTACTTTAAAATACTCAGGAACTAACTTCTAAAGTATTTCTTTAGTATTTAGAGGCTACTACCTTCTCACTTCATGTTAACCTGTTTACATTGGCATTTGAGGAAACTTCAGCTGAGACGATATCCTTTTACATAAAATACAGTCATGCTAAAAATCGTTTCAACTTCCCTGCCAAGTCACCAGAACCTGAACATAGAACGAACAACGGTGAAGGTTATTGCGAAATGTACTAGTTTTCATTGAAGCAATGACCTTTAAACAACTGAATACGAAACCTTTACTGAAAATTATCCAGGGGTGAATACAAGCATGGAGGTTCGCACTTCAATGCGCATGTCACACTGTTTACTCCAATCACTGAGCTATATTACTAAGCATATAGTTTTCGTTAGCATTTGATGTATTACCGTACTGTTTGCTCAAATCACGAACGTATATCCCTGATCATGTGGTTCAGTGACGGAAACGATGATGACATGACGTATGATACGTCATGAGTGGACTGGATAATCAAGGACCGAAAGACTGAAAGAAGAACCGTGATCTTTAATTAATTGGTCAAAGAAGTTAAAATTTGCCATTGAACCGGGGAGGGAATGTTATATTGATTAAAAAGGCCTGTGCAGAACATCGATTTAGTTGTTTATAAAAGAATATATACAAAATCAACGGAATGTATTAATTACCTTTTTCTTTTGTGAGTGTAGAACTTGCTCCCGTATGTAGCGTTTAAAGAGAAATGTTTAAGGCAGTTAGAGATGGGTGAGTGAGTCGTCTGTGTGGATTGCTCAGCGCGTTTCCTTTGTAATTAACTCTTGTTTAACAGTGGCGCATACAGACGGGACGCAGATGCCCCTTAATGGTGACTGGGATCACCAGAGGCCAAAAAAGTGAATTTCTGTTAGTAGATGTAACAGAAAAGGTTAGTGACTGTTACATTAACCAAAATAATTGGAAAGGGCCAAAGGTCAGAAAGTAATGTTTATTGATATCTCGCCAATGAAACCTTTAGAGGGGTGGTGTAATGGAGATCTGTGTTCTTCAAAGTGAAGTGAATGTGATCACGTACCTTGACCTCACTTGACCTCATTTGACCTTTTGATCTTTATGACATTTTGCGACCTATGGATTTGTCTTGTTCAGAAGAATCAAAAAAAAAAAAAAAAGAATTACACTACCCTCCTACAATGTTCCTAACTCGGGTTATAGGCATTAAGTGACAGGTTAGTTAGTGTGTAGGTTACATGCATTGGAATACGAAGTATGCAGCGCGATAACTCAGTAACCAAGTAACATATAGAATGGCGTAATGGAAATTTTGTTCGTCAAAGTAAAGTGCACATGTTGACCTAATTTGACCTCACTTGACCTTTTGACCTTTGCGACTTTTTTGTGACCCCTGGATTTGTCTAGTAGAGACGAACAAGGCAACCTGATAAGCCTACACTACCCTCCTACGTTTATAACTTGAGTTATTGACATTTCAGTGAAAAGTTAGTGGTGTGTATGTGTGCGTGTTATATGCACTGGAACGCGAGACATATGGTGAGATAACTCAATAACCAAGTGATGTTGGGAAGTCATGAACACTCGTGTTCATGTAAAATGCACATATTGACCTACTTTGACCTTATTTGACCTTTTGATCTTTGTGCCTTCTTTGTAAGGTCTGGATTTGAACTTTTGAGAAGGGCCAAAAAGGCAGTTATACCTACCGTCCTAAACTGCCCCAAACTAAACTGTGTAACAGAAAATTCCCTGCTAACTCTGTCAGCCCAATTAAAGACGTAAAGAAACTAAAAATGAAGTTGAAATTAAAGGCTATTTCTCTTTACCTTTAGCTGTTTAGTCAGTTTGAAACGTATATTTTGAAGTTAGAAATATTGACCTTCCGCCAAACGCCAAACATCACCATGGAAAATCACAATTTTGAAGTTGCCTCAGAAGAAAAAGGCGCAGATCCAACATGAAATACGGTATCATATTAGATCCAACAAGAGTCGCCTCCGTCAGCTGTCAATTTTTGCAATGCAAGTGAGGAATGAAAGTGGGCACTGCAGATCACTGACTTAATATACTTTACAGTGAAACACGAAACAGTCAATATCCGTCGCAAAGTAGCGCATAGAAAGCAGTGATTGACAGTCTGTATGGCAACCGAACGATACCAACGTGAAGAAGCTCCTCCCACCGGAGTCCTGTAACAGTAATCTACTGCCGGTGTAATGAAACTTGCTCGCGCTGTAACAATCATAGGCTACTACGTGAACAAATTATCAACCCTACTGCAGTCCGAGGGAGATTACATAATTATTATGCTAGGCTGTATGAAGATCGGCTTATCGAGTTGATATCGATAACGGTCAGTCACTACCACATGATAATGCTTAAAGTTAGCATAATGAGAAGGAGTTCCATATATTTAAGTTGCGGAAAAAAGTTCAAATTTTAACTTTTATGGTGTCCTGACACTTACAGTTTTGTGCATAATTTGAAAAAGTGTCTGGTGACGAATTTTTGAAAGTCGAATTGATTCTTTAACACTCAATCATAAACAAGTTATTTGGATGGGTAGGATATGGGGATTGTCTAAGTTTGACCATTTGTGATTGGTATGTGAAGCGGAAAACTTAAGAGCTTTCAAAAAATTTGCTTCATTTCATGAACCAACTCAATAAGTCGCTTTAAGAAGCTCATCAAAAGTGATGATTTCATAGAAAAATCGTGAACCCATATCATGTTTGTTACGCCGATAATGATCACTCAACAACTGTTGAGTAAAACTCGGCCGGGGCGGGAAGCTCCCCGTGCTGACCAAGGGGCCTTGGGGGCTGAAGGAGGCCTGACGTTTCGACTTGAAAACGAAATCCTCGTAAAGAGTTATTGGCAAAACTGCTGGAATTATAGGTTTGTTCGTTTTCCTCCTATCAAATACGATAAGAGTGACTTTATCCCCCCGGTCAAACGTCTTGTCTCCCGCTTGCCACAGACTGGAAGGACTATAATTATCTGATTAAGGCAATAAACGTGTATGATATGAAAAATATCGGTGGGTAAGAAGTAAGAAGTGTTATAGACACAACCGAAAAGGCAACACAAACTCGTTTATCTCTGACATTCCAGTTAGAGCATTAAATAAACTTAAGCAACTAAAAGATGAAGTTGAAATTAAAGGCTACTTCACTTTACCTTTAGTCAGTTTGAAATATATATGTTGAAGTTAGAAATAAACCTTCCTCCGTACATCAATTAGAAAATCACAATTTTGAAGTGTCCTTATCCGTAACCTGAGACGAAAAACGCGCAGATCCAGCATGAAATACGGTATCCTAGATCCAAATAGAGCCTTCATCAGCTGATAAGTTTTGCAATGTGGGTGAGAAAATAAACGTGGGCACTGCAGATCACTGACTGAGTATACGGTATTATAACTCCCTGATTATATTAGAACAGTCAAAATCCGTCGCAAAGTATCGCATACAGAGGGCATGCCTAATCACAACTGGGAAGGAGGGCGTTCTTCAATTACGCACACTGTTTTTATTTTTGATCGACAGTCTGTATATGACAACCGAATGATACCAACGTGAAGAAGCTCCTCCCACGACAGGGAGTTCCCCGGTCGGCACTCATTGTAAGTTAGGTAGCTGAGTTGATACTAGCAGCGTTTAGAAACCTACATTGTGGCTTCTGTTCTATTCAGCCAGTCTAGAGCAGGACCACACATGTTTGCCCATTTGAAGGGCGTACTTGTCCATTTGGGACGTTTAGCTCCTTAAGGGAGCAGAACTCCTCCGGGAGTAATCATTTGGTTTTCGCCCCTTGGCTCTTCGCCAGAGAGTCGAGGGACTTTAAGAAAAAAAAACCTACATTGTATAAACTTGCACGTGCTGTTAACGTAAGCATATACTACTACGTGAACGAGCTACCAACTCCATGTTACTGACTGAGAGAGATTACATATATTATGTTATACGAAGGTCATTACAGTGTACTGTCACGGGTTCATTGAGTTGATATTGGTAACGTTCACTACCACAAGAGAATGCTTAAAGTTAGCATTATCAGTCGGAATTCCATATCCAATAGTTGCAGAAATATTCAAATTTTGACTTTTGTGATGTCCTGACTTGTACGATTTTGCGCATAATTTGAAAAAAGTGTCTGGTGACGAATTTTTGAAAACCGACTTGACCCTTTAATTACTCAATCATAAAAAAGTTATTTGTGTGAGTAAGGATATGGGGATTGTCTAAGTTTGACCATTTACCATTGGTATGTGCAGAGAACTTAATAGCTTTGGGAAAATTTGCTTGATTTCGTGAACCAACTCAATAAGCGGCTTTAAGAAGCTCATCTTTTCAAAAGTGGTTTATGATTCATAGAAAAATCGTGAACCCATACCATGTTTATTATACCGATAATAATCACTCAACAACTGTTGAGTAAAAATCGGCCTATGGAGGGGCGGCAGGCTCCCTGTGCTGACCAAGGGACCTTGGGGGTTGAAGGAGGCCTGACGTTGCGGCTTGAAAACGAAATTCTCGTAAGAAGTTATTGGCAAAACTGCTGGAATGTTAGGCTAGTTTCGTTTTCCTCCTATCAAAAACGATAAAGGTGACCTCTTCCATATCTAAAAAAAAAACGCCAAGATCCAAGGTGAAATACAAAACTACTACTTAATCCAGGCTGAGCCTCGGTCAGTTCTCAACTTTTGCAATGTGTTTGTACATTTTTTAATTTATTATGCTATAAAACGTTACAGTTCTGCATGTATTTTTGAAATGATTTGATAATTTTAGGAAACGCCGCCGCATACTAATTAATAAGTTTCATTGAGGTTTTGGGTGACACGTCTAGAGATATTTCAATCTTATATTTTAATGATTTCCCTCTTATCTGAAGGTATTAGAAAAGAGCCGAATATTATGCGTTTTGAAGGAGGAAGGGGCTCGTTTGATATGCCCTATCACCTCTTATATTTGGTTAACATTTCCGGGTCTGCCATAATTTTGTGTCTTCAAATAGTATGGAGAATAGGTAAGCTTTTATTCTGAGTGTATGATGGCACAAACTGTGAAGGAACCAGGGGGAGGGAATGTGCAAGATTGCCCCCAGTCAAACTCCTTGTCTCCCGCTTGCCACAGACTGGAAGGACTATAATTATCTGATTAAGGCAATAAACGTGTACAGTGTTCGAAATTAGCGCTCGCCCAGTCGCCGGTTTGCAACAGAAAACAGCCTCGGGCGAGTGAAGAACCCTTCCCCTGTAGCCCGACGGGCGACTAAAGAAATGTAACCAATTACCACAGGTGTAGGACCTTTACCCAAAGTACTATCAGACTTTTAACCAAAAGTTTTTACACTAAGTCCAGACCCCGTCGGACCTAGACTCCCAGAGCATGAATGAAATTGAATATCACTTTTCTTATCAAGAAAATTTATTTAAACACGTGACGATTATGTCACCGGCTGTTCGAATTACTCGGTCTCTGATACACAATAAAAGTGCAGGCAATGCAGTGAAATAAATACATTTGGCCAGCCTACTTCCATGTCTCTACATTTGTAATCGAATATCCGCGTAAGTTTGGCATTGATTCAAAATCCTACCCCGTATGCTGTAAAAAGTCCCTCTTCAAAAATCCCTCTTCAAAATTCCCCCTTCGAAAGTGGAACCTCCAAAGTTTGTGATTTAGCCAATCAGCCAGCGCGACATGGACTATGCCAGGCCTGGTCTATGGGAATTTAGTGTAGCGATACGCCCCGTATGTGCCGAGTCAGTACAACTTTGTAACTGACTTTGTGTGCTGCAGTCTGTTTCGGAATCTCACTGATCGAGCAATCGGAAGAATTCGCGAATTTGTGTGACGGCGAAAATATTTCGTTCCGGGCTCGCAAGTTATTTATAAATCCTACGAGACTTGAGTCTTATTCGATTCATCATACAATAATTGTCACAACGACGAAGATCTGGGTATTGGCGCATGGTTTTATTTACTCATTGACTTTATTGGCATAGAGGTAAAACAGCTCTGCGCCGCTCGCAGGAAAATATTTCCGATTCATGGATGTCCGCAGGATTTTTTACAAGGGGGGCAAGGTCATTCATGGATGATTGAATTGTGTACACTATCTAAGCGGAGAGCCACCATCGGTTGGCGCGGAGCGTACAAGAAACTTGGGCCTTGCAAACCCTCCAGATGGCCGGAAACGACACTCGACGAGTGTTCTAAGCTGCATGTCTAGCCCTGAAACAGGAATTTCATGTCTGTAATTTTTAGTTTTCTAGAATTTCCAGTGTAAAAAATTGTTGAAGGGAAATCTGCCTCTCGGTCACGGCCGCGCACGCCTATGCACGATAAAACTTACAACTGTAAAACAGCCTATACAGCCCTATGTCCGTTATCTAATTATAAATCATACCCCCCCCCATATTCACCTTGTATATCCCAGTTACACCCGTGCGTTCCCACTTGAGATCAGCACGGGACCAAACCAAGACAAACGCATTCATCAATAGTTGGATGCAATATGCACACTACATACCTGACAACTAGGCTAGTACAATTTTGGCATAGTTTTTACAATTACAAATTTCCAATAGATATCACGAATGATGGTCCCTAAATTACGATTTCACTATTCAGCATACCATCTTCTCTTTTCCTATTCCTGGTCAAATGTCCGCATATTTCACGAGGAAAAACTGACGCTGTGAGTGAAGATATTTTGATGATTTATTTTTAATTTTTTTTAACTTTAATTTTTAATTAATTTTTTCACAAGTTTGATTTTCCAGGGGGCACGTGCCCCCATTGCCCCCCTCCCTTGCGAACGCCCATGTAATCCGATCCGATCTTTTCTACCCATATATTTTGTCATGATTTGTGTACTACAGTACCATATTTATCAAGCGAAAAACAGTGAAGCCATGCGGGCTATTCAAGCTGCTGGCGGACTACCCAAAACATTTTTTAACTAGCCCGGCCTGCGAGTGAAAAAAAAACGTTAAGGGAAACCCCTGGTGTATGATATGAAATATATCGGTGGGTAAGACATAAGAAATGTTACAGACACAATTAAAAAGGCAACACAAACTCGCTTATCTCTGACAGGCCAATTATAGAGCATTGAATAAACATAAGCAACTAAAAGATGAAGTTGAAATTAAAAGCTATTACACTTTGCCTTTAGTCAGTTTGAAATGTTGAAATTAAAAATACTGACCTTCCTCCATACATCAATTAGAAAATCACAATTTTGAAGTGTCCTTATCAGTAACCTGAGACGAAAAACGCGCACATCTAACATGAAATGCGGTATTTGTATTAGATCCAACTAGATCCTCCGTCAGCTGTTACCTTTAGCAACTGAGCAACGACAGTTAGAAAAGTATTACTGAGTCCGTCTGTGGCATAGTAAAAAAACAAATGTGCGTAGCAAATTATCAAATAGGCGTAATCACTACTCGGAAGTGTTGTTTTTGATTGACAGTATGGATGGCAACGAAAGATACCAACCTAAAGAAGCCCCTCCCACGACACAATGCGACGGATCGAGATGGAGGTATTTCCCGCTTTTCATTGTTCATCGTGTACACTGTCATGACAATGTTAATATAACAAGGTCATTAAAAGTGGTTTATGGTTCAAAAGAGTAACTGGTCTGTATCCGACTCAAATTTAAATAGGTAGGCGTTAGCATTATCTGAACTACGTAAGCAGTCCCTTGTTTCAAAAGTTTTAAAATTAATATACGTTCTTAATTTGTCATGTAATTAGACAGCTAGCATCTATGTGCTGTGGGGTGGGATTAAAGACGGCAGATACTTTGAAGCTTTGCTCAGGGTAAGGTTTCATGTCGGGAAATTTGACAACAGTTATAGCCTACATGTTTCAATTGCCGATTATGACCACTCAACAACTGTTAACAAATAATCGGCATATGCAGGAACTGCAAACTCTCTGTGCTAACAAAGGGGCGTTAAAGGTTGAACGAGGACTGAAGTTAAGACTTGAAAACGAAATTTTCAGGCAGGAATAATTGGCAAAACTGGGAAGATAAATTTGCTCGTTTTCTTTCTAGCAAATTCGATAAGATTCCCAGGCTCTTAAGAATAAGCCCATATGGGAAGCAATTTCCCTCCCCAGAAATTTCCCTTCCCCAAAATTGATGGGGGTAGGGTGCAAATGTACAGAATTTTGATAAATTTTAAAATGATAGAAGTTGAGAGCTCAGGAACGAACGATCTTTACACATTTTTCGCCCTGGGAATAAATTGCCCTTGGAAAGCCATCTTGCCGCTTCGGTACCCTTTCTGGATAAGGGCCAGTTCAGCGCTGTAGCCAAAACGACGAAACACTTCAACAATGACTTACTAAAATAAACTTACAATTTGAAACACCCATACAAATGATAATAATACCAAACAGTTATGGTAACAGTAGGGAAAACAATTCAGTGACCAACAACTGGAGAAAAAGGTCATTTAGGGGGGGGGGGGGCGCCTGGCAGATGTTCAAAAAATCTTTTGTTGGAAACTCTTGGTTAAAGAATATTCAGATTAACTGGTGGACCGTGACCCAACTCGTTGGGAATAAAATGAGTTGGATCTCACTCCCCTCCCCGGTCTATCAGATGATGGTCAAGTCCCCACCGTCCACTGTCGTACAGAGGTTTTGCAATTACGTCACGGATCCGCCATGCTGGAGGACAACCATGTCAAATACACGTGGCTTTGTGCTGGACACACTTTGCAGTCTGTGGTATACTCTGGTACACTGTGGTATACTGTACCGTTTTGTACACATTCATCGGACAAGCGCGTCGAGTGTGGTGTACAACGTACTTTACATGTAGGCCTACTCCAACATGGCTGCCGGTTGGCATTATGACGTCATATGAAAAGCCTCTATATCTAAGACAACGTACAAGATAACAGCTATCTCGTTCGGGAAAACATTTTAAAGGTTACTCCTTGAAGATTACATTAGACCAGACACTGAACCTTGAAAACTGTAGCAGACCAGACATTAGATGAAGATCCATCTATGTAATGCACATCGCTTACTATATAACGAAATTCTTGACTGGATGTTGCCTTTCATTGTATTGTGTCGATTTATTCTTTTTAAGGATATACATTATGTGAGGGATTAGCGCTGCGTCCGGTTAGCTATTTAGGATCTTCTCTTAAACAGTACGCTGAGGCCTGGAATAATTTAATCCTTAAGTTTAAATTAGGCTAATCTATTAAGATTCTATGGAGAGGCGGATTTTTAGGGAGGGGGGAGGATTGGAGGTTCAACCCCCCCCCCCCCCTCATGAGAATTAAAAAATCCATGAAAAAGACAAAACTGTACCATTGCAGTTAGGCCTAAAAAGGATGTATAAAATCTACCGCCGGTTCTCAATGAGCTACGATTATTAATAAATAATGCTGGCTTTAGAGTGGAAAATCCACCGGCAAACACACATGTATAGTAAACACACGTGATATTTAAACCAAGGACCAGTTTCACTCAAAACAGTTTTAGCGATCATCGCTCAGTCACTGGCAAACTAGAAATTATCGCTTATAGCGATGACTGTTGGGTTTCAGTAAACCTATCACAAACGACACAACTTGGCGATGAAAACTGATTGCTAAAGTTAAGTGAAATCATTTTGAAGAATCGCTCGTTAAATTGCGATCGATTTAAGATTTAGCGATGGATTTCGGCGATAGCGATGATCGCTAAACGTTAGTGAAATCTTCCCTGGGCCAACCTCCGACTGGCAGTAGCAACAGTCACTTTTATACTGCCAAAATTTTATCTTTGTGGAAATGAGGTGTGTGCCCAACCACTTTCCATTTAACATAAATATCTCGCATCTGTAAATATACCTCTATGTGTTTGCATGTATGGTTTGAGGGGACGGGTACCCCGGCAAAATACTAGTCGACGCCGGTGCCTCCAAATTAAAGGAGTCCACAACCGTCCTGGCGATAACACGGTTTTTCCACTGAAAAATGTCAGTGATATAAGCTTGTTCGGTAATTCGTTGATGCATGGAATTGTGGTGCACAACGTATGGGATATACAAACCAGCATTTAATGTGCGGCGTTCTCTTGTTTCGTGCAATACCGTAAGTGGACACTCAGCATAAATCTGAATAGCCAACTCGAAATTACATAGAGACTTAGCTCTACTTTACAGTAGATTGAAATGAAAACTTTCACACCTAAAACGCAATTGATACCAAGTCCACTGCACAGAACCACACTTATGATTCCTTCTTTTGTTAGGCCTATGGTTGGATTAAAGAGCCCATGAAATGACTTAGTAACAATGATTTAGGGTCATTCTCTGACACTATCTATCAACAAAAATAGCATTTATTTTAAAAAATCCCACCCACGAAAGAGAAATGCTCAAGTGAAATGGTATCCCTTCCAGCACAACAACTGAAAAATGTAAAAGTGCTGTGAACCAAGAATGACATCATCTCAGGAACCCAACTTCACAGTGTGTGTACTGTGTACTATAGTGCACTTGGAGTACACCCTGCTCTGTTGATGTTACAGAATCTTGCGTGTATAGATGGCCTAAAATGATTGATATAAACAACAATACAAAACCTAAACCTATGTTTGCTTCACAAAACAAGTGAAAAAGGAGGTTTCAACACCTAGGAATACCCCTGTTCAACAGATGGAGTTTTGTGACTTCTCAATATTCCTTGAGCCAACTAGCAGGAAAAATTGTTTTGTATATATCAAAAAGTGTTTGGAAGTTCCCTGGTAAGAGGTTATACACACAGAAAGATACCTTAGGCTCCTGGGGGATGTAACTGCATCCATTTGTTCTCCAGTGTTATGTAACTATTATTTTTATTGGGGAGGAAGCAGTGATACTCTCATTACACAGGCCCATATGCAATACTGTATACCATTCTGCTCAGTGGCTTAAATACTACCAACAAGTTCTGTGTTGTTTTGGATACATGTGCTAATGCTGAAATTTGACTTGGTTCAAATCAAAGGAACAGTGACTACAATGAGAAAGGAGACTAGCTGATATTTTGGTCATTTAAGCCGGGAAGTATTCTGTATTTTTATCAAAAGTTGGCATGCAGTTACTATTTCAACCTCATGCATTTTGAAGTCTATGCTAGTACAAGATCCATTGTATGCATGATTTCCACATTAATGTTTGTGACAAATTTACTTGGACTGAAGGGATGCCTTTCAAAGGAACCCGGGTGAGATATCAGTCTTCTTATTCAACAATGTGATTGAATGTGAGTTGGAATATTTTCTTTTTCTGGTTGAAAGAATTGCTGTCTAGTCATAAATCGACTAGATTGCTGGAACCAAAAATTCAAACTGATAGGCCTAACATGAATGCGACAGCTTGAGTAAATAATGACAAAATTCCTGTGAGAATTTCAAATTTTGATTGATATATTTTGGCTAAAATACTGGGACATTCTTCAGATATAATTCAGAAACTATTTGGCCAGTACCGGTGTCATGCTACGCAATCTGTGAGCAAAATGTTACTTAAACATAGCATTATATTACACACACTGTGAAGTTGGGTTCCTGTGATGATGTCATTTTCGGTTCAGTGCACTTTTATATCTTTCACATTTTTCAGCTGTTGTGCTCAAAAGGGGTAACATTTTACTTGAGCATTTCCCTTTTGTGGGGCAGAATTTTTTAAAATAAATGTTTTTTTGTTGATAGATAGTGTCAGAGAATGACTCCAAATCGTTGTTATTGAGTCATTTCATGGGCTCTTTAAAAAAGAATGATGTCACCAAATTTTCAAGTTAACTCAAATTCTGGAACACTTGTTGTATGTGCGGTATTGGTTTGCTTATTCCAACGATTGAGATGATGTGCGCATGTGCATAACTTCCACCAAAATGAATTACAGAACTCGCTTGAGTTGGTTTTTCCTGTGCTGGCCTGTCATCATCCTGTCCAAGTGGGTTGTAATATTTCCACTGAATGATATAAACAGATGGTAGCCTACACGGGGCTAGGAAAGAGGTCCCGTTATCAGCAAGTCTTTACAACAGGCAAAAGGTGTCTGCAGGTGGTTTATCCCATATACTTAATAATTATGCAACCTATCATTCAGTCATGCAACCTACCACACAACCCAGAAAACATTATGTCCCAAACCGGATATACCTACAATGGGATCTAATTTTTCATTCCGAGATATACTTAAACCAGACTGTTTCGGGGAGATTCGCTCTTAACCTTTCGTCAAGACTTTGCCCCCATGGAATCTAAAAGGTGCCCTATGGCATGTCCTGGACCTCATCTACTCATCTGTAAAAAAAATGTCATGAAACTGATTTTTTCACCGAGAGATATGCTAAAACCACAGGGTCAGGGACTTCGTAAGAACTCGCTTTTTGAGCAAAAATTGTGCCCAGCATTTCCCCTTTGTACTCTCTTTGCCACCCTCCCTACTTTTGAGTCAAGTTGGTTTCCCCTCTGTTCCCATGTTAGGTAAACCATAGGCTGGCCCCGTTCCTACAAGATTTGATATCATGCTGATCCAGTGAGCCACAACTGGAAAAAGGCAGTGGCCGGCTCGACGTGAACGAATAGGTTGGAAACTGCGCTGCAAAACTCTCTGTAACTGACTGACTGACTGACTGACTGACTGACTGACTGACTGACTGGCTGACTGGCTGACTGACTGACTGACTGACTGACTGACTGACTGACTGACTGACTAACTAATTAACACAAGACAGTAGTCCAGCGACTGAAACCTCAGTTGGCGATATTACTGCAAAAACCCTTTCACATAAAAATGAGCAATGCTAACATTCCCCTTAGAAAGTTAAAAATTTAAAACGACCGGAACGTGTACTAAATAATCCAGCTTTCAACTGTTCGCTGATCGACTGAAATATGCTATCTAAACCCTAAATATTGCTTTTATACTAAACAAACGGTACATGGACGTTTCGCGACGCATTCATCCATTGAATCTGGACCGGCAATATTTTAGGAAGGAAAATACCTTAAGTCATAAAGGTTATAAAGGTGATATTCCGAATCCGACATACCTTGTCATGCAGGCTCGAGAGGCGAACTATCATACAAAACTTATAAACAGCCATATCCAATAGAATAATTGCTCTATAGCGCTGTACAAAAGGAGAACCCATGAAAAGTCACAAGGACAAAACATAAAATAGTCAAAAAATAGAAAGGCCAAAAATACTATAAAAATACCTAAAGATTGATAAAGTATCAACATAAAATACTACGCACCAAAGGAAAGAAGAAAAATGAGTATGTACATCAAATTCAATAAATTAGTAAAAGGTAGCTCTGAAAAGATAGATTTTTAAATATTTCTTGAATTGGTTTACAGATGTAGCGTTTTCATATTTGTGGGTAAATTATTCCACAATGCAGCTGAAGCATAGTCAAAGCGACTACTGCCATACAATTTTGTTCTTGTAGTAGGCTTTATAAGAAGGGACTTTTGTTCTGAGCGAAGACTTCTATGAGGTTTATACAATTTCAAAAGGTCAGATAGGTAAACATGGGGAAAACAATTCAAAGCCTTAAAGATGTAGAGCAAAATTTCAAACATAGACCTTTGTTTAATAGGGAGTCAATGCAGATCAATTAAAACAGGCAGTATGCTCATTTCTCCGAGTGCGACTGATAAATCGTGCGGCACAGTTTTGCACTCTCTGTAATCTATCAATACTCTCATCTGGAAGCCCATATAGCAGTACATTACAGTAATCAAGCTTAGAAATAACAAGTGAATGAATTAATGCCTTACACGCATTATCCGATATGTAACGTTTTATTTTCCCAATGTTGCGAATTTGAAAATAACTTGACTTGCATATTGAGCCAATTTGGCTTTTTTGTCAAAAAACACCCCAAATTTTTCACAACAGAAACAGGAAAATCTTCATAGGAGCTTGTCTCTAAATTAAAGTTGGGAGAAAAATCAGGTCTACCCTCGGGCTGAACTTGAAAGCACGGTATAAGTTCAGTTTTATCTCTGTTTAGTTTAAGACGATTTAATTGCACCCAGTCTACTATTTCAGAGAGGCAAGATTCCAGCTCATTTGTAATGTCATTGCAATCAGTTGAATTAAAATCAACATACATGGGTGTCCGATCCGATCCTTGTGGAACACCAGTCTGTAGGATTTTTTTCATTTGATATAGTGTCGCCAATTTGCACACAATGCACAAAATTATTCAAGCATGTTCATGAGAAAATCCAGCTTCGTCGAGGAACCTTCATCTACAGGTCCACGATAAAAGATGTGGGCCTGATAAACTTAGTCACCAGGACGATCTTCTTTATTCTGCTTAGAAGACCAGATTCTTCAAGGGAACTCACAATTCTGAATTTTCCTTACAAAATTGGACGAAAGGTTGTTCATGTGCATGCAGTGCCCAATGGTCTGCCATCTGAACTGCCTCGACAGACAAATTCTGGCAACGGTAATGAAAATCAGCCTTGTTTTCAGCTACACATAATGATAAACAGTAGTTTGAGAACGTCTCTCCACAAGTATGACTGAAAATTCATTGAAAGCCACCTTGTAACGTGACATATTTTCAATATGTTGGAAGTAAAATCATAGTCTGACGTTAGGGCAGTCACGTAGAAAGTTTCATCTATTCAGTGGACCTTGCAATTGAGTACAACGAATTAGATTCTTAATATACCGGTACGAGTCAAAAACATTAGTATGTTTTCAATTCCGTTGCATAGTTCCCACGAAAAGAGGCAAAACCATTGCATCGAATTGTAGCAGTACCATTTATCTGGTAATTTTCTGATCACTCAGCAAGTTGGGTTTTTTTCTATTGAAGTGAAACTTTCATTTTAAAGGAAGGCTCAAAATAACGACTGCTTCATTTCTAGAAACAAGTCTGGTAAATGCCATTTCGGGCTGTCTTAGGGGTCAGATATTTAAACAATTTTCTGTACGCTCCGCGCAAACGGTTGTGTCGCTCGGCTTAAAAAGTGTTTTGGTCAAACAGATTACTGAACAGAACAATGCATACCCGCACAATTATTCTTCGTTTTGGGGCAGTGTTATGAAGTGAAAATTTTCTTGCGAAAGGAAGCTTAAAATAATGACTGCTTTGTTTCTAGTTACGAGCCCGGGAAATATCATTTCCTGCCAGTGGCGTGCGCAGGTTTTTTGAGGTGGGAGCCAGTATGTGTATCCCCCTGACTGATATGGAGGTGGAGATGAATTCAAAGGGAATTGCTCCCGTGGAAAATTCCCCCGATTGGGTTGTTTCCCCCGACTACATACAGAGGTGTGGGGGGGGGGGGAGGGCGCATGGCCCCCGGTTCCCCTATTGCGCACGCCGCTGTCTCCTGCTGTCTCGGAGTTTTCAATTTTCAAATATATCTGTGCGCTCCACTTAGATAGACTTTCGAGCAGGCTTACATTTTTCGGACAGAAAAGACAATTCTGCTCCCTCCCAAACTGAAACGCTCCCGCACGCCTATGTCAATATATGAAATATTTAACATCAAACATATGGGAGGCCAAACTTTTTCCGCGGGAAAATTTCCCAATATGGTCCGAGGGTCTTAATCTGAATGATGATATTCGGTAAACCCCAACAAACTACATATCACCCTTACTTGACATTTCTCATAAGAATGGTAAGATTCTTCCATAAAACCCCCAAATCTGTCACAAAATTGCAATTTTCTCCAGTATGGTTTCAGATTGTAAAAAATTGGCAAAATTTTCCAATTTCGGTGGATAGTCGGTACAACGAATAACCCAAGACAACTCTGTTAATCACCCCAACATTCTACCTAATTTTGCTCTTGAAGGCATATCACTTAATAAAAAAACCCAATTTTTCCATTATAATCTTACCGAAAAACCAAATTTTCTTTGATTGAAAATCGAAATTTCTCCAATAAAATTAAGCTCTTAATTTTCAAACCGTCGTTCAAAAAAGGGAAAAACTTTCCGAGCGAACTAATAGTCTCGTCTTGAAGCCTTAGTACATAGGCCTAGTATGATTTTATGTAACCCCAAACGAATTTCAGCTGTCACCTATGGACAGTTTTTGATTTTGCCCATGAAGGACAGATTCCTCAATAAACACCCCATTTTTAATAGTCTTTACAAAAGCCAAATTTCTTTCAAAAATTTTAAACGTTTTCTCCAAATAAACTCCAGATTTTTAAGTATTTGTCAAAAAGAGAGCCAAACCTTTCGGCGCTCTACGCAGTCCCGTAGCCGGCCCATGTGGAAGGGTGGGTCTTTTTTCCAAAATGTGGACCTTTTTCCAAATACGGAGACGACTGGCGCCTTGCCGTAAGCATGCAGTTGCTAGGGGACCGGGGCATGCTTCCCCGGAAAAGTTTGAAATCTGCAGATCTCCTGCAATCTGGAGCATATTAGAAGACTTTTGAACACAACAGAAGTCCTTTCCCCCAGGAATTCCACACAGTACACCACTTTTAAAGTGAACGGAAATTCGTCCTCAATATGTCAACATAAAAAAATTTCATAGCTGACCCTTCAAACACATGGCTGGAAAATGGACTTCCCTCAAGTTGGGATGGGTCGCTCGAGCGCTCCGACCCATCTTGGCTACGGGCCTGCTACGCGCGCCTCAAATTCTGCCAAGTCACGTCCCATCGGGACTATCTTATCTCTCTTGTCGGGGCTTTGAAAAACTGGCCCCCTTTCGGCCAGCTTGCCCCCCTGCCCTGTCGGACAAATCCTGGCGTCACCCCTGGGCGACATGAATATTCATAAAGTGCCAATGACTGCTAACACAGGGAACGAATTGCATATTCTACAGTCGTTTGAGTAGCTGTGACTGCATTTGTTTGTTTCTATTTTATACCTTAATAATAGTTCTTTTCCGCCAGAAAGCTTACTCCTCATTATATTTTTGTGTAAAGAACATGAAGCAAAGCCTTTTCTTTGCTGTTGGGAGTTGTTAGAGATCTCGTGGTTCCGCTTTAAACCACCTTAATGGTTCAGAAACAGTACCAAATGTACACTCAAGGCAATGAAAGAGAATACCATGATTGGTCAGATCAAATGCAGTAGATAGATCTAACATTATCATTGCAGTACATGATTTCTGATCAAGAGATTTAACAATATCATTATGTCAATACAGTTCATTTTATATAATATGAGATACAGTACTCTCCCTTTTTTAACTTGATTTCAATCAAAGAACTCTGCTAATTGAGAATTTCTGTGAACTACTACGAAAATTGTAGTTTGGGGTCAGAGTTGAATCCCTTTAGGATCCAAGCAGTGTTTAGAAAAGTCAATCACTTCTAACCCCTTGAAGTCTTGTTTTTATTGTTGTCAACTTAGCCAGACTCGTCATTTAACAAAAATCAAAATAACATGGAATTAACTTTATCGTTGTTATAATGTGCTTTTGGCAGTGGATGTGATTTCATGTGAACATGTCGCAATTAATAAAACATGGCACTAATAATGTCTAAACAAAAGCAATGCGACATAAAACAGTAAGATTAAGCTTTTCCCAAAGTTTCTTTATTCTCAACACTCTACTCATTGCTTTAAATGATTACACTCCCTAAACAGTGGCATACGCAGGATTTCTCTGAAGCACAGAGACCGCGGAGCCAATTTTGAAGTGCGGGAGCTAATTATCGAAGCGGCCCAATATGTCCAATAAAATAAATGCAGTTTAAGGCGGCCCAAAATGCCCACAGCAAGTAAAGTGCGGGGCTAAAGCCCCCCTAGCACCCCGTCTCCCCGGTCCATGAAGAATACAGTATGTTGAGTGATAGCCGGCCTGGGGATCAGTCCTAATCAAATGGTTAATGATCCTAAACATATTTTCTTTTTTCTAACTTGAGACATATTTAAATTTGGAGGGTTTCTCACCATGTCCCATCCAATCTGCCCGGGTCCTAACAAAACATTCCTGCATTTATTTTATCCCGTATAGCTTCCAGTACTTGATTTAAACGATCAATATGATTCCTTTTGTCCTTACCCTCATCAGGTGCGTAGACCGTTAGAGCATCCGCATCTCATGCGGAAGGCCTGGGTTCGATTCCCAGGTCGAATCATAACAAAGACTCTAAAAATGGAACCTACTGTCGTTATGCGGGATGTTCCGCATGTGCAATAGAAACTGGGCCGTAAAACTCCATCTAACTACCTCATCAGGACCGTAGCCAGCTATGAGATTGGGGTGCGGAGTTATTAAAAGTGGAACTTGAACCAGAATGCAAAAATGCATTGAGGTTTCGATGATATATACATGCTCTTTTCAATTAAATGCTACATTTCTTGTAACAACTGGTAACCCAAAGTGACCTTTGACTCCACCTGTAAGTAACTGGTTTTCCTTTTAACCAAAACATTTCTATATTCAAAAAGCCAAATTTCATACTGTGCCTTAAAATATTCTGCAAAGAAGGTTTTCAGAGTTTGATGCCAGGTGATACCAGATGACCATTGACCTCCACCAAAAACAACAGGTACAGTACTTTCAACTCACCATAACACATCCACATACTAATTACGAAATCCATCCCAGTTTCCTACCTTGAGATATCCCATTTTGACAAGTTTTTCAAAGTTTGACCGATCATGACCCCAGATATCCTTTCACCTCCACAAAAAACCTTATACAGACCATCTTCTCACCATAATTCATCCACATACTAATTATGAAAGCCATCCACGTTTCGTACCTTGAGCTATCATTAACAGGTTTTTCTGAGTTTGACCCCTATGACCCCAAATGACCGTTGACCTTTACCAGAATCAATAGGGTTCTTAACTTCTCCCTTACATCATAACGCATCAACATATAAAGTTTGAAATCAATCCAAGCTTACTACCTTGAGATATTGTGTTAAAAAGGTTTTCAGGATTTGTCCCCTTCTGACCCCAAATGACCTTTGGTCTCTACCAAAATATATAGGATTCTTCTTTACATCAAAATGCATGAACATATCAGGTTTGAAATGAATCCAAGTTTCATACCGTGATGTATCATGTAAACAAGGATTTCATGGTTTGTCCCCATGTGAACCCAAATGGCCTTTGACCTCCACCAAAAGTATTTGGGTTCTTCCTTACATCATAACGCATCAACATATCAAGTTCGAAATTAATCCAAGTTTCCTATCTTGAGATATAGTGTAAACAAGGATTTCGGGGTTTGACCATATGTGACCCCAAAGGACCTTTGACCTCTACGAAAATAGAACTGGTTTTTTCTTACATCATAACGCACCAACGTAGCAAGTTTGAAATTAATCCAAGTTTCCTACCATGGGATATCATGTAAACAAGGATTTTGGGGTTTGACTTCACATGACCTCAAACGACCCTTGACTTCCACCAAAATATATAGGATTCTTCTTTACATTATAACCCATCAACATATCAAGTTTGAAATGAATCCAAGTTTCCTACCTTGAAATATAGTGTAAACAAGGATTTCAGGGTTTGACCCCATGTGACCCCAAAGGACCTTTGACCTCCACGAAAATAGAACTGGTTCTTTGTCACATCATAACGCATCAACATATCAAGTTTGAAATGAATCCAAGTTTTTTACCTTGAAATATAGTGAAAACAAGGATTTTGGGGTTTGACCCCATGTGACCCCAAATCACATTTGACCTCCACGAAAATGAATCGGGTTCTTTCTTACATCATTACGCATCAACATATCAAGTTTGAAATTAATCCAAGTTTCCTATCTTGAGATATAGTGTAAACAAGGATTTCGGGGTTTGACCCCATGTGACTTCAAAGGACCTTTGACCTCTACGAAAATAGAACTGGTTTTTTCTTACATCATAACGCATCAACGTAGCAAGTTTGAAATTAATCATAGTTTCTTATCTTGAGATATTGTGTAAACAAGGATTTTGGTTTTAGACCTCCTGTGACCCCAGATGACCTTTGACCTCACCCAAAATAAATAGGGTTCTTCCTCTCAGTATGGGGTATCTGTGTACCAAGTTTGAGAACTGTCAGATCTTCTCTTCTCAAGATATCGTGTAAACAAGCAAAGTGTCACAAACACACACACATACACACCCACGCACACACACACACACGCCATCATGAATGCATAGGTTTCTCTTTTCGAAACCAAAAAGGGTTGATATTATCCTGTGCCGCGTCAGCGGCACTCCGCATGCATGGCGTGCGCCCACAGGCGTGGGGTCCAGGGGAAAAGCCCACAGAAGCTCTGCAATTTTCCATACTTTTAATGTCTTTTAGTTGACCTAAAACAATGGCTAGTGGTAGAGTGAAGATGACGATTGTAAAGACAATTTTGAAATAATATTTTCAATACAAGGCTTGGGGGTTTGTTGGCAGAGTCCAAGGGTCGGGAGCTCTGTGATTCCCCATGCTTTGAATGTCTCAAAGTTGACCTAAAATAATGTCTAGTGGAAGAGTAAAGATGATGATTGGAGAACAAATTTTGAGATCACAAGGATCTGGATCTTGGAGCAAAGCCCCGCAGGGGTCCAGGGCGAAGCTCCTAAAAGTTCTGCGACTGCCATGCTTCGAATGTCTAAATTTACCAAAAATAATGATGGCTAGAAATAAACTGAATGCGGTGATTGGGGGAGGATATTAGTGCCCCTATTGGGACCAGGGGGTGAAGCCCCTGAGAGATTTGCGATTTTCATACTTTGAATGCCTTAAAACTGACGTGCTGTAATATGGCTGCTAAGAACTGAATTTTATAAAATACAGTTCATACTGAAAATAATCCATACAACAGGCCTTGGTCACTATATCCGAAATCACTATAACCGAAATCGTTCATTAAATTCAAATACCATGTTAAAAACTTTACTGAATTTTACCATGCCACTAGAATTCAATAGGGTCGTTTAGCCAAACTCCCCCGGGAAAAGGCCATTTTCTCGGGTGAAATATATAGATGTCTTATGTCGCCTGATGGCTAAAACCTCCTATTGAATTCTAGCCTCATGCAAAATAATAAAACGATTATATCAATATAACAAAAATTCAAAGTAACAGCCAAAAAGGCAAATTTGCATCCATCATTTTAGTTTTTACACAAACCGGCATCTGTGAGCCTCTGCATGAAATCAAACCTAACACACGTTTGTCTCCCTACTGCTTCTTGAAATATCACGTTAACAAAATTGTCAGACTTTGACCCCTGGTGGCCCCTGATGACCTCTGACCTCAACCAAAAAACAACAGGGTCCATTTTCTTATCATAACCCATCCACATACCATATATGAAATCGATTCAAGTTTCCTTCCTTGAGATTTCACATTAACAAGATTTTCAGACTTTGACCCCCAGTGACCCCAGAAGACTTTTTATCTCTACCAAAACCAATAGGGACCATCTCCTGACCATACCGCATCCACATACTAAATATGAAATCTATCCAAGTTTCCTATCTTGAGATAGCGTGTTGATGAGGTTTTCAGACTTTGTACCCAGGTGACCTTAGATGATCTTTGACCTCCGCTAAAAAACAATACAGACCATCATCTAACTATAACCCATCCACATACCCAAAAACAAATCTATCCAAGTTCCTATCTTGAAATATCGCGCTTACAATATTTTCAGACTTTGACCCTGTGACCCTAGATGACCTTTAACCTCCACCAAAAATTATGGACCATTTCCTGACCATTAAAAAGATTTTCAGACTTTGAACTCCCTGTGACGCCACATAACCTTTGACCTCTGTCACAAATAATAGGGAGCATGTCTTGACCATAATGCATTCACATACTAAATATGAAATCTATCCAAGCTTCTTATATTGAGATATCATGTAAGGCAGGTTTATAATAGGAATATCAACTATAAAATGAAAAGATGGCTAAGACTTCATTTTTAATTATATTTCCGTTCGTCATACCTTTCGTCTTTCTTTCAAGCTGACATCAATATTTCACCATATGCTACTTAACTTGAAGTTTTTGCCAAAGTGGGGAGGCTTATACAAGCCTGCAAAATGCCAATTCTGGCTATTTGACAGGTCGCGATTTTTCAAAATGTTCTGTGCGCTCCGAGCAAACCGGTAGTGACGCTCCCCTTAGATAGTAGTTTGCCTCATCTTCAAAGGTTTACCACAAGCTTTAGATCTGTGGTACTTCAAGGTTTACTTGTTCCACCCATGCTACAGAGCAAGTCTTACACAGGCCTGGGAAATGCCATTTCCTGCTATCTGAGGGGTGGCGATTTTTCAAATTTTTCCGTATGCTTTGCGCCAACTAATGGTTTTGCTCCGTTTAGGTAGTCTTCAGCCTCGTCCTTCAAAACTTATCCCACCATGCACTCCCTAGCGACGGCCCTGACAGCACGCTTTCTCTCAATATGAAGAATCTATGTACCAAGTTTGAAAACTAAATACGTTTCTTTCATCGACCCCAACAACCACTGGAGGATGTTAGTTCTATTAGATTAGGCCACACCTAACGAACACCAACAACGACAAAAATGCAGCCAATTTTGCAGCCTGGGAGATTTTGGACGGTAGTAGGGTGTACTCAAAACAGAGTTGCAACTGCAATATGACTCTCTAAATCCACCTCACAAAATTCTGTTGGTTTCAGTAGAGACTTCTTCACAGGACTATCCAAACAAACTCCTACTATGCACAGTTAAAGTACTCAACTCAAACTTGTGTAAATTTTTGCCTCCTTTCTGAACAAACTATTCATTCTGTTAATGTTATCTTCAACATTTTTTGCATTCAAACATTTTTTGACAGGACTGGTTTAGATGTAAATCTCTTAAATCCCCACACTGTTTTAATCAAACGTGAGTTGACTCACGTTTTGAGTTCAGTTCTCATCTTAGCTAAAAATTTTATTGTCAGTTGCAAAGGGGAAAGTGTCACCCCTACGGTAGCAGATATCCATTTTTTCAGAAGTATTTTAGAGTTTGGAAACTGATTTTTATTGAAAATATGGATTTTAACATTTTGTATTTTAATGTAGAGGTTTTGTTTTCTTGTGTCGTCTTTTTATGGTAAAATGAGTGAATAAAAACAGCCTGCAGGCATAATTGATACAAACTTGGGGTAAATATTGTGATAAAAAGAAAGAAAGGTGCCACCATTTCTACTTCTGGCACCGCAATTTAGTGTCCATATTTTATAGAACAAAGTGTACCCTTACTCTCTAGCAACTTTAAATTTACCAAAGGCTGGAAGGGCTGGAGATTCTTTCTTCTGCATCACGGCTGGACAGCTGAACTAAACAGAGCCAACTTCCTGAAATGAATGACCAAATACCCATTTTTCATCAACATGAAGCCCCCAATCATCACATGGACAGCTATGATGTAAAGTTTAGACTTCAGAAAATTCCCAGTGGCTCCTTCAAGATTTGAGTCTTAGTACACCAAAACCACTCAGCCAACCCCACCCCTAAAGTAAAAGAAAATTAATCTTTAATAAAAATTTAATAGTCAGTAAATCTTTAATGCTCAACAACTAATAGCAGTCTTTAATAAGTGATTGTTACCATTATTACAGTACTTTAGCCTTTAAAATCATTGGTACATATGCTTAGAAATGCACTCAAACTCAAGTGCACTTTTCAGTAATTGCAATCATATTCATCTTCCATGTAAAAGAAGACACTGTTCACAAAATAAATGATACCATTGTTACCATGGAAATTTGATTTGACCCCCCCCCCCCATAGAGCAATTGTCCTTAGTGTGAAAAATGCCTATAATATGGTGGCTGCCCTGTGAATTTCCTCAAATGGACAATTAGTATGTAAACCACTGGGACAACATATCACAAACCAGGACAGTCCCAGTATAGTCAAACTGGGACAATTGGATACATTTGCCATGTGCCGAATTTTATGTCCAAATTTATCCTGAGAAGGAGACAGAAGACGCTGCAACAATTTCACCTGTGAAAAGTTAAAATCACAGTCGTAACTTGGGTCATTTGTACAATTTTTAGCTGGACAATCCAGCTTCTGAACAGGTCCTCGCCTTTTGGGTTCACGATGCTAACATTCCTGTTCTACTGTACATTCAGAGATGATTTCATTTTCAGACACAGCATTTCAATTGCTTGACTCTTAATCATACAGCCTAGAACACTGGAAAAGGACATCTCTAGCCATCTAAGGGGGTTTGCCAAGCCTAAAATTCCCTGGTGACTATGTACCAACTTATGGTGGTGCTCCACTTTGATAACAGCTATGGATGCCATCCTTTTCTGTGATCTGGAAAGGCCATCCTAGTAGTAACTGCTCTTTGATTCACATCAAATTTAACAGATGAAAACAGACTACATTAAATGGCATTAAGAAAGAGAGAGAGGGAAAGTGGGGAGGGGGTTTCTGATCCACAAGGGGGAACCTTGCATGCTGACAATGGTATAGAAATTAATTAATTGCAAAAAGAGTAAGGCCTATGGGAACCTGGGAGATGCTAAGAGAAATTAAGTTGGCAGAATATCAACTGTCTGAAAATTGGTACTCACCATTTACAGGTGAAAAGTGAATGAAAAAGTGATAGAAATCAAAATAAAAGCAATCACAGGAACTTAATTATCAGTTTTAAAACTCGAAACAATGCTAAAACTTTAAATCTTCAGTAGTACTGAAACAAATCCTGCCCAGACAATTCATATCTTATTGACTTGACGGACACTCACATTTAGTCTAGCATTTTGAAGATGTTCATTAAAAGGTTTCCATATAGTATCATTTTCAACAATTTTTGTTGTGTCTTTTATGCGGTCCAGCAAAATATTACAGTTTGAAAAAGTTTTCCTGAAAGACATTTCGCAGTCAAGTATGTCATGATCAGGTTTAACTCGCTTTACTCTTGGAAGAAGACATGAGGCAGATTCACCTTCAATTGGTTTGTCATCTGGCATTTTTTTTTGACAATCCAATTCAGATCCTTCACAGTTAAATTCTTCATTCATGCAAGATGCTAAAACTACTTTCCTTCTTTCACGTTGACAGCTGCTACACTGGTTAAAATCAACCCTAGTGGAGTCTGAAGGAAACACTTCTGTATTATCTTCTACATTGGACTCAACGACCATATTTGAAGTTCTTCCATCGCACTCCTTTCTTTTATCACAACTAATAGGTTTCCTTAGGATTCTGGTTTCTGTAATTGCACTAGATAAATTTCTACGAATATTTTGTTCCCTTGATTGGTCACAGTTCTTCAAATTACAAGAATCTGCTGTTAAAGATTTGTTTTTGCTGTTGGAAAATGAAGCACCCTCTTGGCACTCACTTCTCTTTCTTAGTTCACAACTGCCTTCCAAAGATGTGTGTAGTATTTCTAATAGATTGGATGTTGCACAATAGTCAGAGTCCTTTTCCCTGTTTTCCATTTTGTCTTTC
Organism: Holothuria scabra; assembly: GCA_037179385.1. Lineage (NCBI taxonomy): Eukaryota > Metazoa > Echinodermata > Holothuroidea > Aspidochirotida > Holothuriidae > Holothuria > Holothuria scabra. Next base: position 46,863,434 of record CM074180.1, read on the forward strand.
CTTTCTGAGATTTTTCCCCAACACTTCTCAATGTTTTCAGAATCATCATGCAATATCCTTGGAACACCATGATATGCTAATCTTGATGAAGAAGACAACACAATGATATCTCCACTGCGAAGTAGGATTGGAGTGGGTGCAACTGCTTTCGTTGAACCTCCAACAAGGAAAATGGCAGACTGACCGAAGCTGCAAAAGAAAACAGAGTCAAATTTGGTTGGTTGTAAGGAACTGGGGACATCAGTCTGAGTTGTTCCAATTCTCACAATTGCCTGTATTAAGAACTGAAATCTTTTCTTAATCCATTTAGAACTGAATGTTAAAAATAGCTTGAAATCTTGGGTCACACATTTTGTGGGCAACCAATTTTTATAAATTTTCCATGACATCCTGAGCAGCTAGGTACAAATATAAAATTTCCAAGACCCTACTCTAGAAACTTTTACAAAGTCTTCAAATAAATCAGAAAATTTGAGGTGAAGGGAAGAATAAAATTTGATATAATGGGTCAACATGCATTTTGATATTACCAGTGTGAACAGAACTATGTCAACATGCATTTTGATATTACCAGTGTGAACAGAACTATGTCAATTTGCCTTTTGATATTAACAGTGTGAATGGAACTATGTCAATTTGCATTTGATATTACCAGTGTGAATGGAACTATGTCAACATGCATTTTGATATTACCTGTGTGAATGGAACTATGTCAATTTGCCAACATTTCAAAGACTTTTCCAGGACTTGATTTAATAATCCAGAATTTCATGAATTTTCCAGATTTTCTTAAGTTTCTCCAAATTTTCAAGACCATCCCAGGTTTTCAATGACAGTGGGCCTAAGTTCACTAGCACAAAAAACTCTGGGGGTGATTTCCCCTTTCTTTATTATTTGGTGGGTATTTTAAAAATATGGCAAGTGCAGGGTTAGTTGAACTAGTTGAAAGTTTACTTGTTAGTCCTTTACATGGATGTTGTTGCATGCGATACTCATAAGTTATTGCTAGAACCGATCACAAGCCGACAATTTAGTGTTATTCAAAAAGGGAATATGCCCTTGAAACAACTTTGCTAAGTCACCTAAAAAAGGAAGATATTTGCCAAATTGGGTATTGGAACGATCTAATTTTTCTCTTTTCACTGTTTTTCTTAAAATGTTTGCAATATGTCTGGTATTAACTGAAAAATTTCAATTGCTGTTTAACATTTTTATGTTCTTTGTATCAAACACATTGCTGGAATTTCCCCATAATGAATTATTTGATAGCAGAAGTCTCCATTTTTTGGTGGGAATCCCACAGTCCTGCATTCAAGTGTATACTCTGCTGTGGGCCCATTGTGATATAGCCCTCCTTCATGGCCAGCTTTACCAGGCTGTTCAGACTGATTAGTCTATGTTTACAGACAAAAACATCTCACCTGAAACTGATCAAAGGTGCATCATGGTCTAGCTCAGAGTGGTCATTGTGACCACCAAGAGTTGAATTCATGTTATAGTAATTAACAATGGCTGCCTCAGGCTTGAAAGATGGAAATCCCAGGCTGGTTGCTACAAATGCAGAGAGAAGACCAATGTCATCTGGAAACTCAGAGAAGTCCTTCAGGTCATACAACTTTGTAGTCCAATTATAATGGTAACCAAAGGTGACCCAACGTAGTTGGCTGTATTCAGATTTGCCAGCATGCTTGGATCTGAATATAAATAATATGCAGACAACAGTAATCAATCTCACTACTGTTATTTTAAATTAAAGATTAAAAATGACTCCACACCTGACCTTATCATGTGAATTCTTTCTAGCAGCTATTACTAAAATCAACTCTGGTGAAAGTTTCCAGCTGAACTAATGCATTCTTAGGTACTATATTTTAAGTCTCAGCTTAGAACGCACCTTCTGATGCATTCTGCGGGTGAAGCACCATTCATATGTTATTACTGCGATGCTAAATTAAGTCAATGTTTAGTATCATTACTATTTATCACCATGATCTAAATTTGGTTTGTGATAGCCATGCTACAATAAATGGCAGTTTAAGTTAGCTAGTTAGTTAATTGAATAATAATTATGACCAATCAATCACAAGGCTTTAAAACTCATTCTTTGCTCTTTTACAACTACAATATGTACTCAGGGAATAATTTATCCGGTATTGCCCTGCAATTTGCTACACAAAATGGACAAATTGCTACACAAATACAAAATTGTATAGCAGATTTTGTACACACAGCACTAGGGATTTTAATGACTTTGTGGAAGAGAAGCCCAAAAAGCTCAAAATTGCTATGCAAATTTTGAACACTAAATTATTCCCTGCTGTACAGCTATTTAATTCACAGTATAGTTATTTTTAATAGTCATCTAACAATATGTATGTTAACATTAAAATCTGTTATTCTGAAATAATCATGCATTGGTTTTGCTCTTAATTTAAACATCTCTACAGATACTGCTAGAAGAAAATATAATCCTACTTTTAAAATTATTTAAAAGGCAACTATCTATCTAATTGCAATTTACCATAGACCCCTTTCCCCCACAGCAATATACTTGTAAAGACTTGTGGGATTAAGACTTGGTGTGTGCTGTATTTGGCCACATTAAAATGCCATTGACAAAAATGACACATACCAAAATTCTATCCCACAATTCTTTGTAATCGCCATTTGGAAAATGGTCCACTGTAAATTTCTGAAACTGATCTTTTATAAGTTTATGGCAATAAGGTGCACAATTGGGCTATTCTAGCACTTAATCCACAACTACGTAGGTTGGAGAACAAAGTGCTGCATGCCATTCACCTATCAGGAGCTACTGCACTGATCCTGAAGTATAAACAGTACCAAATTCCAAGCAAAAAAATTGTGAAAGTTGAAGGGGGGATTTCCCACAAAAACTTTTGATTCCTAGTGATGACATTACTGTAATACTATGCTGGAGAGTGACCATGTTCTGTACCATCTTTCTGTATAAGGTTGAGATGACTACAGGGGTCAAATTTAACTTTTTACCACTGCCCCACTGAAAAGTACTTTTTCCCAAAGTGACTGTTCTGGGTTTGATATAACTTTTCATAATGTAGAAGAGCAAGGTAAGTTCTACAAACTGTCTGCAAGTTACACTGGAGCCTAGTCTATAACAGTCCATCCCTAATCTTTACACCTGTATCTGAGAGGCAGCAATCTCAAGTTCTAGGAGGCCCAAGTTGTAAAAACAAAATTGTGTCCTTCTGTTTCAAATCAAAAATACAATTTCATATGATCACAGTTAAACAAGATTGCATTTCATAGGAAAGCCAGATTTAAGAGGAATGTTATTAACCTGCGAGATTACAATGTGTTTAAGTATGCAATTTTCTCCTTATGGAAAAATACTGTTCCATGGAACAGTGACTTTTGAAAGTTACTGTTCTCGCATTGAAAGTGCTGTTCTCAGAACATGGAACAGGAGGGGTTTTGAGCCATGGAACAGTTATTCACTTCAACTGTATGAAGTATTCTTATGAAAAGTTGCTGCTCTGGTGCTGAAAGCATTGTTCTCAGGACAGATCAATAGCAGGTAAGTTGAGTCCTAGACAAGTAACTCCCTTCAACTGTATGAACTACAGAACTTCTGAAAAGTTGCTGTTCTGGTGCTCAAAACATTGTTCTCAGGACAGTCCAACAGTGGGAGTTTTAAGTAATGGATTAGTTACTCCCTTCAACTGTATAAATTACTTCTGAAAAGTTGCTGTTTGTATGCCAACTGTTGCTAAAAGCACTGTTCTCATGACAGTGCAACAGCTGAAGTTTCAAGCCATGGGTAGTTAATCCCTTCAACTGGATGAAGTATCCCTACCTTTGACTTTGAACATGAAGATTCCATATCAAATCATTATCTGATAGCTTTCCCAATAGATTGGATTTGTTGGCTGGGTTGGGAACATCTTGCAACAACCTCTTTAACCAATACCTCTGATGGCCATGTTTAAAAGGATTACTGATGTAGATAAAACCTGAGTGAAAACAAAAAATCATTACTTAAATGATTAAATAAAATGCACTTGAAATCAAAACATGATATAATGCTACTAACAATTGAAAAGGAGGAGAGGGACCTTGTCCTCTCTAAATGTTTAAAATGTTAAATGATATTTAGGTCTTGTAAAAGATGATACTGAGTTTATAAAATTCCCACACTCTTGTTAGACTGTGCAAAATATTCAACAGCCCTAAGGCCCTACAATATTCAAAGGCCCTACAATATGGCACCAGAGGGTAACATCCTCCATTTCATTCAATCCCTCATCCATTAGGAAAGGCACATGTTACACAAGTATCAGATAGTGCCACAGCAGTTTGCTCTTCCTCAAATTAGTCATGGACATATCCTCATGGAACTGTGTCTTCAGCAGTTGGCAACTGAACTGTCTGCTGTAAAAAAGCCATTGACCAACCTAAGTGTTAGATACTGTAGTTAATTAGTTAGATGGAGTTTTCAGGCCCAGTTTCCAACCTATTGGTTCAAGTCCAACCAAAGTGAAGCTACATAGTGTTTAAATTGATATTAATGACAATGTTGTCACCAGCTGTATCTAGAGAAATGACCATATTCCTAGCAATACTTGGGGCAACTTTAAGATCAAGACTGAATTAGCCTGCAGAGAGGATGAAGTTTATTTTGTTTAGCTAATCACAACGAAAAACCAACGTCCTCCGGTGTTGGTGTCAAAATCATTTCAACTTGCATAGAAATCCAACACAAACTTCATTTACATAGCTCTACAATGATTGCTTGAAACAAGGTGTTTATTTAACAGGCAAACACTTGTACCATTGTACAACATTACACTGAGTCACGTCAGTCAATGTTATTCGACACTGGTATTGTATGGTACTGTGCAAGCATACACACACACAGTGCAGCGTTAATTACTAACAACTGATCACACAGCTCAGTGGGATACTTTTCAATCAAAGCTTACTGTTTTTAAACCAACTCTTTGATGAACATTAATTTAAATTAGAAGCTTTAACAGAAGAAATAAGCCTTTTATTCGGTTTAACCACTTTTTGTTCAAGAAGAGCATTGCAAGGATTGAGTCATTGAGCACTGTCTACCTAAGGAATAGACCAATTGTGATGAGCTCATGAATATTAAGCTGATCACCTTTTGGGCTCACTGAAAGAAATTTCTGACCATTGCCTGCTGGCTCTGAGGGGCAGCAGCCTATGGGGTCTGCAGCCACTGAGGCGCTATGCAGGCTAAGATCGAATAGCCTTTAAAGCACTTATACACTGTAGGGATGTGAAAATATTCCAGGCCCCCACTTACACTTCACTCCCTTAAAAGAAGGGTGAAGTGCTACTAGTCAGGCAACTACCTTAATAAAATTATTGTACTTTAGAGGGAGTGGGCAACTATTTACATACATCAATTAAATGCCTCTCTCCCAGGATGGCAATCCTGTTGGCAGAAAGTCTCCAACTCACTTGCATCTAAACATTTGCTAATTTTGTCCCTTTCTCTAGTTCCCATTTTGGCTAGTGCTCCCATCAACGTAAAATTGCTATATTCTATCAAACAATGTTAGAGGGATGCTTGACTTTGCACTGTTTGGCCTTTGGTCATTTTGCTTATTTCAAATTTAAAGTTCAATGAAGATCCCAGTGTTTCACTGACACCATTACCAAAAATTCAATGTCAATATGGGCAAGATTGAGCAATCAAAACTCAACCTAACCTCAGACTTCACTACTAAGGCTCTGTCTTAGAGATATAATGGGCAGAGGTTTTAATTAAAATTGGAGTGCTTTGGCAGGAAGAATTTTAAGTGTCTGGAGTAAAATCAGAAAGCCTTTAAAGCAATACATCTTGACCTTGTATCTTGTATAAACTTACAATATGCTTTATAAAAGTTTGATCAGATTCTTTTAAAGTCCCAGGCAGATTATGAAACAATTTGGCTAAAATAAAATGTAGCTGAGTAACCAGAATGCAAAAGTGCACTGAGGTTTCGACAATATATATGTTCTATTTCAAATAATGCCATCATGATATCTTCTCACTCAAATGTTTATATTAGCATGTTCAAAAAAATAATTCTATCTCAGGTGACCTTTGATCTCAACCAACAAAAATAGTGACAAACTTCTCACCATAACATGCATCCACTTACCACATGTAAACTCTATTTAAGTTTCCCACCTGGCTGTTAACAAAGTTTTCACATTTTGACCTTGAGTGACCCCAGATGACCTCCATAAAGAGCAACTGGGACTTAAGATAATGAAGATATGTAGATAAATACAAAAATAAATAGATAAACCTGGCAAACCAAATGGATCGGACAGAGGGACAGACCTGATGTAAGAACAGAAACACTGACCAGATGGACAGACCGAATTGATGGACTGAACAGACAAATGGACAGACAGACACAAACATACAGACAGACAGAGTGAGATAAATACATAGATAGATGACACCAGATGCCCTTCAACCTACACAAAACCCTTGGGGACCATCTTCTGACCACAATGTTCTGTAACACTCCACAACACATTCAAATACCAACTATAGTGTCTATAATTCCTTTTTCGTCACTAAAGATATTGTGTAAACAAGGTTTTCAGACTTTGACCTATGGTGACCTGAGATGACCTTTGACCTACACCAAAATCAATAGGGGCCATCTTCTCACCATAACACATTCACATATCAAACATGAAATAATGCGTTCTCATACTAAATATGAAGTCTATTTATATTTATCTCCAGATATTGTGTTAACCCATGCAGGTTTTGTGACTTCAACCCATGGTGGATCCAGATGACCTTTGACCTGCACCAAAAACAAAAGGGTTCTGCTCAATATGGAGAACCTACTGTCCCAAGTTTGAAAACTGTCTGACATTTCTATCATGTGATATCATGTAAACAAGCAGGTGTTACATGCACAAACACACATACAGTACACACATCACAATGAAAGCATTGGTTTCTCCTAAATCAAATAGTAACTTGTGCAGTAATTCTTTGACAGCCCATCCAGTGTTTTGCGCCTCATGAATAATAGCAAGAAAATTGGAGCTACAATGCCGACAACCCCAGTTAATAATCAGGTACTGGTACCTGGTGCACGTTTCAGGGTGAAGCAGCACCAATCACTGACAGGTTTTAAACCAAGTCCATCACCAATTTCAGAACTTGGATTGAATTTGACTGGATATTCCTCTGATTCAGGTTGCACAACCTGCTCATCTACCTGTAAGCAAGAGAAACAAGAGTATCAGTTAAAGGCTTGGTGATTTATTGCTGAAGAGATATAATTCAATTTGATTACATTTGATTGTGAAGTTTAAATTAACTTTTAAGTACCGCAGACCATTGAGAAGGACACGTGGGTTTCTTTGTCGACCCGGGTGGCAAACTTAGAAGTATATGGCAAATTAAATTTCACACCGAAGATTCATAAGGGGTCCTAATGAGCAGCTAGCCCACATACAGGTAGGTTATCATTGCCATGTATTCTACCCACATTTTACTTACAGGTATATGTTGCCACTGTGCTTGCTCAGCATGAGCTAGACTGTAAACCTTTTTTGTGCCCTGGGAATGCGAACAAGAAATGGAAAACTGTGAGCAGATCGGAAAACCCAGCATACCAAAACATGTGTGCCATGCCCCAAGTTCAGTATACCACACGTACAGGTACGTGAATGTACTGTACAGTAATGCTGAAAAAGCCTTAATTTCCCTAGCTATCCTACGAAAAAAAAAAATGCTATCCTATGAAAAAAAAAAACTTGCATGCGGCATATGAGCAGCCAGAAGAACCCAGTGAGCCACAACAGGAAGAAAGGCTGTGGTTGACCCCATTTAAACGAAATGGTTTGAAACTGAGATGCAAAACCTCATTTAACTGACTTTATCTACACTTGCCTGTTGCCCACATGAGCCACTTTCCTGTAATGATTTCCATACTGTATGACTTCCATGAGCTTATACTGCCCTATATTGACATTTGGTTTCATATTTTTATGGTAACAAGTTTGTTAAGTGATTAACTCGTGATTAGCCCAGGGCTCTAGCCTTATTGGATTTCCACAGTTGTAAGGTTAGGGTTACAAACATGCATGCATATCTATGCATTGCCATTGGTATGCCACTTCCGCATACGGAAACCCAATAAGTACCTAGCCCAGTATAATGCTAGGACAACTTTTGGGTCTAGGGCCTAAGTCCTCCTCTGCTCTTTAACTTGTTGACATCAATTTGAATAGGCCTAAGCCTATAACACCTCTTAAAACATTTTTCGTTGAACTGGTACCAACACATTTATGATTTAACTAAAGTCCTAACCATTACTTAGCTAGGTAAGCTAGCCTACCTTTCCAAACTTGAAAACGCCCGTAAGATCTACTTTCGGTTTCCGATTTTTATATCTTTTGAACACGGGTTTAAAGTTGTCCTCGTCAGCACAGTTTATGTCTGCTGCCATGGACCACAAAATGGCTCGTTCTGTTACTTCAAATTAAATAGTAACTTCAGATATTCTCACACTGCACAGTTCATATATGGACGGCTTTCGGGCCAAGTCGTCCCCAAGCCAACTCGTCCCCAAGCCAACTCGTCCCCAAACCAACTCGCCCCCAAGCCAAGTCGTCCCCAAGCCAAGTCGTCCTCAAACCAAGTCGGCCCCAATATGAGAAATTAGTGAAAAATTAGTGGGAAATAAAATTACCATATTTCAAGGGACCAGCTAACCCAGACTTTGTATTTGTTTTTGGTTTGTTCATTATTTTTTCCTTCCCTTTTGCTAGTTAAATGGGAGATTTCATGACCCATAATTTTTTTAATTTTTGAAGCCGTAATTTATGCATATATAGAGAATGACAAGTGGTTTAAAATATAGCATGAAAACTTTATTGTCGCAATTTGTCTACCCATCTTAACCAACAACATGTATATTTTTGGAGTTTGATAGCATATGTTTTAAACACAACTGATGGGGACATATTTTAGTTTGGCAAATATAATTAGTCTTGCAAATAAATGTTTTGGCAAGAATAATGTTTCTTGCAGATACATTTATATTGCAAACTTATTTCTTCTTCTTGAAAATATATTTCTGGTTGGAAGAATATTTTTGTTGCAAACATAATTTTGTGGCGAACATGGTAACTTTTTCCGCAAGAAAGATACATTTTCTTGCAAATATATTTTGGTGTAAACATAATTTTTCTTTACGAATATATTTCAAGTGTTGGAAAAAATATCTTCTAAATATACTATTTTAGAGCAAACATATATTGTTGTTGGGAATATATTTTAATTGCAAATATATATCTTGTTAAGAACATACGCTTTCTACAATTGTATTTTTATTGCAAATTTGTGTTACAAATATAGGCCTAATGTTTGATGCTACTAAATAAATTTCGTGTTTTGTCACATAAATATTTCAGTTTTGATAATATATGTTTGGTTGGTGATATATTCCCCTTTCTCACGCCATAAAAATCACACCATTGTTCATATTGGGGACGAGTTGGTTTGGGGACGACTTGGCTTGGGGACGAGTTGGTTTGGGGACGAGTTGGTTTGGGGACGACTTGGCCTGCTTCGTATGGACGTACGTACATGACTGACAGTTTCCGGCTCCGCAGTCCGTTGTCGACTGTCTGCGCACCATGGGGCCGGGCGGCGCCCGGGAGCAGGATGCTCGTACGATCGAGTACGCTCACTTGCGTACACATGAAAAACACTGTACTGATTTTACTACCGCTGAATTCTTTGGCGGCCATGCTACTACTACTACTACTAGCCTAGCATCCCCAGGCCATATGTAGGCTATAAATACATGGCTCCTCCTAGCAGGGTTACCGGTCGTTTCGCCCCTTACCAGTTCGTCCCGCTGTGGAAGTCGTTTTGCCCCAAAGAGGAGGTCGTTTCGCCCCAAATACTTATGAGTATGACATCGAATAAACTGACCTTTAAATGCAGTTTTGTAGTTATCATACCAGAAATTTAAAAAAAAGTTACGACAGTTGGCAAGAATGTGACAAAAACTAAGTCAAGTAAGGATAGGCGGTGCGCTGTCTGACGCACCAACCAGTCATATGTTAAGTAGGCCTAGACCTGGTATTCTCTTGCACGTCCAGAATTAACATAACATAACATAACATAACATAACATAACATAACATAACATAACATAACATAACATAACATAACATAACATAACATAACATAACATAACATAACATAACATAACATAACATAACATAACATAACATAACATAACATAACATAACATAACATAACATAACATAACATAACATAACATAACATAACATAACATAACATAACATAACATAACATAACATAACATAACATAACATAACATAACATAACAGGTTAAAGGGCAAAGGAGGGCTGTAAAGGTCCCATAAGATGCCCTGTAATCCAAAAAAACCCCCCAAACAAAGCAAACCACCAACACCTAAAGAGCCCAGAAAGATTAGATTCTACCACAGTCATGGAAAAACTTGTCAATATTAACCTTAAAACGGTGCACTGATGTGGAGTTAACGCTTTCGGGCCAAGTCGTCCCCAAACCAACTCGTCCCCAAGCCAAGTCGTCCCCAAGCCAACTCGTCCCCAAACCAACTCGTCCACAAGCCAAGTCGTCCCCAAGCCGAGTCGGCCCCAATATGAGAAATTAGTGAAAAATTAGTGGAAAATAAAATCTCATTTCAAGAGACCAGCTAACACCGACTTTGCATTTGTTTTTGGTTTGTTCATTATTATTCCTCCCTTTTGCTAGTTAAAAGGGAGATTTCGTGACACATAATTTTTTTTAATTTTTAAAGCCGTGATTTATGCATATATAGAGAATGACAAGTGGTTTAAAATAGAGCATGATAACTTTATTGTCGCAATTTGTCTACCCATCATAACCAATAACATATAAATTTTTGGAGTTTGATAACATATATTTTAAACACAACTGATGGGGACATATTTATAGTTTGGCAAATATAATTAGTCTTGCAAAGACTTAGTCTTGCAGTTTTGGCAAAAGTAATGTTTCTTGCAGATACATTTATATTGCAAGCTTATTTCTTTTTCTGGAAAATATAAGTTCTGGCTGGAAGAATATTTTTGTTGCAAATATAATTTTGTGGCGAACATGGTAACTTTTTCAAGAAAGATATATTTTCTTGCAAATATATTTGGTGTAAACATAATTTTTCTTTACGAATATATTCCCTTACAAAAATTCCCCACATGATTTCCTACAGGAAATTGGTATGAAGGAAATGTATAGGATTTTGGGCATCTTCCTGTAGGAAATCAAATTTCCTGTAGGAAATGCTTCTCACATAGGAAATGGCTTTCCTACATAGGAAATCACTTCCCACATGGGTCATTCCATTTTTATTGTGGGGTGTCTTTTGCATCTCTGTTCATAAATAAACATTTGAGGCTATATGCATGAGCATCATGGTGCTGATTGTTGGGGACTTGTGCATAGGCGATAGTGTCATGCCCGTAGTTGAATGCATTTTCCAATTACTGAAACAGGTAAACAATCCTCCACGGAAATATGTGGTATAGGCTTTATGAGAGGATGATAAATGAATATCCAGAACTCCATGATTAATTGCTGCGCTCAATGCCTTTGCTCCGATTAAAAGGAACATGGCTAAATTATCTCCAAAACTTTGAAATAGAAGGAAAAAAAGAGCAAGTTCCCTGTGTTTGTTATGGCCTTTCCAGACAGAGCAATGCAGTTTAAAATAAGCTACAACCAGGTTATTCACTCGTTGATATGTCCAGATAACTGCAGTTATCCCAGCTTCTTGTCCAAAAGAAATGTCCAATATCAAGAATCTGAATATGCCATGACCTGAACTCGTGCATGGATATATCTGTACTGCATAGTCCTAAGCAAATATGTTTCTCAGATTATCCATGAGTGTCCACCATGTAAGCAACAGTAATATTCTGAACATTGCTAGAACCACTTAACATTATTTGCTCCTTGAAGCCCTGAAGCCAATACTGCACTGAAGCAATACTCTGTGCTGCTATACTACAACATATGGTCAAGTCCATAGCTTTACACAGCCCAAAACACATACAAAGGACAGATTTGAAAAGCTCTTTGTTGTGACTCGGTAGGCTTTACTGACCAATGACAATGGACTTCCTTTCATGTGCCAATGAATGCAATGGTCAGTGTGTTAGGAATACTCTCCAATTCCTACGTAGGAAAGTTGAAATTCCTGTAAGAATTTGACAGTTCCTACAGGAAATGGTCTCTCCTACGTAGGAAATAGCAAATTCCTACATAGGAAAATTGAAATTCTTGTAGGAATCTTAAAATTCCTATTGGAAATGGCTTACTTCCTATAGGAAATGTGTTTTTCCTACAGAATTCCTACAAGAAATGTACTGGGAATTTTTGTAAGGGTTTCAAGTCACGTGTTGGAAAAAAATATTCTTCTAAATATATATTTTAGAGCAAACATATATTTTTGTTTGGAATATATTTAATTGCAAATATATATCTTGTTAAGAACATACTCTTTCTAAAATTGTATTTTTATTGCAAATTTGTTTTACAAATATAGACCTAATTGTTTAAAGCTACTAAATAAATTTCGTGTTTTGTCACATAAATATTTCAGTTTTGATTATGTTTGGTTGGTAATATATTCCCCCTTTCTCGCGCCATAAAATTCACATTTTTCATATTGGGGGCGAGTTGGTTTGGGGACGACTTGGCTTGGGGACGAGTTGGTTTGGGGACGAGTTGGCTTGGGGACGAGTTGGCTTGGGGACGACTTGGCTTGGGGACGAGTTGGCTTGGGGACGACTTGGCTTGGGGACGAGTTGGTTGGGGACGAGTTGGTTTGGGGACGACTTGGCCTGCTTCGGAGTTAACAACCCACTCAGGCAGGCTATTCCACTCACGAATTAACAACCCTATGAGAGAAACTGAACTTCCTAATGTCAAGTCTAGCAAAAGACTTTTCAAGCATTTTGCGTTTAGCATTTTTTTAAACCACTTTCGATTTTTGCGCCATTTATTGGAAATTATAAATAGAACCAAACAAAACAATCACAAAATATGATGTGCGAACGTTTACACAAAGAAGCACACGAACGATACGTAGGCTAGTAATGATAACGCAGATAGAAAGCGTACCAGTATAATAAACACAATTAACACTCAACAATTGCGCACGAGAGTACGGTAACGATATGAGTTACTAGAACAAATGAACAACTTGTTTCAATTTTAAAAATGAATTCAATCTCATTCTGGAAAAGAATTAAATGAGAAACTTCACTTCGTGGACATCGTTTGTTCTAAAACATTCACTTGTTTTTAAAGGGACCTGCTTCAAAAAGATTAGGGGGCGAACCGGTAGGTCTTAGGGGGCGAACTGGCAGGTCTTAGGGGCGAACTGGTTTATGCTTAGGCTAGGGGCGAACTGGTATTTAGTTGGTGAACTGTTTGGGGGCGAACTGGCATGGGGGCGAAACGACCGGCTACCACTAGCAGTAGCATTAGCACTGGCCTAACATCTGAACATGTATTCTCGCTTGAACGTGGAAGATGGCGACTCACCCTCAACAGGCAGAAAGTATTCCTGAACATGTTGTTATGCATATCATAGCTCATACGTTAAAACCGAAAGACACTCTTGCGTAACTTTAGAATTAGCCTAATGAATTTTACCTTGGCTAGCCTAACGTTAGTGTAACTGTAAGATCCTAGGCCTAGGCCTAACGTTAGGTAGGCCTAGCCCTTGAACAGGACCCAGCATTACGTTCCTATGCTATACACTTCATTTCTGGGCCCTTGCCCGGTATACACAAAAACACAGCTCACTTGCCTACTCACGCGTGAGTAGGCATCCCTCAAATCCCCAAAAAGATACCTTTTTTCACCAAACTTTCCACAGATGATCTTTGTCATCACCATCACCTTCCACACAAGTCTTTTAACAAAGTAAGACCTTTAAGAGGGAAATTTTGGCTTGATAATTCTGCGAGTAACGTTAAGCCTGTGCAGTTTATTTTTTCAGTTGAAGAAGTCAGTGTTTGTCATGTGATCTCATTTGAAATGGAGAAACCTACGCATTGACTGTACAATTTCGTAATGTACAGAGAACTTACTATATGCAGTACAAGTATTGACTAGCCGCTTGTACTAATTGGTCTTCGACAGCTTGTCTAGCGGAAGTCCTTCCCATCATGCAATACAGTAGCACTGTAGCAGACGATCAAGATGTCGATGTTACTGCGAAGGATGGCACCACATTTTTCCTGCCTTTTGCTATGAATTTGCTGGTATTAAACATTCCAGAAGGTATAAGTGGTATCTAAGAATGCTCAAAATCATTATATTAACTCAAATCTGTTCTATAAGCCATTCCATCGTAATTAGACCTCGGTTTGTGTTTTGGCTTAAAACATTGTTACCTTTGTACATGTAGGCCAGTGACCGTAGTAAGGAGGGACTACAAGGAGCGGATTATACGGTCACGTTCAGTGACTAGGTAGGCCTATGGTCATAGTACTAACGAGCACCGTTAGGCCAAAGTTACTCGAGCCTACAGGCAGGTAGCCTAGGCCCTAGTGTCAGATACACAGGAGGCTAGGCCTACAGTGACTGCACTGGGTTACCAGACCAAAACGTCCCCGCAGTTGGTCAAAACGCCCCCACGTCAAAACATCCTCATTCAAACAGGTTCTAAATTCGAACACCTCATTTAAAATCATTCATTTTTCAGTCATTAATGAAGTTACCATCATTAACAAATAATTCTAGCTCGATCTGGTATGGTAAAAGTAAAACTGGAAATTGCTGTACTTTACATTGATCAGTGAATAAAAAGGCAATACATTGAGCCTAAATCAGGTGTTCGAATTTAGAACCTGTTGGAAATTTGAACCAACCACTATTTTGTAAAATGAACTGAGTTTTTAGTTTAATTGAGTGGATTCAAGCTTTTTTGCAAATTTGGTACAAACTTGAATGTAAATTACGTACTATAAAATGTTCATAACATGGAAAACAAAAGATGCCTTATAATTAGGCCTAACTTAGGACCTAGCTGTTGTATGTAATTCATCACAATTTAATTTATTTTATATGTAGCCTAGGCTACGTATTAAATTGTTCTTTTTTCTATTTGCTTTATTAATAGGAGAGGAATCTTGTCAAAAGGTGTGTCAATTAATAATTATCCAACTTCCGTTGCTATATTTTCCCTATACATTACTGTAATCATTCAATAACAATAGACTCATCTTGATTCTCAGTTATACAGCTCAATTACAATATAGCCTATTTCATCTAGGCTAAGCAGTCGTCACATTTGAGTAGACTTAATATTCCTAAATCCATCTTTTCACCTTTATTCCCTTTTCTAATTCATCTCTCATGTTTCTCTTAGTTTACCAACTTGCAATTTTCAATTTGACATCTGAATTCTCAATATACGGGGACGCTTTGGTATGCCATAATCACAGGGACGATATGGTTAAAGGAGGGGATGTTTTGGCAGCAAAAAAGTGGGGACGTTTTGGTCCGAGGATGTTTCGACTGGATACCCCTGCACTGCAGCCTATGCTACTTCAGCCTAGGCCTACATCACTTGGATAGGCTAGAAACTTCAGATAGGCTATGCATAACTTAGAACTTGGATTAGGGTTAAAGTTAGGGTTAGGGAGATGAATAGGCCTACATATTACTGTGATCAACTCTTTCCACTTTTTTCATGATAGAATTTCAGACTTCAAGTGTTTTTGTCTTCAAAAAAAACATTCTTTTGTTCATCAAGACCAATAATATACATTAGCACAATTACTGTTTTGTACTAAAATCACGCCAAATGTTTTCAACAACCAAAATTTTCTTTCGGACAACTAAAAATACTGAAATGGTTGCCCGAAGGACAACCGTAACTTTTTCTGAAAACTGAGGCCTGATCCATGCATGCATTATGCTTTACTCTGGTTCCCATGTCTTTGTAACCACAGGTGAGATGAATTGGCTGCCAAGTTGCTTCCAGTTGCTTTCCAAAAGTGATACTTATATCACAGGACTGGTCTCATCTGAAGCAGAATTGACCGAAGTCTTGGAGTGCCACTCAAAAGCCACTTTAGCAACTTTCGTTGGATGGTAAAATTTGTTGTGAACATTTCTTTGTTATTCTTCTATTAAAATGTAGAAGACTATATATGATACATATTTCTTTATAAGTTTTGTCATTTTCATAGGTTAATTGGCAGACATGCAGCTCAGAAAACCATTTGACTTCTTTAGTTCGTTGATTCCCAGCAAGCCAGTGAGCCAAAAGTGGAAGAAAGGCTGTGAATGCCTCGACTGGTCAGAAGCTGGGCTGTAAAACTCAATCTTACCCTAACCTAACCCAGCTTGCCTATGTTTAAACTCCCAAACTTTCATTTCAGCATTTTTGGAATCTTGCTTGCTACATTTTAAGTAAGAACTGAAGGGGCCTAACCAATCAATTATGAGCTTCTGTCCAACCCTGTGTCCCTACTTACTCCCTATTATTGTGTAGGCCTGTGGGGTCCCAAAATTTGGTGCTACTGTACAGTGGTGCTGTATTATTATGTTGGTAATATTTTTCAGTCTAACTGGCCTGTGCAGAATATCTGCCTGCGAAAGGTTGTGGCAGGCCCATCTTAAACCAATTGGTTAGAACTGTGTCTGATTAACTGGCTGACTGACTGACTAACCAACTGATGGACCGACTACATGTAACTCTGTCCATGAAAAAATTATGGGAGAATTTTTGCAATCTAGCCAGTAAGTTCTGATTCAAATTACTGTGTCTGTCTGTAACCTTGTAGGTCCCTTCACTATTTTAGACACAAAACTAATGTGGATGACATGAGGAAAAAATAGCTAGAGCTCCAAATATGGTGCATGCAACTCCATTAGGGAAGTGAAAAAAGCCCTACCTGAGATTTTCTATGAAATCCAGGGGAGCTTCATGGCCATTTGAGCTACCACTTATGAGTGTTGATTCATTAGCTTCCCTGCTCAGTTGGTTGGTTGCTCAGGTTTCTTGTTTGCATATGAAATGGGATAAATGAGTAGTGCTTATGATCACTGCGTTTCTGTACTTAGAAGTCAGATAAATAATTGTCTAATGAGCCCTGACCAAATTATCTTTCAAAAGGAATAAGTTTGGTGATTAATAGGAAGATTCAAGATAGTGACTTTCAAACCTTAAACAGAAATGTTTATCCTACTCAGTAAATTAACCACATATTCAATTGCAAAAACTTGTAATCATTTAGGGATCAACGACAATTACAGTAAAGGGCTTCTGCCAGAAACTCAAAAGGGGGAGGGGGGAAGGCAGGTTGGGGGAGGCAGGTTATTACTTTCAGACTGCCAAGTCCAAACTGATGGTGCTCTTAGCCAAAGTTGCAGGTGGGTTAAAGGGGACAAAAGCTTGCTTCAAGGCCCTAATAAGGTGCAATCTGTAGGGTTTGAAACTCTTATTTATTCATGTCAGTTCAGAATTTGCTGCAAAGGTGTTCTCTCCCTCATTACAAAACAAAGAATTTGATATAGTCTTATTACTATGGAAATGAAAAGGCAGGGGGGGAGGGATTTTACCCTCCTTCTAAAAAGGGGGCTACAAATTCTCCTTACGGAAACACAAGTATGCTTTACGGCAACACTAGTATGCTCCAAATCAGGCGCGTGCCAGGATTGTGTCATGGAGGGGAGGGGGAGGTTGGTGTCATGGGAGGGGAGTTTCTGGCATGAAATGAGGGAAAAGTCTAAAGATAGAGAGAAAAAACTGCTATTTTTAGGTGTTGTTTGCATTGCAAGGTTGGGTCATTTGACATGTTTATTAAAGTGACTTAATATGGGCATTGAAAGGGATTTGATGTTGGGATGGCATACTATGAGAATCTGAACATTTTCAATGATGTCTCTGTTGCAGAAAACAACTAGTGTATCAGTCATGGTGCCATGGTGGGCTATCTTGGGAGAGGAGCATTTTTGAATGGACATCAGTTGTAATTAATCACTAGCAGCTTTTACCAAAAAGTTCTTTCCCTTGTGCAATTGTTTTACCCTTTACCGTTGTGCTCCAATCGGGGCATATTTGCTCGCCTCTGGAGTGGGCAGAAAAGCGGAGTTAGCACGCCCCGCATCAGCTTCCATAGGTTATTGACCCTGTGACCTTAAACTATTGTCCCTCTCATTGTTGTGGCCAAATTTTCGGGTAGCTACTTGCAGTTTCGAGCTCCGAGCTCCGCCTGAAACAGTAAAGATGGGTGACAGCCTCACTCTCTGTATGGGTCCAAAACGACCCAAACAACGGTAAAGGGTTAAAATAAGCCTGTGGAGTGTGTTTACTGCAAAGCTGGTGCCGCTCTCTCTGTGTGTGTGCACAGACCCGTGCTGCAGATACTTTAGATTAACCCTTTACCCTTGTGCTCCAATCGGGGCATATTTGCTCGCCTCGGGAGTGGGCGGAAAACTAGACGTAGCACGCCCCGCATCAGCTTCTGTGGGTTATTGACCCTGTGACCTTAAACTATTGTCCCTCTCGTTGTTGTGGCCAAATTTTCAGGTAGCTACTCGCAGTTTCGAGCTCCGCGTGAAACAGTAAAGATGGGTGACAGCCGAGCTCTCCGTATGGGTCCAAAAGGACCCAAACAAGGGTAAAGGGTTAATAGCAATTACAGGCATTTTCTGTACAGTTTCATGAATGAATGCGTACCCACAATATTCCACTTGACTTTAATCCAAGGTTTCTTCCATATGCCTCTTATGGGGGTTACCGAATTTGAAAAAAACAGTAGCTCAGGACCTTTTCTTAGCATGAGTAATAGTTCCTCTCTTTGATTTGACAGGTGTGATGACAAGAAAAAGAATACAGATAAAGGAAGAAGATTTCTTTGGCAAACAGAAGATATATCAGACAATGTCCCCCTTACAGTCACCAGGCGTAAAATACTCACATGTCAACATGGCAAAGACTACCATAAGAAAAAAGAATCCAAGGTCAGTGAAAAGTTTTCGTCCTTGCTACAAGCCTTTAGTTTTGGATCTTTCAGGTGGGCTACAAAATCACACTTCCAAGAAAATTAGGCAGTGTGGTACATGTGCTGTTTTTCTGTACTTGAATACATTTATCTGGGTTCCAGTTATTCAACTAGTTATTCAATTGTCCAAAAAATACAACTTCCCACAGTGATTTGAGGTGAGTGGCAGTGTGCGATTGCATTCACACGCCTCAAAATTCAAGGACTGTTGCCAGGGCAATGATACTGTGTTGAAGTATAATTTATTTCATAGAAACTATTAGAATTTGTGTTCAAAGTGGCAAAACCAGAAACTTCCCTGACCAAAAGCTTTTGCAGTGTGAAAGGGGAAGATCAAGGCAAAATGGTGGATGTAGGAGGCATGGTGTGAGAATTTCTCTGAGTCTTGCATGGCATTGGAGATTGTTGTAAATTAGAGGTATCAAGGGTAAGACAAGGGTAAGATTATTGGATTATGAATACACCCACCAGTAAGGTGAGGGGGAGGGTACCATTTCACATTAGAAACTTTCTTTCACTTTTACCAAAAACACAAATGCAATCTTTTGACAGAAGGGCACAGAATCTTGCAGTTTAAAGAGATGGAGGTGAATTTTGTTAAAAGCAAAAGTGGTCAGAGTATGGTGACCAAAATACCCAAGACCTCTCAGCTGCAAGTGGGATACCCTAACCACTTGACCATGCAATCATTAATAACTTTATAAGCATATACATTGAGATGACACAACTTAAGCCCATTATCTGCAAATAACTGCCTGGCAGTATTACTTTTTACCGATGTGAGTAATATTTGCAATTAGTAAACTTTAACCTTATCTGTTCATTATGTATCTTTCCTTAGCGGAATTCTGTTTCTAAATCATGCTTTGTATCTTCAATATTTTAAATGGAATTTTTACGATGAAAAATGGAAATGCATTTAAATCTTGGTTTAATATACACCACACCTGCTACACTCCATAATTCCCTGATAACTGTGAATTTGTAGCAACAGTTTGAGGTTTCTTCAAGCAGCAGTATTGCACAATAGGTCAAAGGTCAAAGTGTAACACTTTCACACATTTTTTAGCTGAATGGCAGGATGTAAACACATGTTAAACGGTGTTCTATATGCCGCTGGGGCAGCGCTCAGATGTTTTGTTACCAGTTGACCCAAACAGAAAAGGTCATTAACACATGTGCTGGTAAAAACTTTGAACTCGTTTATTCTTAGCACCCCTGGAAAATCTAAAACTCAAGGTTAGCTGCCCTAGACCAAGGTAAAAGGGGAACTGTATTGTAATAGGGGCCTATGGCTCAATCCATAAACTAGGGCTGCAATGGATTTTACTGACTCTGCCAATAAAATGCCATATTTCAAAAACAGGGGACAAAACAGACCAGTGCCCCAGGTATCCTATTATACCTTACCAACTAGGCTGTCTTATGTTATTTAAACTGAATGTCCAATGTTTAGTATTTTTTAGAAAATAGACTCCTTTTCCTTGGTATCCCACCTGGTTTTGGGGGTAATGGGTGACATTCAAACATGTAAATTTGAGTAATCAGAAAAATGTATTTTGTCACAGATTGAATTACTTTACTGATGTATCATGGTAAGAATATCACTAAAAGTCAACATTTCTTAAATTATCAGCTTAGTGCTCCACCCAGTTTTCCAAACGAGACTAATGAAAACAACCTGAATATATCAAACCAAACGTTTTTCTAGGCATAATTTGACATCAGCTGAATTTTGGTATCCCCCTTAGTAAGTTATCTTGGTAAACTTTGATGCTTCACCACTTGCACAGACTCCTCAAAGTTGTGGTAAACAAAGTTACATGAAAAGAAGGTCTCAGATGTTACCAGAAAAGTTAATCCCATGGGTTGAGAATCATATATTCTGTTCTGATGAACATTTGTTTTTATTGATGTCCCCCATCCTGTCAAAGTTATGTTGGTCATGAAAAAACAACACTTTGATGAAAATGGATCTTTTTATTGTATCTTATAACTGCAAACAGTGGTTTGTGTTGTATTTGAAAGTTTCCAGTCCAACATAAATTTAAAAAAAATTAAACTGGCTCTGTGAGTGTTAGGTTTTGTGAGGACACCAAATTCTTGGTGTCCCTGTAACACGTGGCAGACATAATGGAGTGAAATATCTTGCTAATATTATGTACGTCCATAAAGGAACAATAAGTACGATTTCAAATGTTAAGTCTAACAACCTTAATAGTAGGGTGTCAAAGAGGAAAATTTGGATACTTAAATATCATTAACTGGTTAAAATCAGTCAATATTTGTACAAAATATGAAAATGTGTAGACATTTTGACCCCTGAAAATGTTGAGGAAAATAAAATTGTCTTTTTTTTTTTAATTTTTGGAGAATTTTTTCGAGCTTTTACCATGATCATGTCATGATGGGTACTATATCACATTCAAATAGGAATTTTTCACCATTTTAGATTTTCATTATTCTTTTGAGAGACAGGTTAAGACTGCTGTGTTGGTCAATTTACTGGTCATGTTTATGTTTGAATAAGTCTCCTTTAGCATACATAATGCTTCATGTAAAAAATATTTGTATTTTTATAACTGCTCTTAATACTCTATAATGAGTATAAATTTCAATCAGATAAAATAATTTTTAAATTTTGACCTCATGGTTTACTGATGAACCCCTGGTTTATGGACTGAGCCATATAGGAGGAATTTTAGGACCCTGCAGGGTCTTCAAATATTGATAAATATAGCACCATCTTGCATTTACTTTAACAAAAATTTTCAAACCCATCCACCAGACCATGCATTTTAAGCAACTTTAGAAAATGTACCTGCCACTTGCAACTTGCTAGCTGTAACCCTGGGTCACAGACTTCCTATACATTGACAGAGCATACTTCAAAGTACATTGTCGCTACAGCAGTGTGAGAAAAAGCGCACCAAAATGCTTGTCTGCTATGGTTTTGTGTGAATGTTTGGACTTGTTCAAGTGTATCTCCATATTTGGCAAGAAAGTGGAAATATTTTTAAAATATGGCAAGGTAAGTTCAAAATCACTTCACGTATTGCAGGATATATTTTTCCCCATTCAAGGCTAACTTTTGCTTAAAATGTTACAGAGTCGTCTTCAAATCAGACAATTTATAGGTTCCTGATGGCAACGATCTACGGATAGGACGTACAGGTTACATGCTCCGTCCATGTATATAAGTCCGTGCCCTGGGTACTATTATAATTAATTTTTTCTTGTCATGAAGTTTCAGGACATTGGTGACCAAGTAAAGAAGAGCAGATTCCACATTCAAAAGACGAGGAAGCTTAATTGTCCAGCAAAGCTATTCATTCGTCACATAACCAGGTAAATACTTTAAGGCTCCTTGTAACAGGCTTCCAGGGCCAAGAAATTCTATACTTGGTCTGGGAGAAGCCATACATATTGATTCCTGGGAAGTGCATAAAACCCTGTCCTGACCTCCTGCTGTATTTACCTATGTATAAAATACTGTATGCTATAGCCATCTAGTGAAATACTAATAGCACTGCCCTGGTAACTCTTTACATAGATGGTAACTCCTTACAATAGAAGGGGCCATGGTAACCCTATGAATCTGTGTACTACCACATACTTTTTGAAACTTGTATTTTGAAGCCAACTAGGTGTTGGCAGTGATCTTTATTGTTTTTTCATGTTGTACTGTAAGTTTTAAAGGTATGTGTAAGCGAACAAAAAAGAAAAACATTGTCTGCTTCACCTCAGAGATAGAAATAGGCTACAATTTTTGTAGTATTTCACAGAAATCCTCAGTTGGCACTGCTTGACAGCAAAAAAATGCAGTGGACTGATACTTATGTAACATAACATGTACTGTACAGAGAGTGGTTTGATTACACATTGCGGCTTTTTACACTCACCCTGAAGCAATTAACTGAGAATGTGTCTGGATGAGAATAAGTTTTAGGCTGCTGTAGGAGAAGCCAAGTCAAATTGGTGAGGAGAATTGGAAGTGTTTGGAGCTAGAGCCAGAGGGTTAGGCTTTTAACACTGCCAGTTGCTGAAGTGTAGGATATAAATGTTCCAGTTTGGACATGTTTCAACACCAATGACAAATGGCAAGACATTTGTTTGTCTGTTATATTTTGCTTATGAGTACACCCTCTGCAACTTGCAAACAAGTGCAAAAATCCTTCAAAATCAGCAAAGATTAGTCTTTCAAAAAATTTCTTCATTTGTAATGTACTGTTGAGTATCAGCTTGTGGTCAGCATATTTTGGGTGGTTGGCAATACACAGCGTTTTGACTTCAAAAAGCAGTAAGTAGCTTGGAGGTTGGTTACTTACAGTTAGATATCAATGCATTGTTCAATGTTATCCTTCTAGAGTAATGGAGTCAGTTGGTGTAAGGTTACACAAGACTAGCTGAGAGAATTGAATGCCTTTCCTGTATCATGAAAGTGTGCCTCAAGTCTTAAATGAAAAAAAAAAATTAAACAAAACATGAAAACTGAATTCAAATGGTTCAACTCCCACCTTCAGAGGACCTTCCAATGCTGAGATATAAAATGTTCAAGGTTATTCCCCCAATTGAAAATGATAGGATGCATAGCAAATTGTGATGTCACTGTTGTACTATTCAAATTACTATCTTTGCATTTTTTTGTTCTTCTGAAAATTGCTGCATCTTGTGCCAAAATGTGAGCATGTACTCAAACTTGAGATGACTTGATTATTTTACAAGCCCTATTTCCGTACATATCATGCAAGGAAACAGGATGTGCTCAAGGTTGTATAACATTTTTAGTTTTAAAGGAAAATGAAGCGTATGAATGCAAGTTGCACAACATGATTGAAAAAAAAAAAACAAGTTGCCCAACAAGAAAGGCACAAATTATTGTGCAAGGGCCTGTGTGGATTTAAGTGAATGAATTTCAACATTAATATCTTAGAAATGGGGTAAGCTATGATGATGGGAGTTGGATGAATGAGATTCATTTTGCAACCTGAATATATATATTTTATTAATTATATTCTTAAGGTACACTTTAATCAGAGGGATTTTCACCTCATAAACTGGATTGGCATACAATTCAGTTCAAGTCAGAACTCTATCCTGATACAACTCCCTGGTCTAAGATTAGAAAATTGAGTACCGTTTAATTTGAAAAAAAAAAAACCCAATTTTATGTGGTGAAGAATTTTCTTAATTATCGAGTGAGATATTGTAGATTTTCTTTCTTACCAGATATGATGACTTTAAGGTTTCAGCACGAGCATCAAAGAAGAAGAGGGAAAAAACAATTCGTCGAGTGAAAGAAAGTGTATTGCAAAAGGGAACTGGAGGCATAGATGTTATTCATGTCAGGTTACCATTGCGTGCTGCTCATGAAAATCATGTAGTGTCTGAGGAAATAGCTTTCTCAAGCAGCATTCACCCTGCTATTAAGGAGCACATTTTTGACAGTGTCTCACAAGGAATTACAGCTATCCCAGTCTTGAAGAAAAACATAAAGCAATTTGTGTGTAAGATGTTGTGCCCCCCAGGAAGTGATCAGCCTCACAATGGCGACAGGAGATACTTTCCAACTAGCAGAACGATACAGAATCAAGTACACCTGGCGCTTCAAGCTGAGGAGATGTCAGAATTCGATCAGGCAAATTTGGAAGACAAGGTTAAGGCATGGCTAGAGACTGATCCCAGCTCATTTTTCTTTTTTCGAAAATCTACGAAAAGCTATGCATCTTTTAGGAAACAAGATACTGCTGTTACAAATTCAGAGGGATTTCCGGACAGTTCAGATATTAGTAGAGAAAATAAAGAAGCCTCTGATGACATCAGTCCCCAAAGTGCTTTTCTTTTTATTCATCAAACAGAGAAGCAAAGGTATCTTTTAGAACGTTATGGGAACATAGTTTTATTGGGTGTAATGCACAGAACTACAAAATGTGCATTGCCGGTATTTTTATTGGCTGTCCGTACTAATTTTGGTTATCTCCCTGTAGCAGAGTTCATATCAGAAAGGGAAACATCCAGTGCAATGGTAGAAACTCTTCAAATTATCAAAGAATGGAATCCAAGTTGGACGCCAAATATATTTGTGATGGATTATTCCGATGAGGAGTATGAAGCACTAGAAGAAGTATTTCCGGATACTCAGAAGTTGTTTTGTGCTTTTTATGTTGAGCAAGCATGGCAAAAATGGATTGGAAATGGTAAGAATCTGAACATATTATTGGAAGAAAGAGATTGAGTGGGAGGGGTTACTATATTTATTTTCTGAAGAGGAAGAGGAAGATACAGCCCATTGGCCTGGGGAAGGAGGTTGTTTCCTCCCCTTTGGAAATTTTTTCTTGTTTCATTGGGGTTTAGATGCAAAATTGTGCAATAAATATTTGAAGCAAAATCAGTAAGAACCAGTCAAATCATGTGAGATGTACTTGGATTCTGAACATTCTGGGCAAGTGTAATATTTTGCTGGGATGCTACTATGAACAAGGGAAAGAAGGACATATCTGGTAAACCCTAGGATGAAGGGGGTTGGGAGGGGCTGGGTTGGGAATGGTAGTATAAACCCTTTTTTAAAGTCACCACTATTAGTGCAGGTTTCAAGTCCAGTGAAAAGCATACACAAAGAGTGTATATTTTCCTCCTTAAGTGCACATGCAGTCTGCAGTAAAACTTCCAGAGGTGACATTTTAACAGTGTATAGCTTAAAAATAAATGCACTTGCTCCAAGTTCCCATTTTCACATAATGTTTGTGAACTGAGGTAAAAAAAAATATCCAAGTATATTCACTTGACCCAGAAAAGTATATTGTGCCACAATTCATGATGTAATGCCAGCATTACTCCTTTAAAATTTTCTTTGCATTTTGGCATGTCATCACACCTCATGTCAAAATGCAATTGCTGCCAGTCTGTTTTAGGATGAAGTGTGTGAACAAAATTCTATGAAAGGAAACAGCCTTTCAGGGTCATTAAACATTAAATTATAAAAAGAAAACATGAGCAGGTAGTTAGAGGTGTGTAGAAAGACATCAAAATTGGCATAAGTAGATTAATTCAATTAAATTTGTCAGCAACAGAAAAAGCTACTAATATTGGATAAGAAAAATTTATTTCCCAACTTCTTAATTATGTATTCAATTCCAAACTTAAACTCAAAATGCATTCACCCCAATTTGGAATGAGTTAATGTAATATATTTCATGAATGGCTCTGGAGAATGAGGAATATTGATTGTGAGCAATTTTAAGTTGTTGTCCTTTTGACTCTTTTAGGTATGAATGATGTGTCCTCGGATGATGGGAAGGAATTATTACAAATACTACACAAAATTGCAAATGCTGCAACACAGGAAATTGCAGCAAAAGAGATAGAACTGCTCAGAGCATCAACTGTTTATAATAGATACCAAACAGTAAAGAACTACTTGGAAACTCAATGGCTTAACATGTGCCAGGTAAGTGTTAAGCGGCTCATTGAATTGGTGCATGAAATTCAACAAATTTTTCCAAACCTATTGAGATTTCTTCACATACCAATGACAAATGGTCAATCTTAGACAATCCCCATACCCTACATACAAATAACTGTTTTATGAGGGAGTACTTAACAGTTCAAGTCGGTTTTCAAAAATTTGTGACCAGATACTTTTTCAAATTATGTACAAAACTGTTGCAAGTCAGGACACTAGAAAATAAATTTTTTTAGCATTTTCTGTGACTTTTGGACTTGAAACTTGACTATAAGCATTGTTATGTGGTAGTGTCCCTTTGAGACTCTCAATAAGTTATCAATATCAACTCAATGAGCCTCTTTATAGTAACAGTGTTCGCTAAAGTTAGTAATGTATAAAAGAGGGAACAGATAGCTTAATTCCAATGTGTGATTCAGAATTAAGGTGTCAGTATATATTGAATTAAAAGAAGTTCTATTTCACATTACATGAAATAGCCTTTACTGAAACTGCCTACCACTAAAAGGTCTAAAACCCGACTTCTGGGTGGTAAGTTGGGTTTTTAATTGATTGTTAACACCCACAGTTTATGACCAATCCAATGCTTACTGGATTTTATCATATTATTACTTATTTTAAGGTTGGAGTAGTTATAAACTGTAGGTGCAAAAATCAAGTAAAAACCTTACTTAACAGCCTAAAAGTCAGGTTTTAGACTGTGTAGAGGTAGGCAATTTTACTACGCGTCATTTCATGTAATGCAGGTGCAATGGTGGAAAAGTTGGAAAGCTGGTAGGTTTCTTCATGAGAAATTCGAGAAATTTCTAGAGAGAAATTTTGGCAGTTGGAATGAGATTTCCCATTTCTGTTCATGATAATATGGAGAGAATTGCAGGAAATTTTGCTTTCTTCTTGTTTAACAATTTTACTCCCTTCTTGCCAAATAAAATTTTTTTCCACCCCTTCTCAAGTGAATTGAAGACAACAGGTCTAATGTGTGGGTTTTCATCGAGATGTGTATGTAATGAATATGCAACATGAACAATCCTCTTGAAATGCAGTAGATACAATAGAGGAGTGGACAGTCAAGTGATAGTCTGACTTTAGTCAAACATAACTGGGGTATATTGCCTTTAATCTTCCAATTTTCTTGCTTGCCTTTACCATGGATGGTTGTGCACTGAATTGTATCTTTGATTCGGTCAATTTCACTGAATTTGAGGGTGTGAAACTCATGTAGACAATGAAGACGATTTAAGGCTGATAGACCCTGCTAACGGCTACCTACAGTCACTTAACACAAGCGCTAATTGGATTTGTTTGGTATGTTTTCTAGCATTGCAAGGTCAGATGTTATACATGCCAGTAGATTCTAATCTTGAATGGTACATATCAAGATTGCAAAGTGCATGATTTCAAGCATAGTAATTCTCTTTATCTGACAATCATATGCATAAAGTGCTATTAGCTTCCTACAAATAGACTTGGAGGAGGCATGCAGGAATTGACCCTTTTCCAAATAGCAATCACAAAGGATTGTGGGATAGGTTTTAGGTATGCGTAAATTTTGTCAATGACATTTCACTGTAGGATAAAATAATGCACACCAATATTCTGTCCCATAATCCTTTGCAAAAGCTGTTTGGAAAAGTGTCTATGGTGTCATATCTTCTTATTGGTGGTCATTGCTTTATATTTTTTTCATTCCATTGTTTTGACCCTTACAATACAGATTAGGATTTTCAAAGGCATTGTAAAAGCTGAGAGTTATCCATGATTGTCATAAAATCATTATCATACAGGCCATTGCCTGTATCAAAATGTGATTTTAAGTTGTTTAGCTTGTTAAGTTTGCTGAAAAAAGTAGGCCCATTGATTAATGTGGGTTTATGATTTATTGTGGTCTTTCTTTAGGAGAAAGCTCTGTGTAAGTTCACCCCAGACTGTCTCCAGTTATAATGTTTTCATTTATTCTAAAATAAGTGAAAACTAAACTGCAGTGGCTAAATCAGTTGCAACAGGCATGTACCTTAGCAAGAAACTAAATTCTACGTCCATGTATTTAACTCATGCTCAAAGTACAGTATCACCAGGGTTCTAGCCTGTGGAGCAGACTCTGTAGTAGCCAAAAGTGGCGCTCTCTCAAAATCATAATACACCCAGGTCTCTATACAGTATAACACAGAGTCTGCAAACCTTCATCCAGTGTCCATTTACAGGAATCCAGCATTTTGAGGGATGAATTAGTAAACATGAAAAGGTCACATGGTACACAAAACAAGTATGAAAATTGTATTTTTGTACATACAACCGATACAACGAATGTCGAACAACCTAATTAGCTTTTGTACGTGGAAAATGTGTACCAGGCTGTACGTTCGACGCACATATGTTACCTAATATGCGAGATATTATTCATTGTTTTGATTTTTGTCATGACATCATTTTTGGTGGTCATAAATGAGATTCGTTAGAAAGTTGGAAGGCTATTGTATGCCGTAGGTATGCCATGTAACCTAGTTGGAAATGTTGACTGCTCAGCAGTGTACCCGTTGGAAGACTCCTACAGTATTAATTATAGTAGCAAAAGTAGAAGTTTTGATTTTTGAGTGAAATAGAATCTAATGAAATCACACACAATAGCCTGCTTAAAGCAGGCTACCAGGGTTTCTGCCAGCCCATTTAAAGGGCAAGAGCAGTCATCTCACATTGAAGTAGTGCCATCCAGTTTCATGATTGGCTGTTGGGAGTCATGTGACAGCATTTTTTCTCTTCAAATGTGAAATTAACTAAAAATAACTGCTTAATATTCCTTGAAGTTGCAAAAGTAGAGTCATAAAATGTAATGAAAGATACTTTGATGAGAAATAGGATGAAAAATTGTGTTATTTAGCTTTTTCTTCTAAATAAGTTTGGGGGACTGCTCTTTACCTTAAAAAAGGGCACACCCTGTGGTTTGAATTTGATTTTGCTTTATAGCACCCAGTTAGAAAGTTCCCCATATCATTTGAAAGTTGTGCACCAGCTTCTAATGTGTTATGAAAAACATTTTCAATAATTAAAACATATAGGCGAATGAGCAGTGCAACTAGCTATGTACACCATCGACCTTGAAGCCAGTCTCATGATTGTACTAGAAGTGTATCATATTATTATTGTGAAAGGTGAACAAATATGAAGTAGTGCATGAAAAAACTGATTCCAAGTGTTATGGTTGTTTCTATAAGTGCTTTAATTGCAGAACTTCTGGGGTTAACCCTCTGTACCCCACCAAAGGGTTGAACCCTGGATCTAACAAAGATTTCTAAGCCAGGCCATTGGACTTTACACCTCCTGGGCGATTACTTGGTGGTCCCGTTGATATTTGACGTTGAAATGTGAAGAAGTTGCATAGAGAGACCATGATGTCCCAAATGTGTCACTGTACTGTGTGTTTGGTCTAACGGTAGGAGCATCCGCCTCTCACGTGGAAGGCCCGGGTTTGATGCCCAGGTTGAGTCATACCAAAGGCTTTAAAAATGTAACCTACTCCCATCGTGCGTGATGCTCCGCACAAGCAGTGGAGTTGGAAAAACAAGCCAGTGAGCCACAACTGGAAAAAAGGCCTTGACCGCCTTGACTTGAACCAGTAGGTTGGAAACTGGGCAGTAAAACTCTGTCTATCATTACATCTGATTATTCACAAATTAAACTTTATATAGCATTTTTTTTGCCATATTTGTCTTTAACAGAGATGGTGCAGAGCATATACTCCTTATGACTTCAACTTCACAATGAGAACCAATCATGGAATTGACATACTTTACAACTCTTTGAAAACATTTCACCTTAGTCTGACAGAAACTACAACTATGTCATCTTTAGCAGAGAGGCTTGTGAAGGATTTTGTCCCAGATCTCCTCTTAATGTATTCTCAACACAATTATCAGTCCAGCAGTCAGTACAAAGCTTACAATCCTACAGTGCCCCAGTTTTTACACGACAGACCAAAGACATTTATTACAGCTTGCTTGAAGATGGCACTCGCTGCTTCTCATTGTGATGACTGGGAAATTCATATCTTTGGGAATGGACATTTCAAGGTTAAAAGTGAAAAGAAATCAGAAAGTTGTAACGTTTATTTGGGAGAAGAAGAAAATCATCCATTCTGTGATTGCATGTACTTCAGCACAAACTTTTTGCCATGTAAGCACATGTTTGCTATCTTCCATAATACTGATTATACCTGGGAGTCGTTACCATCTTTTTACAGAGACCATGCCTTATTTGTGTTAGACTCTGGGTGTATCAGTGAAGGAAAATCACCTCTTTTAGCAGACATAAATATAATTCTAGGTGAAGATAATGACGGAGAGGATATTTCAACAACCACTTCCATTCCCAATGATAAGGTCATTAATGAAAAAGAGTTGGTTAAAGCACAAAAACTGTTGAGAAAAAATATTAAATTTTTGTCTGAATTGTCATACTTATCAACTGATGTGAAAGCTTTGACAGAAGCAGCTGAATGTGTAAAAAAAGCAACAAATCTCCTGAAATTGACAGTTGAGTCTCCGAAAGACTTTCATGTCTCAAGAGATAAAGCAAAGAAAAAGGGTGAAAATGTGCTGGCCAAAAAGAAGAAAGGAAGGAGAAAAAAGAGGAAACATTCAACAGATGGTGAGTCAGAGGACTTTTCTTTTCTTCCCAAACTACAATTTTTTTTTGTAGTAGTCCATAGAAATTCTCAATTTCATAGCTCTTTGATTGACAGCTGGTTTAAAAAATGTAAAGTGCACTTGAAGCTCATATTACACAGCATGTACTGTACTGAGAGTGGTTTGATTACAGAATGGAGTCTTGTATATGCACCCTGAAGCAATAACATGAGACTTTGCTTGAATGAGGATGAATCTTAGATAGTTGTGGGAGGGGCTTATGTAAGTAGGTTAAGAGAATTGGAAATGTTTGTGTTTGATGTGAGAGGTATAGACCTTTACATGTTAGGTTTAGTGAAATACCTGGGGGTGGGATGTGGCCCCTCTAAGAAGCCTCTCTCTCCCTTGGAAACCTGTAATCCCATTGCAAAATCAAACAGTAGAAAAATATAAAAAAATGTGTATGATGACTCCATGTATGAAACCCAGTGCATGCCCCTCCCTTGATAACATGGACCACCATCCCACCCATACACAAGACGCACACACTTTGGTATACCCTACACTCATGACAGTTGGATGTGCCATACAAACATGATACCTGTATATTGTTACATGAAGTCTGCAGTCTTTTCATGCCTCTACCTTTCCCCTTGACATTGTGTGTCAATCCAGGCCATGCTGAGATTAAATGAAAATGTCTTCGTCAAATCCCAATATATTACTGTATTACTGTGCAAGTTTCAATTAAATAGTGTTTGTTATGGTACTTCAGTTTCACTAAGTTGCACTGATACATCATTTAAAAGTGCTCCTAAGTATTTGACTGGGCACGATATTATTTACCTTTAAAACATTAAGCTGTAATGCTCTCTTTGACAGGAGGCAAACAAAGCTGCAGTGTTATATTCCCAGTTTGCTCTTTCATTTGCTGCTGCTTAGCTTCATTCCACCTCTTCCATCCTGCTCTATTTTTCTCTTTCTAGTCCATCTCAATCTTGGTTTTGGTTGTCCTTCAGCCCTTGTTCCTTCTGGTCTCCATTCCAGGGCTACATAGTTGTCATGGCCTCTCCCTTTGTACAGTACATATCAAATCCAGTTCCAACCCCTTTTCTTTCATAGGCAATCTTGCTTCCAACACTGAAAGTAATTGTAAACCCACTTGCAACAGTCAACCTGAGACAGCAGAAATTTCAGCTCAAGAAGACCCACCCATTCCAAACAAGAGGTCAAAATTTTCTTCGGACTGCACTGACTCTACCATTCAAGAGAGTAAGTTCTTTAGGTCAGAATGAGATGGGTTGATTGCATTGATTGTTATTTCCCTGGTTTGATATCATTCAGAGACTGAGTATTTTGGTGAATGGATCCTACCCATCTACAGGGGTGCTAGGCCTAGGATTCTCTAACAAGGGGACCAACAACTAAAACCCCAAATAGGTGGCAGGTTGCTGGAAGGATTTTGAATGAAAATTTTAGAGTGCTCTTCTTCTGAAAAAAACAAATATAAAAAAAGTGGAAATATTGCAAACTTTGGGACCAGGAATACTTGTATACTGTGAATTACGGCTCTGAAATTGGGATTTTTCTAACTGGAGGGGTTGGGCAGGATACAGTTTTATCTGCATTAAATGTGTTTTTACAAGCTTAACAAGTGTGTGATATAGAATTGAGATGGTGTGGCAGATCTTGAGAAGCAAATTCTTTTCATATTCCAGAAAACAAGTTTGTCAGCAAATATTGACATTTTACCATTTCCTTTGTCTGTATGGTTTTTCATTAAATGTGACATTAATAAGTATGTTTTTCATTTATTAGTGTCAAACAATCAAGAAATGCTTTTGTCATCGCAGATGAAATGTCATTGCAGCAGGACGATAATTTCAAAAGAAAGGTACTTGCTTTCCTAGATGTTGCGAAGGTGCAACAGCTGTCAGAATTTTTGATGACCGTTGATATGACCCCTTTAACTCGTTTAGATGATGGTGAAAGCCAGATGTGCAGATCCTTAACAGCAGCAAACAGTCTTCTACTTGAAACTGAAACATATACAGAGGAATTAGATTTTATCAAGGAGCAAATCTGTAGCTTAATGTTGGAAACGTGGAGTGAGGAAAATTTTAAAGAAGCAGGTGACATTTTTCAGTTGTTGGTAGCAACAGTTCTAGTTGCAGTTAAAAATAATCTCTCACTTGACCACATAAAAGAGATGTTTAAATTACTTCCATCCCACCTTGTTATGCCAGACAATGTGAATGAACTATTTGACAAAATCACGGTTGGGAGTACCACTTTAACAAGTGCAGACATCAGTACACTTGGACAAGAACAGTGGCTAAATGATCAGGTGAGCTCATATTACTTCATGTTGCCATGTATTTATCATAGTTCTGTATACTCTATTTTTTAGGGTAAAAAAAACAGGTGATTTGTTTTCATTTCAGAGCTGCTTTATTATCAGGCAATAATTTTAAACCATATTCTGCAAAAGAATTCTTCCATCTGTTATCTGGGAAAACTCTTTTTCAAATCGTTCATATGTCTATCTGTTCATCCTATTTTTAATCTGTTCCTGCATTCTATCGTTGACATTTCCTATCCTAATTCATGATTGGCTGTTGAGAATCATGTGACAATATTTTTTTCCCCTTATAGGTAAATTTTAAGACAAGAAACTGCTTGGTTTACCTTCAGTATGCATGATTGTAGTCCTAAAATATTGTGTATGCCACATTGAAGAGAAAGAAGAAGAAAATTGTGAGGTCTAGCTTTTGCTTTAAAATAAGTTTAAGGTGACTGCTCTTGCTTTTTAGGTTGAAAACTCATGTTGGGCACATCGACAATTTGCAACCTTACATTGCCATTGCAGGATGGGTTGTTATCTCTACTTAATCTATTCAGCAAACAAGCTCTGAATTAGTCCCCATTGATCACAATGTCCAGGCCTCGATTTTCAGAAAATTTTATGGTTGTCCTTCGGGCAACCACTTCAGTATTTTTAGTTGTCCTAAAGAAAATTTGGTTGTCCAAAACATTTTGTCCAAAACATTACAGTACAAAACATTAACTGTGTTTATGTATAATTGGTCTTGAAGAATAATAAAGATATGAGTTTTGCAGGACAAAAACACTTGTATGATGGAAAAAGTTGAAAGAGTTGATCAGTCAACAGTATATACTGCTTCCATCAGATGAAACCAAGCTGCTTGAATATAGTTTATTGTGAGAGAAAAATGGTTGTCCATCGGACAACCAACTTTCAACTTTAGGTTGTCCGTATGGAATTTTAGTTGTCCCGGACAATCGGACAACCACGAAAATCGAGCCCTGATGTCCTTATCAACAAGTTGCCAGGGCCACTTGCTGCCAGTGGAGTAGCTACTGGGGAGGGGGAGTAGGGGGTGATCTCCCCCCACTCTGAAAAATGAAAAATTCAGAAATTTTCCATTTGTGATACTAGTAAACTAAATTGTGGTTTTCCTAACTCTTCTTTCATGAAATTTTGAATTTCTCTCCAATAAAAGTGTATTATTTGTTTAAAAAAAGCAAAATTTACCACATACTTCGTGTGCCACAAATTGCCACTCCGAGTCCAGTGAGTGCTTGCCCATAAATCAGTTTGGTAAACTTTTCCAAGCTCTGGAAATGACAAAATCAATAATGTGCCATATGTGACACCAGATCATTAAGTGAAACTGGCCACTACAGTGCTATTTCCATAAATTTTATTTAATAAAACTCCAAATGTCTCCAATCTAAGCTTGTGACTTTTATATTGACGTTGGGAAGTCTAAATTCCTAGGCCTTACATAACATTATGTAAGAACAACTATCTTTGGTCACTGTGCAATCTCAGATTTGCCAATAGGAAATGCAGATTCTTCAGTAAATCCCTGACTTTTCAAGTTTCCTTAAAGGAAAACTAGAATCCAAAATTTTCTGACATACAAACTTTATATTTTCAAATATTTTGTTTAAAAAGGGTAAAAATTTTGGCACACTTCACAGTGGTGTACAAACTTCAAAAAATTTGGAAAACCTGGGTTCTTCCCCCTCCTCCATAAAAATGTCTACCTACACCACTGCTTGCTGCTAACTATCAATTGAGTCTATTGTTTGGGAGATTAGACATGTACATAGCACAACCTTTCAGAAGAAACATCCCAAATAAACTCAGTAAAAAGAAAACCTAGAGACAGCTACTCAGCAGAATTTTGAGTTTTAAGAAGGGTGCAGCACTCCTGTTATGGGCATTGTAGCAGCATGGACAAAATGAAGCCATGCTCACTCAAATACTGCCTTACTTTGAATGATAATCAGTCAAAGAAGCACACTACTTGTTTTACATATGGTTAACATTATTTATTTGTTTGGAATAATGAACAGACAAGGCAATGTAGAAGAAATGCTGTTTGGTTTACAGAAAAAAAAAATCATTTCTTTAAAACCAGTATTACTTAAAACAGCTAAAGATCATCCAAAATGAAGAAGTACAATAGCCTGCTTTTCAAGAAATAAGCTTCTCACAAACAGGTGTTTGGCTATATGTTACTTCCTCAAGAAATATTTTCATCCAAACTTTCAAAAATTGGAATGATGCAAGTTGCATAGCTTTTATACAGCATATAATAGTTGAAGGAGATGAAGCTGTAGGTATGGAAAGGTGCTAAATCTTGGTATGCATATTAGTGCATTTATTGCCAGAACAGGGAGTTGTACAACATTGCAGGTGTGGTATATAGACCCACAGTATTGGTACTTGCATAATGTCAAAGCCTCCAAAGAGAAGAAAGAAAGCACTCAAATGAATAAAAACTTTGGCCACTGCTAGATAAAACCAGAAGGTAATAGGGTAAGGTATAAAACCTTATCAAACTATAGGTTTTGATTTCTTGTAAGTTGTGGCCATGCCAACTCTTAAGTTTACCATAAGGAAGACAGAAAGAATGAAGACATTCATGTTTTCTTTTCCGTATTACTCCAGTATATATTCTCAAATTTTCGGTCTGACATTGACCATCCTCAGAATACAACTGACAATAGAAAGCTAGTTAAAGTACACTGTGAACTGTAGAGGTACAGTATAGAGGTGCACAAGAGTGCTGCCAAAAAGAAAGAGGATCAGAAATGGATGAATTAACATTACACTGGTGAGCCTAAGGAGGACCATTCTATAGTCTTGTGCTTCTCTTGCTTGGTGCTCAGCATAAGCAATGAAGTAGGTAAAACAAGCCAGTGAGCCACAACTGGAAAAAAGGCCTTGGCCTGTTAGTTAGTTGGTTGGAAACTGGGCCATAAAGCTCCATCAAACCTAACCTAACCTACATTAAGAGAGGTATTATATCCTGAACACCACGTGACAATAATCAGATGAACTCTGAAAGGGTTTTATTCTCAAAGACAAGATACACAATAGCCAAACCGCATAAATTTACATATGGACAAACTATTTACTCTGAAAAATGTCATGTCAGTGGTGATAAGAAAAAATATCCTTGTTCCATTTCAATAAGTTTGTTGACAAAAAAATAAGTTAGGGCAAGGAATAAAGGTTCCCTTGGTTTTATGCATATACATTGAAGGAATAATAAGGTGACATGTCCTGGCGCCAAAATAACTGACAGCTGTGGCTGTTAGGTCTTTACTGATGGCTGTGGTAACCCCCATTAATGTCCTTTGATATAACAGAGACATGCACCTAAATTGTTCATTTTGGCTCTGTTTTTTTTTTCAAGCTTATTTCAAGCCCTTCTTGTTGATTCTTATTACAATTTTGACAAATTATTTTTGCAGGTTTTACATGCATATCTAAACCTCCTAATGGAAGAGCATCCAGACAAAGTCTTTGTGTTTCCATCTTTCTTGCCTTTGAACTGGGAGAAAAAAAAGTACAACTTGTGGTTGTATCCTAAGGTTTGTACTTTATGTTTAGAATTTTATACCACAGCACCCTCTCACTCTACCCTATTTTGCTAAAAATGCTAGGTGCTGGACTTAAAAAGAAGTTATGCACACAAAAAGTTGTATAAAACCTCAATTTCAACTAGGTTTCTTGCACTGTCACTATTTACTATTTATTGAAATACGTTGTAAATTATATGCATGCTTCAGCATCATGCAATAGCAACTCATTCAGAGGCTTTCTCTACCATAGAAGAGGGCTGCTCATGCAACCACAGAAAAGAGTTTGTATCTCTCTCAGCATAAGCAATGAATTAGGGAAAACAAGCAGGTGAGCCACAACTCAAAAAAGGCTATATGCAGCCCACCTTACACCAAGTAAGCCTTAAAACTCCATTGAACTATCTAACGACTCTAAAAATAAGAGCCAGTATGACTGAGTCCCTGCTAAAATGTCTTTTGATGTTTAGGCTTTGGGTAATGATATTTATTTGTTCAGTAATTACCAAAAAATGGGTCAGTGTTTGAGACAAAGTGAGAATGTGACTGACTGCTAAAGCCTAAATGCTCTAATGCTGGGCTTAGTGTCCCCCTTTCTTCAGAAGCAATTGGGTAAACTCCCTAGCTACTACCATGTTATTCTGTAAAAGTGTCTTTAACTGTTTTGCTGTTGCTGTTGCTTTGGCTTACAGATCTGCTTTTTGCAAAGTGCTTAGTTTTATCATTTTGTGAGGTAAATTCAAACCTCCACATGGTGAAGGTCAATGATAGCAATTTAAAGGTAAGTATTATGTATTTGGTAAAAATAAAGACAAAGTTTAAGTCAGATAGTGTGGCTGTATGAATGATTTCTATTTAGAATATGCAGTTTAAGAGAGTGCAGAACAAAACTTAAAAAACATTGTATTACTTCCTGTGGTTGTAGTAAACTGGAAAATTTGATCTTTTCTTTGCAGGTGGATTTCATGAAATATTCATGGCTTATATTTATGATTTATCATGAAAATCATTGGTTTCTATTGGTTGCTGATACACATAGTAAGGCTGTATTCTTTGTGGACTCTCTGAAGAATGAGCAACGGGAGAAGTACTTCTTTGAACATTGGTGGTGAGTTCATCAAGCCCTGAAAATATGTTTGTATATTTGGAATGTGCAACATCATTGTTCACTGTTCCCAGTGTTCAATGTTCCTATGGCAGCAGCACCTAACCACAATCCTCAGGGAATATCATGGAACCTTGGGAACATTGAATGCTGGGAATATCATTGTTTCTGAGAACAATAAACCCTGTGGACAATGAACTCACATGAACAAAGGGTTGACCCGAAGGAAGGCATTTAAATTTTCCACAACCCAAAGCTTTGTATTTCTCCATGTGCCAAAAAAGAGAGAAAATTTCCCACCATTTTGCCCCGATTCTGATACAGAAGTCTAGATTTCCAAAGACTGAGCCTCACCAGCTTTTTTACCCATCTCTTTGATGTACAAACCATGTTTATTGTTTACTTATTAGTTGTGTTGTCAGTTTGCAGAAAAGTGGCTTTTACTCGAAAATGTATCGCAACAGTGGACTCCAAACAAAAGTTTTGGAATTTTTTTGATATTTGAACTGAAATAAGATAGTTTCTCATTTATTGTAACCAGCTTATTTTTTTTTCCCAAAAAAAAAAAAAAATTTTGACTGCAATTCTGAAATTTACCAGAAGCAAGAATTTTCCCTCAGTCTTCCTTTCCTCTAGATGGATGAATTATCCAATTTTGCCATTGTGTGTTTCCATTACCATGTGTCAAATTTCTCCATGTCTAAATATTACATCTTTGTCTTTGTGTGTTTCCATTACCATGTGTCAAATTTCCCCATGTCTGAATATTACATCTTTGCCTTTGTGTGTTTCCATTACCATGTGTCAAATTTCTCCATGTCTGAATATTACATCTTTGCCTTTGTGTGTTTCCATTACCATGTGTCAAAATTCTCCATGTCTGAATATTACATGCATATCTACATATATTTAAGTTCTTCCTGCAGTAATATTTTGTCTTTATTATTTCTAGTAACTACATTTCTGCAAGAAATAAGGCAGTCACTGATAAGACCCAGGTCCCAAGTTTCAAATTGGTGCAGATGTCAAGTGGAAAACAGTTAGATGGCCACAGCTGTGGTGTCTTTGTTTTAATGGTAAGATGTGCAATTTAATAGTAGTCATACATGATTTCCATCAATTGTTCTTGAATTTTTGCAGAAAATTTCTGATATTGCTATAAGTGAACGTTTTCTCCACTTTTCTTCAAATATTAAGGCGCTCATTTATATACTCTCCTTAAATAAGTTCATCAAAATTGTAGTGTCACATTGGCAGAACTTTTTCTCAGAACAAGTACAATAGGACAGGTGAAAAACATTTTACTTCCCAAAAATGTCACATCAACTTTTGACGAAGGCAGAATTAATAGAAATTTTGGTTGGTGTTTCAGAAGCATGTTTGGTTGATAGGTGCATCATGTTTTTGTAGTCAAATCATTTTCCTCCTGTACATGTCAGGTCCTAAGGATGCTATCCAACCTAACTTAAATCTGTGCCAACAGAGGAACCCACAAGACACAGATAGACTTATATGGCTCAAGGGTTTAAGAAGGGACAATAAGCAAATTCTGTATTACATTAGTTTTGGTCCCTATGCGCACATTCATGTGCACATCCTCCAAATCGTCGGGATAAACAAACCAATCCTGCATCTACAACACATATTCCAAAATTTGAATTTTCATTGAATTTTTGTGAAGTCATCTTTTCTTAATCCATCTATACTAGAAGGAGAGATCTCAGGTGTGGTTTTGTGCAGTGGATTGTGTCTAAATTATCTTTTTGGTGTAAAAATTTGCATTTCAAGCTGCTGTAAAGTAGGACTATTTTCGTTCAAGTTGGCTGTACAGTATACATGTAGATAATGCTGTAGGCATGTACTGGCAAAAACGAGAACGTCGCACACTATGTGCTTTGCTTGGTTTGTTTATCTCCACACTGTACCCCACAATTCAGTGGGGCAACAAAATTACTGATCTCACCTGTAGATATGTAGAAGGTATAGTAACCTTGGGAATCCTGCAGGTCATGTGGGACCTAGCCATGACTCTAGTCAGATGTGCCCAACATCCTAGAGTCGTCCTATGAGACCTAATCACTATTTTATACAGGTGGGCCCAGCAGACCTGCTGTACCTAGTCACTTCTAACTGGGACCACAGACAGGATTCATGTAAGCTCAATGTAAGACAATTAAAGGGTCAAAGCAGTCACCTTAAAAGCAGTCATTCGTCACCCTAAACTACAGTTTCAGTATGCACATATCAAAACTCTCAATTGGTACAGCTCTTTGATTGGCATCACATTCAAACAATGCATCATAGCTAAATTACACAGCATGGGCACTAAGAGTGTCTTGATTACACACTATGGACTTGTATGGCCACTGGGACAAGCCATGAAGCAAAAAACTAGGATTGTGTCTGGATAAAGATGAGTTTTAGATAAATGTGGGAGGGGCTAGAAGTAAGTAGGTTGGGAGAATTGGAACTGTTTGGGATGATGAAAATATGCCCTTAAATTATTTTGACACGATAGCCAGATATCACAGATACCTTCCTATTTTGCTTCCTAGCTAGTATCCTTCATGATATTTCAGGACATTGCATATTAAAGGCCCAATTCTCTCACCTCAAACAGTACCAATTCTCCTAACCTTCTAATTTAAGCCCCTCCCCCAATTGTCTGAAATTCATCCTCATCCAGACACAACCTCAGTTAATTGCTTTAGGGTTATTATGAAGCAGCTCAATGTGTGTAATTAAAACTCAGTACAGTTCATGCTGTATAATATAAGCTTTGGTACTCTGCATGTTTGAATTAGCTGTCAACCAAACAGCAGAGCCAATTAAAAATTTTGGTAAACCCTTACAAGAATTGCAGTTTGGGATGAAGGGATTGGTCCTTTAAAGTTAAACAACAGTTACTCTCCTAAATTTCATAAGTTAGTAATAAAGAAAAGTATTTTCATGGGACTTTTAAAGGTAGTGTGACACGTTAGCAAATTGAACTGACTTCCCTTGACAGTTGTGGAGTGAACTGTTCTAAGGAAAACTCTGTTGGAATTATTTCAATATCTCTTACGGTTCTCCAGATATACCTCTTCAAAGTTCTTATGTTTCTGAAGAAAATTGTTGCTAATGCAAAAATAATGATGTGCAGTGTTGCATAGTGTTGACATTCTTTTGTTAACCCTACATAAATTATCTCTTATTTACTCATCGGATAGTTTGTGGTTTGGTTGTTGATACTGATGATTTTCAAGGTCAAATATTAAACTTCCAAAATAAAACCCTCAGGGTAAAAAATGGTACAACTGTCCTTGAAAGGAAGATTGTAAAAACAAAGGATAACATTAGCCATAAATTTGCATATTGAGCTCATATTTATTAATGATTAAGTGAAAATCAGAAATTGTCCTGTAAAATGGTAATTTTGTGATGGATTTTGATGAAAATTGTTACTATTTTCATGGTTTTTAATGCTTTTTACATCCAATACCCAATTTTGTCATTTTCATGTCACAGTACCTTTAAGAGCCATTCATGAAACATGACAGATTACTACATAATCCAGATTAGGGTAACTGCATTTCCCCCTCGGACTTATATACATGGACATAGCATGTAACGTGTATGTCCTATCTGTAGCTGGTCGCCACCCACTGGGATAAAAAAGGCGCACCAAGATGGCCGCCATGAAGCTATAAACCGTCTGATTTGATGACTACTCTGTAATAATTTAAACAAAAGTTAAACTTGAAAAGGGAAACAATATCATACATATATTCATGCAATAAGTGAAGTGATTTAGACCTTACCTTGCCATATTTCAAAAATATTTCAACTTTCTTGCAAAATGTGGTGGTATACTTGAGTAAGTCCAATTTTTCACACAAAACCATAGCAGACAGCCATCTTGGTGCGCTTTTTCTCACACGTACAGTAGTGACAATCTACTGTGTAGTATGCTCTATCCATGTATAGGAAGTCTGTGATTTCCCCTTAAAATACATGTAATGGGATTTTGTAGACAACAAAATGTGCTTGTTATTGTGAGAAGATGTTAAACAAAATTGACGCTTGGAATGAAAGCTCTGCCATGTTTTACAGAGTGCAGTGTCCTGAAAAAGAAACATATGCTCCTGGTAACATTAATATAATATCAACAGAGGAATTATTTCTGTGTTTTTCTAACAGAATGCAGAGGCACTTTTACAAAATATTCCTGTTGGCATGATGAGGCAGCACCATGTGGTACCATACAGGCAGTATGTGAAGAGACGTCTCATAGCAGGTGGAAAGACTGGTGTTGCTGTCACATGTGATCTTCCATCTTGTTTTAAACCAAGTGAAAATTTGGACACGATAAAGTGCGATAAATGTGGTCATTGGTTCCATAAAACCTGTGCTGATGTAATAGCTTTTGTGAAGGAGGAACCGTTTAGTTGTGTTTTCTGTATAACTTAGCTTGGTTTACAGGCTACCAAGAGTACTTACATTATGATGGAAATGTTTGGTCACATGTTGTGCATTTTGTTTGATGATAATTTGAAGTCCTTAGTGGTTCCTGAACACAAACTACATTGCTCAGATTGTCTTGTAAAACTTAAAAGTTCTACCTCAAATCTGTTTTTTCCTATAAAGTGCGCTGGATCCCACCTGAAGTCTTTTAAGCTAACAGTGATTTCCTCACAAGCCTTGGAAGCTATTGCTAGAGTGCCAAGACACACTTTTGTGCATTTTACATGTTGTTAGTCAACAAGATATTTTTCTTCATGTGAGATTGAGAAAAGGTTGTGTTAAAGTTTCTGTCGTCATCATTGTCATCATCATCGTTGATACATTGCAGAGGCCTATTGGGCATAGACACAATGGAAAACAAAGGGAAAGAGATGGCTGTGATGTGCTACACGACACCTGAATACGTCCAGGTTCTCTGTGTGTTCTTCATTATCTGTGAATGTGTTCCAATTACAGTAGAGGTAAAGAAGTGCTTTATTAGTTGTGGGGGAGGAAGGGGAGGTCCTGCAGGCAACATACTTGCTATTATTATGAACTTGACTTACAATAATGTTCCTAGAAGTAAAATTTTCGAAACGAGTTGGTTGAACTCACCATCTAATTGGCAGTGCAGTTTGGAATTTGTTTGGTCGGACAACTGGGAAGTGGTTATATATTATTGTATACATGTATTTCCTTGTGGTTTTCAATTAAATATAATCAACAACAGTTATGATGATATAGGCCATGTGAAGCAGTTGGGTGTGTGGAAGAGGGATGGGTAATGAAGCCCTGTAGTCTAAAATGAGGTGGGTAGAAAGTTAAGGACCATTGGTTTCACAAACTGGGCAGCTTAGCTGGCCTTCTCAACTCCTCAAATGTGGCAGCATCAGTCTTTGTAGGATGTGGCTAAAATCTCAGAATACACAATTTTCGTACTGGCAAACAGCAGCTTTTGGACTTTGATCTCATCTGTGTGAGGCATATTTTTAAGAATTTCTTAGAATCT
The DNA here is from genome assembly GCA_037179385.1 of Holothuria scabra. Classification (NCBI taxonomy): domain Eukaryota; kingdom Metazoa; phylum Echinodermata; class Holothuroidea; order Aspidochirotida; family Holothuriidae; genus Holothuria; species Holothuria scabra. Next base: position 46,907,119 of record CM074180.1, read on the forward strand.
AATGGAGATAACTTAAGTGTTGAAAGTTGCAATGGACTTGTTAGCAAGTAACTGATATCATTGTAAATATGTGAGAACTTAAAGAAAACAGGCAATACACAAATGGCTCTTTTTCTCAGTTTAATGCCTCATTCTGAGGGTCAAAGGAGAAGTATTCCACTAGCTTTTGTTAGTGATGTTGAAGATTTGAACTCAACAGTACAAAACGGATCACAAACCTTTGTGGGGCAGGCAAGTATACCTTACATGCCAGAGCAGTACAGGCATTACAAACCAATCATGAGGTAGGCAAGAATACCACACAGTTGCCCAGAGAGGTGAAACATGTCACGTTACCAGTGCTTACCCGTATTGTTTCCCTTCTTGTCCATGCTTTTTTTGCCCTATTAATCATGATATGGACACAGGTAATTTCTCTATTTTATATATTACCAAGGCCTCTTGGTATTGCCACAAGTCCCCTTTACTGTCACAAGTGGTTGTCAGAAGATAAAATGTTATCCCTATTTTAGTGTTTGAAGAGTTTGAAATTTTGTTGAAGTATTAAAATTAAGTCATGCTCTGTTTTCACTTGCCCAAATGGTTATGATGTTACATGGGTTATGAAAGATATCAATTTTATAAAACTGATGTATTGATCACCTTTGGCTTTTACTTTTTGCGTGAATGTTGCAATCAAGGCAAACACAGGTATTTTCCTTCCAAATTTTTTGCAATGAAAACATTATGCACTGTAGGATAAGGAATTATGTTACTCCAGTTGACCACTACACTTCAATATTAAAGACTAATTTTGTCAAAGTCAAAATGTGGCATCATTCTGCATACAGGCTTCTTAAAAAGTCAGAAGCATCTCCCCCTTAGACCCCTTTCCCAATGGTTACCATATCTTTTTTCTGCAAAGGAAGACAGGGATTGCTGACCTGGTGCAGGGGGTGTCCACCTCTCCTGTGGAATTGTTTGCAAGGGTAGCTAGATGCAAAATGGTGCAATATTTAAACAAAAATTTGGAAAAACCTGTCAAATTATGTGAGGAATCTATGTAATCTGGACATTTAGAGCCTTTATGGAGGTACACCTGGATGGCGCAGTGAACCACTGAAGGGAGGAGGACATATCTGGATAAATCAGGGTGTCTGGTAACTCTACCTTTCCAAGGCTGAGACTGGCAAAACTTCTGTATTGACGAACCTTGAAGTTGTTACTTTCAGCTACAGACCTATTCAGATGCCAGCTTAATGCTGCTTTTGATGGCTATAAAACTGGAAGGCTACTTTTAAATTGGTTCTTTCAGTCATGTATCCGCCATGTTTGGGAATACTTACTCTCTATGTGAGCTACTGGATATGTGACACCAGTTGAATATTTCAAAGTTCATACTAGATTACTGGTCTTTCCACCCGCGAAGTTCCATTTTGTGCAAGTCCTAATAAATGTACTGTTCACTAGTTTGTTGATATTTACATGTCATGCATGCTTGGTTTATTTTTCTGCTTAGACCCTGTGATGAAAAGAGTCAGCTGACCATCTCAAAGGGTCTATTGTGTCAATAGATAAATCAATCTCATGATTTTGGTTTCATTAGTCTATAGCCACCTGAGTTGTCTAGTTACAGATTTAGTCTGGGCTATGTTTAATTATGCAAATAACTTCAGATTAGAAACTGGACAGTACCTTTATTTGGCAGAATAAATGTTATGAAGTCCTTTAATCAGGATAAGGTGGGTAGAGCTTGAGGTATACCCCCGGCCCCCCAATTTAAGTGTGACTAAAACTTCTCATGTTTTCATGGTAAAATTTGTAATAAAACAGTATGATTCCTAATTTTGTCCAAGAATACACAAGCAAAAATTTAAAAATGTTGTGTTTTTTTTTTACTTAAATATTGCACCAAACTTTTGTGGGTTCTATGACATTTTTTCTTGAGAAGGCAACTTCATCCCAGTAGATCAAAAGCAGTGTGGGGTGTAATTGATATCTTAGCTTGTTACATGATCTGTGCCCTCAAATGATCTATGCTTTCATTATATCCACATAGCATGAAAAAACAATTAACAGATACTTGACTGGTTTGTTAGCAATCCTTAAAGGTCAAGAGTAGTCCACCAAACTCACTTTGAATAGAAAGCTAAATATCACAATTTTTTCCTTATTTCTCTTCAAAATATCTGTTGTTGTATTATATAAGTTCACTATTGCATGTTCATGATGATCAAGCAACTGCTCTTGGTAAATTTCACATATGAAGAGAAAAAAATGATGTCACATGACTGTAAACAGGCAATCACGAAACAGTGCAGTCTACTACACTGCTTCAAGTTTGGATGACTGCTCTAACGCTTTAATGTTACCTAACCACTGGTATTATTTGTGGTTGTTTTGTAATGTGGTGAGGACTTTGATAGAGAATTTTGTTCTGCATAGCAAACAGTGACACAGCCTTCTCCTTCCCACCCCACCTAATTAACTGTTGTTTTGTCAACCTGTGTATCAGACTCTCAGTGCAATTTTGGCAGTCTTTTTTTTAATCACTAGTCTCTGTGTTGTAAACAGTTGTTACAGTACCAGCTCATGGAAGTTGCAGCCACAGGCAGTGAGAAGTAATCTGAATGGTAGCATAGCACTACAATGCGATGGAATTATGGTGAAGAATAGGAACAGAAATTAAATGAAAGGTGGATGGAGGGAATATTTGATAGACTTGGGGCAAGTCTAGCTATTGATAAACCAAGTTTTTACATGTTTTAAGTGAGCAACTTGAAAAAACTACCTCATCGGCAGAAAAATCAAATTGTTTCGAATTATTTGGCATTCGGAGTCAGTAAACCTTATTTATTATCCTTGCACGGTTGATGAACATGGTTTATCAAACCAATAAACCAAGTTCATCGAATAATTTGGCAATTGGCTTGCCATATACGTAGGCCACGGTAGCTGTACAGTACGCTTAATTTGTTCCCAGGGCGAATGAGGGTAAGTTCTGCGAATGGTCGGATGAGCTTCTTTGCGATAGGAAACATCAGGTAATCACAATTTTTAACCCTTTCCTATAATTTAACGAAGCCTTCTAGAGCAACAGGAAATTTGCAGGTAACACGGATCCCTGCCCCTTGTTAATTTTCTTAGAGTGGCCTTATTTGGTCGTACAGGTCGTGACTGTGACTGTCTAATTTTGAAACAGTAACGATTTGCCCTCATTTGTCCCGACGAAAAAAACTCGTAGGCATTCTAATTTGGCCAGTGCATTGTGGGGCGTAAATCTACCAGTCAACCTTGGAAGTTACGTTATATGGCCTGATGAGGATTTTTCCCATCTTCTGCTAAATTCCGGTCTCCATTGTTGTGTCTATAATTATATCCGAGTTCCTCTTGGTATTAAGGTATTCTAACGTGGTTTCTAAAACGTATTCTTGCCCACTAACGTTACACTCACAGTGTTTGACTAAACTAAACCGTAAACGTTACAGGTCACTTAACGTCAGGCCTAACGTTAGCCTGTAATTTGTAAAGTGTACCTGTAAGCCTAACGTTAGGCCTTGCGTGGCCTAAGTTAGGCCTAACTTAGGTACGTTCACACTTGTCCGACAACGGCAAACGCTGCGGCAACAGCAAAAATTTCACTCATGTAAAAATATGAAAGTTTTTTCGCACTGATTCGGCCACGGCAATGTGGCCATTGGGCAATTGATGAATGTTGCATCTGGCAAAAATTGAATTAACATAACATAACATAACATAACAGGTTGAAGGGCAAAGGAGGGCCAAGGCCCCATAAGATGCCCTGAAGACCAAGCCCTAATCAAAAGTCAAACCACCAAAGCTTGACTACAGCCCCAAACAATCAGAAATTGGTCATGAATTGGTCATGGACTCGTTGCCTCATGTTATCCATGCAAATTATCTAGCCTAGGGTAGAGGAACCAGTATTCAACCATTTAAAGGGATGCCGTGAGATTGCAAAAAGGAAAATATATTAAAAATTTAAGTTTAAAATTTAAGTCACTTGTCTGAGACGACCATTTGAACAATAAATGAAAAAAAGTTAGGTCTATGCTGAAAAATCCGGCATCAGCCTTTAAATTCTCGTGGAAATAACGTCTAAACTTGAGGAATTAGAAAATGTGCTCCACACAAACATTATTCAAACTCTCATGGGCCATCTGTTGAACAGACCAATCAGAACCAAGGTGTAAACAGCTGATCGAGTTGGCACAACAAACACAAGTGAACAAGAAAAGCATTAGTTTGTGTCGTTTATACCACAACTCCCTGTATGTACACACTGCCGTCATACTTTCTCACAATGACTGTGCAATGAGAGTTCACGTAAACGACATAGTAAGAAAATCAGGGGTTTGTGGCTACACGAAGGCTAGAAGAGTGTTAGCAGTAAGTACCAAAGAGTGGAAGACAGTGACATTTTCAGTAGTAGAGTAAAGCAATTTTGCGAGTACACAAGTAAGTTAGTGTTATTGAGCGCCTGATGCACAGTGAGGATAGCCAAGTCTGAGTGGTATGGAATGTTTTTAACCATGTGGCACCTTGATACTATTGCATATTCAACACCAGGTTAGTTATTTTACGGTCTATAATGAGGGCTGTTTTTGAAAAAAGGCCCTCAAAAATTTACCGATTTTAGCTGTTTAGGTTAGTTCCAGACATTATAACTATCAGTTTTCAGTTTTGATTTGTATTCTTCAATACATCGATGCACTCGCTGCAATTTCATGGATAAAGAGAAACATAGGATGAAGTATAATTTAATGTTTTTCCTTTTTGTAAACTCACAACATCGCTTTAAGGAATTTCTTGAAATTTTTCCTCCCATGTACAGTGGAATCATATGGCTCAAAATGTTTTTGTTAGATATTATGATGGCCAACATGTTACCATAAAAAAATATTGGGTGTAGTCTTTTCTTTCAGAAACAGCTCATTTTAAAAGTTTGGATTTGCCTACCCAGTATTCAACCCCCTGTCACTAGTATTCAATTTTGGGGTCCAGTATTCAACCCCCCGATCATTATACCCCAAAAAATTATTTAATAAAGTACAATTTAGATAAAATGTTAACAGGATGGAAATATAAATTACCTTCATTACTTTTGTTCAGTATTTGATTCTTGAACAACTTTTTGATGCAGTTTAAAGGGAAGTTTCACCTTGCTGTTATGTCCGTTTGCTTATTAGGTCAGAAGAGGCAAATAACACACATTTCAGTGCAAAATTATTGATTCTACAATATTTTCTAAAAGACCCAGAATATTTTTAAAGGAATTTTCCGGAAACGGTTCCTAAATCACCTTAAAAAGAAATTTACAATTTTTTAATCATTAGAAAAATATAAATATTTCTAAATTTGGGAAAAATTACGAGAAATTAATTTTTTACGGTAAAGTATGACCAGCGGGATGTACGAGCCTAGCATTGCGAAACTGCACTGTTATGACGTAGAACCGGCAAATGTGTTGGCACGGCATACGATCGAAGCCACTGCTAGCTGTATCTGTTTTGTACAGGGGAAGTGACAGACTTACGCATGTAAAGATCGTTAACACAACCGGGTTAAACAAGCCAGTCAAATTTTTACTTTCATAATTATTGTGAAGAGAAAGACAGCGTCAAAGGGGAGAATAAATATTCAGCCTCAATTTCTTACGTTGGATCGAATTCTGACATCGAAACTCAGTGTACCGTAAGCCTCACTTGGGGTAACGTTACAACATCTTTTAGCCCAGGCTAGGCTATAAGATAGGCCTAACGTTAACCTATGCCTAACGTTACTACTACTACTGTATTGCTGCCTTCCGGTCTCGTTTAACCAGAAGGTATCATGCCACAGTGCCAAGCCTTTGGTTGCAGCAACAAGCGGGGGGATACGACTGCAGATGGTGACAGAATATCCTGTTTCTCAATCCCTGATCCGAAAAAAGAACCAGGCTTGTGTGCAAAATGGTTACATGCAATTGGAACTGACAAGTTCAACCCAAATACGTATGTGTACCATGTCGATCGGGTTGTCTGCGACCAACACTTTAGCAAGGACTGCTTTGAAGAGGATATGATGGCGAAACTAATGGGAACAACGCCAAAAAGGAAAAAGCTTGTGCCTGGTGCAGTTCCAACCATCTTTTCTTTTCGGGAACGTACATGTAAACCAAAGGACCGTCCAAACACGGCAAAAAGAATCCAGGCAAAGGAGAGGAAAGAGGTGAATGTTCATTTTTTGTAGGGCCTGCATGAATACAGTGCCAGGCCACAGAAGACTCCAGCATCAACTCTAACTGTTAGGCCTACCCAGGCTACAATATTTACTTAATACAAAAGGTCTACATACTTGATGTAGCATATTTAGACTTACAGCAAAACTTCAATTCTGTACATTTAGGGTCTAGGCCTAGGCTAGGACCTATAGCATAGGATAAATTAGACTTTTTGAAAACATCCCCAAAAATGGTGACCATAATATTTTTGATGAAGCTGTAAGCAAAATATTCGAAACAAAAGACATTAACGACATCTCGTTTTGTTAATATATTCTTAAAGTTGTTATTGTATTTTACTCGCTTAATTTTTACAGTAGTTGACACAAGATTAATGGACTTTGTAAACATTTCATTATGTACTGCCACATACTTTCTACTGTCATCTCATCCAAACAACACCAATGTACAGCATAACGAGGAAAGCACATTGAATGATATTAATGGCAATTTTCATTCATTTCTTTAAATATCCTGTATCTTTTTTTTCTGTCTCAATGTTTGTTAAATGATTGTCACATGATAACACAAGTATAGCATGATTTTTTTGACTTATTGTGGTATAGACATAGCCTCTGCCTCAGTCATATTACAGTAATTTCTATTACTACTATTTGGCTAGCCTAACTAGTGCTAGTAGTAGTAGTTCTTATAGTAGGGTATAGCCTGATTCAGTCAGTAGCCTACTGTACATTGAATCAATCAGTGCATACAAATTGCACAATAGTTTGGGAAGGTATGCCAAGGATTTTCTGAGTGCTAAGCACATTCTTTTAAATCTAGGGGTGGTCCAAAGGGAAGTCAGATTTACCTTGAGGCACCACCATCTCCATGAAGAAACATCTTGGTTGAGGCTGGCTACTAAATAATAGGAGTCCAGAGGCCCTTTATGATCATACTGTTCCAGTTCTTTTCTGAAACCATTCACAGTTGCTTTCTTTACCACATTATCAGGCAGTTCATTCCAAACTTTCCAAATTATATGAAAGTATGCATTTCTTTTGCACTCTAACCTGGCATACTTGGGTCTCATTTTATAAAAGTTACCCCTCGTTCTCTCCTTTCCATTGATTTCTATTATTCCATCCAGATCTATATATAAGTCAACAGGTCTTGTCGGATATGTCTCTGTTCTAATTTGACATTGATCTCAGTTCATTTAATCTTTTCTCATAAGTTTTCCCCTCATTCCTGGTATTAACCTCGCAGTGATTTGTCTGCGTCTGATGGAAATAGTGCTGGGTAGGAGTCATGATTTTTTTAAAAAACTGTGCTTCCTGACAAATTTTAGTGCTGGGTGACCAGTTCAATACAGCAAAGACACATTCCTGCACAGGATGGCCAATACGTAATGTTAGAAGACAAGTTGTGATCAGCTCATAATAGTGTACCGACAATGCTGGAGACACCTGTTGGCTATTTGAGTTCGTAAACATTGTTATCCTAGGTGTACAAAAGTATATGCTGCCTTTGTCTCTGAGCAGGAACTTACACCTAGCCTAAAATGTAGTTATAGTACATCTACTCTAATGTGGACTGATGCAAAATATAGTGTAGCTGCACTAGCATATGACAAATGCCAAACATAATTTTATTAACACAGACACTACAAATTTAATGTGCTGAGATATACTGTAGTAGCCTACTACATGTTGCAATGGTACAGTATATACAGAGTAGCCTAGGGCTTATGCCAAACATCATGGTTTGTATGTACAGTATCCACAGCAGCAGCTACAGGTATTAGGCTTTGTAGCATGTCAAAACCATACCAATTGTTCAATAATTTTTGCTACATGTTTTCATTTAGATGCTGGACCTGCTTGTACAGCCTTCTAAGAAGCCAAAGAAAGGATTGGCATACAAATCATCCTCATTTGATCCCACAGAAGTCTCAGGAGAAGATATACCTGTCAGCTCATATGAAATTGTAAGTTAAGTGCCATGACTTATGAACACACACAATGGAATTTTGGGCAGTGTTTGCTGCTAGCTTTTGAAATGCCATCACTGTGCCCAAAAGTTTGAAGCCTGTATGGCCATAAAATGTTTTCCTGCCACTTTAAGGTGTACAGTAGGCTTATATTTTAGACAAGGCCCTACAGGATATTGCATACCTGCCAACGCTAATGGTTTCAACAAGAATATCATGGTTTTGGAGGTTGTCTCACGGTCAAATCTCTAAAGCTCACAATGGAAAAACAAGTTAAAATCTTTGGCAAAAAATGTTGTGTTATTAAAGAAATTGCGGAAACCAGTGTTGCTTATACTTTCAATTTTGGAAAGAAACCAATTTACAGTGTTTACAGGTTTATTTACATTTTCCAATTTTTTTTCACAGTCATAAAGTGAAATTAAATTGTAAACCATTTCTTTGTTTAAGGTCAGTTTAAATAGAGGTACCAAAGAACTAATCTAAATTTCGAGACTTGAGGTACCATTCTCCATATCTTTGAGAAAATCTCCAGGTGCAAAAATTTGGAGGTTGGCAGATAAGGTGTCCAGTAAATATTAATGATATTATTAACTTGCCTTTTCTGACCTACAAACAACATATCATAGAAGCACTTCAGTTTGACATTGTGTTATTTATTCATGAACAGTTTGCATTTTGTATTGTAAGGGTATATGTACGTAATGGTAGAGAGATGGCTTGGAACAGTGACTAGGTCAAAGAGTGCACATGCCTTGCAATTCAGAGTTTTTCAGATCAAATCCATGTGTAACCTTCATGTGTTATCTTCTTGTGACCACATTTGCTAGAATAGCTGAACAAACTACAATAACTACAAAAAAGAAACAAATGGAATTTCAAAATTGGTGGTTCAGTTCAGGTGTGTTCCACTTCCTGTTGTCGGTACAGCTGCCTGGCTCAGGGCTGTTGTGCTGAGCAAATTGAAAAGGGGGTGTAATGGACATGTGAAATGGCAGTCACATGAGCATTACCCTCCGAACACTAGTTGGGTTTAGGTTTAGATGAGGTTTTACAGCTGAGTTTCTAACCAGTTGGTTAAAGTCGGGCCGGGCCGGCCAAGGCCTTCTTTCCAGTTGTGGGTCTCTCGCTTGTTTTACCTACTCCATTGCTGAGCACCAAGCACAAATGGCCTCAAATGCATTAAACATATACAATGATGCAGTTTCCATTATTACAATTTCAGTTTGAGGAGGAGACACCAGCTGCAGAACAGCAAGACATTTTGACTAAAACTACAAGAAAAGTAAGTAACAATTAGCAGTCTCATACAAGAAAATGATATATGGTATAAAAGGTTGTGGGTTTGGTGAATCTTCCAAAATTGGTGTTCAGTAGCCATTGAAAACTGTCCAAATATCTTCACTTTCACTCAGGAGTAGCCTCCCTTGTAGCCCATCTGATTCAATTGCATTATTTTGCTATACAGTTGTATACCATACTGCAATTTTATTTCCATAAGAAATGTTATCATACTAACAGACTCATGTGGTGATGTTGCCCTTTTGGGTGTAAAAGTTATACATAATCGATAATTAACATTTAATTTTTTTTTTTTTTTTTCTGAAAGCTAAATGCATGCATTATGTTCAAAAACATGAAGCCTGAAACAAGACATCCAGGGTGTGCATTTGACCAAAACAGAAACATTTGTTTCTCACAAATGCAACTGCTTCTGTTTATGTCCAATGCACACCGATGGCTTGTTTCGTGTTGTCTGTTTCACCTTTCCAGTTTTTTGACATCTGTGTGCATTCAGTTATGTAAGTCTGCTTCTGCAAATGTATATGTGTCTTTTAACACAGGTAGTTAGAAGATACACCTGTTATGTGACCGATGCAGAAACTCAGACTGAAGCTGATGTTACAAGAAGCAGTTGCCAGACATTGCAAGATGCCTCTCAAGTTCCCTACCCAGAACATGACTACATTGGTTACATTCCAGTAAGTTGCATTCCACTAACCAATAACTCACTCACAATTGAGAAGAATAGAAGAGTAGTGAAATAGGTGTATGCTATTTTATGAAATTCACTTATAACTATACCAGCAGCACATAGTTGTTAGCATGATGCCTTACCAGCTGGACAAGCAGAACCCAATTGAATCTGTTGGTACATATGTGGTGCTTTGAGATTTTGAAATGCGCCAGCCCCTCCCCCCCCCCACAAAAAGAGAAAAATTGTGTAAGAATTCTGTAAGGTTTGACATTTGCAAGAAGTGTGTAATCATGTTTGGTTCCTGTTCTGTACAATGACAATCCCTGAATACATTGTCAGAAATGGTGAAATTCCATTGTTCATCTGTGCCTGTAATGACTGTTGTTTCCTCCTTTTATTTTCAGGATTCCGCTGACGATAAGCAACGCACACGAGAGAAAAAACCTGTCTTCACACCACCATACCCGAGGGTTATTGGGGGCTCATCAACTTTCTCATCACCGGAAATAATGGTACATAATGACTTATAAAGCTTTATTCCTTATTATTCATGCTACTGGTTCCACGTAGTGTAAAGCAATATGTTCTTATCTGTACTAATTGCATCAAATTTAGTTATTGTTTAGTGTTTTAGTGATCTTCATGTAGCAAAGGTTAAAGAGTAGGAAAGAATTAAAACTTGTTAGTACCCCAAGACCAAATCTTTCCAAATTTGTGTGTATTGTTATACATTGTTTTCATTACCAAGTTTATTTTACGCTGCCCATAGGTTAACATGCAGACCAAGGCATAGGCAGTACATCATTTCTAGGCAGGGATTGGGCCTTTTTATGTATTTTTTTTTTAATCATGGTTTAAATCAGTGATTTAAATCAAGCAAATTGATAAAATTGATGTTAATCAATTTGTTAATTTTTTTCAACAAAAACCTTGAGTTATATCATGATTTTAATCAGCTTGATTTTAAATCAATCAACCCAGGCATTGTAATAACTTTCCTTCTCATTCAAACAAACTGAATGTGTGAACATTGATGGGGCTGGGAATTGTGCTTTCATTTGCTTAATATTGGGGGAAAAATCCTCCAAATGAAAGGATACACAGACAATGCCTTTGCTTAGGGATGACGTGGAAGAGAACAGAAGTGATTGTCATTACAAGGACCTACTCACAAGGGATTTGGCAATAGAAACAAAGGGACCAGTCAATCAAATAATGGCACCTCAAAAGATGTAAGTAGTCTCAAGTATATATTGTCTGAAAAATATTGTTGGTTTTATCTCCTTCTATAGCAACTCACTGGTCAAACAGAAGGTATGGAAGGAGACACACCTGGAGTATGGCACCCATCACCCCCAAAAGTAAGTACACTCTTGAACTTGTTTTTCCTTCCCAATGCCAAACAGTGAAATCGAACTGTTCATTATCATTGCTGTTCCTTACTGCAAATTTGTATTTCTTTTCTTATTTATTTACTTCTTTATTTATTCATTCATTTGTTCATTCATTCATTCATTCATTCATTGTTCGTTCAATGATTCATTGATTCACTGGTTCACTCATTCATTCCTTCTTCATTCATTCCTTTATTTATTGATTGATTCATTAATCGATTGGTTCATTCATTCATCCATTCATTAGTACAGTTATTCATGCATTCATTCATTCTTTCACTCATTCATTCATTTATTCATTTTATTTTATTTAACGAAATTGTATATTTTAATTATTTTCTATTAGATTCAACGCCAGGTGCTTGATCAGACAGTATTCTTAAGGAATGTCCTTCCATCAAACACCTTGTTGATTGATCCATCATCACCTAGTGCTACCTCAACATCATCTGTTTCATCTTCACCCAGTGTAAGTGCTTGCAAATGCCTGTTCTGTTTCTGAAACAGGTAGACAGGTCTTTTGTTTGTCTGTATAATGAAATCTGCTCTCCTGTTGAATATTGGAATAGCCCCTTATATGTATTTTTTTACATGGTCAGAGTGAACTGTAAGTTGTGTTGTATATTTATTGTCAATGATCCATGTCTTTTAAAGCAAGTTTCACAAAGCTTGAGCTCACCTGTCTGAATACCCTACCATTCAAGGTGTTTTTTTGGAAGGGTGTGGACTGTCATGCCAAATAGTATTAAAATGTACTTTTTAACCAAAAAATCTTCTGTCTTTTGTTTTCTTCTATACAGATATTTAAAAGAGAAATAAAACCAGAGACAAGCAGCAGCTCCCCCTCAGATGGGTCTCTGTTTGAACCATCAGAGCAAGAAGATGATGATGATGGTGATGAAGATGGTAGTGACTCTGGACAATCTGGCATATCCACCACCAGAGAAGGAAGACTTGTGCATGAGAGTAAGTTTATTGTGTTTGAGTCTAGTCTGAAAAATCTGATCAAACACATCAAGTGTGAAGTTTGTCAAATGCCTGCAGAAGAAAGTAGCAGAAGTTTTAAGGGAACGATGGTGGTACTACAGATTTCATGTCTCCATGGGCACAAGATCACCAAGTGGTACTCACGGCCATTTATCAAGAACACCCCAGCTGGGAATGTATTTTGTTCTGCAGGTATACTATTCAGTGGTTCTTCCTTTGCGCAAATTAAACAGTACATGGAGTTTGTTAAAGTGAAGTTCATAGGCCATACAACATACTATGACATTTTACAGAAAACACTCATCCCTGTGGTAAACCACACATACATCAGAAGCCAAAGAGAAGTGACTGACAAGCTTGTAGGAAAATCTGTGTGGCTCAGTGGCGATGGAAGAAACGATTCCCCTGGATACAGCGCCAAATATTGTTCATACACCTTCATGAACCCTGCTACAGAAGAGATTATCGACACAGAGTTGGTGCAGGTCACAGATACAACAAGCTCAGTGGCGATGGAGAAGGTGGGATTCAGGAAGTGTCTTAATCGAGTAAGGGGAAAGGCATCAAAGTAGAGCTGGTGGCAACTGACCGGCATGCTGGCATAAGGAAGGTGATGAGAACGGAGTATCCTGATATTGATCATGACTTTGATGTGTGGCACTTTGCAAAGAACATCAAGAAGAAACTTCTGGCAAAAGCAAAGAAGAAGGATGCAGAGGATCTTTCAAGATGGATCCAAGCTGTATCAACTCATCTTTGGTGGTGTTGTCAGAATTGTGATGGAGATGTCAAGAAGCTAAGGGAGATGTGGACTTCGATCCTCAAACACATCACAAATGTCCATTCTTGGTCTGACTGTGAACTGTTTCATCAGTGCGGCCACCCTCAGTTATCAGATGATGAGATACGACTAAAGCTATGGCTTAAACCTGAATCTCCTGCACATCTAGCTTTACAGGATGTTGTTCTCAACCCTACAATCCTTCGTGATCTAGAACAGTATTCCATGCATGTCATACTGGTGCCTTGGAAGTATTCCATAGTGCTAAAGTATTGTCCAAAGCGCCTTGAATTTGGATATGAGCATATGCAGGCACGGATGCATCTAGCTGTTTTAGATCATAACCACAATCTGAACAGACCTCAAGCAGTGGTGAAAAAGGCAACAAGGAATTCTTTGCCAGAGAGGAGCATAGGTTCAACCTGGTTTATTCCAAGGGTAGGGGAGGGTGGGTAGTCAAGAAAATTTACCAACAGAAATCATTGTCTTACGTACAAGACATGATGGTTACACTGTAAAGGCTGTGGAAGGCAGTGTCAACCTTGAAGCCAATGAAAACCCACCAAGGCCATCACAAATTGCTCGTGTCCCTAGACCTGACAAGACCATCATGGTACAAGAGCTGAAGTCTAGATTTCGGAAAAAAGATATGCCCGATGAGGAAACCGGCTGAGCCATTCAATATTTAACTAAGGTCAGATGAGGTCACTGGAGGTCAAACTCTGAAAAGCTTTTTATTACATTAGCATATCGCATATTGGCACACAGTCATAACCTCTTCTTTATGGGGCTGGTATGAGAAATGTTTTATAGTGTATTGTTCATTGGTGATAACATCAAGTTTGCTTACAAGCATAAATACATATGGAAATGAGGAAATGTTTTTGAAGGATCACCAAGTATTATACAAGTTGAATCTAAGTAAGGTCACAAAAATTAATTAGTACTAAAATATCCCTTGTGAAGATGTTACAAACAATGAGTATGAGTTTTTGCTCATCTCTATTTCGGAGACTGGCTGCACAGTTCTCATAATATCCAGCAAGGAACCACAGTGCCCATTGGGCTCTTGTTGAGGGTAGAAATTAAGCATATGAGGCGTTTGTACATGCAAACCAAAGGTAAATGGTTTTGAAATGTAGATGACATGAAAATATAGAATAACAGGCCCCAAATCATAAAAATATGGAATGTATAGGATTTTTCAAAATACATGGGAAATATAGTGACACTTTGGTGCCTGTACTTGGTGAATTGAATTTTCCTATCGAGTAGATGAGGTCTGTTGACGAAGTCTGTATAAAGTTTATTAAGAATAGAGGCCAACTGGCATCATCAGTAGCCATTTCTTGTAAACATTCCATCTAAATGATGTGCAATTAAGTCATCAAAACCTCTTTGAAGCTTTGCATTCTGGTTTTTTATAAATTGTAGTGTACCTCGGTAAAGTCCTTATATCTTTCAGCAAGCTAAATGACAGATTCCTCATCAGTCACATCCCAATGCCTGTCAAAGATGGATGTTCTTGAGAAATGTCTCATATTTTCTACCAACACTCTTATAATTTGTGTTGTGTTTGCTTTTACAAGCAGTGGATGTGGCACTACGACTGGTTGTTTATTATACGAATATTCAAATAGTTTTGCACCATATAGACATGGGTGATTATGCAGTGTCTGATGCCAGTATCAGTGTGCATTACTAACACTGTACAGTGACATACACATCGAGATAATTTTACAAGTTTCATTGCAGCTTTAAGTTTCATAAAGTACCCATGCAAAGACACTCACTGTTTCACTCGATGCTGCTTCCGTCCAGAAAACAACTGTTCTGCCTTGAGCCTTCCTTGAAGAACCTTCATCAACATCTTATTCTTGTTTGTGACAAACCTATCACTACATAGCACTTTGTGAAAATGTTTCGTTTGGTTGTTGTTCATGCCAACAAGACTTGAATAACTAGCAAATGCTCATTGGGGGATAATTTATGAGGTCACCAGGTCAAAGGTGCATGTAATGTGAAAGGTTGCAGAATAAAAAATAATGACTATACAAATGAAGTTTGCTTCCAAAATTGTGTCCAGTCTTGTTCACTTGGGCAGTGACATCAGTTCTTTGCACATTTGTGCACATGAACATGTGTGCACATATCACACAATTTTATGATTTACGGTCAGTTTTTATGCTAGTTTATGCTACAAGTCCATTTTAATCGGTAATCATATATTTTTTTTGATTTTATGCCTCTCTTGGATGCTTGATGTATGGATCCCTGTTGAAATGAAAAAGTTACTAGATGAAAAAAGTTACTCACCCTACTGGATGACTGGACATTGCATCCTGATCAGGACTACCACACCCTGGTAACTCATTTATCTCTGGGTTAAGTGTCAGAAGATCTGTATTTCATCAGTAGCATGTGCAGTGATGGGAGGGTCATACCCCACCCATCTTTTTCTCATTCAATATGGAAATGTAAGTTAAATAGTGTGGTAAAAAAGAATAGATTTAAACTGTTGTATACGTACCCCAAGTCAGCCGGATATCGCATAAGTTTGCATCTCACTAGTATCTGTTGCATAATATTTTACCAGTCAGGGGAAATTGTTCTTCGGGAAGGTTCCATTGCATTTATTTCTAAACAAGTAATTTTATCTGCCCACATGAGTTGAACCTCAAGCTTTCACTATATTACTAGAGAGGTTCTTTAGGTCAAATAGTGTCTCAGCATCTGCAAATCTGAGTTTTTCCTTGTTGCTTCAGTCGCACTCTCTTCTTTGTCAGTTCTTTCTTTTGAGACAAACCCTATTAAAGCTGCACTGCGAAGTTAATATACTTGATTGTCAGTAAAATGATGTTAATTTTAACATGTTCCAAGGAGGCAAGTGGCTTGGTTATTTTTAGGGAAACATTGTCATTTTTATAGTGGCTATCCTATTCTGAAATTGCTGCATTCACACTTTTTACTATTGCAATATTCAGTAGCAAATGTGCATTGGTGCCTTTGCCTTAATTGCCAGAACTTTGCATGTTTTATTTCAAAAATATGGGACAACCACACTTTAATGATGCACATTTGGGTGCTCACAAGATACATCTTCATCCTCACTAAGTGAGCCCCTTACTGCATGTGCATGTAGAGTAATAATGGTGTGAAAATGTGCAATTCCCTAATCTCACACTCACCTGAGAATCACACTGCCTTTTGAAAACTCATTTCCAATACAACATCTGGGCAGAATTGAAATGTTGTTGTGGTAATTGAATAGATTGTCTAAACACAAAGTTTGTATGACTGAATATATATTTTACAATGCTGTGTGTATTTATTCATAAAACTAACTGTTAAATTTCAACCCAGTCATTTGTATGTAAGAAATCTGAAAGGTGTTATGTTACAATGAAGAAAACTACATGGAAAGAATAACACACAGCCTTTGTCCAAGCACCAAAAAAAAAATGACTTGCTCCACCTGTTTATGATGGAGGTGGTAGAAAAATGAATAAAGAAAGCCTATTGTTTAGGAAATACTTTAACAATGCCTTTTGTGTTGTGTTCTTTACATCTGAGTGGTTGCCATTGGCAGTCTCCCTTGATTCGTATCATAATTACATTTGATTGTCACTGAGAAAGGTAGGACACTAACTATAGTGCAAGGTTTCAATAAGTATGTCAGTTTATGTAATCATTGGTCTTGTTAATTGTTATATATTATCACAAGACAGTATTTTACCAAATGCCATCTCAATTGACACCCTGCTTATTTTTGCTTGATACATTGCTCCCACACTGTAACAGGACATAAACATAGATATTCAAGCAGTTAGCATAGAGGCAATAGGTTTACAAGTAAAACATATACACTTCAGGTGGGGACATGAAATGCATGGATTTTAAGGATTACCACTTCACAATGAATGATATTTAATTGAAACAAGTCACCCTAGGTTGTAAACAGCAAGTACTGTCTGACAGTGTTGATTTGAGTTGGGTCATCGACTATCTATGTCACCGGGATTTTGATGAGAAAAGACTTATTCCAGTAACATGATGGAAAGGTAAATAGTCATGGCTTGTTTACAATCCACAATCAGCCAATTTCCATTTGAAGTAAGTGCTAGAGCCATACATAAACCACAGTGCTCCAGAGTCAGAATCCTTGCCATGTACATCTGGAACTCCAGTCGGTGAAACATGTTTGCAAGGTGTGCGAAGCTTCGTGATTGACCAAATAGTTATAATAGATACAATATGAAAAGCTGGAAAGTGGTCCATCGGCAAGAGGAGGGAACTAATAAGTAGTTATAAGGAAGAGGGTACATTTTAAATGCCATTCACTCGAAGTTTGTAAAAGTACTTTCAGCTGGGGATCCACTAATCAAATACCTTTGCCTTCAGGGTGTGTTAGCATGGCCTGTAAATAACATCTCCATTTAATTTACATGTTTCAAACTAACTTCAATAATAAGGGAATGGACTGACATATTTTTGCACACAAGTTTCAACCAAGGGTGGTTAAGGTACAGATTGCCCACCCCCACCCCCTTTCATTTTTGAGTGAACAGTTGACTTGTCAGTATCATGGCTTCTCACTGAATAATTAGCTATTTTTGGGGTGATGTATGGAACTTGCATAAGTAAGTAACCCCTCCCTTTTATTCCCTTTGGAATAAAAAAAATAACCTGTCATTGTCATGGCACCTTCCTAAAGAAGAGGATATTGTTCAGGGGGTGGTTGAAACTTATCAGTAGGTAGCATTTTAAATCCATCACCTATTCCAGCATTGCAGTCTAGGCCTCAACTCCCGAGGCCATGTAATCCAATGCTGAAGCCATCTACACCGACAGTGGAGTGCACTTTAGAGCAGTTAGTTACCTTTATCTTGTTCTGTGGTAAGCATCTTCTTTTGAAACCTTATAAGAGCATGCCCTATGATACCTTCATGAAGCTATGTGAGTTACAAATACCTTCCTTGAGACAATATGAACTTCCAACCTATTATTGAAGGGACCTTCTTAAAAACTGGCAGTAATGAGACTGGAGTTACGAGCTGAGACTGAGGCCCAGGTGTGGATCCATGATTTTTTTGCATGTGGGGGGGTTAACAATCTTTCCCATAAGGAACCATCTTAAAAGTATCTGAGAGTAGTGCCATCGGTCGGTACGCAGCGAACCCAGAAAATGATGGCGGAAAAATACCTCCCAGATTGTGGGAAACCGTACTTCCCTTGGCTTGGAAATTCCTCTCGCCTTCCTTTCTTTTGTTATTATTTAAGGATCAGAGCATGTGGGATCTGGGCCCCCTTGATCCTCTGACATGGTCTTACCTCAGACCTCACAATGCCGAGGCCTCCAACACTTGACTCACACCTAACATGGGCTTTGAAGCGAGCCATTGTCCACCTGAACACACTTGTGCCTTTGGCCCAGTGCAGCATCAATATGGATTCAGGTTGCACAGTGATGAATCCCCACCAACTTTTTAAACTTTTTGGTGCAATTGATACCAATGTAGTTTTCTCAGACAACGGATGTCAAACATGGAAAGACTTTCCTTTTTTTTTTTCTTTACCATTTCAATTATATTTCAAAAGAATGTACAAAGCTAATTTCTGTCTCACAAAAAAAGAAAAAAACAAGAGTAGCATAGCTACTGACACTCAACCCTTCTGACGATACATGTTCATCTTAAACACAATCATGATCCACACTCAATACATACCCTATTTAATTCATTTTGAACACAACCATGGTAAACATAGCAAGACTCTGTTAACCTAACAGTTGGACCATGTCATGGATAAATCTCAAAAGCTAGTTGGTCCATTTGTATAACACTGCCTATAAGGGCAGGGATCAGAAACTTAAGTCATAGTGCATTATAAATGTGACCAGTTTGTGTAGGACAGTGGCATAACCAGTCGGGGAAGAAGATACCAAATGTCTTTCCTTCCTCCTCAATCCCTGTCTCCCTTCCCCTTCCTCTCCCTCCCTCCACTCTCTCCCCCATGAAATTTGTACAAAAAAAAAACAACGAAGTATTGGATGAAAATTTAATACACGATCCATTCGAAGTTCAAACATGTTGGAAAAAAAATACCCTCGTCAGGAACTGTTCTCAGTACTAATTATATGCCCATTTAGGCATTTGAAAATGACCATGAAGGTTGTCATTTGATAGCACTTTATCTCACAATAAGCTGAAAGGGGATGTAGCCTTTCAGAGCACTTTAAGTAATTTGATTCCCTTTTTGCCAGCACTTATTTCAGGATTTATTGTAAGTAAGTTGTTATTTGAACCCCAAAGTTGTTGGGCTTCTTTTGTACCAGAAACCTGCTGCTCATTGAAGCAGCTAACTGGAGTAATGAACCAGTGGTCAGGTACTATAATTGGGGACCGCAGTTTTTCCCTAAAAACTGGTAGCCATGACAGATCTCCTTAAAGGCTAATATCCTGTAATGAATGCTGACAAGAAGTGCTGATTTGTGTACATTAAAACTGAAATTACTCCCCTTCTCTTTCTACTACCACTCCCAGACCAGGGAAAAAATCCTGTGGTATGAGCCAAACAGCAACTCTATGGATGAACAATGACCCCACTGTATGCAATGTCCCCACACAGCAAGTAGAGCTGTGTAATAGATACTAAAATTACTGAAGGATAAGAAATAAGATGAAGGACATTATGGTTTGTACACAGCAGACACTTGGGCACTAGCTAGCAACTACTCCCAAGACTAGCAAAAGTCAAAACAATGTTACTGGAAACTTGTCTCATGAAGGCTTTTGCCTTGAGGCTGTTCATTTCAGCTAATAGACCATGAAAGATTATGAAAATGGCCATAAATTACCACTTCTCTTTGGTTTATCATGTAGCCTGGAAGGAAATGTATTGCCATCAATAATATGACACCTGCACAACAAATTTCAAAAAAATCCACGGGCAATTACACAAGCTGAAACCTTTTGAAAAGAGAGACAGACATTTTCAGTGGGACAGACATTTTCTCCTCTTCTTTCAAAATATGGTGAGACATCTTGTTAAGGACAATAGTACACCACGTATTCACTGTGAGGTCGGACATGCCCTAAGAGAATTGGTAATAAATTCTGCGGACTTAGGGTGACTAATGACCCCCTCAATGAGACTTCTGGGAAGATCATTCCAATCCCAAATAGTCTTATGGATAAAACTATTTAAAACAATTTGTCCTAGCAGAGGGGGACAGTAGTGCAAAGCATGCATATTACGAGTAATACGGGGTGGGTTTACAAAGGGCAGACGGAGGGATATTGACTTAGCCGTAGGTACCTTTGGCAAAGATTTGAAGCATACAATGCCTGTGGCAATCACAAAGCATGCGAAGACCTGAGATCTTTCAAAAGGGCAGTCATTGATCCCACATCACTGAAGTTGTACTATAAACCGAGCAGACCTTCTTTGTACTACCTCTAATTTATCTTGAAGTGAAACCTGATTTGGATCCCAAATGGAACAAGCATACTCTGATGAAGGTCTTATCAAACCTTTATAAGCTGCCAGTTTATTCCTTGAACAAAAAGAAAGGTTCCCCCGTAGTAGACCAAGGACCTTATTTCCTTTATTACAAATAGACTGTATGTGCTTGCTCCAATTGAGATTCTTAGTAATGGTCACCCCCAAATACTTAATAGAGTCCACCCTCTTCAGATTAGCACCATGGAGAGTGTACATAAAAATTCTGGGGTGATGTTTCCTTGTAACAGACATAACACTGCACTTTGCCAGATGAAATCTCATGCCCCAGGTTTTTGCCCATTGGCCCAGGTGAGTAATGTCTCTCAGTAGAACACTGCACTCACTTTGATCTTCAATGGCTCTAACAAACACAATCATCAGCGAACAACCTAACTTCAGGAGAAGCAGCTTCAACAATATCACTTACATAAAACAGAAAGAGAACTGGACCTAGAACAGACCCCTGAGGAACACCAGAAAGAACTGGAGCAGGAGCAGATTTTGTACCATTTACAACAACAGATTGCGAGCGATCAGAAAGGAAGTTCACCACCCAATTGATGATTTGTCTAGAGACCCCTAAAGAATATAACTTCGTCTTAAGGAGTTTGTGGGGGACAGTGTCGAAGGCCTTCTTGAAATCTAAAATAACGATGTCGACCTGTTTGTTTTTATCCAAGGCTGGAGCCCACTCATTTATAACAGACACCAACTGAGTATCACAACTGTGATAGTCATACTGTACTATCCCCCTCTAGGGTATAGGATCATTCCATGTCAAATCACCGGAGGCTGTTGCTGAGAAATTGGTCCGTGAAATTGACAAAAAAGCCGAAATGCCATTTTGCCACTGATTTGCAAAATTTCAACAAATTTTAATTCTGTCAAAATTTGAGAAATTTCGCTAAAATTTTCAGGATATCCTTTTTTCATCACTGTCTACACATACAAATATTTTGGAAATTTTTTGAGTCAGTCGAGCAACAACTTTCTCAAAAATTAGGTGATTTGACATGGAATGACCCTATAACATGAGCTCTACCCACACCTCATGGGTTAAGCCAAAAAATGTTCACACAGGCATGGCAGCAGCTAGGAGCTCATCAACATATGAAAATCCTGTGTAGGTACCATCAGGCTCCGGAAACTTTAGACGTATCTGGTATACAACGCAGGATGGTATTGGTGTCCTGTTTCCTTTCCCCAAGTGCCCGTGTCCCCACAGAGTAAACATTTTGTAGGCGATGAATCTGTATTGCCTGTGTGTAAGAAAAAAACATGAAAAACAGTTAGGTTGGAGCCTAAATTAATCTGATTTGCAAGTGGTCCAACATTTGTGCCTAGCTGTTCCATTGGTGATGCGGCCGATGCTTGCAATTTTTTAAAGTGACATTTTACATATATACATGCATGAAAACAGGTCTCAAGAAGACTCATGAAGACTGAATGATAATGTTACTGTGGATCATGTCCAGGTGCCTGCTGTACAAACTGTGTGATCCAGCCAGTCTGGTTATGTTACAGCAGCCGTGTAATTTATTGTCTATGCAAAAGGCAGAGCTAGGTGTTAATGCACAGCCTATACTGTACATTAGACCTGCCAGTGGTTATTCAGCAGAATATAGGAACTATGAAAATGTCTATTACCATCAATACAATGAAAATCCTGCTTTTTGAATGAGATGTTATAGGCCAGCTTGGTCCTAGACAAATTCCAGCCAACTCTATTCCAAGGCAACTTAGTCCCAAGCCTACTCAGTCCTATCAGATGAGAAGTGTTTTTTGGTAGCAAATTTCAGACATCTAAATGGTATGGAGAAAAATTCGTTTTTATATAAATATATATGCAATTATCTTTTGGTCAAGGGAAACAGAAGATACAGATTTTATTGGAGGATTGAAGGTTAGGGTCTAATTTATCAAGTATTGGACCTCAGTTGGCTACACAAGCTGGCCAAACTGCTATGCAAAAGCAAAAATGTGTAGCTTTTTTGTGTGCATAACTATACATTTTTCAGACATTTTATACTAGGCCAAAGGAAGAAGTTCACAGAACTGCTATGCAAAATTTGAATACTAATTTACGTTATTCCCTGAAGGTCACTTTGGACTTTGATTCACTGCTAAGTCTGCTTTTATGTGGTTGTGTGATCATTCTGTACTAGTCTAGCATGCCTTGGCTGCCTCAGATTGGCGAGGTAAATTTTCTTTGACTCTTGCGTTATGTCCTCATTTTATCAATTAGCCTAGGCTAGAGTCTATTGCTACTGTAGGCTAGGCCTAAAATAATTTCTGTCGATTAAAATCTTACTTTAAAGTTCCCGCAATAAACTCGAATTGCTACAAATGAATGTCAAATATGCACAAAGAGAAGTACGCATGAATTCAGTTTGGGCCCTAGTTGGCTTGGGAGCTACTTGACTGGATCCCGAGTTGGTTTGGGGCCGAATATGATCGAAAGCTGTAACGTTAGTGTATGCCGTACAAACAGTACTGTGTTGTACCTGTAAATTGTAACCGTAGTAAGCTAGGCTATACTATTTGCATCAGTTCTACGAAAATCGCTTGCATGAAAAACCAATAAAAGAAAGCCAACTCATCGACCCAATAAAAGAGACTGCAACTTTTCTGCTGCATTATCGTCATATTTACCAACCTATTTTGCAAGTTTCTCGATGGCCGGTTGCCCTTTGTGTGCTGAACCAAATCCCATGTTGCCGACAGTACATCTTCATTCAGGCATACGCTGTCAAAGTTCTGATGAAGGGTTATGCAGCTTCCCATCACCTTGTCACCCAGTCTCCCTATTTCAGTGCAGCAAATACTCTCGACCCTCGTTTCCATTGCATGGCACAAACCACACTGACACCAGTCGGAGTTTCCCCTCCTTTCGGCTCCAACCTCTGGCTCATCGTCACTGGAACCGGCAGCCTGTTCGGTGCTATCTTTGGAGGTAGCCATCATCTGATTGTACTGTTCCTCCGACATACACGGTTCGAAGTCGTAACCATGAGGTCCTTCAAACTGTCCTGCATATCCGGCCATTTCTTGCTCGTCAACTGACTTTTGGTTAGGTGGAAGCGACTGCACTACAGAAACCCTGCAAAAGTTCCTTGATTTCTTTCCGAAATATATGAACCGTATGCAAAATGATCATTAACTCAATGAAGCAATGTTGTTGTAGGGTGTTCCAGTGTATACACTTTAGCTGTACGTCCACACTGTACTGTGTACATGCACTGCATGCTGTATGTGTGTACTGGACTGCTACGCGATTTTGTTTTACAGACTTCGTTTTCGTTATTGGAACGCCAAAAGGGCTTAAAGGCATTTGCCGGTTCTACGTCATAATTTGTGTACCAGAATCGCCAAAATGCGATTAGGCTCGAACTGACTAACATTTTTCAAAGCTTGGTTTTGCCCATAAGGAAGCGTCTACATGCAAAATAGTTGGGATGAACGGAAAGACCGACAGTTAATACCGTATATAACGGTATATTAAGTTGTCACCGGAATATTCCTTTAAAGAACTATGCTAAATAACTAAACATTAGTGACTTCTTTAAAAAATGACCAGAAAATCCTACTGGATTTCATTCACAACATCTTTGGTTCCATAAATGTACCAGGGGGTTGAATACTGGGTAGCAGATAAAGATTGCGGCACCAGTATTCAACCCTCTTCAAATTTCCCTCCAAATTTTCTGTAATTTCACTATGGTCCTAAAATTTGGTTATAAATTGCTACAATGATGAAATATTAGCCTTGACATTTCATTATTTCTTAAACCAGTCTCTTTTTAAATGGATGACAGAAAATAACATTCCTTTGATTTTAACCATCTTGCCTTACATGACCTTTTAAGAATAGCTATTTTCAAAAAAATTCACCCAATTCTCGCATACAAATATCACCAAAAGGTATTTATCTGCAAATCAGTTTCACAGAAGTGGATGGCAATTAAGCAGAGAAGTTGTTTTCACCTTTGGTATAATTTTTATGTGGGATGGAGCCTTAGTTCACTGAAAAATGGAGAATTATATCTTAGGGGGTTGAATACTGGAGGTGGGTCGAATACTGGTGCCTCTACCCTAGGCCTAAATACAGGCATGAGCTTTTTCCTTGTTTTTGCGGATTTCCGCGTTTTTTTAGTCGTGGTTCCGCGGAAAAATTACAGTTCCGCTTTTTTGTATATTATCAAAATTATTTGTGTCGATAAAATCGGGTAAAAATGCGGACATAACCTGTAGGCTGTGTAAGAAGAAGGTCATGAAACATTGCGGATACTGTATAGTACTCGTGCTCGTACGTGCGTATGTAAGCAATGTGTACACCTTCGCAGTTATCTTTATTTCCTAGATGGATACTATGCATGACCGTTGTCAAATTTATAGTACGTACATAGCTGTGCAGGCATGGATATTGCAATAGCAGCTGGGTATGCAAGGAATCGAAAGGGCCTCGCGATCGTCCACCGTATCGTACAGCTTGTACAGTCAAGTCATTGAACTGCATACCTGCTGCATGTGCATGGAACATGAGTTACAGTGCATCTCCAAATCAATTCAAGATAAAAGAGATTCTCGATGTGTAGTCTTTGACAAAATTGCCAAAAACAAGTGGCCTAACACTGTAACGTTAGGCCTACTAGTACTAAGTTATAGCTTCTTGTACAGTGAGTTACGTTTGTTAGGCTCTGTCTGTCTGTTGCGCAGGAATCGGGTGTTACTTTCTGTCTGTTGTTACTGCATTATTTATATGCATCAAATCCATTTTTAAAAGATTTCGTTTAGAATAACCTGGGCCAACGTTTGGTTATACAGGCATAGGCTAGTTTACATAGGCCTATGACAAGCCTAACGTTAGGCCTAACGTTAATAGTGGTGAGCACTGAGCAACGCTAGGCCTAGCCCTGTTGTCCTGGCTTTTTAAATTGAATCCATGAACATTATGCTAGTAATGTTACAGTCACTATTAGCCCAGCCCCAGTAAAAAGTTAGCCAACCAGGAAATCTTAACCACCTACCTGAGCAGATCACTGACGTGACAAATTAAGCACAGGCTACAAGGCAACGCTAACAAAAATGGTGTGTTTTAGAGTGCATTTCCTGTAATCCAGGGTTCCAAAATTTCATAATTTTCTCACCTCAGCCCCAACCATGGTGGGCTGTGACCCCCCGGCAGTGAATTTTCCTCTTGTTTTGAAATGCCAGGCTCATGCCTGTAAATAACTTCCCAAGCATGAAACCTCAAACTAAGTCAGAGCCTTCTCAAAATATTGTTCACCCACCATCTTCTCATCTTCCACTCTTTTAATTCCGATCTAATTATTGGTAGGCTGAGTCCCTTCTTTGAAAAGGACAAATTGCTAGTTTTACAGCAAGTTCAGAAGAGAGCTAGGCCTACCCAACTCATACCTGAGGTTAAAAATCTACCTTATCCCCAAAGACTTAAGCTGCTTGGGCTTACCACTTTGGAGCTGAGAAGAATTAGGGGAGACATGCTCCAGGTATACAAATTTCTATCTAAAGAGAATCCTTTGTTAGATTGCAGTTATTTAAACTGGGTCCAAAGTAATTCTCAGGTTAGAGGCCATTGTAAAAAGCTTGGAAAGTCTTTTGCAAGACTTGACATTAGGAAGTAGGGCTGTGAACGTGTAGCATTTTAATTAAACGTTTAATCGCAAAAATTTGCGATCGTTTAGCGGTTAATCGTGATTAATTAACCTCACGAAGTCAACATGCTTACAACTATATTGTGTTCATCATGCTCCCAGTAGACCTATCGATGTATTTTAATTGGGCACTACATATGCGACATTTAGCAATCTTGTCAGCTTTATCAACATCGAAAGAATCCCACACCACGCTTGTTTTACGTCCCACCCTGTACTACTTATATCGGATTTGATGCAAAGCAACTGCGGTTAAACTATTCTGCAACTGCCAGTGAACTCGGAACGTATTTATTACGACAGTAATTCCGTGCTCATCGCAAGTGAAACCGTACGTACGAAATCGAGACAATAAACATTGCACTCTTCATTAAACTACGTAAGTACATGATATACGAACGCACGTGGTCGCTTGAGCACCGGATCGAACTAGTTCACTGTTGCCTGCATGGTCGACTCACGCAAAGTAAACAAGCAGTGTGCATTGTACTCAAAACTGTTAAGTGTTGCAATGACTACTCTGTGCAGCTTTTAAATACGCATTGAATGAATGTTGTAAGATGTAGGCCGCGCGGCACATCGAGGCTATAACACAGGTTGTACAACCTCCGTTCCGCAATTCGCGGGGAGTACTACGAGTTGCTCCGTTGTACGGCTAGGCAGCAGTTTACCTCTAGGCTGCTTACAGCGCCGGAAAAGTTTACATAGGGAAATTCACAAGACGATCGATCTGTGTGAATTGTGTAGAAGGAAAGGTGGGCAAAAATTCATAGGACATTGGGAAGAATATCGGACGAAAAATGGGTTTTGCGATTAATCGCCAGTAGCTTTGAACTAAACGTTTATTCCACATGCGATCGTTTAGCGATTAATCGCTACATGGTCACAGCCCTATTAGGAAGTTCAGTTTCTCTCATAGGGTTGTTAGTGAGTGGAATAGCCTGCCTGAGTGGGTTGTTAACTCCACATCAGTGCACTGTTTTAAGGTAAATATTGACAAGTTTTTCCATGACTGTGGTAGAATCTAATCTTTCTGGGCTCGTTAGGTGTTGGTGGTTTGCTTTTGTTTTTTGGGGGTTTTTTGGGGGATTACAGGGCATCTTATGGGGCCTTTACAGCCCTCCTTTGCCCTTTAAGCTGTTATGTTATGTTATGTTAGGCTTATAAAATCAACTCATCAATGTCTGCCATGTTCGATAATGGAGCAAAATTGTTAGCTGTGAATTCCAAGTAAGGCTTCTAATCTAAATAATGTTAGTCTAAAAGTAATTGACTGTTCTGCATTAGACCTAGCGTACGTTAGTTACTCTGTACTGCTGCTAGCCTAACTTTTGACCTAGTAACATAACAAGTTTAGGCCCAGGCTATTTTGGTGATTTTTCTGTTCTTATTTTGGTGATTCTTCCTGGGGCAAGCTATCCTGACCTGTTACATAACAGATTATACGGGTGATGCGAGGATGATGCAAGTGGTATCCATTAGGGCTGTCGAATGCACACAGGATATTTCTCCTAAACCAGAAATTGTCACGGAACTAGGCCTACTCACTTGCAAACAGTGCCAAACACACAGAGAAAACAAGGGTCCTATCTTAATACTCAATTTAAATCAGTCAAATTTGTCAAAATTTTGCCTAGGGCCTACACAGTAAAATTTGTGCACAGTCATGTACATAGGGCTACCAAAGACATTTTCCTGCTACAGCCTATGGACCTCAGGGCACAACCAAAATTCAGCTCCTAGTTAGTGTTACAGGTATGGGACAAAAACCAGAAAATTCACTATTTTTACTTTAAGTCGTTATCATATTAGAAATTAGTGTTGCACTAAAAAATAGGACCCAGGTACCCGATCGCCATACCAGTCAGGTAACCGGGTTACCCAGTGTTTCGGTGACTCATAGACATTTGATTTGTCAGAAGGTTTTATCGTCTTTTGTTTTTAATCAAAATGACAAGTTAAAGAAAGATAACACATAGCTCCCAAGTTCTGAGGGGCAAGATGCGGGTCAACTCTGATCTGGCTGTTGGTGGATCACCAGCCTGGGGGAGGGGTATAAAAAAAATTCAAAAAAATTGAATTTTAGAAGTGTCTACACACAAAATGGTAGCACTTTTTTGGCAAACCAGTCAACACAATTTTGCCAAGTTACTGCAAAAAAATCAAGTATGGTGACTGAATTTTTATGCGGCAACCAAGAAAAATTGTTGGTGTTAACAGATTTGAAGAAATAAAGACGGGTACAATACTCACAAATGCGCAATAACTAAAACCTCTCCTAACCACAATATTCTATCGTTATTGTTGTCATAATTGTTGGCGCCGTACCGGCACAGTTCGTCAGAGTCCAGGCACCCTGTTTTTTGTGAGTTCGATGTCAACTTAATATGCCATCGATGGTCACACCATTTTGCAAGTGATTTCCGGTATAGATCTTCATACATCTCACATGGCGTTCTAGCCGTGAAAGTAGGTTCAAGAACGTCAGAACTCTCAAGGCAGTCAATAACGTTCGTTTGTTGGGAAACTCTGAGACAAGGTTCTGCCTCTAACCCACAAAGTGGGTGTTCATTTTACTATTGAATGCGGTGTTGCACAACAGTTTACGCAGTGACAGGAATACATTCCATACCTGCTGCGAAGGTTAGCAATAGCCACATGCTGCTAGAACTGAATAGGACAATTTAGCCAATGTTACCCAAGAAAAAGGTTTTTTTCCCAGGTGAAGCTTATTCTATAACTTCATCAGTTAATCCCTTTTACAAACAAACTTGCTCTATTGATCAAACAGTCTTTAAAAGGGTTCAAGCCACTTTAATTCTATTGATCTCAAGACACCTTGACTGGAAGTTCTCTGATAGATTCTGGATTAAGAGTGGTCAACTAGAGATGGCTTTTTAAAACTTGCTATTCGTTTCTAGCACCATGATGTTGCAACAGCAAACTTAGGTCCATATGTACCTAGGCCTATGCATTATGTAGCAGCGCAAGCAGTTGAATGTGCTGTCAGATATAATTTACTGAATTACACAGTTACCGGTAAGCTGTATTTGTAAATTTACATGGTTCTCTAACAAAGGATATTACGGAGATTTGAGATGCAGATTTTTCAGAGGGCTGGGCGGGTCAGCGGGTTTGGGTGTTTAAATGCAGGTCAAACACATGAAATGCGGGTTACTTGGGAAGTATGGTAACAGAAAACAATCAAATAAGAAAATAAGTACTTCCCAAGGCCTATATCAATTTGATATTGAATTTTGGGACGCTTTCCTACTCGAAAAGCAAGCATACTAAGAGCTCCAAGCTTCTCCTTTTAAAAAAACACTGATTTAAAAATATCAACCAATCAGAGCCATGTATCATGGTATTGTCTTCCTTGTCCAAAATTGCCAGTTGTAAACAAATGATGTCATGTTTGTGAACTTCCCTCAGACTACTGTAAAAAAAGCCTTGTAATTATCACTAGTGGGGTATGTACATTCTTACATAGCTAGCTTTGTGTTGACATCCAGGCATGGTAACAAGCTTTCACAGGCTTCGTAGTCTGTGTGAGCGCCATTTTGGGGCAAAATAACGTAATATGTAATGGCCTGTTTCAAAAACTTTTTTCATGAATGTTTAAGGTGTTATTACGTTAATGTCTTTTTACTTTGCAGATAGTGGCAAAGTGTTGATTTGCATAAAAGTGACACGTTTAACCATTATGAAATATTCCAGGATTATACTCGAGGTTGCATACCATATTAATTACGTGCAAGGCTCAGTTTACCTAGCATGCTGAATGTGTACAGTCACTTTCTTTGCAAGCTGGGAGGGGCACGGTGATATGTCTGCTATGTGTGCGTGAAACAGTACAATGTAGTTTTGAATCCCCGTCAGGTAGCTTGCTTGCATGCAAGATTAAAAGTGATATACATGTGATGTGTGAGAAGTAACTCACTAGGTGAAGATAGGGCGATCGGGCAGCATGCTGATAAAAATTTCAACTTCCAAAAGGAAGAACAGATAACTTTCAAACTTACACATAATTTCTAGGGGCTCTCTTTATTCTCAGTCTCGGAGAATGTTTACCAAATTGGCAAAATATTTTGGTCCATCACCATGGGCAATGGCGTAAATGGGGTGATCCTTTCTGAGTGCAATTTTTTTAAGATTCGGGTAGTAGATTTGGATCCGGGTAATACGATGGCGGGCAGGTACCCGGGTAACCCGTGCGAATACTATTAGAAATCATCCCAAAATGTTGTGCCTTGGCACAAAGCTATCAAAATCATTCAAAAAAAGCACAAGAACACACTACCTAGCTCAAAAGTAAGACAATTTTTCCAGTTAATGTTATTTGTAGCTATACAAAACGCATTACTGATCTTTATCTGAGAAATTCAAAATGGAATGAACAGGTGGAAGGTGTGCTTATCAATAGATCTTGAAAAGGACTTAATTCTAAGTCCACTTTGTTTTACACTAGAATCCATGTCCTCAGTGCCCAAAGGAACCTGATGTTATTGGTTTTATAGTGTTTTCACATTTTGACAACCAAGCCTATCATTAGGCCTACTTTTGCGAGACAGATTTCAGGATTTCCTTAAATTTTGTCACATTTTCTTGTTTAAAGATTTAAAGCAGCTTATGTTGTTATTTTTACGTTTCCAGTGTTCATCAAATGTATGGGCTGCACTCCATACAAATGTA
Source organism: Holothuria scabra (assembly GCA_037179385.1). Lineage (NCBI taxonomy): Eukaryota > Metazoa > Echinodermata > Holothuroidea > Aspidochirotida > Holothuriidae > Holothuria > Holothuria scabra. Next base: position 46,938,324 of record CM074180.1, read on the forward strand.
AAAAGCTTTAAAAACTGACGTACTTTAGTCTTTTCTCCGAAAATGAGCAAAAATTCGAAAAAATTCAAAAAGATTTCAACGGTTTCCAAACGCTATTCTACCTTATTATCTTGCTCTAGCTCCGCCCAATGAATTTGATGCATATTCAGAAGGTCATTTTGAGAAGGAGTCAAGCAAAACGTAAACAAAACAGACAGTGAAATTTCGTTCAATTGATACATACTGTACGTTATTCAAACCGCCTTTACGTGTCCAATTTGTACATCGCATCAAACCGGCTGCGCAATTCGTTCGTTTCATTTGTGAACCCAGATTCAGTGACAAATTCCTATTCACTCGTTTCGGCTCCATCATTCAGTTTTTAATTTTGTCGCTGATTGTGCTATTTGAATCCTTCCCAAGTTTCAAGATAATGTTCATTTTCTCTTTGATTTGACGCTGTGACTTGGCATTCAAAAACAATCTTTGGGTTACATACGTGTGAAACTAACTGTCATTCTGTGTTGGGCCCGAACGGTTGTGAAAGGACTCCTGTAATGCATGTACACTACATTGTGTGATATATTGGCAATACGTACATCGTTGTGTCAAAGGGTAGGCATAATTTTACGTCATTCATTTCTTGCATTGTGATTGGTCAAATTGAGATAAGAGCCCGTTGTCTTTGCATAAGAGTTTAGCCGAAAAAAGTAGATGGAGTTTTTTTCTATTGTAATTAGTGCTCTAATTAGTGAAATTTCACCGGAAAAAAACCTGGCGTGAAGGATTTCTATCGGGTTGGTATCAAATGGAAGAGCAAGATTGAAGATTAACGATGAAGGTTATTTTTTTTCATCAAACAGCATAAGCTGCTTTAAAAGTCTACAGTACCTCACTGAGGTGATAACTTTTTCCATTTTACACTTTTTTTCTTCAAAATCTGAAAATTTACAAAAAGATATGACATTTAAAGATGCTACTCTGTACGGGATTTTTTACTCCTACACTTGCTGGTACAAAGGTCATTCATGCAGGCCTTAAATTTTGAGGTGTGTGAGTGAAATTGCACACCTAGATGAAAATTCGAAGCTAATATAATTGATAATCAATGAATGGTTTGTGAAATAGCACACCTACCACACTCCTTAATTTCCTGAGTAGTGTAATTTGTAGCAATCTAAAACTCCAGGCATGTTCATGGCAAGTTTGGAGCTGTGAGGAGTAGCAAATTGTCCCCATCCTGCATAGATTTTGTAAGTGATACAAGCAACGACCATGTATGGAGTCCTACTGTTAAGCAAAGTACATGGCTCTGTGAGAGGACTAGCTTGCCTAGGCCTATGGTAGGCAGTGGGGCATGTGAGGGGAGGGTAATTTTCATGAAAAGGGGACACCTCCAGTTTGAATTTAATTTTTGCTTCTTTTAATAGCACTGGGTTTAAAAGTTTTCCACCTCATTTGAAATTATGTGGTTAGTTTCAGATTTGCAAAGAAAAGAACATCCCTCACACATGCAACGAAAATAGGCCTACAGTAGGCTTGGCCAATGAAGCCTAGACAAAATTAATGAGCACTGCGGGTAGCTATAAGATGGAGATTGCTAACTATTTGGTTCTTTGTTTTGCATCAGCAATACTCTTCTTTTGTCCACTGGTCTGTTTATAATGCATTGTATGTGTTGCTTCTTGTTTGTCCAGGTACAGATAAAGTCTCAAGATGCCTTGTTGGTTTTATGAGCCAGATGATTTGAAAACAACACCATCTCGCAAAGATGCGATCGATGAAGGAACAGAAGCAAGATATAGAAGAGAAGGAGCAAGATTTATTATTGAAGCAGGAACTGCCATGAAGCTGTATCCTTTACTGCACACTGTAGGAGTAAAAAGTTTTAACCATCTTCTCTCACTGGTTTCTCTCTTTAATTGTAGCAGTGGAGTAGACAAAACAGTCCAAGGGTCATGGGCATTGCTAGATTAAACCAGAAGTTTACAAGTTAAGTTGTTGGTTAGATGAGGCTTTATAACTCAATTCCTAACCAATTGGTTTAAGTTGAACTAGCCACAGGCCTTTTTCCAGTTGTCTCTTTAACTTGCTTTGCCTACTCAGTTGCTCGTGCTGAGCACTAAGCACAGTGGCAGTAGATTTCATTTTTACAGGCTTTTGTATGACCTGGGCAAGAGATGAACTTGAGACCTCCCCGCTGCAAGTTGGATGCTCTAACCTCTTAAACCATGCAGTTTGTTATCAGTTGAGGCATTAAGCTTTGTCTATTAATTGAATTACTAACTTTTACTAACTTTACTAACTTTTTGGCCTTTGAAAGGTGCCATCATGAGTAAACATGTTCAATCATAAATCAAAGTCAGATGTGGTCATAGGTTTATGAAGGTGCTAGAATGGTTATGTAGTATGCAAATTGCTATGATGGAGAAGTTTTGTCAAGTTGTGGAGAAGTGTGACAATATGAGCCTGACTGAGGAAAACTCCTGCTTGTTTTGGCTGCCACTTGGAAAACATTTGTGAGGTTTTTGAGGTTAGAAGTCTACCTTATCTCCTAATATTTACGCATCTTGGGCTAGCCACCTTGGAGCTGAGAAGGATTAGGGGAGACATGTTCCAGAAAATCTTACAAACTTCTTTTTGAAGGGGATCCTTTGTTATTATAGGTCCATAGTAACCTTTGGGTTGGAGGCCATCATAAAAAGCTTGTGCTACACTTGACATTAGGAGGTTCAGTTTCTCATGGGGTTGTTAATGAACCAAATGGCCTGCCTGAGGGTTTTGTTAACCACATCAGTTCACTGCTTAAATGTAAACAAGGACAAGTTCCTCAATGACTGGTAGAATTTAATCTTTACTGGGCCCATTAAGTGTTAGTGGTTTGCCTTTTTTGGGGGGGGGGAAGGGGGAAGGGGGGGTTGGACAAAGGAGCATCTTATGATGCCTTTATAGCCCTCCTTTGCCCTTTAACCTGTTACGTTATGTTATATTACATCATTACATGTTAAATAAATATTTGTAAAGATCGCTTTGTACCGTTTAAGTCAAAGCATAGGACAAAGTCCTTCCCAATGAACTGTATGTATAGAATCATGGCAACATTTTAATGTTGTTACGTACAATTAAGAAATTTTAGTTTCCAAAAAGAATCAAGAAAAGTTGGGGAGTATTTGAAGATAATTTGCCGTGTATTTTTGGTTCCTTGTGTAACAAAGGAACCTATGCAGTCACCTTGGCGTATGTATATGTGTGTGTGTATGTGTGTGTGTGTGTGTGTGTATGTGACGGATTGGAATGCGAGGTATGTGGTGCGATAACTCAATAAACGAGTGATCAATTGTTTTCAAACTTGGGATTTATGTAGATGTTGTGGAGTAGATGTGCCCTATCGTTTTTGGTGGAGGTCAAAGGTCACTGGTGATCACCAGAGGCCAAAGAGTGAATTTCTGTTAGTAGCTGTAACGCGGTATCCGTTGTTCAAACAGTGGCGTAATTTTAGGATAAGTTAGATTGGTAGGAGGTGAAAATGTTGGTACATTAACCAAAATAATTGGAAAGGGTCAAAAGGTCAAGAAGTAATGTTTTATTGATATCTTGCCACTGAAACATTTTAGAGGGGTGGTGTAATGGAGATTTGTGTTCATCTATAAAGTGAAATGCACTGATGACCCCCTTGACCCCACTTGACCTCATTTGACCTTTTGACCTTTGTGACTTTTTTGTGAATTTTTTTGTGACTTTTTTGTGATGTCTAGATTGGTCTTGATCAGACAAAACCAAAGAAGCTATTACACTACCCTCCTACAATGTTCCTTACTTGAGTTACTGACATTTAAGTGACAGGCTAGCTAGTGTGTAGGTCATATGTATTGCAATGCCAGGTGTGCATTGCAATAACTCAACGACCAAGTAAAATAGGGGGATGGCATAATGGTAAGTTGTGTTCCTCTAAGTAAAGTGCATGTGAAGACAATTTGGGTGATATGTCTTTGTTCAATTGGTTTAAAAGTCCATCTGAAGTTTAATGCCTTTAGACAAATGCAATGTATAAAAGAAAAGAGAAATTATAACCCCCTCTCAGTCTAAAAGCAGTTTAGCCAACAATCAGGACAGTAATGCAATTTTTATTACAAAAAAACCTTTTTCTCATATACAGTATTGAATAAAGTTATTTGCAATGCAAGCTATGGTTCCAATTTCAATAGTAAAATATGAAAGCAGTTTCTCTTCTTTACCTCTGCTTTTACCCTATGGACTACAGTGGTGTTTCTAACACCCTCTTTAGGTTAAAAAGTCAAGTTGAAAGTCATTTATTAGATTTTACAGAGCTATGTTTGTTTCTTGGTCTTCTAGCCAAATTGTGAAGAAGAAATTGGTGGTAATAAATCACTCTCAGGCTGCCTTTAGAAGCAGACTTGTGGGCTTTTCCTTATTTTTGCTTCTGAGGCAAACAGATTAGGTAGTCTAAAGGACAACCATGACATAATTTCTAGTCATTCATCATAAAGTTTGGTGGTTAGGAATGACCAGATGGCTGTTAAATTTTTTTTGGTTCAAAAGGGAATTTTTGTGTGTTTATTTAAAATCAGTTTTGACCTACTTTGACTGTATTTGACCTTTGTGACTTCTTCGTAAGGTCTGGATTTGAATTGTTGAGATTGACCAAAAAGGCAATTAACTACCCTCCTATACTACCTCAAACTCAAGTAAATGACATTTTAGTGGAAGGTGATGAGTGTGTTTATTTGTGGTATTAAAGTGGGCAGTGTGCAGTGTGATAATTTGAAAAGTTAAGTGTTCCATTTCTCTCAAACTGCAAGTGCTTGTATGGTTTTGAAATTTAATGTGCCCCTACGTTTTTAGGCGATGGCCAAAAGTCATTGGGGTTAAAGGTGCAAATTATGCCTTACTTTGCCACTACCTTAATACAATATCATCTTAAATGCAAGGAACCTCAGTGCCCTTAGGCTCTTGTTTACTGTTTACATGAACACTGTTTTTAGTCTGCTTAGTCTTATGCTAGTACCAGATATGTTAAGTAATATGCTGTTTCCAGAGCATGATAGCATACTTTTACCCCATGGGAAACATTTAGAGAAAGAAATTCATGGTTTATGGTATAAAATATGCACATGCAAAGCAAGGTTAACATACGTGATTTGGTGGAACCACAACAGGTGCAGTAATCATTAAACAAAATGGGCAAAGAAAAGTGGAAAGCAGTCACCCAAAATTTTCTTTCAAAACCTAGTAGACCTAAATGCCTACAGATTTCTCCCTTCAATTTTCTTCTTTGAAGAAACATGAAAGATTAAAAGTAAACCATAGATTTGTTCTGCATGAATTTTAATAAATTATGGGAAACAAAATTTTGTGGTCAGATTATTGGAAGAGTCATTTCTCAGTAAGGGTGATGGAGTATTTGAAATTGGCCGGCTGTTTGGTGTTTTTGTACTTTCATCCTTATCATGCATTTGACAGACGTTATGATACAATGGCAACTGGAGTTGTGTACTTTCATCGATTCTACATGTTCCACTCCTTCAAGGAATTTCCTCGTTATGTAAGTTATACAGTTATTCATCATTCTTCAAATTTGTGCTGAAGAAGTCATGGTTAATTTTAATGCAAAAGCAGCACCCTACATATTCTTGTTTGCAAGGTGCAGATGTTCTTGATGATTTTGTTAAGATATCACACCACTTATTTTTTTTTTTATTGTTACAGATAACCCTTTTATTACTGGAGGGGATCCATCCTGCCATACTGAGCTATTATATTACGTATACATAGTACGAATGTACAAGCTTCACGAATATTAAGTTTTGGGTGGAGGCCACGATATTTACGTGTACTGTAGCCAAAAGAGGGTGTTCATATGAAAAATATGTTCCCTTCAAACCTAGCCAATTTCCAAAACAGGATTACACACCAAGGCTATTCCTAGATGCAGCAGTGCAATGGTGGGTGTCACAGCAAAACCATACACATATAGCAATGATGAATTATATTCTCACAGCAAAACCATGTGTAGTGAAGGTGTTAATCTGTCTTTAGTTTGAAAAATTAATGTCTTTACAATTTTGCTCCCTAGTTAACTGGTGCAGCTTGCTTGTTTCTTGCTGGAAAAGTAGAGGAAACACCCAAAAAATGTAAAGACATCATCAGGATAGCCAAAGAACTTTTGCCTGAACATCACTTTGCAGCTTTTGGAGATGACCCCAAGGTTTGTATTCTGTAATACAAGTTGTCAACATATGGTTGAACTTCAATTTATGGCTAGCTTATGTTTAATCGTTATGAATCCGTAAACCTTTTAAACCTTTGATAAACATTGTAGGGCTGAGTCAGTAACACAGGTACATTACTTCATAAAATTTGGGTCCTTGAATCTAAAGTGAGCAAAATTGTTACCTGTCTGTCAAGAAGATTGGCAAATGTTTACATGCAACAACCCAAAGTAAGATGACTCCCTTCCATCTCCCATGAATAAAAACACAACACTCTGTTACACATGTACTTTCTTTTCCTCAATTTTTAGAGTTGATCTCTAGCATGTGTTCATTACCAGATGGGATAATGTGAATGAACACTCTTGTTCTGAATTTTTGCTATTCTGCCCAGGCCTAGTATTTTGTTCTTTATTAAGAAAAATATTACCAGTTGTCCACAGGACAAATAAATGTTGGAAATAAAAAGAGAAAAGGTAATTTTGTACAATTTTGAAGCTAATACGGATAACACATGTTATCATGTCACAATGTAATTTTTTATTTTTTTCATTTTAGGAAGAGATAATGACATATGAAAGAATTCTGCTTCAAACCATTAAATTTGATCTTCAAGTGGAACACCCTTACAGCTACCTGTTAAAGTATGCCAAGACATTTAAAGGGGACAAGGAGAAAATTCAAAAACTAGTACAAATGGCTTGGACATTTGTGAATGACAGGTTAGTTATAAAGCTTACAATGTCACATGTAAACTGTTTCCTGTTGCAGAGTGGGTAAGTGGGTGGGGCATTTGAAACAAAAAAGCTTACCAACTGGGGGTTTGTTTTTCGAATCTGGCCTAGTCGAAGTACGTTAGCTGGGTTTTTTATCCCAAAAGTATTCTAAGGTTCTTCCATCTGAAGCAGCTTTTCTAAAGAAAGCAAATTTGATCTTAATTGTTAAGTTGGTTAGCCACCCAATGTTAACTGGTAATTCCATATCATCGGCTCCTCTCACATATGTGATTGGTATATATTTTCAAGAAATTGTCCTACAAGGTCCGGAACTAAGTAATCAAAAGAGGACTACTACTACTTAAATTTTTTGTACACTTTGGTTAGTTATGTGGGGTTTTACAAAGCACTCATAGGAATGTATTAAATGTTGGCACCTAGAAATGAAAATAAGCAGTGGGATAAAAGATGGGTCAAATTCCACAACAATGTCCAAGCAAATGCAGGGGTCACATCACAAATGTCTATACAGTTTACTTTCCTAGAGAAAGCCTAGAATAAGGGAAGGATCTGTTTGCTCAGATAGAGTTTTCAGGCTGGGCACAGTATAGTACTACTGGAAAACATGGGCTCCTCCCACAAATGTGATTGCTACAAATTTTCATGTAATTTCTCCGACAAGGTCCAGAAGTGAGTAATCAAAATAGAACTACTGCTGAAATTTTCTGTACCTTTTGGTTGGTTATATGGGATTTTACAATTAGCTCGTAGGAATGAATGTGTTATATGTTGTCACCTAAAAATGAAAATTAACAATGGGGTAAAAATTAAAGAGAGTAAAAGATGGGGTCAAATTCCACTATAATGTCCAGGCAAATGCAGGAGCCACATCACAAAGTCTATACAGTTTACTTTCCTTGAGAAAGCCTAGAAAAAGGGAAGGATCTGTCTGCTCAGACAGAGTTTTCAAGCTGGGCACAGTATAGTACTACTGGAGAACATGGGAGTATGCTAAACAGTCGATGAGAATGTGACTGACAGTGACATCACAATCACAGGTATGCAATATGTTTTCTCATCGTCATGGAGTAAGTAGGCATGGGTGAGGCTAGTGTGTCTCATGCAGAATGTTTTATAAAGGAAACCATGTAATTTGTGTTATTTTCTGTCTACAGTTTATGCACAACTTTGTGTCTGCAGTGGGAACCACATATAACAGCTGTTGCCTTCCTGTATTTAGCTGGTAGACTCTCTAAAAGTGATCTGTTAGACTGGTCTGGGAAAAGTACCAAAGTCAAGTGGTGGGAATCTCTCTCGGAAGATGTCTCATTGGATATAATGGAAGGTACATGATTTCTTTGTTGAAAAGTGGAAATATTTTTTTCATCACCTTTTGCATTTGGCTGGTTTGAACATAATTCTGTGTCTGAAGCATTTATGGTTTTATTAAAGAATAAGGTATAGACAAAATAATAATTTGTAAATGATGGAGGAGTTCAGGACCGACAAAATTGCTGTGAAAATTTTGAACTCTAAATTATTCCATGGCTGGGACTGACTTCTTTTATCAACCCCTCACTTTAATGTGCAATATTTTGTAAATTTTGTTTTCAGTCTGTTGTATTGAATTTGAAGATATTAGGCATAGGAGCAACTTGTGGAATTTTCTAATAATGTGGGATTGAGGAAAGAGATTAAGGAAAAAATTAGTGAAAAATTTAAAGAAAAGCAAAAGAGTGCTTATTGTCGTGAGTTAATGATGTCATGATTGCTTGCTTGAGGTTTAATGTGTGTTGAAATGTGACAACTACAACAGTTCATATCCTTGGATAGCATGTTATTGCAATGCACATTATGCCAAAATGCTTATAATATGTACTACGACCAGCTTCTAACACATCAAAATTTGATTCTTAGAAGGCATAAAACCTTTTGTATAAAACAAGGGTGTCATAATTCATAATGAAGTACAAATAAGTATTTTTTTTTGTTCCAAAACTAAGGAAAAAGGATAAAATTTTGATACAAAAATAGAAATAGTGAAAATTTTGGTAACAATATTTTGGAAACAAAATTTATGTGCAGGACTGAAAAGTTTGTTTAAAAGGTTTTGACATTTAGTTTTCTACCTTTGTTTGTATCTCATACTTGTGAAAATTGCATCTTAAAAGTGAAACTATCTGTATATCTTCAGAGAATTGTTCTTTCATGCAATGGGTATGTTGGTTTTATTTTTTAGATGTGTGTCATCACCTGCTAGACTTGTATGCTGCAGGCAAGAAAGGCTCACATGGTACACCAGTCAAATCATCTAAAAGACCAAAACAGGTTGGTTATCTTGAATTTTTTGTTTCATAGTCGTGGGTTTGTTATCTGTTTTGTTCAAACCTCTTGCCATCGAAAAGAGAAAATCTCCACTATGGATGTTTAAGGCAAACTTGCCAACATTGTCATCTCAGAAAGCGGAACATATGTAGCATATGATCCACTGTGCCTGGTCAGTGCAAAAGCAATAATGTCAGTGAATGGTATTCATGGAGCAAAACCACCCTCTTCCTTGATAAATGTGCACATTTCATGTGGAAAACACTTTGGTGAATGCAAAGATTAGCTTTATTTTGCCAAGCTTTTGCTTTCTCTGTTTCAAATCATAGTATATTTTTAATTCTTAAAGTCAGAAAAATGGAACATTCTGACTTTTCTGGGTTTTAAAGCTTAAAAAAGGGAACCGTTCTGCTTATAATGGAATGGTTGGCAAGTATGGTAAGGCTGTAAGCATGTGTCCTTTCTAAAGGAGCATTAAAAAGGGGAAAATTTGACAAAGGATAAATACGTCATTTCTGTCAGAATTGTTTTGTCAGGAAGGGGTTGACAGGTGAAGACAGTTGTTGAACATAGTGAGCACTAAAATTTTTCTCATCATTAAGTGGTCCCTAGGAGTATAATTTCTGAAGCATTCCTTGTTCTGCTTCATTCATGTCTACTTTTCTCTGAGAGGTTGATACTAAATATGAAATGTTTATTGTGTATATAATGTAAATGTGAAGACGTAATTTATGGTAGATGAGCCTGGAAGTAACAGCTTCATGTAACCCTGACCCAAAGATATTATAAACATAGATACCAAACTCCTGTCCCTACACTGTTAGACACGCTGACTCCTCATGGAGACCCAATTGAAGGGTACTTCTGCGTGCTTTGAAAACGAAGGCAGTAGCACGTTGCTAGCACGTATGCAATACAAATGCATATATAGATGTGCGTAATTGTGACAATACCATAGAAACTGACCAACAAGTAAGTCTGTGAACTTAAAACCAGTCGTTGTGCGTTCTTCAGTTGTTCTTATGTGGAATGCCTAGAAGAAGAAAATTCTTCCGTGTGGAATTAATTGAAAAACGCTGTTTGCGAGATTTGCAATGTATTCAAAAACAAATGTATTTATACTACCAGAATATATCAATTTACCTTTTGGCCCTCAAAATGACTGAAGAGTGATCTGCACTCCCCCCCCCCTCCGTTTCAGCCTCCATGAGGAGTCACCGTGCCATTTAAAGTTTGGTATCTTTGTTTTTAATATCTCTGCCCTGACCACTGAGAAGGTAACAGTAGTATAGAGTGTTTTCAGTGATGACATAAGACATTCCCCTTCCTCTGACTGCCAGGCAAAAAGTGTTGTGTAGCAGGTATAGCTAGCTAATAAACAGCCAACCACCGTTTTGATGACTGATAAATGTTTGTCAATGGGCAATGGGTATGATTGACCAATTATGACGTTACCTGAAAATAGTCTTGGTTAAGGTGTGTGACTTGTGATCCAAGGATTACTGGTTCAACTCCTGATTGGGTCATTACATGTGTCCAAGGACATGATGCTAATCTCAATTGCCTTTTTCTACCCAGGTGTAAAATGAGGTAAATCATAATTAGGCACACCATTAGAACTGTTGCCCTACTAGTGGAAGTGTCACTGTGGTGGTTTGTCAGGGGTTACATTGTGTTGCACCTTTGATTAGGATATCCAAGATTCTGTCTCATTAAAAATGTAGCTAAATGATGTATTGTGTATATCAGTTTAAACATTTTTGTGTTTTGTTTTATATCAGAAATCACCATCCACGTCAGATGCCGACAAGTCCAAAGGTTTGTGCATTTCTATTTTTGTCATCTAAGTACAGAATCTTGGACCATAATGCAAGGAGCAATAGCTGAGTTCAGTAATTCGATTTTGAGGCTCTGGTCATGGGTGCATCCTGCACATCATCAGGATGAACAAAATTCTCTGGCATGTGTTCTAAAATAGCTTCCTTGAAAATTTTGTCGAATTTCTTTCTTAATTCATGTGTAATATAAGTAAAGAACTTAAGAACAGGAGACTGTATCTTCTTTGCCTTTTTGGTGCAAACATTTTCATTTCTATCTGCTCTAAAGTGAAGTTGAGAACCTATTTTTCATTCCGTTGGGATTAGATTCATGCTGAGTGTTACATATATGTTCTGTACAAAAACAAGGGAATGCAGTACACTTTGTGCTAAGCTCTGTTTGTGTATCTCTCTGGGTGCTGCACAATTCCATACACCAATAAATTACTGAACCCACCTATTGCCAAGGATTTTGGATAGTTGTTTGTATGTATTTTTTTGTTCACAGTAATATTTTGTTATAGGCAGAAATGACACTTCCAAATATATCCTGCAATCCTCTGTAATGCTACTTGGAAGATGATCCACAGTCTTGTATTTCACACCCTCTTATGCTCTGTAGCTGCCACTCAGTGGGTTCTTAGGGCCTGGTTGATCCAGGTCAATTATCCAATGTTACGTTCCAAATGATTGCCCTCAAACAAATGAGGTGCTTGAAAAGAAGGGGTCTGTTCGAAAATTTAGACATGACAAATGCTGTATTTGCCGCAAGTTTGTTCAATTTCAGTTATTAAGAATGTTAATGGTATATATTTAAAATTGCAGTTGCATTGAAATATAAAAAATTGTGATGTTAGTTAGTTAGAGAACTTTACTCATTGTTTAAACTGAAAACAAACCTTTGTAGGAATTTCCTGTTTAGAACTTCTTTGTGAGGCAGTCTGCTTGGTTATGCAACATATCTCTTAAATATGGGCTGGCTAACTCATTGCTTTCAACATATTTCAAAAGTAATTCCTATTAACAAGTTAACATGTAATGTTTGAAAAGATCTGAATTTAGGATATTTTCAACTTTGTCCAATAACAAAAAATTCTTGGAAAATTTAGAAAGTAAAATGGTTAGAGACCTACAGGAACAAGTAAGAAACAGAATTTTGCCTGTCATTCAAACTGATGTTCTACTACTGATTGACAGGGCTTGTCTTGATTTTTAAAATAATCATGCATACTCTTTCAGAAATATTGTGGAAAGTGTGATTGACATCATTCTTTGGACTTAATAATTTTGTGAATCTCGGTTTTGTGTATAGAGTTTTGAACGCTGCTATGGCATAGCTTAAAATTTCAGTTTGCAATCCAAAGGAAGCCTTAATGTCCCTTTTGAAAGCTTGTTATATTGTAGATCTGGTTTAAAACTTGTTATATTTTCATTTTAATTTTGAAGAAGCCCCCACCAATTATGGTTCAACCGTTTTGTTTTTTCAATGTCTTTTAAAGATCGGTATCACATTTCTGTAATATAAAAGTAATAGAAAGTGTTTCTGTGTGGTTGAAATAGTGCAAAACGTTATTATGAATTGTTTCTACTAGATGAACCAAGAGGAAAGCAATTGAAGCTAGAGGGCGACAAAGCAGCAGCCCCACCCCCTCCTCCACCACCTCCATCAAAGAGCAAGTCATCAACTTCATCCTCCAGTCAACCAAAGCCAAATCTCCAACAAATACCAATGCCTAGTGCACCATCTTTTCAAAGCTCATTTTCACAAGTGACCAATCAAAGTCAGCCCTCAACTTCAGTGAGCAGCATACCTAATCAAAGTGTGTCACTCGCTCCGCCTCACCAGGGAACATACAGTAGTTCACTACCATCGAAGGCCCAGACCTTTGCACCATTCACATCTGTGGCACCATCGGTGTTCACTGCAGAACCTACACAGGTTACTTATGCACCAGCCACGCAGTCTCAATATTACAGTCAGGCTCCTCCTCTTCAGACCCCTCAGCCACAGCAACAACCATCTGTGCCAAGTCAGCCTCCAGCTTTTAGCCAGAATCAATTTGCAAATCAAAGTACTGGCACCATCCCTGGTTTGCAAACTGTACCACCTCAGGCACCACCCCCTCAGTACCAGGTGCCCTTCACCAACCAGTTTTCTTCGTCTCCAGCTCGACAAAACTACAGTGTTCCTCCACCAGCTGTACCAACAGTTGGGAATCAGTCTCAGGTGCAACCAAGTGTTCAAGGAGTGAGCGCCACTGGTGGGATGCAACCCACCGTGAGGGCACCAACTCAACCACCATTAAGACCAGTTTTAAATCTTAATCAGCCAGTGTCCACACCTCCGGCCCGGCCTCTTCTACCAACGCCCTCACTCCCCATTGTTCAGACACAGGTAAGACCAGTGATGCAAGGGATTGGTCAGGGTCCACATACTCCTATACAGCAACCAAGCTTACCTCCTCTGCTTCAAGGAACAGGGTCACAAGGTGGTGGTGGCACCCCTGTAAGACCACCTGCATTTCAAAATCAAGGAGTCAATTCTCGAAATTATTCTGGATATTCAGGACACACTTCTGGTAATCCTCCACCACTTATGTCTGTGTCTATTAATCCACCAATGCCAGCAAATCCTACTGCTCTAGCAACTGTGCGGATAACTGGGAGAGTTCGACCACAGCAGCCTGGTTCTGGGACATCAAGCTGGAAAAGATGAAATTTACCTTTGCATCAGCAGCAGAAAGATCTCGATGTTTCAAACTATAAAGAAAAAATCAACAAGTTTTGACGTACTATTACGCCAATTTTCATACATGCTTGAACCTCCACAATGTAAACTTAACTCGTCTTACAGTGGTAACAGCAGTTACCTTTTTAACTGTCAGAAAGCTAAAGCAGGGCTGGAATTAAGTGAAGGCCATGAAGTTTATGGTCTTTGTATTTTTTATAGTGGCCTTGTTGCCCTATAAGATTTGATGACCATCAAGGCCATTTGGCCTCTGTGCCCTACCTGTGAGATAACATTGTGGTCAGTACAAAATAACTTGTTTGGCCATGGTGCCCTCTCAGTTCACATGACATGCCCTTAAAACTGATGGGAAAATGGCCTTTTCCTGCTGGAACCTTTACTCCAGCACTGAGCTTATAACCCTTTAATTAGTCTTAACAATTGACTATAATTTACTTCTAGAGAGGGAGTATAGGGTCACATTTGGTGGTAATAATATTCCCTTACATGTTTTGTAGCAACATGGAACATACTACCATTGTGCTTGGTGCTCAGCAGAAGCAATGGAGTAGGGAAAACAAGCCAGTGAGCCGCAACTGGAAAAGAGGCCATAGCTGGCTCAACTTGAACCAAATGGTCAGAAACTGGGTTGTAACAAATTTTGTAGCAGCATCCTAAAAGTTTCTTTGCTATAATAATTTAACATTCAAATTAGGTGACTTCTTAGAGCCTGCATGTAGGGGAAGTTAAAGTGAATGTTTTGTATTTGTGTAAACTCTCCAGTTCTGCACTGTTCCAAATCTTGTTGTTCAGAATAAGGTGTTAAGTTGTGGAATTTGCTTTGTAAATTTCCCTAGTGTGCAGAGATTTATTCTGTTCTCAATGTAAGTATTTTTAAGTCATTGGAAAGGCATATCTTATTTATTCTCTTTGGATTTGATGTCACAGAACCATAGCTACAAAACATAGATACTCCTAGCCATTCAGTGTTAGATGCAAAGAGGCTCAAATTAGGGTCAGGAGTGTGTGATTTGACATGAATATCATTCTCTTCAGTTATCAGAGCACAAACCTAAGGAGGCATTGCTGAAAATTTAAAATAAGTTAGTATGCGTGCATTCTTAAAGCGAACTTTATATGTGCTAAGTACATTTCACTGTCCAATATTCAGGATAATTGATGCATATTTCTGCTGGCTCACATTTCTGCATGATGGGAAGGTGAACACACTAGTTGCTTTTTCATTGTAATCTTGTAAAAATGTAATTGCAGATGTATGAAACCATACCATACAAACTGACCAGTTAGTCTGTGAAATTCATTGTGCATTCATTTTTAAATGTTGTTATGTGGAATGCCTTGAAGAAGCATTCAAAACCACTTCTCTCTGTAAATGAAATTTTTGGAAGAGTGTCATTTCTTAGATTTACAGTACTTTGAAATATCAAGTATTCATACAACCAGAAGATATTGATTTACCTCCTGTTGGCTTTCTAAATGACCAAAAGGTGATCAGCACTTCCACCTTTCCTCCATGAGGGGTCACCACTAGGGTGTCCATTCGTCCAGCTTTTTGCAGGACAATTTGGCTTTTGAGCGCCCTGACCTCCGTTTTTGCTCACACGGCGCTGAACGTTGAAATTCCTCCATTTTGAAAATTCTAATGTAAAACGTTTCCCATCCCATTTTCAGGACTGTCTGGGGGGTTTGTAAAAGCCAAAAATTTTCTGGTACATTTCTCGCCAACTTATGGTGGCGATAGTTTCCAAGGTTGTCCTCGTTTTCTATCATGAAGGAATGGACACCCTAGTCACCACCCTATTTTAGGTTTGGAATCTATGCTTGTAATGTCTTACCATGAAGTGGAAAAGTCATCTGTCATTAAGATAAATGTGTAGTGATGTAATTTATTCAAACACAAATGCAGACAGCTGATTTGTGTAGATAAAGAGCATACATATTAGTCTATTTCACACATGTACATAGGAACAGCATGATTCATGATGTTAGTGCATCATTCCTGTTTGTAAAGGTGTTTAGACTGTTTTCCTGTGATGTTTTACCCAGAGTTAATGGGAATTGTCTTGTTTTTCTCATGAACAAACGAAGGAAACAAACCTTCATTTCATTTGAACAAATTAGGGGCATGTCAAAAGACATTAAAAAAGTATCTCCTTTAAATAAATCTAAAAGTGAAAGTTTTGGATTGAAGTCAAATTTGTGAATATGTGAAGGGGTAAATCCATGGCAAATTTTCAGTAATGTAAATTATTGTCTCATTTACTTTACTCCAAGTAGGAGGTCTTTGACCTTGCCATATTCTGTGAGGGTTTTTTTTTTTTTTGCTAGCAAATACTGAAACAATGCAAAGAAAACAACATTGAAAATATTAGCATGGAGTCTGCAATTAGTTTTATTGAAGAGCATTTCTGAACATGATCTGTGTAAACAAAATATTTCATATTTTGAGGTAAAATTCCCCCTAACTTGCAACCAAAGAATACATTGCACCTGAATATAAATAACACCTGAAACTAAATCATAGGTAAACCATGGAAAGACCATTTTAACCCTTTTTACATGAAAGAAAGCAAAGCAATACAAAAAATCAGAATCCAGCCTCACCTGGCAAGGCAATCAACTAAAGTGATTAATTATCATAAATAAATTGAAGGCACTTTAATAATAATTGAGTTATTCTGGCAAAAAATGTCATGTTTTATGAAGTAAGCCTCTGAATTCCAACACTTCGAGGTTTCAAGTATTAACATAATAATATCATGATATAGTCCTTCCAAACTAAACACTCATATTTCATAGCCCTTAATTATGCTGCAAATAAATTCAGTTTACAATTCACATTTGTCATAGAGCATCTGCTGTGTGTGCTCCCCACTGAATCTTAGAGAAACATTTCAATGTCTATTTGTATCTGCATGTTTTTCTGCTGTAATCCACAGAATATTCTCATCTGAAATTTTCAACCCTCCTTACATGTCATTCCAAGTCCTCACTTAATAGCTGTGAAGTTGAACACCTGCCCACATAATTACCCTTAACTAATCTTAATGTTCAATAGTTTCCAATCTCTTTCCAAACATCTGCAGAAGTACTTGTCAGTCAAAGAAGAAAGACTTGAATGACTTTTCAAAACAAAAGTGGGGTAACTGCTTGTTTGAATTTTCAGGAAACCATCATTTGATACATTTGTAGTGACTGGACAATTGCATAAAATGAAACACTACAGCCCAGCCCAACCCTTCCTTCAGAAATATTAGCCCCCCCCCCCCCCCAATACTTCCTGAAAGATTTGGTTCACAAAATTGAACACAAAAAATGGCAAACATGAAATGAAATGAATGACAACTGGTAACAAAACCAAAGAAAAAAAGTTTTGAAAATCTTGAAAACAATCTTTAAATAGTAGGCTGGAATACATGTTGGCATTGTAATGACTCCTGTGCCCAATTTGCCTGTAACCACAAGGCCAAAATACCCTTATGATGACCTGACAAAGATAAACACTGCCACAATCATAGGTAAAAGTTTAGTTGTATTCAGCAGGGTTCCCCATGGCACTCTATTGTACCCCTGAAGCTAGGCCAGAGTAAGGTGAACTAAAAAGATGAATGATATAAGGTACCTGTTTGTAGAGCTTTATTTGTCACACATGGATATGCATACACCAAAGATTTTCCAGGACCCCACCGGGACTTTGAGCCTTTGTTCGTGGACCTCACCCCAGGAACTTGCATGCAAAATGATTTCACCTGTTGGAAAGAGCCTTGTGCTTCAGGATATTAAGGTGTGATAACCTTAAAGGCCCAATTCTCTCATCCCAAACAGTATCAATTCTCCTAACCTTCTTAACTAAGTCCCTCCCACAATTGTCTGAAATTCACCCTCATCCAGACACAATCTCATTTTACTGCTTCAGGGTGAATATACAAAGCTCAATGTGTATAATCAAAACACTATCAGAACAGTTTGTGCTGCGTAATATAAGTTGTGGTACTCTGCATTGTTTGAATTAGCAGTCAATCAAAAAGCTGAGCCAATTGAGAGTTTCTGTTGCCCTATACTAGAAGTGTAGTCTGGGGTGAGAGGATTGTCCCTTTAAGTATTTATAAAGCTAGTTGACTCACCCAAAGGTGCTTCAGTCCAGTACACAATCTGTTTTGTCAGCTGTGCAACTGAACTTAGATGCAGGCAAATGCCAAGTGGAATGGAAGTTGGAGCATGGAAGTACTCCAAGGAAGTCAAGGAAGTGCTTCCATGGTTGGAGTACCCCAAGAAACGCACACGTACATCAAGCAGGATTTGAACCCATGCACATGTGAAACATGCTGGGTCACTTCACCTGGAATAGACCACCCCCTCCTCAATGACAGACCAGAATTATACATACACAGCAACACGTCATAATTATTTATGTGACACAAAAGTGTACCAATTGCCAAGTAATGAAAAGACCACTGGAGAGAAAACCCTCATTGGAAGAACTCAAATATTTCAATAAAAATTATCTAAATGAAAGAAAAAAGGGTCTTGATTCTGCAAAAAATATTAACAAAAAGAATACTTGTATAAACTTGAAGTAACTGTTTAAAGTGCATGCACATTTTGCCTGAGAAATGAAAAGCTCCATATGAACCCTTTAATCTTTTGTTAATTTTGTACAAGGTTAAACAATAATTTAACAATGAACCTTGTTTCTGGTAGGAGAGCACCACAGAATATCAGCTGCCTGGTTGGTTGATTTTATCCAACTTAATCAAACCCATCTTTAATGTAAAAGACACAATACACAAATTGCTACTAACTTTGAAAATGATGGATCTTCTGGTTGTGATGACATCATAAAACATTAATACCCTGTAACATAATATTTGAATTAAAAATTAACTTTCATTGATGGCAATACCATGATCTGTGATGCATAGAATTCCAGGAAATCTACATCTGAATAGTCAAAACAATCCTAGACTGTTGGAATCGATACTTAGTCCAGAATTTGAAAACACACTAACAATATCACTCAAATTTTTTAAAAAGGTCCCAATCAACAACAATACCCTAGCACCTTGTACCTTTTGTGTAAACAGAGACTGGCAAGTAAATATTTCCCAGTTTATGTAGAAAAATTCAGACACAATAGATTATGATACTTAGGAACAAATCTGGTCCATTTTAACCATCAACTATTAGCTGAATATATCCAATTTCCTTTTTACCTTAGCTGAGTATCAAAATAAAACTAATGAGTTATTCTGTGTGAAAGCAAACAACAGATAGATAAAACACACCTGCTAAAAATGTACATACCATTTATCATACCCAAGCTGTAAGATGTTTTATTATGAAGAAAGAATCTTGACATTTTGTGTTCTACTTAATACTTTGCACAATGTTGTCAGCTAATGAGAGGTACAAAGAGTGGGGCATGGACCTAGAAGACTAGTCCAGAGTCAAATTTATTTTTAATATAATAAAGTATTCTGGTGAAATGTTTATTCATTTCCCATATTCGGTTTGAGAAATAAGCAATCGAATGTTTGACAATTTTCTACATAGAATGAACTTGAAGCAAGCAGGCAAATGGGATAACATGGGATTCACACGGTTGGCCAACTTGTTTTGTTTTATGTATAAATTACCACCAATTTTATGCAACCAATTAACTGTTATAGATTGATATCATAATTGCATCCTGCAAAATGGAATTGTTAAAACTCTACATGTCCTAAGAGGCAAGATAGCATCACTAATCAATTCCAAGTCAAACTAAAGGATAAAAAAATAGAGAAAAACAAAACATTGGCCATCAATGTAAATACATGACTTAAAACCTGCTTGCTTCAAACATATCTTTGATTGATTTCAGACTATGTCTTTAAATTTTCAATTTCTTTTACTTTTATTGACTTTTAGACATTTCTACCTCCCTTATTTAATGAGGTATTCTCTGTGTAAAGCACCGCTGATCATATATTTTGATGGTGGCACTATATTAAGTCATTTATTCATCATATTCATCATCAAGCATTCTACCTCGTAGGTCCACACCAACCCCTACCTGGCCCACTACAGTACCTTGTCTAGCTACCAGCCAGCTAGGCACTAAATAGATAACAATAAAGCAGCCTGAATGTAAGTAATTGAAGTATAAAGACCTGTCCACATTATGCAAAGTCAATACAAAGCAACTTGCGACAGGATTATTCAGATGTTTGGCAAAGTGTGGAAACCATAGCAACCCAGTGACAAGCAGTTGCAGCAACCCATTCTCATGCAACCCAACATGTGCGGTCACATGAAACTGAAATGTGTAACTGACAACAACAGCGGGCTTCTGGAATGAACCCAGTCAAGATGAGTTAACTGAAATGTGGAGAATGTGTCCTCGTTTCTTCGACATAACAAATATGGAGTATACTAAATGTCAAAATTTCAAGAAAATGGCTTCTTAGAGCTGCTACTAATTGCAAAGTGTGGACACCTTGCTCTTAACACTAGTTACTACAAGCTAGTCGTCCATTACTCACCATCACAAGACAGTCTTGTCGCAGTAAGTCCTGCATAGTGTGGATGGGTGTTGCATACATATTCACGTACCACTAGCTTGTACTGTTTAGAGTTCAATTGATGGAACAATTTTCAATATTTGGAACAAATAAAATAGACAGGTACACTACTTATGCATAATGAATCAAGTCACATAATTGAATACTCAAAGATATAGGCAACTTGAAGAGGAAAATCCATCTTTGATAAATTGAAGTACTGTAGTTGAAAGAAAACTGTCAAAGTTAAAATATCACTTAATGTAAGTCAGTTGTAATTATGTGAAGACCACATATACAAGTGTTGAACAGAAATGATAAGACAAGAATGGATACAAAATTTCAGTGTCAATCAAGTTTCAGCACAACCAATGCACCCATGAACTCTTCATAATAAAGTTTCTGTCTAATTGCTGATCTAAAAGTGGTTTGCTTAATTAAACCCCTGCTAAATCTTTTACTTGACACCTTTAGGTGACTCATGATTAAGAAGAACACCACAAGACTGTTAACTGTTTCATCACAATCAGTTTGGGATGGTCAGCACACTACAGTACTTTCATCATAGGGCCTAAGGAGGAAGATAAACCAGGGCATGCATGAAATGCAAGTATTAACAGAAGAGTGAACCACATAATCCTGTTTTAGAGTGCACTGAGCAGGGCCTGCAGAAACAAAGACCTCTTGGTGGTGAAATGATCAGCATTCTATTGGGGATTTCAACAACATGATTGCCAGTTAATGGAGAAGCATTACATTCTCAAAACGTCAAATTTAAGGCTTTCTGGAATTGTGACCTTCAATTACACACTTTTTAAATATACAGACAAAGCACATTGCACTGTCCTATTGTCACTGAAGTATTTATGCAATATCTTTGACTGTCACCCATGTTATGTGTGTTAATTTTGTACTGGCCCAAGTGGCTGGTATCAAAATATAATGCTAGAAACTTGGAAAATGTAAAAAACATTACCAATTCTCCTAACCTTCTTACTTAAGCCCCTCCCGCAATTGTCTGAAATTTATCCTCATCCAGACACAATCTCAGTTTATCCCTTCAGGGTGAGTATAGAAAAGCTCAATGTGTTTAATTAAAACACTCTCAGTACACTTCCTGCTGTGTAATATAAGCTTTGGTAATCTGCATTGTTTGAATAAGCTGACAATCAAAGAACTGAGCCAACTGGGAATTTCTGTAAATCCCTACAAGAATTGTTGTTTGGAGTGAGAGGATTGGCCCTTTAATCAAGTCACTTTGCTATCAAGAGGTACTAATTCTCTAAAATCTGTCATATATTGGGAAGATTTAAACTATTCTGCCTAGAGTCATATTTTGTAACAATTCTTCCACTTATACATATTGGGGATTACAGTTTCTATTTCAACTGTTATCCTTCGGCAGCTTTTTAATAATGCAAGGAACTTACAAACACAGTGCAACTCAAAAATTATTGCAATGCTTGATTTAGGAAGGTTGCAAGTCTCAGTGTTTTTCTAACAGATTTATACATTTTATTCTTCAAAATAATCTAAATGTAGTTTTATATTTGACTCTTATCCTGTCCTTTCTTTAATTGCAAGAAAAAGTATCTGAAACAGTGCTAGATTTTCCATAGCTAGTAAAATCCACAATGGGACAGTTAATAACCAGGGCAGTGCAGCCTATCTAGGGTTGACAGAAACCCCACCCCAGTCTAAGCTTTGCATGACATGGTACAATATAGCATATTTTCTACAAAACTAGTAGTTTCCAAAGGTCAATAGCCAAGAAGAGAGGACTTAGGGAAAAAGTTGACTCTGGAAAATTTGTTGCCCTACTAGAGATAAAAGATTCCGTTGTCTTTAATAATACATTGTCATACACCTCTTCCCCCATCCCCTTTCACCACCCCCTGGAATTCAAAACTTCAGGAAGTATCCCCTTCAGTGCCTTAACTAGCTACAGGTCTGAGTTTTCATTACATACTATTCCACACAGAACCTGCCCCCCCCCCTAAATGTCCTACTTTGATAATATCAATTATTACAGAACAACTTTCTTAGAAAGAGAAGGTGCATTATCTTTGCATATTCTCACTCAGTTTAGTATAAACAAGGCTGTTTACTCTTTGCATTTCAAAAGTACTGATAAAATTGTGCACCAAAAGTATTTCTCTGTCCATCTTACCAAAAATAAATGCTACTGTTAGCATTTTTATACACAATATTTTATAGTTAAAAAAAAAAATAGAAATAAAATGTATACAAAAAGTTAGTTAAATACAAAAAATTAAGAAGATTTGCACAGATTTGAACGAACTAGTACTTGCAGACAGTGGCACCAGTGTTGAGTACCTCCAACATGGCTCTCAAAGAAGGAAATGTTTCCGCAACCAATGGCAAGTTTGAGATGCTTGAATGTGATCTGTCGATAAAGAAAATATATTAGATTTTTATTGTCATTATTTTTGTTGCTGTTGTTGTCGTTGACATCATCCTCATTATCATTGTTTTTATCATTATCATTTTTATAATTATGATTATTATTAATGTTAAAAAGACTATGTTGAGCATGATTCTTTGCAATGCAAAAGAAATGGAATTGGATTTTCATTTATAGCTGTTTCATGAATCCTAAAACCTGAAATAAATTGAAAAGAAATTTTTTAAAAATGAAGGATTTTAGGGAGAGAGGTAGGCTGTAAAATTTTAAAGACATAATGCAGTCACCCCAATTACACACAAAGTTTAAGAAGTCTGTTGTATCCTACACTAGAAGCATAGAAAAATAAGTTCTCCATAGATCAGGTAGGTTTCCTTCAGACAAAGGTTTATTTCCACCTTCTTTCAATGCAAACTTATAACCAACTCTCTGTTCTTGCTGTTTACACCATATCAGCAGATTTCTGACAGTTTTTAAAAACTACTTTGGCACAATCTAAGACTGCTTGCATCACACACCTTACACTTGGAGTCTGCAGTATCTATACTAATGTCTCAAGAGACTAAAGACCATGGCTGGCTGGACTTGAACCAATTGGTTGGAAACTGGGCTGTAAAACTCCATCTAACCTATCCTCAGACACTCAAAGAAATATTTGCAATACTGGAAACTTGACAGAAACTATAAAAGTAACAACAAATAAATGGGTCAGGTTAACACAAAGTCTGCTGTTTAATTTCCACAAACAGAAACAATGCACCAACCCAACCCCAACACCCATGCAAAAACCCTTCAACTCACCCTCAACACCAACCACCTCCCAACACCAACCCCACACAAAATCCCAAGACAACAAAAACCAAGAACATCGCACACCACACCTGAAGGTCACCCCAGACCTGGACGCAACACCAAGCCTGAATGTAACACCAATGGCTCTTAAGAACCATGTGACAAATACTTTTGTCTCTGAATTATGATTAATAAGGAGTAACTACTTGATTTGCATTAAAAAGGAAGTTAATGCACAAAATAATTTTCCCATGTGAAACAAGTACTAAATCTACTTAGTGTAGACATGTATTTCTCAAGATATCAGAAAATTAGATTTGTGTTCCAAAGTGTAATTGAGGGCAGCAGAGATTATGTCATTCCCTCACATTGCAAAGGAAAGCTTTGTTTCCCTTTGTTTGAAAGTTTGAAAAGTTCTCATGCCACTTATGCAGTCACATTTTGATAATATGATACTGTTAAAAGGAAAATAGGCTGTAAAGTTTAAAGAAAAGCAAAAGACTGTCCATCAAAGTGAGGATATTGTATGTCATATGTACTTGCTTCAAGTTCACTCTTTGTTGAAATGTGACAACTTTACTGGCTCATATCTTTAAGCGGCTCACTGAGCTGGTTCATAAAATTCAACAAATTTTTCCAAACCTATTGAGATTTCTTCACATACCAATGACAAATGGTCAATTTGTGACAACCCCCAAACCCTACACACAAATAACTGTTTTACAAGTGAGTGCTTAAAGGTTGAAATTGGTTTTCGAAAATTTGTGACCAGACATTTTTTCAAATTATATACAAAATGGTCACAAGTCAGGACACAAGGAAATTCAAAATTTTAGCATTTTCTGTGACTTTTGGACTTGAAACTTGACTTGTTATGCTAGCTATAAGCATTGTTATGGACGTGATAGTGACCCTTTGAGACTCTCATTAAGTTAATGATATCAACTCAATGAGTCTCTTTAAGAACCACACATCAGATTTTAATGCAAATTTCACCAAAATGCTTAGAATAAGTACCCTTCTAACATATCAAAACTTGATATAACCTTAGATCCTAAAATGCAATATGTAAGTCCTGATATATCATGAAAGATACTGGCTGAACCTGGAAGAAATGAAAGAAAAATTTAGCGAGACTCAGCTCTTGTTTCCAAATGAGGGCAACTGCTTATGCGTCCTTAACCAAGGCATTGACACTAGTGATGTGATATGAATACATTCTGTTTGGTATGAAAACAAAGCAATATTTTTGTTTTCACAGGACTGGCTTGTTTTTTATTCAATTGGGGATGTGGCGCAGATGGGAACCTTTGGAACAGCAAGATAGAAGAAACAAGATACAAAAAATTATCTTCTTTTTTTTTAAAAAAATGGCATTTGCCAAGTATTTGCAGTTGTTAAGCAGCTCTGATTTTGCAGTGAGAGCAAACTAACAGTACCAAGTCTTGGCAAAGACAGATCATTTGAAGGGAAGAAGAAATTTCAAGAGATACTGTCTGCCACGTTCTCTCATTATGTCTGATGGCTGATCTACTATTCATTATTAGACTATCAAGAACTATACACTTATGAAAATTGAAAATTATTCAGCTCTGAGCCATGTTTGTAACTGGCTTGGAAGAGCAATGTATGACCACATATTATTCAGCTTATGGCTACATAACATGTAAAAATTTGTACACAATAACTAGTATTGCTGTGTCCAATGACAAATTCATTGCAACTTGGTGCAGGATTGTGCAGAATGAGCATATTACCTGTAGTTTTGCATCACTCCAAATACACGTAGGACCCTACAGCATACTATACCTATTTCAAACCATACACCTCTCAAATGCAAGCCACTTTGACTGGTTAATTACTAGGATACAGAAAATGGCTTAGACAGAAGGTGGATGGTAACATTCAGTGAAGGTGTTATATAAAGGGTGGGGGGAGATTTCTCCCTCATCGACTCAGATTTTGCCGTTTTCCCTAGTCCCCCCTGCCAGTTAGGTTAGCCAGGAGTTAATTCAACCCCCAAAATACATATTATACCTTTCCTGAGACGTTATTTTTTCACCCAGAGATATGCTAAAAATTCACAACTTCCAGGGACTTAATTGCTCCCTGGACCTCCACCAGGGCTTTGCCTGTGGACCCCACTAGCCCAAATGAATGCTTCACCTTCAGTTTCCACTGCACAAGAAAATTTTTGTCCTCCCAACATTTTCCTCAGACGCTTGTTTTCCCCACTCTAATTTTAACATTCTGGCACCACATCTGGTAACATAAAAATAAAACAAGGTAATATACTCATAAGATATTGCAATGATTGGCAACTTGCTCTTAACAATGACTATATTTGACTGGGTGAAGCTTGAAGTATGGTTTTAATGACAGTGTCCACTGCTTGAATTGTCTTCTTTGTGTACTTAAAGGGAAAATGCAGCCACCCAAACTTGAATTAGTATAATAAACTATCCCCTTCCAGGAATGACTCTTGTAAATCATGTGACAAAATGAATGAATATCCTAACTTCATGAACCAGAATGCAAAAATGCATTGAGGTTTCGATGATACATACATGCTCTTTTCAATGAAATGGTACATTTCTTGTAAGAACTGGTGACCTGAAGTGACCTTTGACTCCACATGTTAGTAACTGGTTTTTTTCTTTTAACCCAAACAATTCAACAAATTTCATACTGTGCCTTAAGATATTTCGCAAACAATCTGCTTACATCATACACATCAACATATCAAGTTTGAAATGAATCCCAAGTTTCCTACCTTAAGATATTGTATTAAAGAGTTTTTCAGGATTTGTCCCCTTCTGACCCCAAATGACCTTGGACCTCTACCAAAATAAAAAGGATTCTTCTTTACATCATAATACATCTACATATCAAGTCTGAAATGAATCCAACTTTCCTATCATGATGTATCATGTAAACAAGGATATCAGTGTTTGAACCCCATGTGACCCCAAATGACCTATGACCTCCACCAAAATTCTTGGGTTTTTCCTTACATCATTACGCATCAACATATCAAGTTTGAAATGGATCAAAGTTTCCTACCTTGAGGTATAGTGTAAACCAGGATTTCCCGGGTTTGACCCCACGTGACCCAAAATGACCTTTGACCTCCACCAAAATATATCCAGTTCTTTCTCACATTATAACGCATCAACATATCAAGTTTGAAATGAATCCAAGTTTTCTATCTTGAGATATTGTGTAAACAAAGATTTTGGTCTTTGACCCCCTGTGACCCCAAATGACCTTTGACCTCCACCAAAATATATCCCGTTCTTTCCTACACCATTACGCATCAACATATCAAGTTTGAAATTAATCCAAGTTTCCTACCATGAGATATCGTGTAAATAAGGATTTCGGGGTTTGACCCCACATGACCCCAAATGACCTTTGACCTCCACCAAAATCAATAGGGTTCTTCCTTACATCATAACGCATCTACATATCAAGTTTGAAATTAATCCAAGTTTTCTATCTTGAGATATTGTGTAAACAAAGATTTTGGTTTTTGACCCCCTGTGACCCCAAATGACCTTTGACCTCCACCAAAATATATCCCGTTCTTTCCTACATCTTAACGCATCAACATATCAAGTTGAAATAAATCCAAGTTTCCTACCATGAGATATCATGTAAATAAGGATTTTGGGGTTTGACCCCATGTGACCCCAAATGACCTTTGACCTCCACCAAAATCAATAGGGTTCTTCCTTACATCATAACGCATCTACATATCAAGTTTGAAATTAATCCAAGTTTTCTATCTTGAGATATTGTGTAAACAAAGATTTTGGTTTTTGACCCCCTGTGACCCCAAATGACCTTTGACCTCCACCCAAAATATATCCCGTTCTTTCCTACATCTTAACGCATCAACATATCAAGTTTGAAATTAATCTAAGTTTCCTACCATGAGATATCGTGTAAATAAGGATTTCGGGGTTTGACCCCACATGACCCCAAATGACCTTTGACCTCCACCAAAATCAATAGGGTTCTTCCTTACATCATAACGCATCTACATATCAAGTTTGAAATTAATCCAAGTTTTCTATCTTGAGATATTGTGTAAACAAAGATTTTGGTTTTTGACCCCCTGTGACCCCAAATGACCTTTGACCTCCACCAAAATATATCCCGTTCTTTCCTACATCTTAATGCATCAACATATCAAGTTGAAATAAATCCAAGTTTCCTACCATGAGATATCATGTAAATAAGGATTTTGGGGTTTGACCCCATGTGACCCCAAATGACCTTTGACCTCCACCAAAATCAATAGGGTTCTTCCCAACATCATCAATCATCACCATATTAAGTTTGAAATTAATCCAAGTTTTCTACCATGAGATATCGTGTAAACAAGGATTTTGGGGTTTGACCCCATGTGACCCCAAATGACCTTTGACCTCCACCAAAATCAATAGGGTTCTTCCTTACATCATAACGCATCTACATATCAAGTTTGAAATTAATCCAAGTTTTCTATCTTGAGATATTGTGTAAACAAAGATTTTGGTTTTTGACCCCCTGTGACCCCAAATGACCTTTGACCTCCACCCAAAATATATCCCGTTCTTTCCTACATCTTAACGCATCAACATATCAAGTTTGAAATTAATCTAAGTTTCCTACCATGAGATATCGTGTAAATAAGGATTTCGGGGTTTGACCCCACATGACCCCAAATGACCTTTGACCTCCACCAAAATCAATAGGGTTCTTCCTTACATCATAACGCATCTACATATCAAGTTTGAAATTAATCCAAGTTTTCTACCATGAGATATCGTGTAAACAAGGATTTTGGGGTTTGACCCCATGTGACCCCAAATGACCTTTGACCTCCACCAAAATCAATAGGGTTCTTCCTTACATCATAACGCATCTACATATCAAGTTTGAAATTAATCCAAGTTTTCTATCTTGAGATATTGTGTAAACAAAGATTTTGGTTTTTGACCCCCTGTGACCCCAAATGACCTTTGACCTCCACCAAAATATATCCCGTTCTTTCCTACATCTTAACGCATCAACATATCAAGTTGAAATAAATCCAAGTTTCCTACCATGAGATATCATGTAAATAAGGATTTTGGGGTTTGACCCCATGTGACCCCAAATGACCTTTGACCTCCACCAAAATCAATAGGGTTCTTCCTAACATCATAACGCATCAACATATCAAGTTTGAAATTAATCCAAGTTTTCTACCATGAGATATCGTGTAAACAAGGATTTTGGGGTTTGACCCCATGTGACCCCAAATGACCTTTGACCTCCACCAAAATCAATAGGGTTCTTCCTAACATCATAACGCATCAACATATCAAGTTTGAAATTAATCCAAGTTTTCTATCTTGAGATATTGTGTAAACAAAGATT
The DNA here is from genome assembly GCA_037179385.1 of Holothuria scabra. Classification (NCBI taxonomy): domain Eukaryota; kingdom Metazoa; phylum Echinodermata; class Holothuroidea; order Aspidochirotida; family Holothuriidae; genus Holothuria; species Holothuria scabra. The sequence goes on from CM074180.1 coordinate 46,967,308, forward strand.
TTGGTTTTTGACCCCCTGTGACCCCAAATGACCTTTGACCTCCACCAAAATATATCCCGTTCTTTCCTACATCTTAACGCATCCTACATCTTAACGCATCAACATATCAAGTTGAAATAAATCCAAGTTTCCTACCATGAGATATCATGTAAATAAGGATTTTGGGGTTTGACCCCATGTGATCCCAAATGACCTTTGACCTCCACCAAAATCAATAGGGTTCTTCCTAACATCATAACGCATCAACATATCAAGTTTGAAATTAATCCAAGTTTCCTACCATGAGATATCGTGTAAATAAGGATTTCGGGGTTTGACCCCACATGACCCCAAATGACCTTTGACCTCCACCAAAATCAATAGGGTTCTTCCTTACATCATAACGCATCTACATATCAAGTTTGAAATTAATCCAAGTTTTCTATCTTGAGATATTGTGTAAACAAAGATTTTGGTTTTTGACCCCCTGTGACCCCAAATGACCTTTGACCTCCACCAAAATATATCCCATTCTTTCCTACATCTTAATGCATCAACATATCAAGTTGAAATTAATCCAAGTTTCCTACCATGAGATATCATGTAAATAAGGATTTTGGGGTTTGACCCCATGTGACCCCAAATGACCTTTGACCTCCACCAAAATCAATAGGGTTCTTCCTAACATCATAATGCATCAACATATCAAGTTTGAAATTAATCCAAGTTTTCTACCATGAGATATCATGTAAACAAGGATTTTGGGGTTTGACCCCATGTGACCCCAAATGACCTTTGACCTCCACCAAAATCAATAGGGTTCTTCCTTACATCATAACGCATCTACATATCAAGTTTGAAATTAATCCAAGTTTTCTATCTTGAGATATTGTGTAAACAAAGATTTTGGTTTTTGACCCCCTGTGACCCCAAATGACCTTTGACCTCCACCCAAAATATATCCCATTCTTTCCTACATCTTAACGCATCAACATATCAAGTTTGAAATTAATCCAAGTTTTCTATCTTGAGATATTGTGTAAACAAAGATTTTGGTTTTTGACCCCCTGTGACCCCAAATGACCTTTGACCTCCACCAAAATATATCCCGTTCTTTCCTACATTTTAACGCATCTACATATCAAGTTTGAAATTAATCCAAGTTTCCTACCATGAGATATCGTGTAAATAAGGATTTCGGGGTTTGACCCCACATGACCCCAAATGACCTTTGACCTCCACCAAAATCAATAGGGTTCTTCCTTACATCATAACGCATCTACATATCAAGTTTGAAATTAATCCAAGTTTTCTACCATGAGATATCGTGTAAACAAGGATTTTGGGGTTTGACCCCATGTGACCCCAAATGACCTTTGACCTCCACCAAAATCAATAGGGTTCTTCCTTACATCTAACGCATCTACATATCAAGTTTGAAATTAATCCAAGTTTTCTACCATGAGATATCGTGTAAACAAGGATTTTGGGGTTTGACCCCACGTGACCCCAAATGACCTTTGACCTCCACCAAAATCAATAGGGTTCTTCCTTACATCTAACGCATCTACATATCAAGTTTGAAATTAATCCAAGTTTTCTACCATGAGATATCAGGTAAACAAGGATTTTGGGGTTTGACCCCACGTGACCCCAAATGACCTTTGACCTCCACCAAAATCAATAGGGTTCTTCCTTACATCATAACGCATCTACATATCAAGTTTGAAATTAATCCAAGTTTTCTATCTTGAGATATTGTGTAAACAAAGATTTTGGTTTTTGACCCCCTGTGACCCCAAATGACCTTTGACCTCCACCAAAATAAATAGGGTTCTTCCTCTCAGTAAGGGGTATCTGTGTACCAAGTTTGAGAACTGTGGGACTTTCCCTTCTCAAGATATCGTGTAAACAAGCAAAGTGTCACAAACACACACACATACACACACACACGCACACACACACACACATACACACACACACATACACACATACATACACACACACGCCATCATGAATGCATAGGTTTCTCTTTTCATCGAAACCAAAAACATGTGGAAAAGAAAAAGGAAGAAAAATGATACTTAGCTGTTGTTTCAAAATAAGTTTGGCCTGCCTGCTAATGCCCATTAGGAATAAAATCTTACTAGACAGCTTTGTTTGACAGAAGGTTCACTAGAAGACTGCATCGATCCACTACAACAAAAATCTATTAAAGGGTTCACTATGGTAAGGATTTAGACTTGATACAGAATTGAAGTTAAGATAGAGCCTGGGTTTGCACTAGGTTTATGACAGAGTTGTAATCAACTTAAGTCAAAACTTCAGTCTGTCAGCCTTCCAGCTAGAAAACCTTCCATCATGCATTCATTTCATTTCATTTATTGTTTCATTTCACAACAATTTGTCATACATGTGAGAAAGATCAATTGCATCAAATAAGAAAAAAGTCGTGAAAAGGGAAGTGTGTTAAAAAACCCTTGAGGGTTTGTCTAGAACACACTCCCCAGAAAGCATTAAACCGAAATAAAAGTTCACTTATGCAGACCTTGCTCATTTCACTAACACTGACACAGTGTTTGAACTAGAACTATACCTGAAGAAATAAAAAAAACAGAGTCCAAATCCTTACTTTTGTAAATTCATCCACTGTTTGACAACAGCAGCAAAGGCAGAAGGTGTGTTGGCAAGCATGGCTTCCATCTCTACTATTCGTCCCTTTGGGATGCTACTTGTTACCTCTCGACCAGCTGCTATGAATAACCCAATGGCAACGCTGTAGGCAACTGAACTGTGGACAGGATATTGAATGCAAAGACATTAAGAGTTAGTTTTTAAAACAGTGGTCATAGATCATCTGGCAAAGCTGCATACAGCTAGACTGTTTCCAGAGTATATGGTTTCGAACCTCAACCTATTAAACAATCCGATTAGTGCTTGTTTTTAGCAACTGTAGGCAGCCATTAGGGGGTCCATCAGCCTTTAACCCTCTTCATTTATTGTCTTTGTGAATTTCAAATCATCATATTCAGTGAAGTCGAGAAAATCAAGATACACTTTAGTGTACAACCATCCATTGAAAAGGTAAGGAAGGAAATTTAAAGATTGAAGGTGATGGAACCCAGCTAGTGATGGCCCACTAAAATCAGACCATAACTTGCTGTCCAGATTTGTCTATAGCCTTCTGGTTTAATCTAGTGGCACCTATGTCTTTTCCAGTTGTGGGGCATTGGAATGTTATCCCTACTCTATTCTCTAAAGTGGACTAGTATTAGGAGGTGCCATTTTTAGATTTACAGTAAAGACCTGTGAACACTGGACACATTTCAGGACACGTGTCGCAACATGTTGCCAAAACACCTTGTGTCCCAAACTGTTGCCAGTGTACAGGGCAGATACAAGCAGCAACTTGTGTTTGGTCTAAGGGTAAGAGCATCTGCCTCCCACGTGGAAGGCCCTGGTTCTGTTCCCAGGTCGAGTCATACCAAAGACTCTAAAAATGGAACCTACTGCCATTGTGAGTAATAAGAAATGGAGTAGGGAAAACAAGCCAGTGAACCACAACTGGAAAAAAGGCTGTGGCCGGCTCGACTTGAACCAATAGGTTGGAAACTGGGCCATAAAACTCCATCTAACTAACTAACTAACCTGTGTCTGCATCATGTGTCAAGTGTACACTGGCAATTTTTTTTTGTACAGTTGTTTTGGCAACATGTTGCAACATGTGTCCTGAAATGTGTCCTTTGTACACAGGGCTTGAGAGAAAAAGGTGAAAGCAAAACATTCATTAAGTGAATGCTTCATTGTGGACAAGACATATTTGACTCAAAAATGTCTTCCATCATATTTCTTTTTCAACCAGTGACATTAAGAAAAGGCCTGTAAAATGAGACTGAAGTGGCCCCAATTACTTCTTCCTATCATGGAACATAGCAACCTCTAAAACTAAAATGAAAGGTATCTGTCCCTTACTCCATAAAACCTTCTGACATTGTTCCTTCTTACATAACTTAACATCAACATCTTGATGGTCATCCCTCCAAAAATATCGAAGAGACTAATTAATCTAAAATATTTTTACCTTGGGCCACTTGTCAATGGCATTAGGTTGTAGAAGTAGTACATCAGTGCCAAAATTAAATTCCCGACGGATTCAAAATCCTGAATTAAAGGAAAGAAAAAAGCCTTTAAGATTGAAGCAATGGTAGCAGGTCAAAAAGGATAATTTGTCATCACTCATTTTAACTGATGTAATGATGGACCAGCTTTAGAAAGCAATGCATCTGGTCTCTGGATTAATATAATTACAAAGGTTTGAGAAAAATAGATCACCTGGTTATTGAGTTATCACACTGCATACCTTGCATTCCAATCCAGCACATACACAGGTGCACACAAAATTAGGAAAGCATCTCACTGTACAAGTCATTGTTGACCAATTGTTGAACATTTTACACAGAAAACATCATGCATTCATAAAGTAATGACATAACACGAATACAGGCTAAGATGTGGTGACTAACAACCCTGAATGAACCAAGAATGCATTAAGATTGGGACCTGAATCTGCCTGAATCGACACTTTTATTTAACTGGCAGGAGAAAAAGAAAACATGCCAAAAACTTTACCCCTTCTCTGGGAGAGTTGACACTCTTTTTAAAATTTTGCATTTCTTCTGATAATGTACGCCAAAGATGGTCCATCTCTGCATGAAACTGTTCCGTTCTTCTTTTGGATGTGAATGAAGTCATCAAAAACATCAGATTACCAGGGCTGTAAATATGAGAGAAATATCTGTACTCTGTTAGATGGTTAATACAACCATTATTCACATAGTAGGCTTGCAGAGAATAATTTATCCCGTGTTGCTTTGCAATTTGCTACACAAAATTGCGAACTTGCTATGCAATTGAAAAAGTGTGTAGCAGATTTTGAACATAAAATAACATGGGGAATGATTTTGTGACTATAGAGGAGCCCAGAAACAGGGTAGGTTACCAGAAGACTGGTTTAGCAAACAGCTCACATAATTTCATACCTCAGCGAATCAGTAAACACTTTTACTGTTCAATCAGCACAGCCTATTTTAGTGTTTGTACCGGGTAACTGGGTACCCGACCGACGTGCTTGCTACCCGGGTAGAAAATTACTACCCGGGTAGCATTTTTCTATGATTTCTTTTTGATCTTGGCAAAATAACATGGTTATTGAAAGCAACAAATGTATTAATCCACATCTCATTCACAATTATTTGGTCACTCCTACCTGAAGAAATCATGTTTTAAAGCCATTTTCGGTGTTTTCGCAATTTTACTGCTGGTGACCTCAAATGACCTTTGACTTCTACCAAAAGCAATAGGCTTACTCTCAATAGGCTTCTTTCTCTCAACATGACAAATCTATATACCAAATATGAAGATTATCGGTCACTCCTTTCTGAAGATATCATGTTCACAAGCCATTTTCGAAGTTTTTGCAATTTTGCTGCTATTGACCTCAAATGACCTTTGACCTCTACCAAAAACATTAGGCTTCTCTCTCTCAACATGAAAAATCTATGTACCACATATGAAGAGTGTTGGTCTCTCCTAACTGAAGATATCATGTTTACAAGCCATTTTCGGTGTTTCGCAATTTTACCGCTGGTGACCTCAAATGACCTTTGACCTCTACCAAAAACAAAAGGGTCCTTCCTCTCGACATGACAAATCTATATACAAAGTGTGAAAATTGTCGGGCAATCCTATCTGAAGATATTGTGTTTACAAGCTATTTTTGAAGTTGTCGCAATTTTACCGCTGGTGACCTCAAATCACCTTTGACCTCTACCAAAACAATAGGGTTCTTCCTCTCAACATGATAAATCTATATACCAAATATGAAAAGTGTCGAACATTCCTATCTTAAGATATCATGTTTACAACCAAGTGTCACAAACACATACACACACACACACAGGTTTTTTTTTCCACACAACCTGAGGACCCCATTGTGTTTTCCTTTGTTCCTGCTTCCTTAACCCTAACCTTAACAATAGACTCTCTATTGTTCACACAGGAGAGGACCCCAGAAATCTATTGAATTTCCACCAGAGGACCTAAAATCCATTGTTCAGGTCCTCTGTTTGAATACGAAACAAGTACACGCACACACACACACACACACACACGCACAACATCACCATCGCATAGATTCCTTGCCTGCCTACAGCAAGGAATCAATAAAAAAAAATCACATGACTTTATATGTACTCCTTTAAAGGGCAAAAGCAGTCGCCCTAACCTTAGTTTGAAACACAGCTGAATCTCAAATATTTCTTCTAAATTCTCTTGGAATTATGTTTTACGATACGCCAGGACTTCGATATTGCATATTCAATGCAAACCAAGAAGTTACTTCAAGTAAATTTCAAATCGGAGGAGGATAACATTGTAACATGATTCAAGAGTCAGTCATGAATCAAAACCTAAGTATGAAAAGTTTCCCAAAAGAAGGGAGAAATATTTCTTGAGATGTGCACAGTCCAAAACAACCTTCAGTAGCCTAATTGCAAAGTTTTTCTTTGGGTCTAATTTCAGGCTGTGAAAATAGCATGCGAGACTCAGTAATAGCCTATACACTACTACGATCCGGTTGAAGTGACGCGACGAAATGATTCAACGAATTAAGTCACACATGTGTTGTCACTGCGATAAAGAATAGAAAGGTCGACTGGATAAGTTACCTTCTAGGAGGTGCAGGTGTCTTCTACTTAAATCATAGGGAGTAAAGAGTGTGTCTTGGCTAAAAAGTTCCTAACAATTTGTACCAAAGGTATTTTTGAAGTTTGCAAATGGGAGACAAATCTTTAAAAATGATTTAAAACAATATTTTGTGGAAGTATTGATGTATTAATCAAAATAGATGTTAGCCCTCCATGCAAGAAACACGGTAATACTTTACTTTGCTCTCTGTTGATATAAGGTCACAACCACTAACTGACCGAATGCATGTATTGTGCATGCTATTACGTGACTGCGGTCGAAAATCCACCCGGACGTGTGACCTTTCAGACGGTACAATGCCTTTCACTTGAATAATAGGGAGTAAAGTTGTATCTTGAACAATAAAAACCTCACAATTCTTTGCGAGAGCATCGAAGTACCTTTTACCATGCATAACAAGTAGTAAAATTATAATTCTAAGCAAAAATGTTGACAAAGTAGTGATGTATAAATGTCAGTCACTTTGTGAAAACATGAAAATATTTGACTATGCCATGCTATCAACCACTTAGTAAAACACAGCTTCTTCAAGACTGCTACATTTTACAGAAGGTACAAATATTTCTGACGGCCTCATGTGGACATATTTTCTAGACGAAATTTGATGTTTATGCAATTATGCAATCAGAAATTACAAATATCCCCGATGAAAGTCACAGTATTTTTTCAAAAAGAAACAAACAGGCAAACATTGCAATAAACAGGCAAACATTGCAATATATATTTGGTGAATTAAGTGTCCAGCAATACCATTCACACAGATGTCCCTCTTAAAAATGATCTACCCTAGCAACAACGACCTTGATGATCCAAAATGAAGACAGTCTTTGGCTTGGTACTATTCTACTGAAAACAAAACAAAACAAAGAAATAATTCTCAATCGTTGAGCTTACAAACCATAGCTTGTGCCAACACTAAAATGCACGATCCTACACATGTTTTGCAAAAGTGTAGTCTGCATGAGTCCAAAGGATTTCCCTTTCGGGAAACCAAAAAGGATAGAATACTACAATAATTTAAATTATTATGGTTACATTTTCCCTCAAAGCAAATCAGGTACAAAATCATGGGAACCATGGTATCAAGACTAAGGATGTCTGCTTTCATGCATAGCATGGTTTCATTTAATTACAATGCAGCTGCAATTTAAATATGAATTCCAAGTGCTTTCAATGACTTCATTGCCAAACTTCCATCTCCCTCTGCAAAATTTTAAAGTTTGTATAATCCACTCAGTCATATGATGTAACAGGAACCTGATGCAGGTCTCTAGATAGTAAATAGTTTAAGGAGTACTGAAGATAACACAGCTTCCATGAGAGGGTAGGGGTAAATTATTTTGTAATCATTGGGGCAGAATATAGTAAAATGCCTTAAAGAGGCAATCAGAGTTTGACATAGAATACTAAGGTTTTGTGCCAGGACCTTGTTTTCCCTTCTAAACTGATTGTTTATCAGAATATAAACACACTGAAGAGGTCTTCCATGTTTGAAGAAACATAAATTTTGGGTGTTAATTCCTGTTGAATGAAATTTTTTTAATATTTGTTGGGCAAAATAATCCCACACAGATGCAAGACTAGACAGTCTCCACTCCAATCTAACCAATCACAATGTTAGATCATGAACACAGATCATTTTTTGTTCATCATGACGCTAGAAATGAATAGCAAGTTTTAGCCATCTCTAGTTGACCACTCTTAATCCAGAATCTATCAGAGAACTTTCCTGTTCAGGTGTCTTGAGATCAATAAAATTAAAGGGGTTTGAACCATTTTAAAGACTGATTGGTCAATGGAGCAAGTTTGGTTGTAAAAGGTATTAACTGATGCAATTATAGAGATAAGCTTCACCCGGGAAAAAGCCTTTTTCTCGGGTAATATTGGCTAAAATGTCCTATTGAATTCTAGCAGCATGTGACATGCTCTCTCCACAGGGCACTGAGTTTGCACCTTCCGCTTGTCTTCACTAAACCATCTAATCAAGCATGTGCTATCAGTTATGTGATCCTATTTAATTTGTCCACAGTTCACCTGGCAATGAGTAAGCAGCTTTGCTGCCTCAGTTTGTCACAGAACAGTCTATTGTCTTGGTGAGAACAACCTCTGATAAGAGAACTTTCTCCATGTACATCAGACAGTGCAGAAAGTTTATTCACACTTCACAAGTTTTGTAAATGGAGATGAGCTGGTGTGACCAGGCCGGTGTCATCAAAGCACCATTAACTAGTACTGTTGTATCTGCCTCAGTATTGTTTACATCAAAAGACCCTTGGTTGTTCAGCTGAAGCAAAAAGTGTGGACAGAATTTTTATGGGCAGGGGAATTAAACATGTGATTTTAAATTGACAACTCTGATAAGCTCAAATGGGACTTACTTTTCTTCTTGTAATTCAAATGAAACACCTTCCAATTTTTCTGCTAGCCTCTGGTGACTGGATATTCTGTTTGATATGATAAATCCAGGTCCAACATTCTTCAGTTTCCTCATAAGATTTAAAAGAACTTCTAAGTTTTTTATGTCATCTAAATTTAAGTACAACCTTTCTTCATCAGAGGTTTCTCGTCTTTGAGGAAAACAAAAGGAAAACAAAGATTAAAATGCAAATGTTTTTTCCTTCAATTGTTCATGTTTTTACACACTTTGAAGTTTTAATCCTGTTACTTTTTAGTTTCTATCCTTTTTTGATCTCAGGTGTTACTTTGACTTTGTACAGGACCTTTTTTCCTAACCCCCATTACAGTTCCTTTCATAAAATAAATTTTTTATCAGTAAATAACAACAATCACAAATTCTAGAAATATGTAATATTCATGTAATTTGCCAAAAGTTCCCCCATACAATAAATAAACACCACTAAAATGACAATGACCTACACCTACCAATTACCTCATATGTAGAGCACATTTAAATGCAAAAAATTCACTGTAACATGGCAACAGTGCCACCATTGCTGTACATATTTGAACTTCCAGAGCTTAAAACTCTAAAACCATGTAGAACATGATAGATAGGGCCAGAGAGCAGTCCATAAGTCATTTGGACTCCCCAAATCCTACAAGACTACCTCATATGTAGAGTACATTTCAATATAAGAAATTCCATCTAGTATCATATATTTGAACTCCTCCCTGGCTAAATCCCTACCCTTGAATATCAATAAAAAAAAATATCATTTCAAACACAGTGCAGACTGGATACTGCTTCATCCTAAGAAAAAAAGTGGAAATTCATACATGACCACAGATTACAAACATCATTGTTATGCCAATTCAGCTCTTCCTGCTGACAATTCACCTATTTTTCATGATCTTTTGTAATTTTAGTAGATATTTCCAGCCAAGTGTATACAGACATGGAGTTCACTGAGAGGTTTTTAAGGGGAGAGCCATTTTTCAAACCGACCAGTATGGGCAGGTAGGCAAAGGAAACACATAAAGTGATTCAGCCATAACCACTAGTTAGACTGGATAAATGACTCTCTCCTAAAGAATATTCCACTAAGTTCCAGTGGGATGGCTTTTATTTTACATTTAGTTATCAAATTTAAAATCAGAGATTGAGTGGCCTGGTATGACCAAAGTATGCCTATATACTAGTTCTAATTCTAAGATAGTAAATCTTGCAAAAGTAATACATCTCTCCTTCCTCATATTTGCTACAAGTTTGTCTATAAATACTTTGCAAACTAAACAAATTTCCTAACTTGATGGACAATAAAGAGCTCAATTTATACTTTCTTCTCAGACTTGGTACTTTTGAAGATTGTGCGTAAATCAACACACAAACAACACACACACAAGTCAATTTTACATACAATTTTAGGAACTCATTTTGTTTCCTTTTGTATTTTACTCCTTTGCCCTTACCTAAACAATAGACTCTGTTGCTCAAACTTTGAAAAACAGTTTTTAGCATGAGTTCAACCAATGCCATGATTATTCCATTCTTTCAAAAAAAAGCAAAGTTTGTCTATTATTTTACTTCTTAATAGGTTTCAGTGTAGCATCATTTATTTTGTCAAGCATAGGCACATCTTTCACTATTTAGTTTTCAGATTACACATTTTATTAGGATCTAGCATGCTTACCAGGATATGGGCCTGACTGGACATGTTTTTTTTTCAAGGTAAACAAAGTTGTCAATTAAGATGATAGGTTTTGTCAAACAGGCTCTAACGATGAGTTGCAACCAATTACTCTTTACATTTTACTTTTTAGTATGTAATTTAAGTAGAAATGTAATCTCTGAACCATATCCAATGCCATATACAGGAATAAAAAACTACGAGACAATGTTTGCCATACTCCATATTTTCTTTTTTTTTTGGTTATTGCAAGCTATTTTTTCAGGGTATTTGTGAGTTCTTAGAATTAAAACCAAAAATCTATAAGCCTATAAAATATATAACATAACCCCACTGCACAAAAAAGACATGGGAAGGCCAAAAATTTCAAAAATTTTCAAAGAAAAAAAGTTGTGACATCATCTTGTGAAGTCTGCTTGTGATTTATGACTTAGTCAATGCAATGATGTCTGGAGAAGTCTTGTGAAAGTCATGGACATATCGTTGAGTGTTTGGGGTAGACACAATGAAAAGTCACTGATTTGCACAAGGAAGAATATGGAAGAACTCAGCTGTATCCCTCAGCTATATTGCATTTAACATATTAAACACTATCAATACAATGCAAAATTTACGAAGTAGTAAAGAAACAATGAAAGGTATTTCTCACGTACAAGTACTGAATGAGCAGCCTTTTTGTTACATTCAGGACGCCATCAAGATAGCTCTCATAGCGAATGTTATATGTTTGCCCATGGAGGAGTATTATCTGATAGTTGAACGTCTCACAAGTATTCTGAGTACAGTGCTCTGGCATGTGATCCAACCAAAATATAGGTTTGTCAGGATTGCAAGCTCTGTGGATGAAAACAAAAAGACTTGCCATGTATAAAGGTTAGCATAGTTTTACAAGGAAAAAATGTAAAAACTATAATGCATGCAAAAAATTACATTTCTGCAATGAGTGTTCCAGCTACGGGAAAAATATTCTTGAACATTTTCAGCAAAACTGTCATGGTACAACACAAGAAAACATGAAATTTATATAAGACAATATGTACTTTATATAGCTTCAAAACTGGTAGACTTCTGTGGTAGTACAACTGTCATTCTGCTGACCCCAAAATAATGCACTTTTTTCAACAGCCAGGTACAATTCTAAACATGGTAGACTACTGTTGAATCATTATTGTTACAAAATCTGGAGTGATATTTCAAATGATATTGACCTTTCTAGATCTTATGTAACTTTTATAGACAAAGTTTAATCTCACTTGATAGACAACTACTCTGCTTAAATTTTATGCCACGTAGGACCCCTCCTTTTGCCAGTTCCTTCTGGCTTTAATACATGTTAAATGTTTTGTTTTCTTTAATATTCTTTTATCTTTCTGTTTTCTTACTTTAAAGGTCGCTTGCTATGAAAAACATATTAATGTTTTTCTAGCGTCCTGTTAATTACTCTACATTTCACCATGCATCTTATTTTTACAGGCATCTTTGTAAATGTGTTTTTTTATCGAAATACGTTGAACTGAACTGAACTGGACAAGTACTGTAGTCCACAAGGGGAAAAAATGACTTTCCAGCAATGCATAAAATTCCACCTCATCACACTACTGCTTTTCTTGTAATTTCAAAATTAGAATTTAAAGCTCAAGAGTTAATGAAAATATTCTGGAAATATCAAAAAAACTTGCCATCCAATTCAAAAATAACTTTGATCATGAGGTGGAGAGGGGTACTTTGAAGCTTACAAACCCTGATTAATCTAAAATGGTCCCCTGTAATCCTCTGCTTTCTCCCAGCAGTAAGCAGGAAGAATGTTTGCTTAGAACCAGAATGCAAAACTGCATTGAGGTTTCGATGATATACAATTTCAAATAATCCCATCATGTACCATTATCTTTCAATCAAATGTTATACTAACATGTTCAAAAAATAATTTTGTTATCTCACATGACCTTTGTCCCCGCCACCAAAAACAGGGATCATCTTCTTACCATAAGCATTCATAAACCACACGTGAAATCTATTTTATAAGTCTCCCACTTTAAGATGTGTTCACACCTACTAAACAAGGTTGTCATTCACATTTTGACCACCAGTGACCCTACAAAACCTTTAACCTCTACATATTGCAATTTCAAAAGGCTTCGAGCTGACTTCAAGAAATGAAAAATAGGAATCATGCAAACCTTCTTTAAAAGTGGACCCCTCTCATGCTAGGGCAACCCTAAAAAACCATGGTACAATTAAGAAATGACATAATGATGGTTTTGATGGTTTTGTATAATTACCTGCAAAAAGTCTTGAGAGTTCACAACACTCTAAATTAAGGACCCTCTCCCCATCCTTTCCAGCTGAAAGGTTCAATAATACTTTTAAGACTTTAATGAGGGTTAGATTTCAGTGCAGAGGTTTGAACCATCCCCATAAATACTGCAGAGTCGAGACATTATTTTGCAATGACACTTCCTAACACTAATATATATGGGAGAACTTTTGAACAGCTTCTCGTAACACTATATGGGAGAGTTTGTAAGTTTTCACCCGCTGCAGATACCACCCTGCTACCAAAATATGCTGCTGCATGCTTTATATCATGTTCTAGAACAACTAAAATATTGGTAGGAAAGCTAAATTTCCCAGTAGGCTAGCCTAAGGATATTACACAGAAACATACAAGTGTAGAATAGGTTCAAAATGTACATATATATGCTACACATTTTGCAATGGCAAAAGTGCCAAGACATTAGACATGATGAAGAAAATTACATCGCAGGGAAAAACTTTACACCTAAAGGTCACAAAAGTACTGCAGATTGTTGTAGAAGGGTTTTTTACCAATGCCTTTTAAATATTTTTTATGTTCTTGGCCAAGCGGATTTTTGTTGATCCTCTTCAGTACTCGATCCTGCTCTATGAAAGATGTAGCGTCGGCTAGGCCTAACTTAGGCCTACCTTAAGCCTAGGCAGAAAGTACTAGCCCACTTGCTCAATCAACCCATACAATTTTGGCCTGAGCTTTTCAGTTTAGGGAGCTAGACACTTTGAGATTTCAACAAAGATCCTTAACATGTGAAAAGAGCAATTTTTGGAGGATATTCGTAATTGCGGAATCGAGGGTGGAAATGGTAATTACTCCACCGAAATCAAGATACTTGGCATCTCTGTAGGGACCATCTCCTAACTTTAACCCATTCACATTCCAAATATGAAATCTATCCAAGTTCCCTACCTTGTAATATTGTTGTCCCCCCCGGTGACCCCAGATGACCCTTGACCTTTACCAAAACCAATAGGGACCATCCTCTGACTATAATGCATCCAAAAACAAAATATGAAATCTATTCAAAGTTCCTCCCTTGAATATTGTGTTGACAAGATTTTCAGACTTTGACCCCCAGTGACCCCAGATGACCTTTGACCTCCACCAAAAACAATATGAACCATCTTCTAACAATAACACATCCACATATCAAATATGAGATCTATCCAAGTTCCCTACCTTGAAATATCGTGCTAACAAGATTTTCAAACTTTGACCCCTGGTGACCCCAGATGACCTTTGACCTTCACCAAAACCAATAGGGACCATCCTCTGACTATAATGCATCCCCAAACCAAATATGAAATCTATCCAAGTTTCCTCCGTTGAGATATTGTGTTGACAAGATTTTCAGACTTTGCCCCCTGGTGACCCCGGATGACTTTTGACCTCCACCAAAAACCATATGGATCATCTTCTGACAATAGCACATTCATATACCAAATATGAAATCTATCAAAGTTCCCTACCTTGAAATATCATGCTAACAAGATTCACAGACTTTGACCCCTGGTGACACAAGATGACCTTTGACCTCCACCGAAAACAATAGGGACCATCTTCTGACCATAACACATCCACTTACCACATATGAAATCTATCCATGTTCCCTATCTGGAAATATCGTGCTAATAAGGTTTTCAGACTTTGACCCCTGGTGACCCCAGATGACCTTTGACCTCCACCAAAAACCGATAGGGACCATCTTCTGACCATAACGCATCCACAAACCAAATATGAAATCTATCCAAGTTTCCTATCTTGAGATATTGTGTTGACAAGATTTTCAGACTTTGACCCTCGGTGACCCTAGATGACCTTTGACCTCCACCAAAAACTATATGAACAATCCTCTGACCATAACACATCCACATACCATATATGAAATCTATTAAAGTTCCCTATCTTGAAATATTGTGCTAAGAAGATTTTCAGACTTTGACCCCCGGTGACCCCAGATGACCTTTGACCTCTGCCAAAAACAATAGGGACCATCTTCTGACCATAACACATCCACATACCAAATATGAAATCTATCCAAGTTTCCTATCTTGAGATATCGTGCTAACAAGATTTTCAGACTTTGACCCCCAGTGAGCCCAGATGACCTTTGACCTCCGTCAAAAACAATAGGGACCATCTTCTGACCATAACACATCCACATACCAAATATGAAATCCATCCATGTTCCCTATCTGGAAATATCGTGCTTATAAGGTTTTCAGACTTTGACCCCCGGTGACCCCAGATGACCTTTGACCTCCACCAAAAACCAATAGGGACCATCTTCTGACCATAACGCATCCACAAACCAAATATGAAATCTATCCAAGTTTCCTCCCTTGAGATATTGTGTTGACAAGATTTTCAGACTTTGACCCCTGGTGACCCCGGATGACCTTTGACCTCCACCGAAAACAATATGAACAATCTTCTGACCATAACACATCCACATACCACATATGAAATCT
The DNA here is from genome assembly GCA_037179385.1 of Holothuria scabra. NCBI lineage: Eukaryota > Metazoa > Echinodermata > Holothuroidea > Aspidochirotida > Holothuriidae > Holothuria > Holothuria scabra. The sequence goes on from CM074180.1 coordinate 46,982,922, forward strand.
ATCCAAGTTCCCTATCTTGATATATCGTGCTAAGAAGATTTTCAGACTTTGGCCCCTGGTGACCCCACATGACCTTTGACCTCCACCAAAAACAATAGGGACCATCTTCTGACCATAACGCATCCACATACCAAATATGAAATCTATCCAAGTTTCCCATCTTGAGATATCGTGCTAACAAGATTTTCAGGCTTTGACCCCCGGTGACCCCAGATGACCTTTGACCTCCGTCAAAAACAATAGGGACCATCTTCTGACCATAATGCATCCACATACCAAATATGAAATCTATCCAAGTTTCCTATCTTGAGATATTGTGCTAACAAAGTTTTCAGAAATTGACCCCTGGTGACCCCAGATGACCTTTGACCTTGGCCAAAAACAATAGGGTTCTTCCTCTCTATATGGCGCATCCATGTATCAAGTTTGAAAACTGTCAGACATTCCTATCTGGAGATATCGTGCTAACAAGCAAAGTGTCACAAACACACACACACACACATACACACATACACACACATACACACACACACACATACATACACACGCCATCATGATTGCATAGGTTTCTCTTATCATCGAAACCAAAAACAATTGATTTTTTTTTTATCTTTGTTTATGATTGGGTGGCTTCCAACTGCATTTGGTAATTGACCCCAATACAAGGTCCGTGTCCAAATGTCTGATTTGCCAGGTATGTGCTCTAAAGCAAATGTCTTTGAAATGTCAACTTAACTTGAAAGAAAAGTTTTACTTATTAAAAGTACTCTTGACATGTAGAGTGAAGTATGATAATGAAAATATTTTCATGGAGGTCCAGCAGCAAAGCCCAAGTGTTTGGCATAGCATCAGGTATGTCTGGAAGACTTTTTGAGTCCTCAGTGGCAAGTTAAAATTTGCAAACTGATTTGTTAATTTCATGCCCAAATTTACGATGCCTATCAACCAGTCAGATTTCAAAACCCACCTTTACATGAAGGAACTCCACTGATTCTACGCTTGAATAAGAAAATTTTAAATAACCACCATTTTCTTCAACAGTCCTGAAAAAATTCCACAAGGTTTTGGTTTTTAATTTGAGTCTGAAAACAAGTATTACAATTTGGGGAAACGGGAAGTGGAGCTAATTACATTCAGTATACATTATCTCAAGATACAAATGAAAAACACTTTACACAGGCGATCTGATTCCAGTTTTGCTGAAAATCAGAACACCACATAGGAAAATCAGTACACAGCCAATTTTAGCCCAAAAAGTAGAACTTGCCCTCTTAAATCAGAACAGGTGGCAGATATGAAAATGATGGCAGGGTGAGACTAATTCAGAAGGTCTGCAGGAGGGTATTTTACTGCAGACTTAAAGGGCAAAAGCAGTCCCACCCCCCACTCCACCCTTCTCCCCCATTTCACCCCTCCCCCCTGCACTTTGAAACAACAGTTACACACCACAATTTTCTTCTTTCTTCCACACTTTTTTTTATGATAGTTCAGGATTCAGATATTGCATATATAAAATGTATTAAATAAAAGAGTATTAAAGTCCTTGCATAAGTACTGTCACATGATCCTAAAAGGCCATTCCTGAAATGGGATATTCTACCAAACTAATACAACTCGGGGTGATTGCATTTTCCCTTAGAAGTAAAATCTGACAATACCAGACCTGATCCACTTGACTGATATGTCGTATACATCCTTCCATCCAAACCGCTTTCCAAAACGATTCCTGTAAGACCTCCGCGATTTCCAAAACTGTTTGACGGTTTGAGCTACTTCAAGAGAGGCTAACCCCATGGCAAGGTTTTGTCTGTCATTTGGTAAAAATCCATCTGTTGAATGTTCTCCCAACTTTCCGAGTAAAATGCCTTTACATATGAGACTTTGTACTTCAGGTTCAAAATCATAAAAGCCAAGACGATCCACATCACTACAAGGTACAAAACAGAGAAATTTATCGGTTGGTTTGCAATGCCTGGTTATAGGTTTAAGGAAATTATTATGTTTATTTCTATGATAAAGGAAAAAGAACTATTAGTAAAGGTTTCTGAAAATTTATCTGACCAGAACCTAGCAAGGTGAAAGGGGCATGGGAAGGGTGGGTATTGGGCACTGGATGGTGGCAGTGGCATATTAGAAGCAAAAAAGCCATGGATAAACTCTAAGCTCCAATGCTGTTGACATACTACAGGACTTAACATTCGGGGTCCCTGGTTAAGTTGAATTATAACAAGGAAGGCAGTTAATTGCCTTTTTGGTCCATATCTCAACAATTCAAATCCAGACCTTACAAAGAGGGCACAAAGGTCAAAAGGTCATATAAGGTCAAGGTAGATCAGCACATGCATTTTACTTGAACACAACTGTCCATTGTGTGACTTGGCTATTGAGTTATCGTACCTCTTACCAAATGCCTGGCATTCCAATGCATATAACATGCACACATACACACACTACCACTGAAATGTCAATAACTCAACTTAAAAACATCATAGGAGGGTAGTAAAATTGACGTTTTTGCTCATTTCAACAAGGCAAACCTATGCGTCATACAATGTCACAAAGATCAAATGAGGTCAAAGTAGGTTAACACATGCACTTTACATAGACAAAGACAACTTTCCATTATGCCATCTCACTATGTAACTTGGTTTTTCAGTTATCGCTCCACAACCCTCACATTCCGATGCAATATATTACCTACACACTAACTAACCATTTAAGTGAGGTCAAGGTCGGTCATCTACTTAGACAAACACAAATCTCCACTAAACCACCCTTTTTAAATGTTTCAATGGAAAGATATCAACAAAACAGGTCAATTATTTGCAACCCCATTAGAAAATGAAGAAGCTCAATGAAGTGACATCATTACAACTCCAGCAATGGGGTTACAAATTTGATAACCTCACAACAGAAAGGAAGAAGGAATAATTCAGTATGACAATTATTAATTTAAAAAGTTTCTATGCATAGTTCAAAATTAACAGTTGTCTGCTTGTCTCAGACGAGTGATTTGTCTGAAACAGCCATTTATTTTCTAGTTGTCCAAGGAACAACCAGTTAGACCTTCACCTGTTTACACACTTCATGTCAGCCCAATTGATGATGAAATTTATTGTTTGGGAAGCAAAATAAATTCTCCTCTGCAGGATTCTATTAAAATGTACCTTTATGCAACTCCCTTGGTGACTATTTTATAAGGCTTTTATAAGATTAGACTGTGAGTTTGCACACTTTGCAATAAAATCTTTCAGCAGGGAAAAATTATTTAATGGCCAGGCAGCCTAATATTTGAAGAGACAGCAAAATTTTCTACACCAATTGTCCCTAGAACAATAGGTTTTTTACCCTTATTTTGAGCTATGGGAATTACTTTACACTATGCCACAGCGTAAGCAATGGAATCAATATCTCCTAAAACTGTTGATGAAGAAACTAATATGCAATATATTTCTTTTCGGACTGCCTGGTTCCTTTTGTAAAGGTACAAGGGACTATTAAAGCAAGAATCTCTCTCCAACCCCTATTAAGAGAAAACATCTTCTTAGGTTGAGTTTTTTTTTTTTTTTTTTACTTTTTCTGTTTCATTTGACAGAGTGGGGCACTTTGCCAAGCCTGCGAAGGTTTTTGTTCTACTTCCTTCACATCATTATGGACTGTTTATTGACTGAATACATACATGTATGATGATGAGAAAAAACAAATAAAATGAACTGAAAGTTCCTGACTTTCATGCACTGCAGACATAACTGCTTACCTGTCATTTGTGTCTTATACATCTGAAGGTATTCACTGTCAAAAATATACACAGACAAATTTTCAATATTTTCATCTTAAAAATTGAGAAATTGGTAAGAAACTGTCTGCTCATTGTTCTCCAGATTTTTGAAAGCGAAATACTGTGTTTAAAATGCTCCAACAAAGAGTACAAAGAAAATGGCTCAGACACTATCCAACAATTTAGTCTTAATTATAAACCCCTGCAATAGCTACATTTCTTCAAAATACTTTGCTCAAGAAGAGCCATGGACCTTGTATCATTTGATATGTTGAAAGTTTGGGTGAACAAATTATTCCTGTGCTACAAACAACTGAATTTCTATCTGTGGGAAACTTATTTCTTGAAAAGAAGGCTACCATACACCCCAATTTTTGATAATCTATCACCCTGGGTCAAAAGATGTTTGTTTTCAAAGGATAAATTTTTCTGGCAAAACAAATGTAATGTTTCCCTAGCATACTCTTATATATGTAAGTTCCCAAGTAGAGGGTACAGAAAGTGTATCAAACTCATAGCAATACAAACCATCACAAATTAAATAAATCAATACTTGAAGAAAAACTTGTGCCTTCCCTGTATTTATGTAGTCTAGCAGATGTTTACATTTATTGTAGCAATAAAAACAAGTTGACATTTCAATTTGTCCCTTAATTTATTTTTTATTATTTTTAGATCACGTTTTCTTTGCTATTAAAATAACTGATATATCCTAGGTGAAAGAGATCATATTACAAATATGTATATATACACACTGATATCCTGTGGTAATTTGTTCAGATATATTTAGCAGCGATGATACTTCAAGAGGTACGCTGATGCTAAATCAACATAAAACATCTTTTTTCTCTTCTAGTTTATTAGTTAGTTAGATGGGATTTAACGACACACCAACACGAATGTGTTATATAGTGTCACCTAGAAAAAAAGATTAAAGTTGGGGTAAGATTACCTAAAGACAGTACAAGATGAGGTTAATATTCTCTAAAATGTCTCTTTTAGAAAACATTTCTCTTTGGAGAGAAGGTTTATCTCTTTCTTACTAATGAACACTTAATACATTTAACAGCAAACATTTAGTATCCAATTTGGCACAATCTATCAAAAGCAGTGTTCATTTGTGAGATTGAAAGATCACATCAGTTGTCCTAACCTGTCTTTAAATTAGATAGCAAAGTCCACAGAGATCTATCAATTATGAAACATTTCTATGTAGGAATTTCATTTTTAAGTAGGCTGGACTTTCTAGGCTGCACAACTGAATGGAATGACTAATTTAGTCAGCTGATAAAACAGCCAAAATATCCTCCAGACTTTGTAGTTGAATTCAACTCACATAGACCTTTTTTCAAATAGCAATTACAAAGGATTGGGGGATAGAGTTTTGGTGTTTGTCATTTTTGTCAACAGCATTTTACTGCGGTGAAAACTGACGTACACCCAAAACTATATCCCACAATTAATTGTATTTGCTATTTGGAAATGGGTCTATGGGCTTATCCTACAAAATTACACCTTGAATAGCACAAATACTAACTGATCCCATCTAACCTCTAAAGATAACGTCAATCCAATCTTATAATATCGTTAACCACATCACTGGATATTTCCAGAAAACAAGCAAGGCTCTAAGATACATACTGTACCACTATGAGGTAATGTATTCCTATCATGAAGCAAAAATTGTTCCAATCATAAAGTGGTTATAAACCAGCTAACTCTATGGACTTCACATACCCCTAATTTATTATAATTTCTCCTGATAACTCCAAAAGAGTTTCCTACCACCACATGCAGAACTTTGTTTTTAAAATTGTCCTTCAGGGTTCCCTGCCATGTTTGTTGGTACCCCAATGAGGGACTAATACCCTCTGTTGGGAGCAAGGATTGTAAAATATCAATTCACTGACAGATTCTTAAAATGTTATGAAACAAACCAGAATGCAAAACTGCATTGAGGTTTCGATGATACACAAACGTTACTTTTCAAATAATCCCATCATGTACCATTATCTTCTCATTCAAATGTTATACTAACATGTTCAAAAAATAATTTTGTTTTCCCACATGACCTTTGTCCCCCCCACCAAAAATAGGGATCATCTTCTTACCATAAGCATTCACAAACCACACGTGAAATCTATTTAAGTCTCCCACTTTAAGATGTGTTAGCACCTATTAAACAAGGTTGTCATTCACATTTTGACCACCAGTGACCCTACAAATCCTTTAACCTCTACACATTGCAATTTCAAAAGGCTTCGAGCTGACTTCAAGAAATGAAAAATACGAATCATGCAAACCTTCTTTAAAATTGGACCCCCCTCATGCTAGGGCAACCCTAAAAAACCATGGTACAATTAAGAAATGACATAACGATGGTTTTGATGGTTTTGTATAATTACCTGCAAAAAGTCTTGAGAGTTCAAAACACTGTAAACTAAGGACCCTCTCCCCATCCTTTCCAGCTGAAAGGTTTAATAATACTTTTAAGACTTTGATGAGGGTTAGATTTCAGTGCAGAGGTTTGAACCAACCCCATAAATACTGCAGAGTCGAGACATTATTTTGCAATGACACTTTGTAACACTAATATATATGGGAGGACTTTTGAACAGCTTCTCATAACACTAATATATATGGGAGAATTTCCTAAGTTTTCCCCCGCTGCAGATACCACCCTGCTACCAAAATATGCTGCTGCATGCTTTATATCATGTTTTAGAACAAAGAAAATATTGGTAGGAAAGCTTAATTTCCCACTAGGCTAGCCTAAGGATACACAGAAACATACATGTGTAGAATAGGTTCAAAATGCACATATATGCTATACATTAGGCAATGGCAAAAGTGCCAAGACATTAGACATGATGAAGAAAATTACATCGCAGGGAAAAACTTTACACCTAAAGCTCACAAAAGTACTGCAGATTGTTGTATAAGGGTTTTTTACCAATGCCTTTTAAATATTTTTGATGTTCTTGGCCAAGTGGATTTTGTTGATCCTCTTCAGTACTCGATTCTGCTTTGTGAAAGATGTAGCATCGGCTAGGCCTAACTTAGGCCTACGTTAAACCTAGGCAGAAAGTACTAGCCCACTTGCTCATTCGAACCATACAATTTTGGCCTAAACTTTTCAGTTTATGGAGCTAGACACTTTGAGATTTCAACAAAGATCCTTAACATGTGAAAAGAGCAATTTTTGGAGGATATTCGTAATTGCGGAATTGAGGGTGAAAATGGTAATTAATCCACCTAAATCAAGATACTTGGCATCTCTGTAGGGACCATCTCCTAACTTTAGCCCATTCACATTCCAAATATGGAATCTATCCAAGTTCCCTACCTTGTGATATTGTTGTCCCCCCGGTGACCCCAGATGACCTTTGACCTTTTACAAAAACCAATCGAGACCATCCTCTGACTATAATTCATCCACAAACCAAATATGAAATCTATTCAAGTTTCCTCCCTTGAGATATTGTGTTGACAAGATTTTCAGATTTTGACCCCCAGTGACCCCAGATGACCTATGACTGCCACCAAAAACAATATGAACCATCTTCTGACAATAACACATCCACATATCAAATATGAAATCTATCCAAGTTCCCTATCTTGAAATATCGTGCTGACAAGATTTTCACACTTTGACCCGCAGTGACCCCAGATGACCTTTGACCTCTACCGAAAACAAAAGGTACCATCTTCTGACCATAACACACCCACATACCAAATATGAAATCTATCCATGTTCCCTATCTTGAAATATCGAGCTAATAAGATTTTCACACTTTGACCCCTGCTGACCCCAGATGACCTTTGACCTCCACCAAAAATTATAGGGACCATCTTCTGACCAAAACGCATCAACAAACTACGTATGAAATCTATCCAAGATTCCTCCCTTCAGATATTGTATTGACAAGATTTTCAGACTTTGACCCCCGGTGACCCCAGATGACCTTTGACCTCCACCAAAAACAATATGAAGCATCTTCTGACCAAAACGCATCCACAAACCAAATATGAAATCTATCCAAGTTTCCTATCTTGAGATATTGTGTTGACAAGATTTTCAGACTTTGACCCCCAGTGACCCCAGATGACCTTTGACCTCCACCAAAAACAATATGAACAATCTTCTGACCATAACACATCCACATACCAAATATGAAATCTATCCAAGTTCCCTATCTTGAAATATTGTGCTAATAAGATTTTCAGACTTTGACCCCTGGTGACCCCAGATGACTTTTGACCTCCACCAAAAACAATAGGGACGATCTTCTGACCATAACGCATCCACATACCAAATATGAAATCCAACCAAGTTTCCTATCTTGAGATATTGTGCTAACGAGATTTTCAGACTTTGACCCCTGCTGACCCCAGATGACCTTTGACCTCCGCCAAAAACAATAGGGTTCTTCCTCTCAATATGGGGCATCCATGTATCAAGTTTGAAAATTGTCAGACATTTCTATCTTGAGATATCGTGCGTACAAGCAAAGTGTCACAAACACACACACACACACGCACACACACACATACACACGCACACACACACATACACACATACATACACACGCCATCATGATTGCATAGGTTTCTCTTATCATCGAAACCAAAAAGAACAAAACCACAAATAAAATTAGATCATACAAATAAAAATGCAAAATTCTAGATTAGTGACAACGTCTTGTTGGCATAACTAGAGGTTGTTAGATGGTTGTTTGCTGTGCCAATTGAGAATTTCTGTGAAGGACTACAAAAATTGTAGTTTGGGGTGAGAGTGATAGGCCTTTGAATAATATAAAAAAAAAGTATGCAGAGTTAAGAAGTGAATGATTTGAAAGTTAAATGGGCTGTTTTAACCTATCTTCTGTTACCCTGTGCTTTAGAAACCCATTCAACAATTTCAAATTTGCATGTCTTCTCTATAGTTCTATCCCTGTGAACTAACCTTATGTCTGGCTTAATCCCTGGCTGCTCCTTATAATCTTCAATCGGAAAGTCATCAATCCGAACCCAACCAACTTTAAAGTTTGGGCTGAAGTCAAAGTCCATGTTTAGTTCAGCCAGAGGAGAGTCAAGGTGAGCATGCATGTAACGTGAAATCTCTAGTCATTAAAAGGAAAAGGAAATAAAAGGAAAAGGAAAAAGACCATGATGGAAAACTTTGGTTTTCACCAATCCAAAAAAGAAACCTACTTTAACACTGTTTTTTCCCCGAGCACACAACCAAAAAAACTTTTCAACAGCAAACAGTAGAAAAATTCTGCCAGAAATGTTCCAATTGTAAGAATTATTTTAAAAACTCCTTTCAACTCTCTGGTCAGCAAATAGACAAAGAGGGAAAACAATCTCTCCTGCCAAAGAAATACTGTTTTGCTAGATAAAACTAGAACCCAAAATGATACAAAACCTGTCTTTTTTTTTTTTACTTTTTCAAAACTCCACTCTCTCCAGGGTCTGGAGAAAAGACAAGGTTGGAAAACCAATTAAACACTCCCAAAGCAGTTCTTAGATGGGTGATAATAAACAAAAACTACACATGATCGTAGCCAAATGGCCAAGACACAATTGTTTTTAAAGGCCTTATCCTCTTACCCCTAGCAGTTCCAATTCTTAAACCAACTTACTTCAGCCCCTCTCACAACTGCTCAAAATGTACTCACCCTCATTCAGACACGACCCCAGTTATTGCTTCAAAGTGAGTATACAAGTCCATCCCTTTAGTCACCTCTTATGACAGGTGGGAAATAACATGGGCATATTCTACACCCCAGGCCCACAGGGAGGCTGAAACAAAGCCTTATATTAACAGTTACATTCTCCTCCCATCCCCATCATCCTGGGTATGACATTAAACTGGTATTTGAAACGAACCTGAAACTGTATCGAGTTTGAAACTGTATCGAGTTTGAAACTGTATTTAACCTTTACTGTTTTTTTTATGATACTGTATAACACATTTGTGTTGATGTGTCACTAAATCTCATCTAAATCCCTCCCTCCCTCCCTTCCCAAATTAATACCATTCTAGTAGATCCCAACATAACCCCCAACATGAGCTATGAGAATAAATGGGGGCGACTCCTTTGGTACAGACCAGGCAGTCTAAATACTTTTATTTTAAAGGCACAAAGACATATGTCGCCTACAGAATGATAAGGGTTAAAATGGATCTGCAAACCTTTGATGTACATAGCTCTGTCATGCAGATGCGCATGGTTATCAGTGAACGAAAGGGTCATCACTCTTGCGCTGGTCTTTACTGCGTCAAAAAATTGCCCTGTGATCATCTGACACATAGCAACCATTATACTACAGGCTTGAAGGGAAGGTTCCAAATCAGCACAGGTCTAGAAAACAAAAGGGGTGAGACTGACAATGTAAACAAGGACATACATGTTTAGCATGTTAATAGTGGAAAGAGCCTGTTAGAACAAATGGGTACAATGTATTTCTCATACATACATGGTTGTTTATTTAGTTAAGATGAGGTGCCACAGCTCAGTTTCTGATCAACTGGTTCAAGTCTGGCAGACCAAGGACATTTTGCCAATTGTGACTCACTGGCTTGTTTTCCCTAAACCATCCATTGGTTAGGCTGAGTACCAAGCACAGTGGCAGTATAGGCTCCACTTTTGAAGTCTTTGGTATAACATGGCCAGGAGTCATACTTCATACATAAAAATCACAGTATCAACTAGGGCAAGGCCTACAAACGTGTTTGAATGATAATGCTCGGCACCATCCTTCAAACAAATTTTTAGGTCTTGAGCCCCCCTCCCCCGGCCCATGTAGTCACCCCATGCAATAGAAATATGTTGTAGGTCTAGTCATGAAAAGATATAGCAGGTTTCAATAAGTGCACCTTGTAATCATCCCAGGTCTATTTACGACAAAATTAGTATGAGGGGCCCTACAGACGTACCTTGAAATCTTCGTAAGCTGCTCCAATGTCGCCAGAATCTACATAAAGCAGACCTCTCAGATGAAGGGTTTGAGAGTTGTTCCAGTCAAGCTCTAATGCTGTATTTAATGTTTCCAAAGATTCTTCATACTTTCCCAACTCTCTGTAAAGATATGAAGATTTTAAAAACAACTTTGTGAGGATATCAATGTTTAAGGCTGCATATTTTGCTTTCAGTTGTTGCATAACGGTAGACTAGAAATGTAAGTACCATACCATAATTTCTAAACTCAGCAATTGTAATACAGAAATAAGCATTCCTAGAACCTGTAATGATAATGTATCGTGTACCTGGTCACTCAGGACTAGATTAGCATGCACATGAATATTAGTACACTGCGTACACGATCCCTGCACAGTGCACCTTAACAGTAAGTGTTGGGGCATCCTCTTGCCGTCTTGTCTTCCAAGTGATAACACCTGAATACATCCTGTGAATATCAAGGAAGTGTTTTACCTTTATTTGTCTAACTAACTGGTTTCTACCTCAACGGTAACATTACATGGTGGCAGCGGTGCACATGGTGCTTCGTTCAACCTAGTTTTTGAAGAGACAATGCCGGAAAATAGACAATTGAAAACTCAGTTGCCAGCATTGGAGGACGAGATGGTGACAGCATGGGTAACCTCACTGCCTAACACACTCACTGGCGGCCAGAGCAGTGATACCGTATCAAAACAGTGTGGAGAACTTTGCACCTGATTCTGCCCACACTGGGAGAACACTGGACAGTTATATTACCTGATAGCAACGGGTACCCATCTCCGCATCTAACTGGACAGCTGTGCGTATCACGCATGTGCGAGCCGGAACTGATTTCCTCTACACACGGCTACGGAACTTTGTTGAAAGTTTTTATTTAGTTTAAGTTTTTATCAAGTTGGAACCTGTGTGTTGCTCTAAACGATACAAGATTGAATTTCAGCGCCGAACGTATACTTCGTTGGAAACAGGAGTCTACAGGGGCTGAAGTGAACTATAAATACGGTGTGTTTACAACTACAAATCCAACGCGACGGAGTTACGAGAATTGCAGGAACATAGATAGCGGCACACCAGACCGGAATCAAAAGCATTTTGGGTCAAAATGAGATTAGTGTAAACCAGGAAATGGATAATGCCCTGTTAGGCATGTAGTACGGTGTGTTCAATTTTATTTTTCTCTGTGGAGACAGGAACTGGCCAATGCCCTGATAATTAAAGTAGTGTACACTTAAGAAAATTCTTTTTTGTTTTAGATTAATTACCACCGATCAAGGAACTGGCTAATGCCCTTGTGAATCGTGCTTGTACATTAAGCCTACAAATGTTGTTGTGTGTTTTATGTGTTTATTGTTGTGTTACTTTTCCTTTGGAAATATTTTGCAGGTACAGTATTCTAAAGTAACCAGAAGTACAGTAGGATTTAAGATTATATCCAAGGTCATTGTCGACCAGAATGGACGAATGACATTACAGCCTGTAATCAGGATCATTGTGATGACTTACAGTATTTTTTCACACTGATAAAGCCTAGGCAGAGAATGAGTACACTGGTTAGCACTGATTGAATTGGACCGGATGTACATTGAGCCTAAGCTGGAGATAAACGAAATATTTTTGGACAGGTGTACATGTCATTCAGTATCTGTTATTCAGAGTGAATGTAGAAGGTCAAAGATTTTTGCTGTTTCATACACATGCCATAGGCTAGGCCTATACTAGCATAACAACATTATGGGAGAACTATTAGGTATAACACCACCGTCATTTGATTGGCAATCGAGCGATCTTCCAACCCCATTTGAAAATTTTGAACAATATTGCAAACTCAACTTTACGGGCCCTTTGTCAAAAAAGTCAGACGCAGAAAAGGTAACATTTCTGTTGTTGTGGCTAGGCCAAGGAGGCATCAAGGTATGTAACTCCTGCGACCTAACAGACCAGGAAAAGGCCAAGCCAGAGGTCGTATTTGAGAAATTCAGGAAACATTTCGAACCGAAGAGCAATTTCAGGATAAACCGATATCATCTTAACAATTATAGGCAACAGTCCCATGAATCGACTGATGATTTCGTAGCACAATGCAAAACTCAAGGCCTAAAGTGTAAATACACTGAGGCAGCTCTTCAGGAAAAATTAATCAAACAATTAATCCTGGGCACGAGGCACAAGAAAATCCAAGAATCCTTACTTAAGAAAGATGAGAATCTTACACTTGACACTGCCCTCGACATTGCCAGGACATATGAGGCAACCCAAATGCAGTTGGAAGAATTGACAAATACAGGAAATGTTAATGTACATTATGTTCGAAAACACAAGTCCCAGTCTGGTACAAACGTTAGGTATCCTCAGTGTGGAAAATGTGGGGGAAACCACAAAGAAGGAGAATGCCCAGCAAAGGGTACTAAGTGTAGTAACTGCGGTAAACTTAATCACTGGAAACGTGTATGCAGGTCTAAGACTAAACCGCAGCAGGTCCAAAGGGAACGTTACAAGCCTAATACTAACACACACAGAGGGTCAAATAGGCCAAGACGTAGTGTAAACGAAATGAGTAATGATCAAGAGATCGTAGAACAGAGTGATCAGTGGGAGACTGACATAGAGTTCAATGTGATACATATCGATCTTAACCAGTCCCAAGCAAAAGAAAGGGATGAAATTCTTGCAAAACTTGAAATCCAAGTTCCTAATGAGAGTAGAAGATGCACCCTAAAGGTGAAAGTTGACACAGGGGCAGAGGGAAATATTCTGCCACTATGAACATTTAAGCAAATATTTCCAGACAAAATTGATGCTAAAGGGAATCCCCTACCTAACGCAACCAAGGCTAGTCCAATAAGAATCACAGCTTATAATGGGAGTCAAATTAGCCACCTGGGCATTTGTACACTCACCTGTCAGTACAATGGGGTAAAGACCCCAGTAGATTTTTATGTGGTGGATGTTAACAAACAAGTTATAGTAGGCCTTCACACCTCACTTAAACTGAAGCTTGTCACAATTAATTGTAATTTACAAGTCACAGGTTGGACACCAATCAACAACATTGATGACTTATACAGGCAATACCCAGATAGATTCGAGGGGATAGGTCAATTCAAAGGGTCATACCACATCGTCATAGATACGGATGCACATCCTGTAGTGCACCCAGCCAGGCCTGTACCAATTCACATCCAGACTGGGATCAAAAGAGAGCTCAACGAGATGCTGCAGCTGGATGTCATTGCACCTGTTGAGGAACCGACGGATTGGGTTTCCAGCCTGGCCTACACCCAAAAAACTAACGGACGATGGAGGATATGCCTGGACCCGAAGGATCTGAACATGGTCATAAAGAGACCGCATCACCACATTCCAACCTTGGAGGAAATTACGCACAAGTTTGCGGGGGCAAAATTCTTCTCAAAGCTAGACCCCAAGCATGGCTATTGGTCCATCGCCCTCGACGAACCTTCCAGCTATCTCACAACGTTCAACAGTCCCTCGGACGGTTTAGGTTCAAGCGTCTTCCTTTTGGTCTCTCCATAAGTTAAGATGTCTTCCAGCAACGCATGGACCAAGTTCTTGGAAAATGTACGGGGACTGCGAGCATAGCTGACGATGTAGCCGTATTCGGTGCCACTGAAGAAGAGCATGACCAGAATCTGCATAAATTGTTTAAAGTGGCCAGAGAACATGGGATAGTATTCAATAGGACCAAATGTGAAATCAAGAAATCTTCTATTAACTTTTTTGGCATACGTTACGACGCTGAGGGTACACACCCCTACCCACAAAAGAAAGAAGCAGTCGAACATCTCAAGGCACCTGAGTCCAAGCATGAACTCCAGGAGTTCTTGGGTATTGCCACGTATCTCTCACCATTCATTCCAAATTTATCAACTCACACAGCAAACCTGAGAAACTTGATAAAGAAGGACGCTACGTACGAGTGGCAACAGACACACCAGGAGGCCTTTGAGAAAATTAAGGAAATGATATGTGAAGAAGTCACACTGTCTTATTTCGATCCACGTAAGGAAACTACCCTCCAAGTGGACACATCCCTGAATGGCCTTGGCGCAGTCTTGATGCAGGACTCTAAACCAATCTATTTTGCATCCAGATCTTTGACAGACGCAGAGAAGCGATATGCAAACATAGAGAGGGAACTTTTGGCTGTAGTTTTTGCTTGCGAGAAATTTCATATGTATGTATATGGAAAGCAGTTCACCGTAGAATCTGACCACAAACCCTGATCTACCTCAAAAATTTGGTGGCTGCCCCAGCAAGACTGCAACTGTTACTACGTTTACAAGGCTATCAGATGAAAATTACCTACAAACCTGGCAAAGAAATGCTATTGGCGGACACCATGTCCCGACTCAACCCCTTACCCTGTCATAAAACAATTGCAATAAATGGAATTAACATGAGCTTCTCTTACTTCTCCAATGGTAAGCTGACAGAACTCAAACAAACCACAAATGAGGACCAAGAGATGACAGCCCTTAGAGAGCAGATCATCAACAGGTGGCCGGAGAAACAGCCGTCACTACCACAACCACTTTGGCAAAACTGGTCCTATCGTGAGGAATTGACAGTGGAGGAAGGTGGCGTAATCATGAAAGGGCAAAGAATACTCATCCCAAAACAATGCCGGAAAGACATTCTAACCAAACTGCACGACGCACACCAGGGCATCATTAAATGCCAACTACGAGCAAAATCAACTGTCTTTTGGCCAAAAATCAACCAGGACATCAAAGATTTTGTCAGATCATGCCCCATCAGCATGGAAAAAAGCAAGGGTCAGCCAGCTGAACCCCTTCATCCCCATGAGATCCCAACTCGACCATGGCAGGTACTAGGCACTGACCTCTTTACACTTGATGGAAACGACTACTTGATTGTGGCTGACTACTACTCAAAGTACACCTTGATTAAGTCAATCCCTAAGGGAAGGTCCAACAGCCCTACTGTAGTAGACCTGCTAAAAGGCATCTTCTCGGAGCATGGTATCCCGGAAAAGGTTATCAGTGACAACGGACCTCAGTACAGCAGCCATATCTTCAGGGAGTTCTCACAGTTGTGGAACTTTCAGCACATAACATCAAGCCCACATTATCCCCAGTCAAATGGATTCATAGAAAGACAGGTGCAAACAGTCAAACAAACAATCAAAAAGGCAAAGCAGTCTAAAACCGACGCCCACCTGGCTATGCTCAGCCTCCAGGCAACGCCCATAGACAATCATCTACCATCACCTGGTGAATTGCTCTTTAACAGAAAGATCCGCTCGAGCCTACCAACAAGAATCCAGAACACACACCCAGACCGAGACAAATTAAGTGAACGACTGGTGGATCGACAATCTCAGCAGAAGATAAACTTTGATAAAGGCACAAGGAATCTCCCACCAATGATCCCTGGACAGGTCATCAGAGTGAAAGACCCCACCTCAGCTCTCTGGAAACCGGCAACTATCTCGAAACAATCCACAGAACCAAGGTCTTATGAGATCCTAACTGAGACCGGCCAGACACTCAGGCGAAATAGACGTCATCTAAAAGAGACTGGGGAGAAAATGGTCCCACAAGATACTGGGGAGGATTTAGAACCACAACATTTACAAACCCCTCACAAGACAAACGATTGTAACCAAAGAACAAACAAAGAACTCACACTAAACCATACACTACCCGGTCAGGTAGAGTAGTCAAACCCAGACAAATACTAGACTTGTAACTGGTATGTGTTATTATCATTGAACTTGTGTTGTTGGTAGTGATGTATTTCATCATATTGATGTATTATCTGTATATTTCCATGTGTAAGTCATTTATTTTGAAGCAATGACAAGTCAGATAGACATAAGCCTGTTTTATCATGACTTAAACTTTTCTGTACTTGATAAGGTGGAAGGCTGTCAAACCCAGACAAATACTAGACTTGTAACTGGTATGTGTTATTATCATTGAACTTGTGTTGTTGGTAGTGATGTATTTCATCATATTGATGTATTATCTGTATATTTCCATGTGTAAGTCATTTATTTTGAAGCAATGACAAGTCGGATAGACATAAGCCTGTTTTATCATGACTTAAACTTTTCTGTACTTGATAAGGTCGAAGGCTGTTGTGAGTAAGTTGTATTAAATCATTAGGACAAAGTTGGAGTAACCAACTCTTTATCTGAAGAAGGGGGATGTAATGATAAAGTATCGTGTACCTGGTCACTCAGGACTAGATTAGCATGCACATGAATATTAGTACACTGCGTACACGATCACTGCGCAGTGCACCTTAACTGTAAGTGTTGGGGCATCCTCTTGCCGTCTCGTCTTCCAAGTGATAACACCTGAATACATCCTGTGAATATCAAGGAAGTGTTTTACCTTCATTTGTCTAACTGGTTTCTACCTCAACGGTAACATTACAGAACCCATATATATGTACTGTGCATACGGAATATAATATGTAGGTCAACATTGGGGGGATGGTCCAGTTCAGTAGCAAGGGTACAATGAAAGTGAAAGACAAAATAAGAAGGTCCATTATTCAAGTAAAACTTTCAAGACCTCTAGGAATGTTCCCCCTAAAACCTTCCCTGGCTAGCTACAATGCAAGTACTGTTTATGACAAACTTTCAGTTTGCTCCCTTGAAAGGAGAAAGTCACCCACTTTGAAAATCATCAGAGAATGTGAACTATATTAACACAAAATTCTTAATAAAAATCTGCAACAACTTCCTAAAAAAACTTTTTTCCTCTGATTTACAAAACAAAAAAAGAGCACTCTCTTGAAAAATTCATATTTATCTAAACCTTGGCATGACAGTTTGACAAAACCTAAAATCATGAAAAAAATTAAAAGTTACCCTCACTAATTAAAGAAGAAATTCTTCCCAAAAGGCAGGAGAGTCTTTCTTTGGCATGGTTCCTCTGTTCATCGATTGATACTACCGTAACTCAACCCCCAAATTCATTGATGACAACTTTAAATTATTCAATGGTATTGTTTACAACAGTTGCATAATTTAAAAGTGACCTAATTTTTATCCTAGCTGCACTTTTCAGTAGAGTCAGGGTGCATGCCCTTTGCAGTTTAGCTTTAAAACCCACTTCAAGGTCACAAAACAAAAATAAAACAGGTACTGTCCAGGATCAATCTATGTAAAACTGAGGTCTTGTTTTATTAGTGACTGCAAGGTCACATTTATACTGTTTAAAGTGTATCTAAAGTCAAAAAATTCAAAAATATATATTAAAGACCATGAAAAATAAATTCCAACAGTCCAACTTCCATCCTCATAGGACATTCCTGAGCTGAGATATTAAAAGTTGAAGTTTATTCACTCAAATTAAAATGGTACATTGTGCAATAATTTGTGATGTCATTCTTGTACTACTCAAATTACAATCTTTGTATTTCTTTGTTTTTCTGAAAACATTACTGCACCTTGTACCAAGGTGTGATAGCACTCTTATTCTTATGAGGTGGTGTAATTAATTCAGCCCTCCTTGTGCAACATGCTATGCAAGCAAACAGGAAGTGTTCAAGGTCATAAAAACATTTTTCAATTTTAAAGGAAAATAAAGCATTTTATGTGAGTTGTACAACAAGAAAGTCATAAAATATTGCACAATAGACCAATTTGTTTTAAGGGAGTAAACTTCAACGTTTTATATCTCAGCTCAGGAATGTCATATGAAGATGGGAGTTGGGCTGTTAGAATTCATTTTTCATTTTCTTTAATATATATTTTTTAATTTTTTGACTTAAGGTACACTTTAAAGGCTGTCAATTCTCATCACAAACCACAATTTTTGTGGTACTCTGCAGAAATTCTCAATTGGCACAGCTCTTTGATTGACAGCAAATTAAACCAGAATGCAAAAATGCATTGAGGTTTCGATGATACATAAATGTTCCGTTTCAAAGAATGCATCATGCACCATTTTCTTCTCATTCAAATGTTATACTAGCATGTTCAAAAAAAAATTGTCATTCCTGATGACCTTTTGACCTCAATAAAAGCCATACATAGCTAGACAGGCAAACAACAGACAGACAGACAGATGGACAAACAACTATCTCGAAAGATCGCATTTAAACTGGTTCCTAGACTTTGACCCCTGGAGACCCCAGATGACCTTTCATTTCTGCCAAACACAATGGGGCTAAATCGAGGGTAGAAAATCGCATTTATTCCGCCTAAATAGGGATACTTGGCATATCTGCCTTTGACCTCCACCAAAAACAACATGGACCATTTCCTGACCATAACCTATCCACATACCAAATATGAATTCTATTCAAGTTTCCTACCTTGAGATATCGCATTAAAAAATTTCAAACTTTGACCCCAAGATGACCTTTGACCTCTGCCACAAAAAACAGGAGCATCTCCTGACCATTACGTATCTACATATTAAATATGAAATCTATCCAAGCTTCCCATCTTGAGATTTCATGTTAACAAGATTTTTAGACTTTGACCCCTGGTGACCCCAGGAGACCTTCGCCAAAATTAAATAGGACCATCTATTGTTTAAAATGCATCCACATACCAAATATGAATTCTATTCAAAGTTTTCTACCTTGAGATATCGCGTTAACAAGGTTTTCAGACTTTGACCCCTGGTGACCCCAGGTGACCTTTCACCTCCCCTAAAAATATTACAGACCACCTCCTGACCATAACGCATCTACATACCAAATATGAAATCTATCCAGGCTTCCTATCTTGAGATATCATGTTAAGAAGATTTTTAGACTTTGACCCCTGTTGACCCCAGGAGACCTTCGATCTCTGCCAAAATTAAATAGGACCATCTATTGACTAAAACGCATTAGGGCTGTGTCTTTTCAGTTAATTCACTATCCGTTTAACCGATTTTATTAACCGGCGATTAACCGTTTAACGGAAAATGACGTAAGGTTCACACAACAACAAAAAGTCAACATTTCCAAAGAGCGCCATCACTTTTGTACAGGAAAGTACAAGTCTAAAAATGGCGTCGTAAGTCATGTTCGCCGATGAAAGCATGTGGCAAAAATATTGTTATTTTGTGCTGGGTTTATATCATCTTTTCTCAGTAAAAGCCCATCCCGCATTTACAGTACTGAAGCTTTCTTCAGACCATGTGCACTTTTTAACATTACACTAACTGTTGTATTTTCCCGCCTAGTCCTATGTAATATCGCCAGTTACTTCATGAAACACTCCAACACCGCTGCTTTGATGCAGCTTGCTTGCGATGCAGTGATCAATACATGTACAGCGCTCACATGTTTGTCGTAGTGGCGACCTGTACAACTGCACTTTAAACGGCCCACCAGTCGCAAACATCACAACCAAGCTCTATCACCCTGCATAAATTAAGGAATTCCCAGCATTCCTACTGTGAAGTTGTTTACAGAAGGACTAAGGAATGTTATCATATGACGTCATTACGAACGAAAACAATGATGCATGTGGTCCCATGCATGCAGTAGACTTGCGTGCCTATCCGTTTTTACCACTAAACAAGGGACCATGTTTTGCTCGGTGACATCATATGCATACAATCTATTGCAAAATTTGAATTGCCTCTGCATCGTGATTGGATCAAATTCGTTGATTCTGAGCCAGCCAATCACAACTCGCGCCATCGCGTATGGGATTTAGTGTGTGAAAATACCAGACCTCCAAACGATTTTCCCCATTGAGTTTGCATGATGAAGATCGCACTTCTGGGGCTTACATAGCTGGCCTGTGCAGCCGGCCAAGCCCCAAGCTTCACGGAGAAACAGCATCACGAATCTCTGCAGGCGGGAATTTTTCGGGGATCCGACTAAAGTGCATTTCAGTTGCTGATTATTTTTAAACAAGACGTAAGGTTTGGACAAGAAGTGCCAAAAATACGGGGGTATTTATATCAGAAAGGAACCATAACATACGTTTATCGAGTCCATTTTTTTGCTGTCCAGAACCCCTAAAAATTTTTTTACATGCATCATAGGGTGGACTTCTACAGTACAGTTCATTATCGCAACTATACAACCCAGGCCGTTCAACGAACTGCGTATGCTTATTCATAAATATCAACATGTAATGTTCCATTTTATATGATATTGGGCAAACAAAACAATGGCAGGAATTATCTGGTGCTAACGATCGTATTTTACAGGTTAAATTTTTTTCCAAATACTGCTACTAACAATGAAAAATAATGAAATTTACAGAGGTGCAGCATGATAAAATGTTGCAATTAGCTACAAGTGGGGAGACTTATTCAAATATACTTGTGCCCTAATCATGGTCTTAACTAGAAATGAAAACTCTACAAGCAAGCAAACTTGGCTAGTTAACTGGTCCACCCCAAGGTACTTCAGTGTGGGGCGCAACCGGCTTCGTCGGCTGGGCAACCGATTTTAGTGAATTTTTGGACTTTGACCCCTAGTGACCCCAGGTGACCTTTGACCTCCCGTAAAAATATTGCAGACCATCTCCTGACCATAACGCATCTACATACCAAATATGAAATCTATCCAAGCTTCCTATCTGGAGATATCATGTTAAGAAGACTTTTTGACTTTGACCCCTGGTTAACCCAGATGACCTACGACCTCCACCAAAAACAAGAGGGACTATCTCCTGACCATAATGCATCCACATACCAAATATGAAATATATCTAAGCTTCCTTCCTTGAGATATTGTGTGAATGAGATTTTCAGACTTTGACCCCTGGTGACCCCAGATGACCTTTGACCTTCACCAAAAACAAGAGGGACTATCTCCTGACCATAACGCATCCACATACCACATATGAAATATATCTAAGCTTCCTTCCTTGAGATATTGTGTGAATGAGATTTTCAGACTTTGACCCCCAGTGACCCAAGATGACCTTTGACGTCTGCCAAAAACAATAGGGACCATCTCCTGACTATAACACATCCAAATACCAAATATGAAATCTATCCAAGTTTCCTACCTGGAGATATCGTGTTAACAAGGTTTTTAGACTTTGACCCCTGGTGACCCCACATGACCTTTGACCTCCACCAAAAACAATAGGGTTCTTCCTCTCAATATGGCGCATCTATGTACCAAGTTTGAAAACCGTCGGACATTCCTATCTTGAGATATTGTGTTAACAAGGTTTTTAGACTTTGACCCCTGGTGACCCCACATGACCTTTGACCTCCACCAAAAACAATAGGGTTTTTCCTCTCAATATGGCGCATCTATGTACCAAGTTTGAAAACTGTTGGACATTCCTATCTAGAGATATCGTATTAACGAGGTTTTTAGACTTTGACCTCTGCTGACCCCACATGACCTTTGACCTCCACCAAAAACAATAGGGTTCTTCCTCTCAATATGGTGCATCTATGTCCCAAGTTTGAAAACTGTTGGACATTCCTATCTTGAGATATCGTGTTAACGAGGTTTTTAGACTTTGACCCCTGGTGACCCCACATGACCTTTGACCTCCACCAAAAACAATAGGGTTCTTCCTCTCACTAAGGCGCATCTATGTACCAAGTTTGAAAACCGTCGGACATTCCTATCTTGAGATATTGTGTTAACGAGGTTTTTAGACTTTGACCCCTGGTGACCCCACATGACCTTTGACCTCCACCAAAAACAATAGGGTTCTTTCTCTCAATATGGTGCATCTATGTCCCAAGTTTGAAAACTGTCGGACATTCCTATCTTGAGATATCGTGTTAACGAGGTTTTTAGACTTTGACCCCTGGTGACCCCACATGACCTTTGACCTCCACCAAAAACAATAGGGTTCTTCCTCTCACTAAGGCGCATCTATGTACCAAGTTTGAAAACCGTCGGACATTCCTATCTTGAGATATTGTGTTAACGAGGTTTTTAGACTTTGACCCCTGGTGACCCCACATGACCTTTGACCTCCACCAAAAACAATAGGGTTCTTTCTCTCAATATGGTGCATCTATGTCCCAAGTTTGAAAACTGTCGGACATTCCTATCTTGAGATATCGTGTTAACGAGGTTTTTAGACTTTGACCCCTGGTGACCCCACATGACCTTTGACCTCCACCAAAAACAATAGGGTTCTTCCTCTCAATAAGGCGCATCTATGTACCAAGTTTGAAAACTGTCGGACATTCCTATCTTGAGATATCGTGTTAACAAGCAAAGTGTCACACACACACACATACACACACATACACGCCCACACATGCACATACACACATACATACACACACACGCCATCATGAATGCATTGGTTTCTCTTATCATCGAAACCAAAAAAAAAAGGAGAGTATATTGTAGCTCATATTACACAGCATGTACTGTACTGAGAGTTTCCTTATATAACACATTGGAGTCTTATATACTGGTACCAATAAAATAAACTAAGATTGTGTTCAGATGAGGAGTATTAGACTGGTGTGGGAGGGACTTAAACAAGTAGGTTGGAAAAATTATAACTGTCTGGGTTGAGAAGATTTTTCCTTTAGTAGAAATCTGCACATCAGTCAAAACATCTCTTCTAAATGGGAAAGTAGACTACACTCTGACATAGCTAATAGGGAAAATATGACAGCATAAAAAAAACTGTCTGTAGCACTGTTTGACATTTTTTGGTGTGCAAGATAAAGCAGTGGAGTTGTAACAAAACCACTTGTTTTTGTATGAAGTCAAGTCATGACCACACTTATTTTAGCAATTCAAGTCATTCTGTTATTTCAATGGGGAAGGGATATCCAGAGCAGCCAGGATTTTCCAAGTCAGGCAATTTTGTGGCAAGTTGTGCTTCAAGTCATGACTGGGTTACAACTGTGAGTTACTGTATGCAAAAAATGTAGAAAAAGAAAACAAAAACTGGCAGGATTTCTTGGCCAAGTTTAAACCAAAACTGAATACAAAATTTAACCCCTGTCTCTCTTTAGACATTGAACACAATGTAATATGGGAAAACTGAGAGTCAGAGCCCTGTGGCCATTGGCCAGAATGCCATATGGCTGCTCAATGCTTATTGGCAGTCACTGAAAGAGAAAATTAAGTCCACCCAATTTGAACTAGCATCACA
Source organism: Holothuria scabra (assembly GCA_037179385.1). Lineage (NCBI taxonomy): Eukaryota > Metazoa > Echinodermata > Holothuroidea > Aspidochirotida > Holothuriidae > Holothuria > Holothuria scabra. Next base: position 47,006,719 of record CM074180.1, read on the forward strand.
GTACACTTATGCCCTCTTAAAATCGTAAGACAATGTTTTCCATCCTGAATTTCTCATTTCATGCAGAATAACTTCTTCATCTACCTTGAAATAGATAGTATTTCTGTAAAGCTAATTACGAAAGATATTTGTGAATGAAATAAGAAGATATTTCTACAAATTTAGCTGATCTTTCCAAATAAAGTTGGGACATTCTGTTCTTTCACATTTAAACTGTGCCAGCTGGACACAAAGTCACTTCGCCACCTCTGAAGTAAGATGAGGTTTTACCGCTCAGTCTCTAACCAATTGGTTTAAAACCCCTCTGTATAGTAAATGGCGACTATATTTATACCAGTGACGAGTTGTCTTTGGTTAAAATCCACTGAAGCAGAGTTGTTAGACTGTAGTTTCCAATTTTCTGTTTATATTTCTTAATTACAGCGGCTATTCAAAACTGAGACCATCTACCAGAACAAATAAAATTGTTGTTCCAGGGGTCATCCCCAGTAGACAAAAGGTCAAAACTACAATATATAGGCAACTATTGTTGATAATTTTCAACTCATTATTAACTTCACAAGGTTAAGAGTTGAAGTCTAACAATATACAAAGTAAAGTATATACAAAACAAAACCTTTCACAAAATTTGTATCAGTGCTTGATTCACAACTTGTATGCCACAATGTAGGTGTTTTCCTCTACACACGTACATTATATCCAAGCAATTACCAGGAATTTGCCTCTCTGTTGGCCTATTAATTCCCCTCTCCATGACCATCTGTAGGGCATGGGACACCCTTTTTATGACAATCAATACAGCCAAGGTGATGACAGGTGAAGGATAGGGAAAAGTACTTTCAGAAATATTGGTGTGTCCAGGGGGGTGATCATGGCCTCTAACCAATCAAAATCTGCAAACTTATTTTGTAATGGAACACAACAATGATTTTAAATGATGCTTAATATTCAGTTCACCAGATTGTATCCAAGGTTACTGCAATATTCAAAAAATTCTCAAAGGGTACTTTCCTCAGACATCTCTCCCAGGGTACTGATAAAGAATTGCAGCTGGCCATCCCAAAACAAAAGTCCTGACTACACCAGTGTTGATAAGGCTGCAGCTTATTTCATGGCTCTAGCATAAACTTACACAACAACAACAACACCAGGATGAAATGTTCTCATGACACCTTGCACGCCCACTAAAAAACATAGTGTTATGAACCATTAAACCAGGAAGATTGAACTCAACAATGATACTGCAGCCTGAACTGTTGACATACATGTCTCAACTTACTACTTGCGTCCTGAATGTAAGAAAAAATTGTTGAAATGAACACCACATACATCTAGAACACAACTAGCATCAGTTTTGCAATTAACCACAGCATAACTTAGTGCATTTTTCCAGGAAAGTTGGAAGGTGCCTGAAATGCAGGTTGCACTGTATGGAAAGTTATCTGACTGAGAGCCAGTGCTCGGCTGGCACAAAGGTGAGGCATTCCCTGATTTAATTCCCAAGTTTTGCAAAGAAAATATTGGTTTGCAAGAAATTCTTGAATTATTTCTTCAAATAAGTACTACACATACTTGACTGTATAGTCAGGTCATCTATAGACCTACAGTAGACCTAGAGTAGTTTATATTATTGGAAATCTTTCCAAAAGTTCTGGAAGGGTGGATGGGATTGCCCTCCATATTTTTAACCCTAGGACCAACACCCAGGCATGCTGACAGCAAGTCATAAATATCATCTTAAGTTGTAGCACTGGAAAAGCTTTTCATAACAACCTCTTGAAATAGGGGTACACTTGGTAGGACTAACAGTGTCAACATTAGCATATAGATAATTTTGCCAGCTGTAAATTCATTCCAATTTGCCCCCACATTTAGCTCCATAATTTTGACTGAGGCACTACAGCCAGATTCAGGACTTTTTCCAAATGGAGATCTGAAGTGAGATTGCTCTTCTTGAGGAGGAGGAGGAGTATTAGGGGAGAGAGGTTCCCTCGCCTTTTGATATCTTTTGCAAATTCATAGGTCCTGAAATGCAATTTATGCACTCTAACTTATGAAAAGACAGAACTTTCTGCAATAACCAGAAAGCCAAAAGACTTGGTGATTCCTTGCTGCTGAAATGTAAGGCTTTTTTTATTTCCCATTGACATTGCTTTGTAATGTTTTTCAATTGACAGGGCTCCATAATGTACCCACAAAGTACAAATGCAAGGCATCCTACATTTAGATTCATCTCAATGATTCTGTGATCTATGGTCTAACCTTGTAGACAATATCATGCATGATCGCCATTCAACATAGCAGCAAGTAGACTGTGAAACTACTTCTTTGTCAGAGCCAGACAGAGAATGACCTGGATTTGTTTAAGGGACACATTGAATTGATATCGATAATTAATGCGTTTAAAGGTATAGTCATAAAACTAGAAAGCCAACAGGCTTAGTGATTCCTTGCCGTATGATATATCATAGCAAACATGGAAACAAACATGACATGCATGAGATCCCATACAATTATCCTACTTAATTGAGATATAATACTAGTAGGGTCAAAACTTTTTGACCTCATGTGACCCAAAATGACCTTTCGACCCCTTAAAAACAATAGTGATCACCTTACCAACACGTCCATCAACATGAGTAATTCAAAATTAAGCTTAGTAAAGAATGAGTATGGAAGTACTACCACCATGGTATGAGATCCCTCACAGTTATCCCCCTAAAAATATTACGTCTACAAAGTTTGATCAAACTGTCACCTCAAACCTTTGATCTCCACACACAAGAGGAATTTCTCACACAGCTTAAATATTCCAGAAAACTGTCACACTACTTGATAAAGCGGTATTTTGAAACCATTTTTATCAAAAGTTTGGTCCATGGGGACAGTTCTCCATTCTGAAGTCTCTATGTTCCGATGCCTCTATGTTTCGAAAAGTCTGCATTGAGGTTAGTGTTTAAACAAGCCCTCATCGACACACTCTCCTACAAGCATTGGATCAAATACTGTGTTCTCACATACCCCGCTCGAGGTAACACTGTATTACCTCACGCTCGAGTAACGTGGGAACGCGGGTTAACGCGGGGTCGGTGTTTAAATTTCCATCCACCTCAAATCGCAGGGTTAAGCAGTTTTAAACATCGTGTTTGTTTTAATCAAGCAAGGTCACAGGTATTTATCACACTGATGACAGTTATTTTCTTACATTTTGCTGTAATCGGTGTGTGAAATATTTGGTCTCGTTACTATGGTAACACTATCCAATCAACGAAACACTGGGTACGTGAGAACACAGACTGGAAAACACGGGGTTAGCCTGTGGTTTTGTCTGATTGTAAACACGAGTTAACACTGGGTGTTGCGGGGTATGTGAGACCAAGCCTAAAGAGACATCTGAACAGAGATGTGTAACCTTGGCTATTAGTGACGGCAATTTTTGCTTTATGGGGGAAATGCCCCACCCATTGTCTATGGTATCCTTTGCAAATTAACAAAAGCAGATATCCCTATTAATCCATAATTTAACAAGACTTTTAATTCGCCTTTTGTCTACTTATATTGTAGGTACAGCATAACATACAGTACAAGTTTTCCTTGTTTGATACACAGTAAACAACATTATGCTTGCTCTTATTACCTGAACTACTTTTACATGACAGCAGCAATGCAAAATAAAATCTTCATACTTTTGAAAAGTGTCATAACGGGTAATCTTGAAGCAATGGTTCTATGCATTAAGCTTTATGGTACACTTTTTTTTTTTTGGGGGGGGGGGGGAGATAGTGACATGGATAAAAATGAAATGTGAGACAAGAATTCCCACTCGATGATGATATTTGACATAGCTATATAATCCTTCACACAGGGGTTACTTTTTTGGTGCGGTTATCCAGATATAAGCAGAGATGAGGCAAGTAGTATGCTGATACATTTTATGCTATCAAAAATTTAAAACAAATTCTAGAATGAAACTAAGTGACAAATAATCACTGTAGAGCATATTGAAACTGTAAAGCAGAAACACCAATCTAGACAGACACCAATGTTTAAAGTTTTGTTCAACAAAATTCCTTATACAAACACACTATTTGTTCCACCAGCTTCTATGTAAAGGACACTAATTTCTGAAGGGTGTCAATCTACAGTATTTCTAAGATGACTTTCAGTTTAGAAACTTGATCAGTGTACATGAACTTCTCCATCTCCAGACAATGGCTAGGCAAACAACTTTTATTTGTGGTCAGATGAGACAAGATAATGTGGACAGTTATTTTATGCTGGATTTAGCAGAGCTGTGACTTTCATGGAGGTCTGACATTTTGACCACAAAAAGAGTACTGAATGCCTGCAGGGAATGGCAGGAAATAGGAGTATATACAAACAATGGGCTGTCATGGTTATGTACTGAGATAAAAATAAGCTTTCTTCAGAGGGTTTATAAGAGTCAATTAACACCACTTATACAGTAAAAAGCTTAAGTCAATTGAGCTGTATGTTTGTATGAGGTAATCCTTCAGGACACTGTGGGGATAACTGGCAGTCACCTGTGAAAAATTGGGTGAGATAACTGTGACCAAATGGCAAAGAATGGGTCAGTCACAATTTGATTCACTCTATTAGGCAATGACAGTTCATGTGCGCTGAAGGGTATTTGATACCAAATGATCAGTGTAAATTAGGTTCTTTTTTGTAAAACTAACTAACTGTTGTATATCTAATTAATCAATTCCCACTTCCAATTAATGCATGCTTGCATGCACATGTCCTCATGAGGACAGTAGGCACAAGGTTTGTCAAATATTAGCACTTTTTGCCACTAAATTTAATGTTTTCTTCAGGTTTTCTTTAAGGTTATTGAAAAAGCAATGTAGGTATGTTATAAAAGAGATTCTTGTGCATCACACAGAGTACTCTCTGTTCAAAGTTTATACTTATGAAGTTCCATATCAGTCATCTACTTAGTGTGCACAGAAGCATCTTCTAATATTTTCAGACTATGTCCCTAAATGACCCTTATACAGACTGTTTAAACTCACATGTTCCACATCAGTTTCATGAAAATCTATTTACTTGTGGCTGCAAAATCAGCATACCCATGAGCACTGAAGCATGTATGCCAGCCTGATGAACAGATTTTGCCTTTTAAGATTTTATATTTTGCTCTGCCCACTTTTTCATGTATTAATACTTGGAACTTAATGTAATAACAGGGCACAATTTCATGCCAGAATCAACATACTGTACAGTAACTACCATGTGATGTACCTTTTTGTGCACCTTAGACCTTCTTCCTACGAGTTTGCTTCAGTACTTTACAAATGCATTTTTAAAATTACCTCACTAAAGAATTTACATAGTGAAGTTAATAAACTGTTCCAAAAAAATTATATACCCTATGCCTATTACATTACACATGCCAAATTATTTTTACCCTTTCACCCTAACCGCTCATGGATATTAACTTCAACAGTTATATACTCTTTTGAGATATAGTGTTTGCAAGGTTTAGATGTTTTGAACTCTGATGACCCCAAATGACCTTTGACATCCAATAAAAACAATAGGGGTCATCTACTCAATATGGACAATCCACTTAGTAAATATGACATTCCTGGCAGTTACCTTTCTTGACATATGGTGTTTACAAGTTTTTGAGCTTTTCATCTCTGATGACCCCAAATGACCTTTGACCTCCACCAAAAATAATTGTGATCATCTACTTAATATGGGCAATCCACCTGCTATGTATGAGATCCCTCACATTTACCCTTCTTGAGATACAGTGTTTACAAGGTTTTGACCTTTTTCCCTCTGGTGACCCCAAATGACCTTTGACCTCCATCAAAAACAATAGGGACCATCTACTCAATATGGACAATCAGCAAGGTAAGTATGAGGTTGCTCACATTTTTCCTTCTGGAGATATCGTGTTTACAAGCAATTTCCAAGGTATTTACATTTTGACCTCTGGTGACCCCAAATGACATTTGACCTCTGCCAAAAAAAATAGGGACCATCTACTCAATGTGGACAATCTACATGCCAAGTTTGAGATCCCTGGGGGTTACCGTTCTTGAGATATCGTGTTTACAAGCAGGCGTCACACACACACATACACACACACACACACACACACACATACACACACACGACATCACCATCGCATAGATTCCTTGCCTGCCTTCGGCAAGGAATCAAAAATGCTTGTAATGAGCATTATAATTCAAGTTTCCATAGTTTCAAAAGTTTCCAATAGTTAAAGAAAAAGTTAAAATTTCAAATTTTGTGGTGTCCTGACTTGTAATGGTTTTGTGTATAATTTGAAAACGTGTCTGGTTAAAAAATTTTTGAAAATCTTATTAAGCCATTAAGCACTCACTCATTAAATAGTTTTTTGTATGTAGAATATGCAGATTGTCTAAGTTTGACCATTTGTCATTAATATGTGAAGAATACTTAACAGCTTTGGAAAAATTTGTTGATTTTTGTGAACCAACTCAATGAGCTGCTTCAAAGGGGGCACATTGAGTTGATATCAAAATTAAACAATTAAACAAGGGTGTTGGAGGGTACTTGCATACATGACAATGTTTACTATAAGCATAATTATTCAAGTTTCATATTCAAATGGTAAGCAGCTATGAAGTAAAACTTTTTTTTTTTTTGCATCTTGGCTTGAATCTTTTTTTGTGCATAATTTGAAAAAATGTTGGGCCATAAACTTTTTAAATTGAAATGCATAGTTAATAAATCACTTATGAAAAACTCATCTGTATGTTGGATATGGGAACTGTCAATTATGGTTGGAACATTTCTTATTAGTTTGTGAAAAGAAAGTTAAAGGTTGGAAAAATTTCATGAGTTTTTACAAACCAATTCAATGTGTCCTTTAAAGCACAGTACTAATTGCTCTGACAGAAATGATTCCTGTGGATTTTGTGTACACTATAACATCATATTTAAGAGCCTAATCCTCTCACCCTAAACAGTTCCAATTCTCCTAACTTACTTACTTAAGCCCCTCCCACAACTGTATAAAACTCATCTAGACACATTCTCAGTTTATTCCTTCAGTAAACAAGACCCCAATATGTAATCTAAACACTCTAAGTACAGTACATGCTGTGTAATATGAGCTAGAGTACTCTGCATTTTTAAAATTGCTGTCCACCAAAGAGCTGTGGCAATTGAGAATTTTTGTGGACTGCTACATAAATTGTAGTTTGGGTTAAGAGTTGTCATCCTTCAAGTGCTTGGCAAAATAAACTGCTTTATTGAAAGATTCTGTAAACAGTAGTAAAATTTCCACTTCCAAACTGAATATGATAATAACATTGCACTACTTCACAGACAAAGCGTAAAATTTAAACCTGTATTATTCTTAAGCGGTCTCGTAAGTACAAACAATAAAATGTTCAGCTATTTGGGAAAATATCTCAGTGATATTATTCAGTTAACGTGATAAATATTTCCCAGGGCAATGTGTTTCTTCTTCACTTCAATACTCTTCAGTTCTGATGAAGTGTTTGATGATTTTTATCCTGTTTTGGTTGAGTGGCTGCCATCTATGGATGAACTTAATTCTGACAGACTTTTTACATTTCAGTCTAACAGAAGCAGAATCATGATGAAAACATGAATATGAAGAGTTAGAGCAATGACACTTTCTGAAAAAAATGTATTTTTGAAACTAAGCTTCCTTTGAGTAAATTTCAAAATGAAGGAAAAAATCCACTTACTTGTAAATTTGACCCAAATTTTGTAGACATTCCAAACAACTGGGGTTCATCTTGATAGCATGCTCAATTGAACTTGTAGCTTCCTAAAGATGACACAAAAAAAATGTGAAGTATTTGGAAAAGATAGAAAATAAGTTGTTAAACTTTAACAAATATACTTTTTGAAAATTCAAAATCATTATGAGGTTGGGGTGACTACTTGACTCTCAATTCGGGGGTTGAAATAATTCTCCAAACTTTGGGGCCAACTGGGCCCATAGCTCATGAAATCTAGGGGCTAAATGAAGGCCCAGAAATAAATCGAAAGGGATTGATAAACTAGACCAAAACCAGTTTGTCTCATTTTCTTCGACCAGTCTCAACAAAAGCACATTATAAATCAATTCAGTGTAGATTTTGATGATAGAAAAAGTTAACCCTAAAGTTCTTTGTAAATGTTTTCTTGTGACTGTGAAATGACACTCAATATACTAGGTAGACAGGCTGTGCAGTGCACAGAGAGGTTCATGTAAAGACTGCTTAATTAGGTAGACTTGAATTATTCAGGAGCCAAGTGGATACCTTTCTGGAGAAGCTACAAGCCCAAGCAAATTTTTAGGGGTATCAGGCCAATAGGCCCTTGTTATTTTGACCCATGTTATGAGCAAACTTTTTCAAGTAATCAAACTGACTACAAACATCTATTTCAAGATGTCACTGCCATACACCACAATTCACCTTAAGTAAAATGACCATAATTTTTTAACTTACATGCAATTTTCCTTGATGGAAAAATGAGACTCCCAATAAATGAAATGCATCTGGTTGGTTGGTATCAATCCTTAAAGAATTAAAGAAATCATTCACAGCCTGTGATAATTTCTAGGAAGAAAACAACAAATCAAAATTGATCTTGAAGACTTGTAGGAATTTAGGTAAAACTTTGAAAAGTCATGAAGCATTATTGAATAACCAGGAAAACTAGGTTTTTTTACACTTCTATCCATCTTTAATTCCATGACTTTCCATGATTTTCTATGACCTGTACAATGAACATTTCAAGACTTTGCCAAGATTCTTCCAGACTGTAGCAATGTACTTGGATCCTTTTTAATTACACAATTACAGCTTTAATTAAATCAGTCAGATACTTTTAAAAATATACAAATTCCAAGACTTTTCAGGAATTTAAAAGCAAACTGACACATTTACGTGACTTTTCCTATTTCCTATGCTTCAAAAATCAAATTTCCTAAAATATTTCACACGTTTTCAAGAACAACTGCATGGACAATTGTTTAGAGCATCTGACTTGTAGCCAGGAGGTCGACTCATGGCAGGGTTTGACTCCTTGTCTGGCAATACAGAAGACTTTGAAAATGGAGCCTACTGCCACTGTGCTTGATGAACAGCATAAGCAATGGATTAGGGGAAACAAGCCAGTGAGCCACAAGTGAAAACAAGCTGTGGCCAGCCAGAATTAAACTAATCAGTTAGAAACTGAGACCTAAACTCCATCTAATTAACTGACACACACCAGCAACTATAACAACCACATTACTTGCTTTGAGCGTCTAGCTCACTCATGTGTTCATTGGATTCTAATTTTGTGGTCAAGAAGAAAGAGAACTATAAAACAGGAAACTCCTCCGTGGATTTTTCTTTTGCATTTGAACCAACCTACATCACTTTGTTGTGTTCTTATGTCAAAACCTCTCTGGAAGTCAAATAGTAACTAGCCGCTCTAATAGTATTTATAAACTGCCTCTATGTTTCAACATCAACTGAATTTCCGTAATGAAATAAACAGTAACTGGCTACACAGTATGTGAAATGAAGTCACCATGTGGGAAGACTGAATTTGTATTGGATATCAGCAATTTGCAGTCTCATGTTTGATATTTCACGCCATGGGAAAGTCATGCAACAGAAAAAAAAAAAATTTTGTATACATTGCACGTGGCAGACAAACCAGGAAATTATCTAGTTTAGCGTAACTGAATTGGTTTAATCTCAACAGTGTCCTTGTTCTTTCAATGGAAAGTTTACTACACATGGCAAGGTTGCTAATAGAGGTGAAACAGTACAAATGAATGCACATTGAAATACATTTCAAATATGGCTAAATAATATTTTGCGATTGAGGGAGAAAAACAATGTAAAATCTTACCCTTTCTTTCAGGAAAAGTCCAGCTCTCAGTAAAAACAGCTTTGCAGATGGCCTAAGGTCAATAGCATGAGTTATGTCTGCCATTGCCTTGTTAGTCCTCCCCAACAGTATATAGAGCTAAAAAAAGAAAATATTTGTTTGTTGAAAAAAGGGCTTTGTCCTTGCTATATGTTCCTGGAAAACTCGACCCATACCCCCCCTCTACAACTGCCATGTAAACACTCACCCAACAATATTTTTCAACCACTTAATTTTTAAAACTGACCAGAAAATTCACCTAAGAAATGACAATTTGCAGAGTTGCCAGAAGGGTGATTGTTGTGTGTGGTATTTTAAAGGGTGGAAATTACCTTGTGGGTTAGGTAATATTCAGATTGAAACTGACAATTTGCTAACACTATTCTAAATTTATATTTATATAATATTTTTAAGACAATTGCTGGTTCCATATATTTTGTTTAATACTTGAACCGAATGTGGGAACATGGGAAACACCACTTTTACTGGGGTAAATACTTTTGTTCTGGAAAAAAGGTTGAAGTAGAAGGTAGTGTCGGTAATTTAATAGCAATGTCATCTACTATAATAACATTTTTGAATCTTTTTCCTTCATCTAAAGCAAACATTGCTCCTCTACTAGTCATTATGTGTATAGACAAATCTGATTAGCGCTTGTTTTTAGTGACTGTAGGCAGCCATTAGTGGGGTCCATCAGCCTTCAATCGTCTTCATTTATTGTCTATGTGAATTTCAAATCCTCATATTCAGTGAAGTTGAGAAAATTAACATACACTTTAGTGTACAACCCATCCATGGAACAGGTATGCAAGAAATTTAAAGATTAAATGTGATGGACCCCAGTAATGGCCAACTAAAATCAGACCATCACAATCTGTCCGGATTCGCCTATAGCTCAGTTACCCTGTTCATGGTGTCCACCTAAAAAGTTGAAAAGACTTTCTGGGTTTCATGAGATCAACCCTAAAACTCATCATTTAGATGCAGAAATATAAAATCAGCCAACCAATGAACACTTCCCCCCTAGAAACCTGCTACATTACATGTACAGTCCATTCTATTTAAATGATATATCGCAAATGCATGTCCTAATGCCCCTTCTAAGAAATATTTTAGTTCCATTATGTCTAACAATAATCCCCCTTTAAAATCAGCTTTGCTGGTGTGTCATGTGACCACACTACCATAAGTAAGCATCTTCCAAGAACTATAATAGAAATGTACACATAATGGTTACTGTATCTGATATTAACTACAATATTAACAGGCATTTTTTTTTGGCCATGAAAATAAAATACTATTTGCATATGAACATGAAGTCATATTGCGGTAATACGCTACCTAAATGACAATATTGATTTAACATCAGATTCAGTTAGGTACATATGACCGATATCTTATTTTCCATTTAATTCTACCAAAGGATTTCAATGATGGGCATTCTTTTTATAAGGCTGTCATATTAAAAAGAAAAGGTTCTTATTGCACTGTACTACATAGCAATGGAAAGTGGCATTTCTCCCTTCATGTTGGTATCAATTAGCTACAACCCTGGACAAAAATATTGGGACACTTCCTGACCTGTCACATATTTTCCCCGCCACCCGTAATTCAATGTTGAGAAAAAGAAGAATGGGCATTTTACAAAAGGGTGCAACTTTCATACACCTTTTCACCTTCCAAACCAGCACTAGCTGAGATAGGGCAGGGGGTTTGTCCCAGATAATTTTGTCCAGGATTATAGCACTATTTTACCCAGTGGACTAGTACCTCCTCACAACCACTGAAACCCACAAAGCCCAGCTACAATACAGTTTCCAGGTACCAGTTGCATTTATACATGACTTTTGTTTCTAATTTACCAGGGAAAATGTTTGAAAAGTACCTTACCTCTCCCCTTTGTTCCCATCCTAAAGGATTTTGTCTGTTTAATTCAATAGCTCTGCTAAAATCTTTTAATGCACGTGCAACATTGTCTTTGTCCTAGAAATCAAAATAAAAGAATAATTGAAGTATTGAAAATGTATTTAGGTAGTTGTGGTTTTTAAATGGTTTATTCCTTTGAAGAGCTTTCAAAGGTATTTAACCCTTTTTTGCACACTTCAACATGGGTCCTTGCCATTGGAAACACTCTAAGGTGATCATTGCATACTACAGATAACGTATAACTGCAACTATATGTCTTGCCAGATTGTTGGTCTGAAGGGGAAGTTTAAGAGGGGGGTGTCTCCCTCACCTTTCAAAATTTTTTTAAAATTTAAGTAGCCGCAGATGCTATCTGTTGCAACATTTAGCATCATCTGAAGTCATTTTTTGTTCCACTACAGGTGGGAAGGGGTGGGGCTATGCCAAAGTACGAAACAAATATACTTTCCATGTTCAGTTTTTATGCTGTAGGAAGTTTTGACTTCCTTAGTCTATAAAGCATGTTTCAAAACATTACAAAGACAATTATTTTTAATAGAACTATATTAACCACATACCTAGCAAATCAGGCATTTGGATGAGGACCGTGGATGGCCATCCATTTCACGAATTAATGAAAGAAACTTGTTGAATCATCCTTACTTAACCTGTTTTAAAAACAGGGATGATTCTCATATGGGATTTTGTCACAGTAGATTGCATATAAAGTTAGAAACTGTCTATTCCTTTGTTGTAAAAATTTGTGTTTTAATTTGACATATAGAAGTGTTGAGACCATCACCTAACTTAGCATTTTACCGTATGCATGTGCTGTGCAATGATAGTGGGATGGCAGTGTTGTAGTGTAAGCATGGGACCATGAGTACTGGTACTGGCTATAGCGCCACCTCCAGAAGACACTGCCAGTTAGTATTCCGCGGTGAATGGAACAGTCCATTTGTGGAACAGGTGGGGTAAGTAGGAGTGAAGTAGATTGCGAAACCTACTTCTTTGTCTAGTACAGAGCATGTGTCATAATTTCATAGTATACCTGAAGACCTAGCCGGGTATATGCTGAACCTCTCGCATGATAAGCTCCAGGAACGTTGGGATGATGCTGTATTAAAGTACTAAGTTCTTGCACAGCTTCATAGCTTTGTCCTGTATTCATCAAGACTAAACTGTAGGCTGGAAGAGATTGTTGAAGTGATAAAAACATTAATGCACAGTTCTTACAAAGTATAAAACCCACCCAAGTACCTTTTGCTCTTTGGAAAGAAAATAATAATAAAAAAAAAAAATCATAGGTTGTAAAACAGATAGGTCTTGAGTGCCTTGAGTGGTGTCTTGAAATCTGAGGGTGTTCTAGCTTCTTTGACTTTGGCTGAAAGGTTGCTCCAGAGACATACAGAAGAATATTGGAATGAACGATGACCATAACATTTTATAGACTAATCGGGACAGCAAGTGATGGTCTGATTTCAGTCGGCCATAACTGAGGTCCATCACCTTTTAATCTTTTGATTTCCTTGCTTACCTCTATCATGGATGGCTGTACATTACATTGTATCTTAATTCCTTCAATTTCAGTGAATATGAGGGTTTGAAACTCATGCAGAGGATATATAAAGGTGATTCAAGGCTGATGGACCCCACTAATGGCTGCGCACAAGTCACTAAAAAGAAGCGCTAATCGGATTGGTCTATACAGACTGAGAGCCAAAGGTTTTGAACTAAAGCAAAGGTGATGAGATGCAGTGTACTCTTGGGCAAAATCCTGATGGTACAGTATTTTTGTATATATCATTTAACATTTTCTCTGCTAACTGTCTCGTCATATATAGTTTTATTATATTAGCAGGTGTCCACTTGCCCTATACGGAGGTGGTTTTAGCCTGGGACAACTAATATTTATCTCCTGGTTGTACATGCACAGGACAACTACCTTCACCTATACCTGTCTACACACTTTGTCTCAGCCTGCTTCATGGAAATAAATCTTTTTATTTGAAGCACAAATATCAGTCATCAGGGTTCTATGAAATGTATATGAAACTCCCTGACTTACCACATGGTTCAATAAGTATTTTAAACTGGAGGGAAAACCAGATGTTTTTAACCACTTGTCCCTGGGACAATTGATGTTTTCCTCTAATTTTGAGTCCTTGTTAGTAGTGTTTGCATCGGGTACCCAGGTAGGGTTTTTCTATGATTTCTTTTTCATCTTCATAAAATAGCATGGTTATTGAAACTAACAAAATGTATTTACCCAACATCTCATCCACAATTATGTTGAAATGAAGTTGCTTTCATTTGTTTCTGTAACGTGCTTTTGTTTACCTGCACTTTTCCAGAAAAAATTCTCATGATTCCTGTTTCTAACATCAATCCGCTCCTATACCATATAACAAAACAGCATAGGCCAACTATACTGTGCATAGCCTAGACTATCCGTTTGATAAATGATCATCAAATGAATTGCATGTGCATAGGCATACCATGCACTTAAGTAAGATTGCAAGGTATACTGTTGAGTACCCAGATACCCGACAGGTAATACGGTTCGGGTACCGGGGTATAAATTTCTTACCCGGTGCAAACACTATTGGTTAGTGGAAAGGGTAAAATTAAGGTTTGTTGAACCAAATGATTCTTTCTAAGAAAGTCTGACTAAGGGAGTGGCTCTTGGGTTGGATATTTTTGGTGTAACCAGGAGATACTTTGTGTTGACAGGGACTGTAGCCACATGCAATTTTTTTCAATTTTGTATGCATGCATATCCAATAATTCATGTTAATGAATGAATGATGAAGCACTACTTTCGGCCAGGTGAAGACGTGGTGACTGGTAACATTTTTTTTTTGGGGGGGGGGGGGTTAAAAAAAATAAAAATTGAAATACCAAGGATACATTGTATTCACACCAAACTATTTTTTGTCAACACTACAATAAGGTTTTCATAAAAGATAAAAAGTCACCTACCTAATACATAGTTGAAATGATTATCACTTGAAGAAAATGGTAAAAATCCATTGGTCACAAGCATGGATGCAAAAGCCTTTAAAAAGGAATGAAATGGAGCACACATTCAAGCCAATGGAAGAAATTTTTTATAAATGATTAATGCAAGTGATAAATGCAATTTTTGAAATAAAGAACTGATTTAAGTAATTAATACTTTTGCACACTTGTGTGTGGTAAGTGTAAAAAATTTCTAAGGATTTTCAGAAATGACCATGAAAAAAAATACTCAGAACCTTTTGGTAGTATATTAATGTAAAGCTTCTTGGGTATATTACATAGACAGTAATGTAAATTCAAGGAAGGAAACATGGAATGGGGGGGTTTTAATGACTTTATGAAATTGCTATATTATCTGGAGAAACTCTCAGCTCAATTTCCTGAAACACTGCTAAAGCAATGGATAACAATTCAGTGCCCTAAAATTGACAAAAAGCACCAGTAGATTACTAGATTTTACTTTACGCCTAAAACCCTTTAGTATCTATTAACCTAACCGTGTCATTCCAAGCACTATAGTGAATGCAATGTGATAACAGCATTAGCATAAACACAGTTAGAGCCTGCCACGCAATGTCAATGCAGTGGTCAGGTCACTAGTACCTAGGATGGTGAAACCACAGTAACATGGGCTTAAGAAAAGAAACCAGAAGAATACAGCAATGGATAACAATTCAGTGCCCTAAAATTGACAAAAAGCACCAGTAGATTACTAGATTTTACTTTACGCCTAAAACCCTACAGTATCTATTAACCTAACCTTGTCACTCCAAGCACTATAGTCAATGCAATGTGATAACAGCATTAGCATAAACACAGTTAGAGCCTGCCATGCAATGTCAATGTAGTGGTCAGGTCACTAGTATCTAGGATGGTGAAACCACAGTAACATGGGCTTAAGAAAAGAAACCAGAAGAATACAGCACACATACCGTATATACCCTAATAAACGCCCCGGGCCATAACATTTTTTAAAAGGGGGGCATTTATTTGTGGGTATATTTTAATAAAAAAACTTACTGCTTGTTAGTGTCTTTAAACGAACTGTGCCCATTTTGGAACTTTTATTGTGAACTGAGATGACTGATAATTTTGTCTTTCTAAAACTTTGACATGTTGTGAGTGGATCTACATGTGGAAAGGTACACTGTTTTTGACATGAGGCTACTGTTGTAGGGGGTTTCCCGCGAGACCGAAGGCCCCCGAGACCGAAGACCGGCGAGACCGAAGGCCCGCGAGACCGACGGTACCAAAGTACATTTTTCATCGGCACCAAAGTACATTTTTAAAATCGGCGCCAAAGTACATTTTTTTTACATCGGCGCCAAAGTACATTTTCTTACATCGGCGCCAAAGTACATTTTTTTACATCGGCGCCAAAGTACATTTTCTTCCATCGGCGCCAAAGTACATTTTCTTACATCGGCGCCAAAGTACATTTTTTTACATCGGCGCCAAAGTACATTTTTTTCGTCGGCGCCAAAGTACATTTTCTTACATCGGCGCCAAAGTACACTTTTTTACATCGTTTCAGACAGCCCCGTGTACTAAGTGTTAAAAAAGAAACCGAACTTTAAATTTTTTTTTTAGGCCCTTGGTAACATGGAAAAAATTGTACTTTGGCGCCGATGTAAAAAAATGTACTTTGACGCTGATGACAAAAATGTACTTTGGCGTCGATGACAAAAGTGTACTTTGGCGCCGATTAAAAAAAAGAATGTACTTTGGCGCCGATGTAAAAAAATGTACTTTGGCGCCGATGTAAAAAAATGTACTTTGACGCGGTCGTAAAAAATGTACTTGGGCGCCGATGGTAAAAAAGGTGTACTTTGGGCCGACGTAAAAAATGTACTTTGACGCCGATGTAAAAAATGTACTTTGGCGCCGACGTAAAAAAATGTACTTTGGCGCCGATAAGAAATGTACTTTGGTACCGTCGGTCTCGCGGACCTTCGGTCTCGCGGACCTTCGGTCTCGCGGACCTTCTGTCTCACGGGCCTTCGGTCTCGCGGGCGGTAACCACTGTTGTAATGTTACCATTAGTCTAATCTGTGGTTTGGGCTTGTAGAGCGAGAAAGCCTCTGCCTATGCAGTTGCTAAAAAATTTGAGGGAGGCATTTTTTAGAGGAGGGGGCACTTATTAGGGAATGGGAATATATTGTACACACAACAAAATGCATTGGGTTCAAACAGTAAATCATTGCTGAATGATGTCAGTCTCGTGAACCCTAGCTATTTTCTTTTCAGTTTCATGGACCCTATAACGTTTTTCCACTATCTTCTGTCTTGTGAACCTAACAATTTCACAAGCTGAAACCAAATTTGATTACAACAAAAGTTCCTGATGCTACACTCACTGAAGCTTCTTCTTCATCAAAGTAAGGGACTTCACTGGGATCAATAGATGGGTCTTCTTCCTCTTCACCAAAGAGGAACAGTTTTTGAGAGGTCTGCTTTGTGTCAGTACTTGGACCTGATTTGAAAAAAAAAAAAAAACAATACATCACATTGAATCCTTGAACAGAGCACCCCAATGGTAACTTCATGTAAACCAACCTCAAACTGAACTGAATGGACACCTACTAATCCTGTTCACTCCATGCTATTCAGCTGGTTTACCTCCCATTAGTTTTCTGTTCACCTGAGTTTGAAGTGAATGGTCTAACATGAATTATCTCTGACCTGAAGGGATGAGGGCCATCTAGGATATTTACAAGAATATGCTTTCTGCTCCTTCTAATCTCTCTGATAGCATACATGTGTTCTTCCTGTACAAGTACATGATCCACATCCCCCTTTCCTTCTTTAAAGGGCATGAGCAGTCATCCCAAATTGAAGAAGCGTAGTAGACTGTCCAGTTTCATGATTGGCTGTCAGGAGTCATGTGACAATGTTTTTTCTCTTCAAATGTGAAATTTACCTGGAAAAACTACTTGGCTTACCTTGAATATGCAATATTAAAGTCATAAAATGTAATTACAGATACTTTGAAGAGAAAAAAGATGAAAATTGAGTTATTTAGCTTTCTCTTCAAAATAAGTTTGGGGGGACTGCTCTTTGCATGCTCTGGTGACTTTTTGCCTCCATCTTGTAAGAAAAACAAAAGTATTCCACACCCATGTCCTATCACAATACCATTTTCCTAACTCAAGATATCTCACTTTAAAGGGCGAAACCTCTCATCCCAAACTACAATTTTGGTATGGGGGTACCAAAATTCTCAACTGGCTCAGCTTTTTGATTGACAGCTAATTCAAACAATGCAGAGTACCAATTAGCTTATACTACACAGCATGAATGGTACTTAGAGTGTTTTGATTATAAAAATTGAGTTTTTCTTTACTCACCTTGAAGCAATACACTGAGATTGTATCTCAGTGGATGAGCATGAATTTCAGACAATTTTGGGAGGGGCTAAAGTAAGAAGGTTAGGAGAATTGGTACTTTGGGGTATTTTTGCAGCTTTAAAGATTGGTTTTTTCTGTTAAAAAATACCTCTGCTTTTCAACAAAGCAACAAAAAAGTTATATAATGTGGGCACATTGTTTCAAATTCCTTTTGTTTTTCTTTATAATTGAACATCCTGTTTGTCCTTGAAATTTGATACTGTTGGAACCTGAAATATTTGAATATCTTTTCCTGTAGATCTAGCATTACCCTTGAACACTATACAGTACGTAAAACACAACCAACAATGTTGCCTACAGTAATATTGCCTGTAGCAGCATCATAATTGTATATAAAGTGAATGCAATGTCAAATTAATGTGCCACGATGACATCACAAATTTCCCATGATGCATCAAATCCCAAGAAAAATTTGCAATAATTTAAAAATTTGTATCTACTGAATGCTATAAGCTATTCAAATGCAGTTTTCCCCTTCTAATAGAGAATTTTTTTCTGATTATTTTGAAGTTAACAAATTTTATTTCCAGAACATGCTTTTAAGTGACAACAAAATTAGTGAAGCTACATATCCAATGTACAACATAATGCACATATAATTAATGTTTACAGTGTTTTCAAACTAGAGGTTCACATGAAATAAATATCTACTCATGTAATGTTATACTCTAATCACCATAAATAAAGCTACTTTTAATTGTACAAACTTATAACTGGGACATGTTTCACTTTACAGTCAATCCTACAACACTTTTTAGACTGAACCTTTCAAACAATGGCTGAGAACAAATTCAAAAGGGAAAAGTACAGTTCATAGGAGAAAAATGATTCAAAAAAGTGAAGCCAGTCAGCTAGAAATGCTCAATTCATGTAAAGGAAAATTACAAAAGGAAGCTGAAGTCATGTGACATGAAAATATTTCAAAAACTGAACTGTTGCCACCACCCTGAAGCCATGAGAGTCATCACTGTGGGTGGTAGCATACCTTGCAGGACAATATTTTCAAGAAGGATCACCAACAGGATCACCAAGTACAATATTCACCGCAGGTACACTAAAGTCACAGAGAAAAATGTGTGGATATTCATATAAACCTCAACAGAAATGACACAATATCACCAATATTTCCAACAGAGCCCCCCCCCCACAGTGTCTCAAGGGGGTAAGGGAGGGTGATCCCAACCCTTTTATTTCCATAAAAAATGTCATTATGATAACTAGTTTCTTACAGTACTTAAGAAAAGAACACATTTGCACCAATGTTTTGACTCATATTAAATAAATAGCCTTTAAAACACTTTAGATTGCACCGTAGTAAACTTGAAGTGCTTTTCGACGCCTGAACCCATCCGTAACTTTAGGCAAGGGCACCATCAATTTGGACCTGGGGTTTGGCAGTAATAGATCCCCCTTTTTAGGGTTTCTGGTGGAATCCCTACCCAAGGTAAAGTGAGGCATTTTTAAGTGATGCATCTTGCCACTTTTCATCAGATGCAAGGGTGGAAAAAGTTGGGAAAGAAGGAGATTCCTCCTCATGAGACTTGGAAAATTGGGAGAAGTTTGGCAATTGGCAAGATCATACTGTATCTTTAAATTTGAAAGCATGTCTACCGAAGTAAAACTGTTTGCTTATAGTAATAAATTTTGCACTATTTTGAACTACATACCTTTGAAAATCAAAGGGGGCTCTTCCCCTTTAAATGTTTGACACCTCCATCAGGACAATAATCCAAAACTTCCTTTCCAGAAAATAAGTATTTAAACCCTAATTCTTCATAATACAACAGCCATGGCCTTCCATTACAGTAGTTCCAGCCCTAGAATAAATAATGCATCTACTGTACTGTATTCTAAAGTATTGACAGCTTTCAGTATGCCTTTGACCTGCATATTGTGTGTCAACTATGAAAAGTTGGGGAATGCACATACTGTTCTTGTAAGCGACAACGAGAACCAAAGATAGTAAAGCACAGAAGGCATAAAGATAGACCACTCTCAGGAAAACTCTTAATTTGTGAAGTACATCATGTAGCTGCATATCAGCTCTTTCAGTTTAAAGCAAAATCTTCTTGAGCAATAAGTTTATTAGGCCCTATATACCATACAGTATTACAATTTAGGCTGTTTGTCAATAAAAAAAAATCAGTGAAGTACCATTATGAATGGCACACACAGTAGGAAGATGTTATCAGCTGGTGAGAAAGTGGGAGCCAGGAGGAGGGGATCAAGGGAGGGGGCATGGGGTAAAGAGTAAGTCCATTTGTACATGCTTGAGTGTCTTGCTTCATTTTCTGCATTTTGTACATTGCATTTACTCACGCTATGACAAAGTTTAAATAAAAAATTGTGATAAAACTTGAACACATCAGAGGGAGCAATTAGGGGGTTTTGCTCTCAAAAGAGAGGCAGAAGATTACTTTGGCACCTATCCTCTTATCTTAGCTGCTTCCTCTATGAGGGAAAGGCTCCTTTAAATTGTGTTTTTTTTTTCTTAAAATAGCTGTTGGACCAGCAGTGCAAAATTCAGCTCAAAACCTATGGAAGGTGTATTTTAAAAAGGGCATTAATTTGGTTTCAGCTTACAGTAGTGAGTACCCAAAGGAACCCTTAGAGTGGAGTAAATTACTTTTGATACAGTAGGCAGCTAGGGCTACAGTACATGGATCACCAAATAGACTGCTTCAATGTCTTCACTTGGAAAAGCTGTATAACAAGCCCTGTGCAGGCATGCAGCATGTTGAATTACAGTAATTGTTATTTCCTCAATAAGTTTTGTTTTAAAATTCAAGTACCTTTTAATCCCTAAATAGGATAACATAATCTTCATTTGATCAGATGGTCTTTTTAGGCATATTATTTTATTTTCTTTTTGCTGATCGTTAAAGGGCCAATCCTCTCACCCCAAACTACACTTCTTGAAGGAGGGTACAGAAACTCTCCATTGGCCCAGCTTTTTGATTGACTGTCAATTCAAACAATGCAGACTACCAAAGCTTACATTGCACAGCAAGAAACGGTACTGAGAATGTTTTGATTATACACACAGAGCTTATAATCACCCTGAAGTAATAAACTGAGATTGTGACTGGTTAAGGATGAATTTCAGACAATTCTGCGAGGGGCTGAAGTAAGAAGGTTAAGAGAATTGGTTCTGTTTGGGGTGAGAGAACTGGGCCTTTAAAGCAGAAATACATTGCAGCTAGAGTTGTAATTCAGCACTCTCCCCCCACATTTCCCTCTTCTGGGTGTTCTAAATTTTTGTGCTGCTTATATTCTGCTCCCCACGACCTGGCCCCACCAGGCCTTCCTTCAGGTTTTGGTATTTTCAAAATAACACAATATGAATTTCAGCGACCAGTATCTGTTAGGCCTAGGCCTACCACAGAATACTAAATGCTGGTTGAGCATATATCATTTCATTATGGTATAGTGAATGACAGACAACATTTTTTCTCTGATATTTGGTGCAAGAGCTGGTAATCAGCAGTCAATTAAAGGCATGGATTTAATGATAAGGACCCTGAGGATGCTTTAAGGAACTGACTTATTTTCAAAGAAAGAAATAAAGAATGCACTGAAAACCAGACAGTTGCCCAAGACCCTCTAATAAGAGGTCTCTCTCATTGCAGATACAGCTGGATGTATGTATGACATAGGCCTACACTCTTGAACTTTCTGTCTCCTCCTTTGAAAGTTAGAAGACATTTTTTTTACATGAGAACAATAATGATAAAACATCTGAACAATGAAATCAGGAGAAATACAAAACTAGCCAATTATTCTGCATATTTGAACAGGGACAGTACGATGAGATCGTACTTGACAAAGCAATTCTACTGTACACAGAGCGGTTGCACGTACCTGAGCAATATGATGTCAGTTTGTGCATTTGCTTCCCTTAAAGGCAGTGTTGTGTTGCCCAATGACATACTACAACTTTTTTGGCCCAATGGTCTACCATGCCCCTTCAGCACTTTACCATCTTTGATGAAAAGTTTGCTGTGTACTAAGCAATTATGAATTGTCACCTGATGCACCCTCTGACCCCTATCCTACAGTGTAAAAATCTTTTGCACAACTTTTGAGTGGTAGGCGTGCAAAGTTGGGCAGCAGGCACACAATGTTTTAAGGTACGTTCACACTTATATGGCAACGGCAACAGCAGCGGCAATGACAACAGCAAAAATATCCCACATAATAGAAAGTCAAAGACTGTTCACACTAGCACGGCAATGTGGCAATCCGGTAAAAATGCGTCCAGCAAAAAAGGAATAGCACATGGAGCGATTCAACGCCATTTGCCGTACGGCAAAAAATTCTGCCAACTTCAATATGGGCAGGCACCAGCCTGTCTGACGGGTGGGAAGCAACGTTAAGGGGTAAGGACGTTCTGTGATATCCCGCCAAAACAGTGCACAAATTATTTGGATGCGTGCAAATACAAAATGCCTCAAAGATCTGACTTATCTGCCCAGATTATAGAAAAACTGGTCATTCTGTTTGCCTGACCCGACCTGACTTCTCAGACTTAGACCAGCCTAATGCAGTAGCGTAGGAAGCAGTATGAAAGTGGGGGTGGAACAATTTTAGACCATGCACCTCACCCTATGCCATTGAACAAAAGGTACACCTTAGATGATGCTTTAAGTTTCACTTTTTCAACCAGCAAGAACAATTTTTTAAATAAAAAATGAAATGCCATCCCTCATTTATTTTTTCAAATGAAACTGCGCTCTGAAAA
The DNA here is from genome assembly GCA_037179385.1 of Holothuria scabra. NCBI lineage: Eukaryota > Metazoa > Echinodermata > Holothuroidea > Aspidochirotida > Holothuriidae > Holothuria > Holothuria scabra. The sequence goes on from CM074180.1 coordinate 47,029,699, forward strand.
AGGTGGAATTATTCGTTTTTGCCAGCAATGCTAAAATGGACAAGTATTCCAGTATATATTATGCCCTCTGCAACAGTGCAACCGTGACTTAACTAGACTTTTTTCCAGGGGGCAAGCACCCACATTTTCTGATAACACTGTCACAAAAGTATTTGGCTCAAGTTCTGTTCAGGCTTTTATTGTCAAATTTAATTAAACTGTTGTAACCATCTTCTCCTCTTCCGCCTTTTTTTCCGATCTATTTGGTATGCTACTGCTATTAAAAAAACAGCTCCTCATCAATGTCCGCAATTGTTTGAAAATCAGATAATGGAACAAATTTGTCAGCTACAAATTCCGGTCAGTATCATCCAGTAAAATTACCGTTGCCGTTGTCGTAATTAATATATTTGTGTAAGTTCAAACACTGCTGGAAAAGTGTTGTCTTTTTAAGTAAGAAACCAAGATATTGACCATTTTCTAATTTTTATGGAAAGAAAAAGGGGGGGGGGGATTTAACACACTTTCTTCTTATCTTGTTTGTAGAATTCCTAGAGTCCCAGAGTTGGGTAAGTTCATCCTCGTTTAAGAGCGCAAAATTTGTACATCCAACTAAAATTTTGTAATGTTCACTAGCCTAAGTAGAGGGTGATCTTATGGCGTGGTAACTGGATTTGTTTACGTATGTCTGCCGTCTGAAAAGTACTTGTATGTAAAACCCTACATTGAACTAGGCTATACACGAACAGATCGTGTGGTGGTGGGGGCCAATGACAGGCATGCAACCACCAATCCTCCAATTAGATGCAGAGAAATTAAGGTGTTAGGCTGTAAGCTTATAGGGCTAATACTGAATAGCATAGCACATAGCATATGTTCCTGCACTACACATCACTATAAATAGGCTAGGCCTAACGTTAGAAACAGTGAACCAACTAGTGTAGGGCCTAGGCTAGAATAGTCCTTAGAAGAGGCTTGACCTAACTTAGAGAGTTTGATATGAATTATAAGTCTTCCTCACCTAACGAAATTCCACAGCTATTCAGAACGTCAAGATTTAAGGATGTTTCTGTCAGGGCAACGAGATTTGCGAACAACTTTTCTTTATGCTTGCAGTTGCACTGGAACTCATCTTCATCCATGGTCTCCCCGTCTGCGTATGATTTGCCATTGCCACCACCGTCCTCAGTGTGTGAACTTTTTTGTCTTAGTTGCTCTTCAGCAGTTATGAGCTTAGCCAGTTCACCGCTGAGAGTGCTTTCAAGTCCGCCGGGACCACCGTCCACTGGAGTGCACACCAAGGTGCCTTCAATGGTAACATGTACGCCTCCTGACATAAGGACATGTTGACTTTGGTGCATACCTGGTATATCTTCAGTCTTGATGCAACGCATTGATACTCCTCCCTGTATTTGTCCCAGAACCATCCCGGTCGTGCTTGGTGGCAATTGCAAAAGTGTTGCAAGGAGGGCTACCCTAGCCACTGAGGTTGAAACAGCCATTTGCACAGTTTAGGTCACGGTGGCATTAATTATAGCCTGAGGCCAAGCCAGGACACATGCACAACTTTCGATTCAGTCCTTATTTTGTGTGCTCACTCAGCTGTTTTCTGCCCGAGGTGGACCAAAGTGATTTGTTACACACCTGTACTCACGTTAGGTTGTATTAGTACACGGTGTGTTGTTTACATTTGATATCTGCCTTGTACGCAAAAGATATGATGCATGCAGCATGCATGCAGCTCTAAGTTAATGTAAACTAACAGTTACAGTGTAGTATATGGTACATACACATATTACAAACCTTGTGATTTCGAAAGCAGGTCAACCGTGCAATGTGATCATGTGACTACATAAAATAATCTCCAATAGTGAATCATTCATAATTTTTGTACTATGTACATTTGGAACCACAATCGCCGTTTTCAAGTTCATGTTGCATCTTTTGACCGCAATTACTAGTTAAATAGTTTATGAACAAAGAGAATTTATCAGTTCAACGAATTTGGACAAAGCTTCCCCCTCATGAGGTTATTATATCGTTTGTTACTTTTGTTTTGGTTGTGTACACCAGTTTCGTCTGCGTAGCGGTCAGGAAGAAAGGTACAGTTATTATGTTTATATGGGACCTTGAATCATGGAAGGAAGAGGATCCGTAGAAATTGAATAACCATGGCTAGATCAAGGAGTTGTATCCGAATCGGCAACTGGTTAGCAGGACCGGCACTGTTGAAGGGACATATCTTTTATGTGTTTATTCCTTTAAAAAAAAGGAAATCTCAAGACTGCCTCCTAAGAAAAGAGGTCAATTGTTCACATAAGTGAGTCCAAGGGATAGAGCTGGGGCCATATTTGGAGGCCAGAGGATGGAGTCTTCGGAAGCCCTTGCATGCGTTTGAGCTCATTTTTATATCATTGTGCAGAAATAAGCCCGAACCTCAATCGGCTGTATCAAAAAGATTTCTGTAACTGTGCAGTGTTAATTTACCATAATTACATAATGAGTCATGATATTAATGAAAGAGTGATGTAAGCTAAATTATTCAACTGTAAATATTTGTTAATATGTTATTTTTATCCTCTAATTTGCTGTTTTGTATGTACATATGTTGAGAAGGAAAATAAAGTTCTTTCTACACAAATTAAAAAAAAGGGGGAGGGAGGTTTCATTTTATGGTTAAATGCACGCTACTTCATGGATTCTTGGGTCCTAGATTTTTTGTACAGACGTTTATGTCAGCTGCATATATCCCCCAAATAAATTTCTGGGCCATGAGATCTAAAAATTCAGTAAGGTATAAAAGCATCAAACGATGAAGATGAAAAGTATGACCATGTCTAATTAAGGTATTTTTCTTTTCTTTTTTATTTTATTTTATTTTATTTTTATTTTTTTACTTTTTTGAAGCCTCTAAAAAATTGTCAGGTCTTTCAAACAAGCGGAGGCCTCGTGAGACCAGTTTGGGTCATACGATACATACAATAGCCTTAGCATATCATTTTACTTTTAGGAAAAAACAACAACAACGTTTTCCAAAAATCGGATTCTCGTGACGGAACTTCGGACTATCGTGCCAAATTCTGCCAATTGTCCTTTATGCTCTCAGCTCTTTGTCTGTCAGAGACAGATTTAGAGAGCACACCTGGAGCGCGCCCACTTAAAATTTTCGGGTTTTTTTTTACTTCGTAGATAGGTCACATTACCTTCTCGTTTGTATATAATGTTGTATTCTAATGTTGTATTCTTACAAAATAATAACAGTTTCAGAGTACACAGTTTCATATTTTCTAAAAAAATGGTTATAGACGAATCCGATTAGCGCTTGTTTTTAGTAACTGTAAGCAGCCATTAGTGGGGCTCATCAGCTTAAAATCGTCTTCATTTATTGTCAACGTGGATTTCAAATCCTCATATTCAGTGAGGTTGAAAAAATTAAGATACACTTCAGTGTTTAACCATCCATGGAAAAGGTAAGTAAATATATATATATATATATATATATATATATATATATATATATATATATATATATATATATATATATATATATATATATATATATATATATATATTTATATATATTATTGTTAATGTAACAACTTTTTATTTATGGAAAGTAGAAATAACTAACTACTTGAACTGCTCTGTGACATTGAACATTGATAACATTTTGACACTACAATAACTAAAGAATCCATCTACGCAGACTTCGGTAATCAACTGACAGGGTTGAAAGGTATCTGATGATATGTATGAGGGCATTTGAGTACGGCAGGCCAATGGTTCCCTGCCTGGAATATGATTGCTCAAAAGACTCTCTTCAGCTAGTGCGAAGACAAAATCGGAACTTCGTCATATGTGGCACCAGATCATCAAGTGATACCGGCAATTACACTGTGCTGTTTTCATATAGTTCCAAAGTTTCTCCAATATAAGCTCTTGAATTGAGAGCCTCAATTTGGGCCTTAGGTAACATTATGTACAACAACTATCTTTGGTCGCTGTGCAATCTCAAATTTGCAAATCAGAAAAGCAGATTTTAAGTAATCCAAAAATTTTCAAATTTTCCCTATAGGAAACCTAGAATCCAAATCTTTTTGCAGTTTAAGATCCATGTCTTCAAATATTTGTATAAAGGGTGAACGTTTCGGCTCACTTTGCCCGCCGCAAATTACGCTCCTAAAACAGTAGTGTTCACATATAAAAAAAAATACAGTGGTGTTCGTACTTCAAAAAAAGGAAAATTTGAGTGCTATTCCCTCTAAAAAGTTGTCCAGCTGCACCACTGAGCGCGAAATTCAGTGCACCATGGCTCCACGGGGACTGGGAATTTAACATTGGGGTGCTCCAATCATCCGATCATTATTTGACCCCAAACATAAATTTAAGCCTTCTATATTCATTTAAACAGGTTTTTGTAGGGGTGGTGTGTCCAGAACAAATTCAGATCAACGGGGCCTCAAAAGCGTCGTTTATGCTATATAGAATGGCCGTACACATCGGGGGCGGAGCGGAGGACGCATGGTCCCAAGTAATTTTCAAAGGATGATTTTTCCAACTTCAAAATACGTACAGGGGAAACACGGTAAAAACAAAAGAAACTGCCGTGTACGTAATGATTGAAAACAAGCTTGACGAGGATGGATCCGTCACGACCTGCTCACTAAACCTGTTCCTTCCAGTGAAACGTATATCAGCTGACGTAAAACAATGCAATTTATCACAAAGTTCATATGTCCTTTAGAGTCGCGTGGGAAAACTTAAATGCCAGAGCTTCACTTCCACGTGGTCCCAGCCAAGGCTAGTGTAGGGCCTACTCCAACACAAATAATAGTAACATATTATCTTACTAAGTATGCACACTGTGTGCAATCTGATGTTTGTTTTCAGAGACGAATCCTTTTGCGCCAGCCTGACCAGACTCTGCCATTCCTGCCAAGCTCGTAGCCATACAGGACGGTTTCAAGGAAGGGGAAAACAACAAAGATTGACTCTCGTTGACCTGAGGGAACGGGTCTAAGGAGAGACAATAATGTGCAAAAAACCTGCTTCATTTTACAGTACCTGTTTCTGCACCAGGTGTGAGTTTGCCACCGGAAATGGAAAAGTTCCCACAAAAATGCGCAATGACTTATGAACAAGTATACCGAAATCTTTTCCATTCCCGGAATGATTTTCTGATAAGTGAAAAGGAGACCGACATGGTTCAGAAGTTGGCCAAACGAGATGGGCATATTTTCCCACTTCAATCAATAGACCTTGTGCATATGATGTCATAGAGCGGAAAGTACGCCCTCCTTTGGGGAAAAACAACACATACAAATGCAGGCAGCTGATTTATCAATCAGTCAAAGCCTGAAAGAAGAACCATTTAAAGACGGCGACCGTTTCGAACGATTGAGGCTCCGCTCACGGAGCAAATATGTGTTATCCTAGGACATAAGTTTGTAATGATGTGGTAGATGTCATTACGTACCCATGGACATTGGACCATAACTTGGTTAAGAAGACTTAAAAAACTTGCATGAACACAGGAGTGGATCAAGGATTTCTTGATAGGGACAAGTAGATGACGACCAAGGACGGATCCCTGCTTCTCGGTTATGGGGCAGCTTGAAAAGTGACGATATTTTTTGCTATGTGCAAATATAGCTATGCTGGCCAAAAGATTATCTAAGCGGAGGGTCACTGGTTGGAGCTGAGCAAGAGAAAAAAAACTAAAAATTGCCACCCACCAAATAATAGCCGGGAATGGCATTTCCCCGACTTGTACAAGTAGAACCGCGATAATAAGTGGAACGGCGATAATTTTTTTCATAAAATTCCAAATTTCCTCCCGCTTTCCTTCGGTCCGCTCACCAGTACCTAAGTTTACCCGTAAATGGTAGTGCAGTGGCCTAGGCCCCCAGATTTTCTTCAGGCCCCCAGATTTTTTGCGTCCTGATAAAGTAATTGAAAAAATAAAATGTTTGAACGGAAATAAACTTTGAAGTTTTTCCTTCAAAACAGTAAATAAAAAAAAAAGTGTAAAAATTTAAAAAAAAAAAACCTGGATGAATGTGTGTAAAACACATTTTGTGTGCACGTATGAAATCAAGTAATAACTTCAAAATGCCTACTTTCACTAAATTAGATACCGTTTGTGATCTGCACTGTCGTTTATTGCATTTCACTTAGAAGATGAAACGAAAGTCTCGACGACAAACTTTAATGTGACTTTGCTAGGTTAAGACCCTTTCTGCCTTTCGGATGGCTGATTTATTTACTGAAAATAAGGCAATCGTACACTGGAGACCACTCTTACACGACCATTCCTATACTTTATCAAACACAAAATATGCCGTAAGCAGGTAAGGGTAAGGAACTGCCTTCTGATAGTTCTTCCCTTCCATCTTTAACAAGTAGGCCTAGGCCTATGTCGTGCCTCACTCATGCCCATGAGAAGTGCCACTGTAGGACGATTTTTTTGACATGTCCTCTTTTTACTAGTTGGCACTGGCGTCCGGAGGATTTGTAAAATCCACAAGGTCCTGATTTCATGTGTTTCCCACATGATCCATACTTCTGCTTTGCGGTTCAATTATTTTGAGAGATTTATTCGTAATATTTTAATTTTGACTACGTAATGTACCGATGGCCAAATACTGCACCATTTTGCAAATTGTTTCTTTGGTAGTATGTATGTCTCTTGTAAATATCTACAAAAACTAAAAATATTTTGATATTTTTCATGCTCCCCAAAAAGGGAAAATCCTTAAACTTAGGCCTATAATCAGTTTAAAGTTTTGCCAAACATAGCACCACTTTGCATCTAGGAAATCTAACGCAAAGAAAGTTTCTCAGAGGAGGACACAACTACTTTTAGTTTTCCTGTTAAAGGGTAAGGTACTGCCTCAAGTAAGCTGGCATCCATTCAAATATTGCAGCATTTGCGGCTGGGTACATCCAGTTTAAAACACGCGGGAAGTGTCGTTTCCGGCCATCTGGAGGGGTTTTTAAAGCCCAAAATTTTCTTGTACGCTCCGCGCCAACTAATGGTGGCGCCCCGCTTACATTCAAATATTGCAGCAGTAGCTCTACCTCAGCTCCCTAGTTCCCTAGCTCCCCTATTAAGAAAACACTCACCACGCCACTAGTACCATACATGTGGGAAAACGCTTTTAGTAGTTCGCAACAACGGTCTGCATACGTTGCATATCCAAGGCGCTGCTAAGGCTCTTACCGTGCTACGCACATTCAAGTTGCCGTCGTTCGTCGACCGTCACAGCATGCACCACGCAGTACGGGGGCCCCAGGATTTCCGTGACACGGGGCTAAGCTCAGCGACAGGGGCCTGCATTCCGAGGCCCCGGCGAAGGACGTTAGTTCCCGGTGAGATGTAAGAGGCAGAATTTTAGGTGCGCAAAGCGCTTGGAAATTTTGAGTTTTTTAAACAAATGTTTTAAATCAGGAGCTTGTTTTGAAGAAATCTGAAATTTTTAGAAAAAGTTTGTTTTTTGCAAGGTAAATTAAAAACTGTGTTGTTATCAAAGGATCTGCAATTTATATGAGCCAAATCAAAAAAGTTATATGGGAGACTGGAATTTGTTTGGGGTTATGCATTTTGTTGAAGGCAGACGTCCCAAGGTTCTCAGAAGAAAATGGAAATTTGCTCGAAAACTTTACCTTTTTGGAACAAAAATTTGAAAATTTAGAGCTTATATTGGAGCAATTTTTGAATTTAAAGGGAAGGTTTAAGGAAAAATTTAATTTTCATATGTGAAAGAGGAACCAAAACTACACAGGGTGGTAAGAGTTTCATTCAAATCTGACATGTAGTTCTCGAGATATCAGTAAATGTAGTCAGTAGATTTTTGTTCCAAAGTGAGTTTGAGGGCAGCAGAGCTTATATCCCTTCCTCACATTTACAAGGTATGCTTTGTTTCCTTTTGTTTTATTAGACTGTTGTGTTGACCTTGGAGTTTATTGGAATAGGATCTCCCTGTGGGGGATGCAAAGTTTGTAAAGTTCCCATGCCACTTAGGCAATCACATTTTAATAATGTGGGGTTTTTGAGAAGAAAATCAGCTCTAAAATTTAAAGAAAAGCAAAAGACTGTGCACTAATGTGGGTATGATGTCATACGTGCTTGCTTCAAGTTCACTTTTTGTTGAAAATGTGAAAACTTTACGTGCTCATATCTTGAGAACTACACATCGGAATTCAATGCAAATTTTAACAAATGCTTAGAATAAGTACCCCTCCGACACACCAAATCATGTAATGACCTTAAACCGTTATTTTAATAAAAGAACATTTGGTGTTTTGGTAAGGTGAAACTGAAAATTTTCGGTTTTTAAAGGGCCAAACCTTTCACCCAAACTGCAATTTTGGCACCCGCGTAATGAAATTCTCAATCGGCTCAGCTCTTTGATTGACAGCTAATTCAAACAATGCAGAGTGTCAAAACTTATATTACACAGCATGAACGGTACTGAGAGTGCTTTGAATTGAGTTTTTCTATACTCACCTTGAAGTGATAAACTGAGATTGTATCTGGGTGAGGACAAATTTCAAACAATTGTGGGAGGGGCTTAAGTAAGAAGGTTAGGAAAGTTGGTACTGTTTGGGGTGAGAGAACTGGTCCTTAAATATGTGATTTGCGTTTCAAGGGCAAAAACTACGTAAAATATCGAGGTGATTAAAGTTGGCTTAATTTTTTTTTCATTGTAAGGAGTATCTACCGAACTTGGAAAATCTTCCGAAAATAATATGCTTATTAAACAATTAGTTCAAAATCTGAAGCTCATATTGGCGGAGAAAAATTGGAAGTTTATGACAAATTCAACGGTTTTTATCGACGAATCGACCTTCTTATGGTAACAATCAAGAAGGTTGCTGGGGTGACTTGTGTATTGTCTGTTGGGGTTTCCTGAATATCATCATGCATATTGAGGCCCTCGGACGATATTGGAAAATTTCAACAAAAATTTTGCCTTCCCTTTAACATTTATTTGAAAAACCGGAGCCTACATATTGAAGGAGGTTTAAGGCATAAAATAAAAATAAAATGGTTTCGTTTAGGAAGGAGAATTAGAAATTGGAGTCGTTATTGAAGATCAGTTTGTTCAAGTTCATATGAACAAAATCAAACCTGACGTTGATTGATGTTTCCTATATTGCCTAACTGCGAACATGGAAAATGTTTTGGCTTTTTATTCAGAATGTTTGAAAATCTGGAGCTTACATCATTCTTTTTATTTTTGCAAGGAAAATTGGGATTTTTTGATAGTTTTGTTGAAGAATATGGTATGCCGTCTGCTTCACCCAGTGTCGTCCCCACATTTCTATGCCACAAATATACAGCACTCATATCTTGAGCAGTTAAGAAAAACAGAGGCCTATAATGAAATGTTTTAAACGCCTTTCCACTGCTGTTTGCCTGCGCTCGTCGCAAGCATCCTATCCCTTTTAAATATTGTTTCGGGATTCTGGGTTAATTCTTGTCGAACTTATTGCGATTTTTCAGCGTGCTTTGAGAGAACCAGCTCTGAGCCCTCTTCATAAGCAGATAAGTGAGCTTAAGATTTCACGACTCGGACGTCAGCTACGTCACCTCTTGCGCTGCCCTGTCATTTAACAACTGTGTTTCGTTATTTCGCGTTGCGCTCGAAACGGCATAAGCACAGATAAAGTCGCTTTGTTGTAGATGAGTTTCGTCGTGAAATTCAATGCTCCCAATGTCCACCCGAGACGATAGTTTTTCAAATGGGAGTAAGACTGTCATGGATAGTGTGAAATTGCCTTTTTGTGCAGTTATTCTGTATTCGTCGTGTGTGTTTGTTTTCTTAGGGGGGTACGCTGCTGGTAATCCCCTCGCCCGGTTTTTTAGGCTTACTTAACATCATGTTTATGTATTTTTGAATTTGCAATTATTCTATCATCATCGCCTCCGTCCGTCTCAGAAGACGATGGGTTGAACTTTATTGTAGATGGGCATATGCAGGATCTGCGATTACCGTATAGGTCAACCCTGGAATGACAGTCTCCTGTGAAGTCGTCACAAATGAATAGAGTGGCAGGTTGTGAGACTGACGACTTCCTCATCAAATCCTTGGAGGATCGTTTCTCACTTCGATCCTCCTCACTTCGATCCTCCTCGGTTCTCTTTACTCCCTTTTTCACTGCAAGACGCCAGGTTTAGCGTTGACAAGCAAAAGCCTACCAGCTGTTGATATCAATATATGCCGACTGAAGGTCCCTTTTACAGGAATCCCTTAACCGAAGATGGGGGAGGCCACTGAAACGAAAAATTCGTTCCAACTGTCCATACCAGCGGTCCTAAGGGATGCGGCCCACTTCCATTCGCTTGACATGACCAAACCAGTGTAGTCGGCACTCATTTAGCATTGCCAAAATGGTTTTAGGTTAATTGCCTTGCTGAGTACATCGCTGTTGGTGTCGTTGTTATTCTCAATATTTTGCAGTGACATCTCATGTGGAAGACGTTCAACTTGGTCTCCTGCTTGTTTGGCATAGGTAATCAATATTTCACTGCCGTATAGGAGGGTGCTGACGACACAGGCCAGGTATACTTTCATCTTAGTGTCTAATATCAAACTTTGTTCTCCTACACTCTCTTTTGAAGCTTGGACATTACAGTGGCTGCATTTCTAATACCAGCATTCAGATTCACATTTCTTGATATCAAGGAACCATGGTAATGGAAGTTGTCTACTGTCGTGAGCTGAAATCATTGATTTTAGTCGAGGGAGACGAAGGCGAATCCTGGGCCATGACCCCTGCTTTCTTAATGAATTATCCAGTACCATCTTGAAATTACGTTGTGGAAGAAAAACAAATGAAAAAACGAATAGGTCTATAGTTGAAGTAGTCAAACTGTGTCCTTTTTAACAAAAAAAAAATTCAAATTATGACTTTTTGAGGTCTGTTAAATGACACCTTATGAAGTTAAAATGCATTATGTAATAGCTAAAAGTTCATAATTAGTCCAGAATTTCCAATGGCTCCAATCCCTGAACCTCTTCAAGGTGGTATTTAGTATCCCATCAATTTGTACCATAAAGTTGCTCTCAGTTGGCCGTGGTGCTGTCTAGTGCCTTCAGGTGGTCTTAGTTTTTAAGTTTAAGAGATCAAATCCCACCTCACCTCTGCCTTTTGATGGGTGTAGTTAGTTAGTTAGATACAAGTTTTATGGCCCAGTTTCCAACCTATTGGTTCAAGTCGAGCTGGCCACGGCCTTCTTTCCAGTTGTGGCTCACTGGTTGTTTTCCCTACTCCACTGCTTATGCTGTGCATCACCCACAATGGCAGTAGGTTCCATTTTTAGAGTCTTTGGTTTGACTTGACCCGAGTGTAACACTGGATGACAGTCTCACATAATTTGAAACTTGTGGTTAGAATTCTTCTACTTGTTTAAAGTTTGAGTACGAAATATACACTTTAGGGGTTTGCCTTACTCCTTTGCTTATGCTGAGTACCAAACACAGTGACAGTAGGTTCCATTTTTTAAGTCTTTGGTATGACCCAGCAAGGAGTAGAACTGCAGACTTCCCAACTGCAATTCCAAAATTCTAATCACTTGACCATGCCTGCTGGATGATCAACTCAAGTTACCATTCTAAAGGATTAGGCATCTGTAACATGTGGTTAGAATTCCTCTAATGGTTTAAGTTTGAGCATGAAATATGCCTTTGAAGGTTAAAAGAAATCAGAATAGTTTCTTTTCTGGTGTAATTTGGATTCTTTATTAAAGAGCCTGCACATTCTGTATGCAAAATCAAGCATCTTGTAAATGCAACTGAGGGTTGTGATTTATTTATGTTTTCCATGGTGTCTCCCTAACATCTTGCACCACCCTTGTACTTACACTGGAAGCAATGATCAAACATGTACACAACAAAAAACACGTAATAACAGGATGATTCTCTTTTTTAATTTGAAAATGTATTGAGTAAACCACAATAAGACAAAAATATGACAGTTATAAATCATATACTTGCAGTGAGAGTAATCAGAAAGCCTGGAAGGTTAACTTCCATTATATTTTACATAGCTTATAGAGAATTACATAAACTGCAGTTATGAGACAAGTCTTGTTGGCAACATGCTTGTCTGAGAATGACACTGTGATAGAAAAAATATAAACTTGATGCAAGTCTAAATGTTTCTCATTCTACAACTGATATTAACTTCAGCAAAAAGGAATACCTCTTTAGTATCCTAGAGTTACGATTTATATCCACAGTGCATGGTTCCAATGCCCGACATTTTTTTCTCACATTATAACTTGTCACCACACAGGGCTGCAGACTGAGATTCCAAACTGAGGGAACAAACTTGTTCATTTGGTGCCATACTGTACAATTTAACTTGTACTCCCTGAAAAAGACCTGGACAAGCTACACATTGTCAACATGATACTATGCAAGCATAACCACTACTGAAACTTCTGTCTTTGAAAATGACAGCCTTTTGAAACCACAATGTAATCTTAATCTTAGTCTTAAGTAATGACTTGCGAATTGGAGAACTCATCAATATACATCCCATTAAGCCCACTTAAAGCTGACTTCAAATTAACATGTGAAAGTCAGTCAAGTAAATACATGCTTTTTCTTTTCATTCTTATTGAGAATAAATTGTTAAATTTCATTCATGACAGTTTGTAACACTATGTAATCATGTGCTACTTTATAGCTTTTCCAAGAATTAATGATAAATTCTCATGTACATCTGCACAATGGCAACAAACTGGCACATGAACATTGGTGGGGGGATGGTAGGGGGTGGATGTATATTGGCATGCTGCTTCGATTGCGGTAAAAAAAGTTGATTTTCTAACCTCAGTAATCTATTGCTCAAGTGAGGTATATCAAGTTTCCAAACCCACTGTTGGAGGTCTATTATTATCACTTCACCGAGCTTCTAGTCCTATTAGGTTGACAAAAAATTACACAGTACTTTGAACAGGATTGTAATCAAAACCCCCTCTCCATGCTCTGCATACTGTGGCTAGGGTTTCTTGACTTGGATTAAATGTCTTTGCATGGAGTATTACTGTCTGTCAATCATCAAATTGTGTAACTGGGCAAGGAAGGAAATGAAGTGTATATTTTTACCATGACCAATTCGTCATGGGGGATACGACTACCTCAGAGAGGTTCCTCGCTTTTACCTTTAAAACCATTCCAAAAGGCACATAACAGGTTCACATTGCTAAACAGATAAATCCAATTTCTTATACAGAAATGATACACATACATTATTCTCACACTGAAACTACATAAATTATACCTTTTCTCCACTGATCTTACCCATCACATATTGCTTTTATGGAGGAATTCCTAGGGGAGAACTATTACATCTAGTATGTATTTTAAAAAGTTATAAGAAAATTAAATGAATGCAAGATACTTAGAAGCAACTTGTTGTAAAATAGCACTGACTGTCCACAAAAATTGCCAAAATTGGCAGCTCTACACTTCCCTTCAATGCTCTAACTTCCATGTGTAAAAATATATACCCTTTAAGCAGTAGTCACCAATTTCAACAGCACTGTTCCAAAATTTTAGTCGGACTCCGTAACATTTCACAACAGAACAAATGTAATGCACATGGCAGATCATGTATTATGTCAGCCAATGTAAAATTGTAATACGGAAATTTTTATCAAATTTAATGCTATGAATTTCATTTAAACTTGATTACCTTGAGCAAATGTATGATTTACCTTCAAAATGTCATGTGCCTATGATTTTGATACCAAAATGAAGCATTCTCAGAGCTTTTTCCAGCAGTATTATAAACTCAGTATGGGCCTTAGTCAACATAATACCTGATCTGCCATGGTGGGTCACAATTTGTGCTTTCAGTATCATAAACGCCATATTAGGGATCAACATTTATGACTGTGGCATCTAACCTCTCTTTTTCTTCCTAGACTTATATGGTTCTTTCAGTCCCTGAACATGAGTGCCATACTAGGAATTGACATTTACAGCTGTGGCATCTAACCCCTCTCTTTGTCTTTTTAGACTTACAGGTGAAACTGAAAATTTTCGGTTTTTAAAGGGCCAAACCTTTCACCCAAACTGCAATTTTGGCACCCGCGTAATGAAATTCTCAATCGGCTCAGCTCTTTGATTGACAGCTAATTCAAACAATGCAGAGTGTCAAAACTTATATTACACAGCATGAACGGTACTGAGAGTGCTTTGAATTGAGTTTTTCTATACTCACCTTGAAGTGATAAACTGAGATTGTATCTGGGTGAGGACAAATTTCAAACAATTGTGGGAGGGGCTTAAGTAAGAAGGTTAGGAAAGTTGGTACTGTTTGGGGTGAGAGAACTGGTCCTTAAATATGTGATTTGCGTTTCAAGGGCAAAAACTACGTAAAATATCGAGGTGATTAAAGTTGGCTTAATTTTTTTCATTGTAAGGAGTATCTACCGAACTTGGAAAATCTTCCGAAAATAATATGCTTATTAAACAATTAGTTCAAAATCTGAAGCTCATATTGGCGGAGAAAAATTGGAAGTTTATGACAAATTCAACGGTTTTTATCGACGAATCGACCTTCTTATGGTAACAATCAAGAAGGTTGCTGGGGTGACTTGTGTATTGTCTGTTGGGGTTTCCTGAATATCATCATGCATATTGAGGCCCTCGGACGATATTGGAAAATTTCAACAAAAATTTTGCCTTCCCTTTAACATTTATTTGAAAAACCGGAGCCTACATATTGAAGGAGGTTTAAGGCATAAAATAAAAATAAAATGGTTTCGTTTAGGAAGGAGAATTAGAAATTGGAGTCGTTATTGAAGATCAGTTTGTTCAAGTTCATATGAACAAAATCAAACCTGACGTTGATTGATGTTTCCTATATTGCCTAACTGCGAACATGGAAAATGTTTTGGCTTTTTATTCAGAATGTTTGAAAATCTGGAGCTTACATCATTCTTTTTATTTTTGCAAGGAAAATTGGGATTTTTTGATAGTTTTGTTGAAGAATATGGTATGCCGTCTGCTTCACCCAGTGTCGTCCCCACATTTCTATGCCACAAATATACAGCACTCATATCTTGAGCAGTTAAGAAAAACAGAGGCCTATAATGAAATGTTTTAAACGCCTTTCCACTGCTGTTTGCCTGCGCTCGTCGCAAGCATCCTATCCCTTTTAAATATTGTTTCGGGATTCTGGGTTAATTCTTGTCGAACTTATTGCGATTTTTCAGCGTGCTTTGAGAGAACCAGCTCTGAGCCCTCTTCATAAGCAGATAAGTGAGCTTAAGATTTCACGACTCGGACGTCAGCTACGTCACCTCTTGCGCTGCCCTGTCATTTAACAACTGTGTTTCGTTATTTCGCGTTGCGCTCGAAACGGCATAAGCACAGATAAAGTCGCTTTGTTGTAGATGAGTTTCGTCGTGAAATTCAATGCTCCCAATGTCCACCCGAGACGATAGTTTTTCAAATGGGAGTAAGACTGTCATGGATAGTGTGAAATTGCCTTTTTTGTGCAGTTATTCTGTATTCGTCGTGTGTGTTTGTTTTCTTAGGGGGGTACGCTGCTGGTAATCCCCTCGCCCGGTTTTTTAGGCTTACTTAACATCATGTTTATGTATTTTTGAATTTGCAATTATTCTATCATCATCGCCTCCGTCCGTCTCAGAAGACGATGGGTTGAACTTTATTGTAGATGGGCATATGCAGGATCTGCGATTACCGTATAGGTCAACCCTGGAATGACAGTCTCCTGTGAAGTCGTCACAAATGAATAGAGTGGCAGGTTGTGAGACTGACGACTTCCTCATCAAATCCTTGGAGGATCGTTTCTCACTTCGATCCTCCTCACTTCGATCCTCCTCGGTCCTCTTTACTCCCTTTTTCACTGCAAGACGCCAGGTTTAGCGTTGACAAGCAAAAGCCTACCAGCTGTTGATATCAATATATGCCGACTGAAGGTCCCTTTTACAGGAATCCCTTAACCGAAGATGGGGGAGGCCACTGGAACGACAAATTCGTTCCAACTGTCCATACAAGCGGTCCCAAGGGATGCGGCCCACTTCCATTCGGTTGACATGGCCAAACCAGTGTAGTCGGCACTCATTTAGCATTGCCAAAATGGTTTTAGGTTAATTGCCTTGCTGAGTACATCGCTGTTGGTGTCGTTGTTATTCTCAATATTTTGCAGTGACATCTCATGTGGAAGACGTTCATCTTGGTCTCCTGCTTGTTTGGCATAGGTAATCAATATTTCACTGCCGTATAGGAGGGTGCTGACGACACAGGCCAGGTATACTTTCATCTTAGTGTCTAATATCAAACTTTGTTCTCCTACACTCTCTTTTAAAGCTTGGACATTACAGTGGCTGCATTTCTAATACCAGCATTCAGATTCACATTTCTTGATATCAAGGAACCTTGGTAATGGAAGTTGTCTACTGTCGTGAACATGAAATCATTGATTTTAGTCGAGGGAGACGAAGGCGCATCCTGGGCCATGACCCCTGCTTTCTTAATGAATTATCCAGTACCATCTTGAAATTACGTTGTGGAAGAAAAACAAATGAAAAAAACGGATAGGTCTATAGTTGAAGTAGTCAAACTGTGTCCTTTTTAACAAAAAAAAGGGTCAAATTATGACTTTTTGAGGTCTGTTAAATGACACCTTATGAAGTTAAAATGCATTATGTAATAGCTAACAGTTCATAATTAGTCCAGAATTTCCAATGGCTCCAATCCCTGAACCTCTTCAAGGTGGTATTTAGTATCCCATCAATTTGTACCATAAAGTTGCTCTCAGTTGGCCGTGGTGCTGTCTAGTGCCTTCAGGTGGTCTTAGTTTTTAAGTTTAAGAGATCAAATCCCACCTCACCTCTGCCTTTTGATGGGTGTAGTTAGTTAGTTAGATACAAGTTTTATGGCCCAGTTTCCAACCTATTGGTTCAAGTCGAGCTGGCCACGGCCTTCTTTCCAGTTGTGGCTCACTGGTTGTTTTCCCTACTCCACTGCTTATGCTGTGCATCACCCACAATGGCAGTAGGTTCCATTTTTAGAGTCTTTGGTTTGACTTGACCCGAGTGTAACACTGGATGACAGTCTCACATAATTTGAAACTTGTGGTTAGAATTCTTCTACTTGTTTAAAGTTTGAGTACGAAATATACACTTTAGGGGTTTGCCTTACTCCTTTGCTTATGCTGAGTACCAAACACAGTGACAGTAGGTTCCATTTTTTAAGTCTTTGGTATGACCCAGCAAGGAGTAGAACTGCAGACTTCCCAACTGCAATTCCAAAATTCTAATCACTTGACCATGCCTGCTGGATGATCAACTCAAGTTACCATTCTAAAGGATTAGGCATCTGTAACATGTGGTTAGAATTCCTCTAATGGTTTAAGTTTGAGCATGAAATATGCCTTTGAAGGTTAAAAGAAATCAGAATAGTTTCTTTTCTGGTGTAATTTGGATTCTTTATTAAAGAGCCTGCACATTCTGTATGCAAAATCAAGCATCTTGTAAATGCAACTGAGGGTTGTGATTTATTTATGTTTTCCATGGTGTCTCCCTAACATCTTGCACCACCCTTGTACTTACACTGGAAGCAATGATCAAACATGTACACAACAAAAAACACGTAATAACAGGATGATTCTCTTTTTTAATTTGAAAATGTATTGAGTAAACCACAATAAGACAAAAATATGACAGTTATAAATCATATACTTGCAGTGAGAGTAATCAGAAAGCCTGGAAGGTTAACTTCCATTATATTTTACATAGCTTATAGAGAATTACATAAACTGCAGTTATGAGACAAGTCTTGTTGGCAACATGCTTGTCTGAGAATGACACTGTGATAGAAAAATATAAACTTGATGCAAGTCTAAATGTTTCTCATTCTACAACTGATATTAACTTCAGCAAAAAGGAATACCTCTTTAGTATCCTAGAGTTACCATTTATATCCACAGTGCATGGTTCCAATGCCCGACATTTTTTCTCACATTATAACTTGTCACCACACAGGGCTGCAGACTGAGATTCCAAACTGAGGGAACAAACTTGTTCATTTGGTGCCATACTGTACAATTTAACTTGTACTCCCTGAAAAAGACCTGGACAAGCTACACATTGTCAACATGATACTATGCAAGCATAACCACTACTGAAACTTCTGTCTTTGAAAATGACAGCCTTTTGAAACCACAATGTAATCTTAATCTTAGTCTTAAGTAATGACTTGCGAATTGGAGAACTCATCAATATACATCCCATTAAGCCCACTTAAAGCTGACTTCAAATTAACATGTGAAAGTCAGTCAAGTAAATACATGCTTTTTCTTTTCATTCTTATTGAGAATAAATTGTTAAATTTCATTCATGACAGTTTGTAACACTATGTAATCATGTGCTACTTTATAGCTTTTCCAAGAATTAATGATAAATTCTCATGTACATCTGCACAATGGCAACAAACTGGCACATGAACATTGGTGGGGGGATGGTAGGGGGTGGATGTATATTGGCATGCTGCTTCGATTGCGGTAAAAAAAGTTGATTTTCTAACCTCAGTAATCTATTGCTCAAGTGAGGTATATCAAGTTTCCAAACCCACTGTTGGAGGTCTATTATTATCACTTCACCGAGCTTCTAGTCCTATTAGGTTGACAAAAAATTACACAGTACTTTGAACAGGATTGTAATCAAAACCCCCTCTCCATGCTCTGCATACTGTGGCTAGGGTTTCTTGACTTGGATTAAATGTCTTTGCATGGAGTATTACTGTCTGTCAATCATCAAATTGTGTAACTGGGCAAGGAAGGAAATGAAGTGTATATTTTTACCATGACCAATTCGTCATGGGGGATACGACTACCTCAGAGAGGTTCCTCGCTTTTACCTTTAAAACCATTCCAAAAGGCACATAACAGGTTCACATTGCTAAACAGATAAATCCAATTTCTTATACAGAAATGATACACATACATTATTCTCACACTGAAACTACATAAATTATACCTTTTCTCCACTGATCTTACCCATCACATATTGCTTTTATGGAGGAATTCCTAGGGGAGAACTATTACATCTAGTATGTATTTTAAAAAGTTATAAGAAAATTAAATGAATGCAAGATACTTAGAAGCAACTTGTTGTAAAATAGCACTGACTGTCCACAAAAATTGCCAAAATTGGCAGCTCTACACTTCCCTTCAATGCTCTAACTTCCATGTGTAAAAATATATACCCTTTAAGCAGTAGTCACCAATTTCAACAGCACTGTTCCAAAATTTTAGTCGGACTCCGTAACATTTCACAACAGAACAAATGTAATGCACATGGCAGATCATGTATTATGTCAGCCAATGTAAAATTGTAATACGGAAATTTTTATCAAATTTAATGCTATGAATTTCATTTAAACTTGATTACCTTGAGCAAATGTATGATTTACCTTCAAAATGTCATGTGCCTATGATTTTGATACCAAAATGAAGCATTCTCAGAGCTTTTTCCAGCAGTATTATAAACTCAGTATGGGCCTTAGTCAACATAATACCTGATCTGCCATGGTGGGTCACAATTTGTGCTTTCAGTATCATAAACGCCATATTAGGGATCAACATTTATGACTGTGGCATCTAACCTCTCTTTTTCTTCCTAGACTTATATGGTTCTTTCAGTCCCTGAACATGAGTGCCATACTAGGAATTGACATTTACAGCTGTGGCATCTAACCCCTCTCTTTGTCTTTTTAGACTTACAGTGTCATTTTTACGGCTGTTATTTCACTGCAGTTCCAAGGAAGTTCCTATAAAAATTTCATAAAATTTTACTTGTCCTTCCTTCTCTTGCCACTCCTGTCATAATCATTCCCTTTTGATGATCCTCCCTCTGATGGTCTTTTATCTGCTTTTTTAGCAGCCTGGAAGAAACTGTCCAAGTTGAAAGGATCTTCTTCCGGCTCCTTCTCATACTGGACTGGTCCATCTCTGCGACGAGATCTGTCTGTGCCAGCAAATTCCTTATCAGGAACAAATCTAATCAATGCAAAAAGATGAGGTTGCACCCAAGTCAAAACTTCAATAAGTTCTTTAACACTTGGTGATAGCATTAAACTACTATTGGTTCATTACAATCAAGTGACTATGCATTATCCCAGAACAAACTCATGGTAATGGATAAACAAATTGATCGTAGTCTCGGAAATTTTACTCAAGGTTGTGCTGTTTTGATGTGGTTATTTAGAAATAAAAT
This sequence comes from Holothuria scabra, assembly GCA_037179385.1. NCBI lineage: Eukaryota > Metazoa > Echinodermata > Holothuroidea > Aspidochirotida > Holothuriidae > Holothuria > Holothuria scabra. Next base: position 47,049,944 of record CM074180.1, read on the forward strand.
TTTGTTTCTCTTTGTTCTTTTGGATCAAAATCATGTTATGTATTAATGAGCAAGGTTAAAAAATTCTAGATCCTGTGCATTAGAGCAGGATAATGCATAGACCTTCATTGCTAAACTTTTAATTATAAGACACATCAGAGAATTGTAATACTTCACAGAGTATCCTCCACCAACAGTGTTTACTACCAAGTATTTAAGCACAAACCATACTCTTACACATATCAACTATTAACCAATGTGGAATTTCACATACAGTTCATCCATTATGACTGAACACATTTAGTTTAACACCAGATTTCCTGGAACCTACTGGCATTGTGCATGATGCTCCACATAAGCAATGGAGTAGGGAAACCAAGCCAGAGCGCCACAACTGGGAAAGAGGCTGTTATTGTCTCGACTTGAACCAATAGGTTGGAACCTGGACCGTAAAACTCCATCTAACTAACTTTACACCAAATTCCCATCCTGCTTTCCAACTTTTTCTTCTCCAGCATGTTATGTTTTTAGGTTTCATAACTGACATGAAAACACACAACATACATTGCACAAACAGCTATATGTCTGAAAAACTTAAAAACGGAATTGCAAGAGAGCATGAAGGAGTCACAATTCCAAAGCAGGCTTTGCAGGCTACCAGCAGTCTAGTTAGTTAGATGGATCGAGTTTTATGGCCCACTTTCCATCCAATTGGTTCAAGTGGAGACAGCCGTGGCTTTTTTTTTCCAGTTGTGGCTCACTGGCTTGTTTTTCCTACCCCGTTGTTTATGCTGACCATTATGTCAGTAGGTTCCATTTATAAAGTCTTCAGTATGACCTGATCAGGACTCCAACCTCCCAACTGCAAGTCTAAGACAAGGGTGTTGTAGTGTCTGATCTCATGAACAAACAAATGTAGGAGAAACTGTTAAGTCTCAAGCTGAAATGACATCACGCTATAGATTTGTAACTAAAATGATACAAAAATATGAAAATAAAAGCAATCTGAATGAAAAACTGGGAATTTAAATCCCAGGAACACTGACCTTTTATTCTTTCTAAGGGCATCCAGGTCATCTCCATACATATCTTTATCAGCATTTTTGCCAGGTCGATAAATGGCATTAGCCATATTCTGGTCCTTTCTCCAAGGTTCACTGTATATGTTGTAAGATTCATCTTCACCCCCAGCATATCCACTGTCCAGCCCCTAAAGAAAAGAAAATACATATCAAAACCTCATTATGTCAAAATATGGATATATATGGAACTTTAAGAATTGCAGCATCATTACTTGGCATTTTATATACAATTTTTTGGGGTAGTTTTACAAAAACTGGCTCCATTACAAATTTGAAATCTATGTTATACTTTGCAGCCAATCAGCAACTTGAAACCGAGTATAACAACTTCCAAGAGATTAACAATACACCTTATGCATATGATGTCACAGGACAGAAAGGGCGCCCTCTTATGGAAACAAGTGTAATCATTGTTACGACAACAACAAAAGCAGAAGGCTGATTTGTTTGCCATTGGGATAAAGTTGGTTAGATAAGATTTAAACAACACACCATCACCAATGTGTCATATAATGTAACTAGATAAAAAGGCAAAGTTTAAATATGATTTTGAAAGACTTTCCATTTATTTGTCTCTTACAAAAGGCAGGGAATACCATGGGCATGTTCTACAACCCCCAGTCCACAGGGGGTATCATGCATACATTTCCATGAGTACCTCAAAGTGTGCACCATGAGGAGTGCTTTGTGTTGTTTGCCAACGGAATGACATTTCATGATGTCAATGAATAAGGTCCATCTACATCAAAAGACCTATCACAGTGTCATTAAAACATTGTCCTGTAAAACACAGAAGCAGAAGGTTGAAATGTGTAATCAGAAAAAAGGCAACAATGCAAAATGCACACAATCTGCTTTTCACATCTTCTTTAATTTACCCAAGAACAACCTTATTTTGTTAATCCATGAGCCCTAATATTGTACAGTCCATTTACTGCAGAATGATCACTGGTAATAGGAGTGTTCTCTGGTGGCCCTATAACCAGATCTGATGTCTTGACTAGCATCAACTCCCCCGTGTTCAACCGCCAGTGAAAAAAGGGGTAAGAGTGATATATCTATTGAGGGTACATAACTGAATAGAGTTAAATAGTACTCACTTTGCTTTGGTTAAAGAGTCTCTGATCAAACTGCATGTCATCACCACCACCCCTGGCCCCTGCATTTGGCAAGCCAAGTGCTATCTTCTCACTGATATCTCTTTCTCGTTGCTTTTCCAACTTTGATCTAGAAGAAATGATTGACACTATATTTAAAATGATGAATCCAATGATTCAAATTAGCATTGATAATACTGGTGCTGCACATAATAGTCAGTCTTCTGGGCCTATCACATTTAACATTGGTCCTTTCTCTACAATAAGCTCAAGGTGCCTTGCCAAAGTTTTGCACTTGCATGCAGCTTTGTAAATAGAGAAAGAAGCTTAAAGTGTACCTAAAGTCAAAAAATTCAAAAATATATATTTAAGAGAATGAAAAATGAATTCTAACAGTCCAACTCCCATCTTCATATGACATTCCTGAGCTGAGATATAAAATGTTGAAGTTAATTCTCTTAAAACAGATTGGTCCATTGCATAATAACTTGGGACTTTCTTGTTGTACAACTCACATAACATGCTGTTTCCCTTTAAAATTAAATATGTTTTATGACCTTGAACACTTCCTGTTTGCTTGCATAGCATGTTGCACAAGGAGGGCTTAATTAATTACATCACCTCATAAGAGTGAGAGTGCTATCACACCTTGGGACAAGGTGCAGTAATGTTGGGGAAAACGAAATACAAAGATTGTAATTTGTGTAGTACAAGAATGACATCACAAATTATTGCACAATGTACTATTTTAATTTGAGTGAATACACTTCATTATTTTATATCTCAACTCAGGAATGTCCTATGAAGATGGGAGTTGAACTGTTAGAATTTATTTTTCATGGCCTTCAATATATATTTTTGAATTTTTTTACTTGAGGTACACTTTAAGTAATGAATGGTCCATATTTTGTAAGCTGCAACCAAACGTGGGGGATTAAGGTTATACATATAAATTCCATCCTTCCCAACATTACCATCCCAGAAAACGGAACATCTAACACAGAAAATGGAACATCTAACAGGTGACCCACAATACCAAGTTCCCAAAATTCAACTTTGTGCAGTTTTTGTTTTAGGTCATTTGTAATACTAAAAGCTAGAATTAGTTACTTAGTTGTTAGAAAAGATTTAAAGACACACAAGCAAGAATTTATTATATAGTGTCAGGCAACTCCATAAAAAGTTCAAAGTTTGAATTAGTTTTCAAGTATGGTTGAAGCTCAACTTTGGTTTCCCTTTAGGGGCCTCTTACGACAGGCGAGAAATACCGTGGGCATTTTCTACAAATCCCAGCCCACTAGGGAACTAAAAGCTAGATAAACTGAAAGTTCTGGTTCTGTTTTATGGGTTTCAAAGCTCAGAAAACAGAACAGTTCCACTTGAAATGAACAGCTGGCAACTATGAAATCCTACTACCCAACTTATGAACATTGATTTGTAGAAATGCAATAGCTACATATTGTAATCATTTGAAGGGACCCTTTATTTGGAGTATAAACAAAACTCTTAGCAGCATGAGACAACAAGAAAGTTACTGGGGATGCCTAAATTTCCTTTTAACCCTTTACCGTTGTTTGGGTCCTTTTGGACCCATAGGGAGAGCTCGGCTGTCACCCCCCTTTACTGTTTCACGCGGAGCTCGAAACTGCGAGTAGCTACCTGAAAATTCGGCCACAACAACGAGAGGGACAATAGTTTAAGGTCACAGGGTCAATGACCTGCGGAAGCTGATGCGGTGCGTGCTACATCCGATTTCCCGCCCACTCCCGAGGCGCGCAAATATGCCCTGATCGGAGCACAACGGTAAAGGGTTAATCTGAAGTATCTGCACCACTCGGCTGTGAACACACACAGAGACAGTGGCATCAGCTTTACAGTAAACACACTCCACAGGCTTATTTTAACCCTTTACCATTGTTTGGGTCCTTTTGGACCCATACGGAGAGCTTGGCTGTCACCCATCTTTACTGTTTCACACGGAGCTCGAAACTGCGAGTAGCTACCCGAAAATTCGGCCACAACAACAAGAGGGACAATAGTTTAAGGTCACAGGGTCAATGACCTGCGGAAGCTGATGCGGGGCGTGCTACGTCCGCTTTTCCGCCTACTCCCGAGGCGCGCAAATATGCCCCGATCGGAGCACAACGGAAAAGGGTTAAGAGTAACCTTAATGCTGTCACCACAAAAGACTTTTTGTTGTCAACATATTGCTTCACTTTTTCATGATAAGTGGATCATCACATTGTGAGCCAGTAATGAACAATAACAGTTATGTTAACTCCCTCTTCCTCAAAAGAATTTCACTGTTTTAGGCAAATAATATCAATTGCTGACATTTTCAAAGCATCTGATCACTGGACGTTCACTCAGGGATGGTTAATTACCGTGAAGACTTGTACGTGTACACTTCTGTGTTATGTATGCATCGCATGAGCTAATTGTATTGAACATAAAAAGCTGACTGAACTTATCACTTTAATGACCTGAGCAAACTGCAAAAACATTGTGATTCAGGATGTCTAGTGGTCATTCCTGCCATTACTTGATTAATCTAATGCTAACACTCAATGACATATTCAATATTAACATTAGCACATCAAAATTATAATCAGCATTAACACATTGACATCAAACAGGTAGGAGCATACAAAATATCTCATTCTTCCATTCTTTTAAATCACAACCTCCAAGTGAACTACCATATCCCAGAACAAAAATTGTTTCAGTCAAATTTCATTCCCCTTCAACAATGTATTCCCCCCTCGTGCTCTTCAATTGATCACTTTATATATAAAGGGATGTCGAAGTACTGTTCTTAAATAGCAGTTATGTTATTTAATTTTGTCATTTTTTCAACAGCACAATGAGGTCACAATTACTCACAACAAACCTTTGAAACCCACCATTTAGTATTCAAGTGTGGACAGATAAAGTTTAATTCAAATATCATTTGCAGAATTATTTTTCATCCATACATAATCGGAATTAAATATTGATTTCTTTTTTATCTAAAAACTTGAACCAACTTTGCTTCTCTATTTTTATCTACATTTTGCAACTAAGGTTCTATTGAAAGGTAAAGGAAAGGATTTTGGAGTATTTGTATCTAGTACAGGGGAAAGATGCTTGTGTCAGGCTTTTGTGTCCAATTAAGTCATTGTTTCTTTACTACTGTCTTTTGTCATTTTCTTTTGGATGTCAATCAACTTCACCAATGTGAGTGAAAATAAAGGAACCTGGAACTCCTTGCAAAACAACTTTGGAATTATAAGGAGATTGTGAAACTAGAGCAGCGATGCTGCAGAATCTCAATACTTTGTGGATGTTAGGGAGACAGTTTCCATACTGTTGCTGATGATATTTGATGTAAATACAGTCCTCCTTGGTGCTTTGCTGTTAATATCCTGATGCATTTCATGCTCAAAAATGATCACAAGCATAGAGAACAATTTTTACAATAATACTGTGACACTAAGTAAAGTACACAATATTGTGCACCATACTGTAAAGCATAAATAATTAACCAGCTAGATACAGATCAGTGACATCTTCTAATAAATCCAACAGTCCAATGACAGCTATTTTCCTACTGCATTCCACAGGATTTTCTCTCAAATCACTCTCCCTAATGCTATTTTCACAGTCTCATTCAAATATTTTGGTATTTCACAACTTCTGAAGGAGTAAGAGCTATTTCTCTTGCCAATATTTTGAGTGTTTGCATTGTTACACTGTATAACAAGTGTGTAGAAAAAAGACCCATTCAGTACAGTATGTTACAGATCCTCAAATACACTTCAATCAATCCTTGAGGGGTTAATTTTTTCATCATAACTTAGAGACACTTTGAGCATGCCTCCTGGACACATTTTGTGCACTACACTGTAACTCCATAAATTGTACTTAAGCTTGTAGAGCTGAGACACAATTACAAAGACTACTGAACTCTTCTGTTGCTTGTATCCAACTCTAGGGGCTTATTCTTCTTAGGATAACTTCTTGAAAAATATCTGCGTACAGTGCCTTTGTTTATGGTCAGACTAAGCAAGATGTAAACATTCTCAGTCAGTAGGTATCTGTGCCTAGCAACCAAAGTGCTGTGTGCAAAGAATGAAGTTTCCATGACAACTGAAGAGTTTAACTATAAAATTTGCCAAAAATAGCTTTAAAACCATCACTTTTTTAATGTGCCTCCTGGCCAAAGAGCATGTGCTCAAATTCCCTATGACAGTGACCACTGATCAAGTCACATTACCTTGCTCTTAAGAAATTTCATCCACTAGCTAGTGTGATAATATTTCAATACATGTTATGTATTGAGATAAAAATTTTCTTGCTTTCTAGAAAATAAACACTTTTTCAGCTCTGTAGAGAAAAAAACATTACTCTGCTTTTTAAAATCCAGAAAACATCTCCAAAAATAGACAAATACAAAACAACCATCCAATAAAAATACCTTTTATCTGCTCCAGCTCTGTTGATATTTCGCTGTCTCTGACGATCTCTGTGTCTTTCATCTCGCAGCTTGTCTCTATCTTTTGCATCAGCATTAGCCTCTGTAAGAATTAATGGAAGAAAAGCAAGGGTGTTTTCCTTTTAAATAAGTGGAGGTTTTTGGACTCATGCGAAACAGTGGTGCACCATAGTGCTGTTTGGTGGCATAAAAATCATAGGAACAAGAATCTTATTTTTGATATTTTATCTAATTTGAGACAAATGACATCATTTGTAATTAATGTGATACATGTCAAGTTGTAAATGTTGAAAACATTGGCAACACATTATTTTGCAGTTAATGGTAAAATGTGCCTGGGGTATTGTCAACACTCAAAGTGAGTTTCAAAAAGTCACAAAAAGAAGTAACAGAAACCCCAATCAAAGACCTTAGATCACTCCATAAATAACTATGCAACAGACTTGTAAAACTGTGGTCTCATGGTTATCAATCTAGGTATCACACAAAATTCAAGTGCCCAAACTTGAAGGTTTTACACAAAGAGTACCCTGGACCTACCTGTTTCAAATGTAAAAGGCAATCTTCCCTTCTCCTCATTAATATGTAATTAATGACCATATTGTTCAAAAAGTCCAAATGAACTACTAGCAGACATGTTGTTTAATGTAAATTGGTTATTTTATTTGATTCATGGAAGTTAACCACCTTATCTTACAGCCCCCAGTGCCCATCATATTTGTTCCAGCTGTGGGGCACTGGATTATTCTCCCTACTCCATTGTCAATGCAAAGCATCACACACAATTACAGAGGGTTCCATTTTTAATGTCTTTGGTATGACTTGGTCTAGGAATTGGCTTGGACTACCAGAAGGAGTCATGTGTTCTACTGCAACACCAGGGTAGACAGGCACTGTTTAACAAGGGACTTTTTTGATTGGCTGCTGTCATTGTATTGTATTCATTGTATTCTTTGTTCAGGTTAGGGATTAGGTCAGGGATTAGTGCTGTCCTCAGCCAGTTAGGAAATTTCCTGTAAAACAGTGCACGTTGCCCCCAACACCAAACACCCACTTCAATATACATGGGAGACAGGAAATGGTTTCATTTTAATGTCTCCCTAATGACCCAGCAAGAAAGGAGTCAAAACTCCAGACCTCCCAGCTGCAAGTCGGATGCTCTCACCACTTGACTATGCAGTTGGTCAAGAGACCCCAAAGGTGGGGAGGGGACTCACATAACCCAGGCCATGGTGCAGATATGAGGAAGAGTGAAATAAGCACTTTCTCCAGAGAGTGATAGGAATGTCAAAGAAACAAAATATCATAAAGCTTTGCACAGATACAATTTCCAAACTTACGAGCAGTCTGGATTCCCGCCCTGTCCTTCCTTGCACGGTCAGCGAGCATTCTCAGTTGTTCCTCTTGCTTCTCTTTCTCAATCTGAGCAACTTTTCTCTCCATCGAAGCTCTCATTTCCACAGCTTCACGAGCCTAACATAATAGAGAACATGGCATATACAACATGATCTTTTATAAGACAGACAAAAATTGAACTGCGTGTGCACGATGCTCAACAATGGTACAGAATGTCAAACTTTCTTATTGCAAAATTCTTGACTCTATGTGTTACCTTAAGGGAATAGCATTCCCTAAAAAGATATCTACCATTAAAACAAATATATATTTCTTTTTCAACTTAAACCTTTCTCTTAGCTTTTTCAAGACCTCTGGTCCATCCTGTGGTATGGTAATTGTGTAAGTTGAGATATGTTTGCAACACCAGGTTATGCCAACTCACTATCCAGAAATCGTTTACAAGAAATCTCACATTCTTCATACTGCACTTTCATTTTTACCTTTCGAAGACATCAATGAAGTAGAAGTAATGTAAGGCCCATTTACACAAACATAAATTATACTATGGGCATGGTCATGCAAATGACTGCCTTTGTTTTACAGATTCCCCTTTCAATATGTGTACAGTGTACTAGATGTGAATGTACATTGTGCCGTACTAGTCCCAAACTTCTCAGACTTAAAATATTCTAAATTGTTCATTTTTGCTAAATATACAAACAATTGGGTAACACTTGACATCATTTCTCAGATAACTTCATTTTACCCCTATACACATCCGATGTCATTCAACTTTGTTTGGAAGCATGTTTATGTCATTGTAAATTTGTTCAGCACAACTTCTAAAGAATGTATCAAAACACTCTGAATTAATATATGATCATGTTAAATTAAGGGTATGCTCAACAATATTATTAAAGGACTAAATCCTCTCATCCCAGACAGTTTCAGTTCTGCTAACCTACCTACCTATGCCGTCCCACAACTGTCTAAAACTCATCCAGACAAAATCAGTTTATTGCTTCTGTGAGAGTATACTAGACCCAATGTGTAATCAGAACACTTTGGGTCTACTGGGAATTTCTATAAACTGCTACAAAAATTATACTATGCCTTTAAGACAAAGTACTTTGTATATTAACCCTGTAACACTGTAACTGGCAAAGCGAACACCATCTACAAAATAGAATCAAAATTTTACTAATTCTACTGTAGGACCCTACCCAAACAAGTGTTCTTAACATGAGTTAGACTCTAAAAGCAAACAGAACAAAACAACCCAAAGGTTTAAGCAAGGAAATAAAAGGAAAAAATCTTTACGTCAACTAGCAATTTCCAAAAGTTTTGCTAGTATTTCATCTACATACCCCATAAAACCTTTGACCCCTATCCAAAGTCAGAATGCAAAAATGTGTCAAGGTCCCAATGCTAAGAGAAATGTTCCATTTCAACAATGGAATACCATGCCTTCAGCAAGGAATCAAAAACAGTAAATGTGCAATGAGACAAAACTGTTTGAAATGCTAACCTTTCTATCAGCAATGTACAGAGCTTCTGCCAACTTAGCAAAATTTTCATTAATTTGTGGATTCTGTAAACCTCTCCCATCTCCGGCTAATCTTTTATCCAGTGGAATGGTATAACCCTGGAAATAAAAATATAATTACAGTTGATAAATGGTCAGCTAGAAATATTTTCTTTTTTTTTTTCCTAAAGCGGCTCATTGAGCTGGTTGACGAAATTCAACAAAGTTTTCCAAACCTGCTAAGTTTTTGTCACATACCGATGACAAATGGTCAATCTGAGACAATCCCCATACCCTACACACAAATAACAGTTTTATGAGTGTGTTGTTAACGGCTCAAGTCTGTTTTCAAAAATTCGTGACCAGACGCTTTTTCAAATTATGTACAAAACCATTAAAAGACAGGACACTAGAAAATTCAAAATTTTAACGTTTTCTGTGACTTTTAGACTTGAAACTTGACTTGTTATGCTAACTTTAAGCATTGTTATGCAGTAGTGACCCTTTGAGACTCTCATTAAGTTATGGATATCAACTCAATGAGTCCCTTTAATTCTACAGTTCTAAGTTGACTTCCTTCACAGTAATCATGAGCTAAAGAAATTCAAAGCTGTGTAACTGATGATGGCTTATTAGCATAGATTGTAGCACTATTGCAACAATTTCAGCAAAAATCAGTTCAAGGCAAACTTTTTTCTGTGTCTCTTTTTCTTTGATGGCAAACACCTTGAAGCTAATGATATGGATGTAAGAGTTCTGACAAATGGAAGCTTTGAGCAAATTTCTCAGGAAATCCTTTTTTGGGGTTTGTTATGGTCATCATAGCATGAATGACCAAGGGTTGCTGGCATTTTTAGGGTTATTTGGAATCTATCTACATTATACTGTATACGCATACTTGAAAAACTGAAAAATAGCAACATTTTGCACATAACACCTAGGGCCTAACCAATGTGGTTTTTCCCTGCCGATCCGATGTCCGATGTTTTTTCCCCAACATCGGCCGATATCCATTCCGATCCGATATTTTCGTCACCCCGCCGTATCTATGCGTTTAGGCCCACAATTTTTCCCCATTTACTAGTAGGTCTAGATTTCCTTGTTGTAACTTTAAGCAATGCCTCTTTATGTACATGGCCCGTGCATTTACTCCTATTTAAAGTCATCTTTAAAATGTCTAATAGTTTGCAAATTAGTATGAATTTAATCAAGACTGTGAATGAACTGATCACCTGAAATTATATTTGAGTTTGAATGTTGGTTGTACTCTATTTAATGAAGTTGAAATTTTCACCGGTGCGAGGGCCGATCATGCTGATGTACAGCAGTGTTGCTTCTCAGATCAGTGTATGCTACAACGTACACTAACTTTAAAATCTGCATGCAAGCTACAGTAATTCATACCGTAGCAATGGGCGCGCCAACACTGCAAGTCAGTTCTTTTTTATGTAGAAACTTGCAGACAAGATGTACTGCGTGCCGTATATTCTGCAAGAATCTGTAACAAATCTGTCTAAACCCTACCATGCGTACTGTAATACTAACGGTGATTTTCTAAAATTCACAATATGGGACGCTACCTCGAGTATACCGAAATGAAAACCAAATCTTGAAAGAAAATCGAGCATTGAATTAGCCGATATAATGGTTTATTGTGTCAATATTATGCAAATGAACACTTTTCCACTATATGTTTAGTGCCAAGATATGACTGCAATGATTTCGTAAATATTGACGATAATTTAAGACACCAGGATTGTTGGTTTGTTTCTTCACCACGACGCAAATTAACCTCGTGTTATGTATGAAATAATAGGATGTACCTACCAACACTAAAATTGTTTGGGAAAAATAACGATCTAAGCAAAATTTCATTATATTGTGAGCCCCAAATATCGCCGTTTACACACGTGTGACGGAGAGTTTCCTTTCGACATGAGTTTGAAGGGTGTCCCGACTTGAACGGCAGGGCGGTTATGAATGAACCTATGTAGTACTCCCAGGTACGCGACTACCTAATAAGGCCACGATAGCGTGGGTGTTGGCACACGTGTACGCTAGATGCAAATTTAACACGATTGACGTCATTTTTCGGACGCGAAAGAGAATACTGTAAACAAATGCTGGGATCGGTAGATATTTTTAACTTATGTTTTGAAAGAAGTAACACAAACAGCTTCGAGGTGGAGTTAGCAGGATTGCTTTTTGAGTCCAAAAACGTTCAGAAATTAAAATATGAAAAAGGCACAGGTGTAAAGAAGTATTGATTTTCTTAGAAGAGTTTTTTTTCTGTCATATTTATAATATCTGTCCGTTTGATTTGAACAAGTTTGTGAACCTGATCGCTACCTCTCTGATACAGTTGTTAATTTCTCATATACAGTACCCAAAGGAGCATGAACAAATCGTTGCTATAGGTCTACTTTACTCATCTTCGGGAGTATTGCTTGTCTTCCCCAAAAAACTCTTCACCAGAGAATCGGGAGGACTTAAGAAAAAAACGGGTAATCGCCGAACCTGAGGGCTTTTGCGATCGGGACCATTTTTTGAAACTTTTTTTTTTAATACCACGTGCAAACACTAGGTCTTACCTATGCCAATATTGGATCATTCCATCATGAAAAAGGCGGAGCAAAGTTTGTAACAACAACGGAGTAACTCTTGAAAGAAATTTTATCATACAGTTCATGTATTGCAGGTTTCTTCTTTATTTGAGCATAAGGAATGTATGAAACTGCCATCAAAAAACTATGGGACAATAGTGAAGGGAAAATGCAACTGAAATTTGTAAAATATTACATACGGAATAACAACTTTGCTGGCTTGTTATTACTTATACTTATCCTGCAGTGAGAATTATCAGAGTGTCATTATGTACCTGCAGTGAACTTGAGGTTACGTCCCTTGGCTGTTCGCCAGAGAAGGGAAAGGACTTTTCGTAAAAACAAACTTCTTCCAGCCGAAGCGTAGGAGGTGGCTTGTATACGGTGGCGCAAGACCAGGCAGTAAAAAATTCCTTTGAAATTTTTAAAAGTTTTCAGGAAGCGGAATATCGGTAAACATCGGCAAGTAAACTTAGCTGAATAATGCCGATCCGATATTTTACCGGTGGTGGCGAATATCGGCCCGATCCGATGCCCGATCCGATTATCAGTTGAGCCCTAATAACACCCTTCCCATAAGACCCCTCTCCTGGGCTAACAATCCTGGAAAACCAGGTTTCTGGGAAATGAACCTTTACCTCCCTTACCTTACATCCCTGTAATAGGCACTCACCTGAAACTTATTTTCAAACAACCAAAATCTGACAAGTTTGTCTATATTTCTCTTCCACATATCTTTCATATTTCAAAATTTTAACACTGAATATTCAAGGAAAACCAAGAACCATAACTGGTGCTATGGCTGAGTGGATAAAGACGGTGACATCTGAAGCGATGAAGTTTAGCAACCGGGAGGTCTGGAGTTTGATTCCTGGCCTGGTCAAAGTAAGGTGGGTTTTTCATCCAAGAGCAATCTATGGTTTTCCAATTTGAACTGTCCTTTCAAAAAATACCAAATTTGATCCAAATTGTTAAATTGGTTGCCACCCGACGTGAAGTTGTTATTCATAAGCCAATGGCTTCTCCCATATCCGTGGTCGCTTAGCATCATAAAACTGCTTTTCAAGGCCTGATTATTATTATTATAAGTTACTGGTCCAAAATTTCACAATTCTGAGAGGAAAATATGATCACGTGATTCTCAAGAGCCAATCATGAAATTGAGGGAACTTCTACTCATATCTTACCTAGGGTGACTGCATTTCCCCAAAAACTTATCTGTAATGAACAATCACCTAAAAGAGATTCTGCCAACGGATGTGAAAAAATTTGAACCTACCAGGGAGCTGTTAGAAAGGAGACAGAACTTGTATAGACACTTTGGAGCAATGTTTGTCACGGACGGTAGTCCTGCTGTTCTTCCCAAATTCCTATTTCAAGGCCTAGATCAATTAGTATCAGCTATGTGTTGGCAAAATGCCAAGAAAGTCTAGAAAGAGACAACTTTATATGAGACAAACCTTAAGGACACGACCTTGGATGAAGCAAAAAACAAGAACCCAAATTATGTTGCCGTTTTGGCTTTCCACAGTGGTTGGCCTGACTTAAAAGAACTGGATAGAAACTGAGCCATAAAACTCCACCTAACTAAGCACTTGTAAAACAACAGACCTTCTCTATGTGGTGTCACAGGGCAAAAGTGCTCATTTGTTTAAAGGCAAGCATGTTGCAATGCAAATTACACCAACAAAACAAGACTACTAACTTGTTGTTGAGATTGGCCAGCAAAAGCCTTTTTTTCCATTTATAGTTCACTTGCTTCTTTTCCCTATTCCAATGCTCATGCTGGGCAGCAAGCAAAACAGCAACCACTTCCATTTTATTGTTTTGGGTATGACCCTGCCAGGAGTTGAACTCCAGAACCCAGGTAAAGAATATTAGCAGGTTATGGTAATGACTTCATTTGGAAAACTATCCTTTATAGAAATTCCAAAAAATGTTCCTATGACCAGTCCCAATAATTGAGAGGATTGATGATGTTTTTTATTTTTCTAAAAAAATCATGATATAAGTCAGTGATTTAAATCAAATAAATCTATTTAAATCAGAATTTTTATTTAAACCATGACTTTTTCAATTATACTTATTTTAATCAATGTAATCTAAATGAAACAACCCTGGAAACTGAGATAACCTTCATGCTCACCTTTTGATTCTTCCAATTAGATATGCACGGAGGAATCTTCCACTCTTGTTGTTCCTTCACTGTAACCTACAGGAGAGTAAAAGAGAGACAGGTGATGGAGCTTAGAATACAATGTGGTAACTTGTCCTTGCTTTTGAGGTTATCACCAGGACTCAAGTTTAAGATTTCCCAGGTATGCTACAAATCACACTTCTCCAGATATTTAGGAGTGTGGTAGGTGTGCTGTTGTGTGAAACTTCTATTTTTTATGTGAGTTCCCATTCTTTATCACAGTGTGCAAAAAACCGCAGTGATGTAATGTGAATGGTAGTATGGAATTGACCTGGCATGACTCAAAATTTGAGGCCTGTATCACAGCAATTCAAATTCATAGTTGCTTACTATTTCACCCCAAATCAGTTCCTCATGTTCAATGATCTCAAATAAGCCAATTATTTCCTTACTGCTTTAAAATATTACAAACAGTTAAGATCCTAAGTTGGCTTTCTACATCATTTCAGATAATTTGTGTGTCTAATACCAATTTGCCATACTACTACCCATTCTGTCTGAAATTTTATGAGTTCTTCCAAAATATTCGAACATTTTCAGTCATTCATAGCCAACTGGGATCCATTGGAAATAAAACTACAGGCCCATACTGCAGTAAAAGAAATTAACTTAACAGCAAGGTGACTAACAAACCAACAGTAGGTGTAAGAGAATATAAACCAACAATGGCAGATCTGCTCAAATAATTTCAAGATCATTTAAAATTGTCTAAAAATTATTAATGAGATGGTTCACAGATTGGAAAAAATACTGATAATTTTTCAGAGAACAAGTCAAGCTTCCACAACAAATCTCTTGTGGCACACCACAGTGCTACAAGTGTCCTTGAACTGAAGGTTGAGAAAACGAAGACCACAACATAATCCATAATTGGGAACTCATTATTTTATGCCACATATTTGCATATCGAGGCTACGTTTATTCATAATACAAGTTTAGAATGGCAATTTCACAATGCATACATTCATAATACATGCATAGAATGGTAAATGTTGGGCTGATGCATATTGTTCAACAAGACAATTCTAAATTGGCAAATGATAGTCCTAATCTGCAGCCCTCATGAAAATTACAATTGATACAATAAAATGCCAACAACCAATCAAGATACACTTTGTAAAACAGTGAGCATCATCTGTGAAAGAACCTAATCAATGTAATCAATATTTGCGAAGGTTTCCGTGGAATTACATTTACTTTCTGCATTGTTAATGTGTTTACAGCAAATATCCAACTATCATTTCATGTCACTATACTTCTATGCAATGTGAGTTTTTTGAATGGTTACAAACTCCTCTACAACTCCATTGTTTTAAATGATTATATGATATTCCTTTACCTTTCTGGTTGGAGAGTGCATAACGGGAGCTGGGGGAGATGGTGGGCCTCTTGGAATCTTTTTGTTGGTCCTGAATAGATGAAAATGTAAAATCTTCATAAAGTGTGAGGCAGAGTGCTTTACTTATTCATGAGAACTGAATGATTAACATTCCTTTCGCCTGGAATACTGTGCACAAATGTTGTAGCACAAAATGCTTCAAAACTTTATCTTCTATTCAGTCCTAGTCAACTCCTTTGGGCTTTCTTTTCATCCATTCAGTCACGGTGGTGACTTCCCACATGATTACCACAGGTAAGTAGGGTTGCTTAATGTTAATGACAACCACAGGTAAGTAGCGCTACATAATGTAAATAAGAAGTAAGGAAGGGGGGACATGGTTTTTGTACAAAAAGAATGCAAAAGATTCATTTTAAGCTTCACAATTACTCAGCATTTGAAATCTCAACAAAAGTCAGTTTTGCTAGTCTAGTCCAAATTTATCCTATTTTTGAAGTGCACAGTATACAATGAATCATCCACTATCTAATGACTTTTCAGTTCCAGGACCATTTCTTGGCATAAAACTTGGATCCCAGCTACATGATCACACATTTCGTCAAACACATTGTCACATCTAAATAATACAATGATGTCTATGGACAAAAAAAATCATGTGGACTGCTTTGAACAACATCCAACATGTATGGAAGAGTTGAAAATTTAGCTAAATGTTTTATCTTCCAAACATCTTTTCAAAGATTTAGGTAAGTGACATTCATGAATTCATGGATATATGCAAGATTGTGAGAAGACAGTTAAAATGGTTTCTTCAGTTTACCATTGACTTGACTTACTTGAATCTTGGTGGCTCCATTGGATCTTTTTGGACATCAACCATGCGGATGACTCTTTGCTTAGCACCAGAATTGAATGCTATGCCCTGCTGTGAGGGTGTATATCTATTGAAAATTACAAAAGTAATACCATAATGTTACAAAATAATTGCAAAAATCCCTAAAATGTATATGAAAAACAAAATCAGTCTTTCTGTTCACAGTGAGATGGCATTATTCATAAAAAGTATGGTGAATGTCAAGTTAATTGCTCTCATAACAGAATTTGATATGAAAAATGCTAATATATCATCTCAGGACACATACCAAAACTTGAACAAAGAAAAGATATCATACAGTAGTGATGAACACTTGCAGAAGTTTTATTTTGTAAGTTATACAAGTTTATGCCATATGGTTTCAGTGCAAAGAAATCACAGAAAAAATGAATTAGCAAAGATAATGAAAAATACATCAGCCAATCAAAACATAATAAGTGATTGCAACTAAGTTGCAAAATCTTTGACTCCAGCAATTTTAAGATAAAAAGTGAATGAACACCATTAATAATTTAGGCATCAAAAACAACACTCACCTTATAAATTGGGCTGGAGCAGTTTTCTCAGCATGTCTGACAGGCATGGCAGCTGAAATCTTTGAATTTACTAACTTTTGCAATGCTTCCCTGGTCTTTTCTGTTGTCTATGAGGAGAAAAATTGGAAAGAGTTGAAGAAATTAGCCTGGTACATGACTGTACACAAGAAAGCTAATAACCCTCCTGTTTCCAGTTTAGTGGAAGGGGCAGTGTTTTCATTATTGAAGGTAAGAGGGACTTTAATCCATTTCCAGAAAGGGGAGGGTAAATTCTCTCCCCCCCTTTCATTTCCATTAAAATAAAGAAAATCATGTCAGTATCTTGATTTCTTACATATGAGGGCATTTTTGCTGAGATGATTGAACAAACACAAATAAATATTCTTTAAATCCCTTTAGATTGCACCTTGTAGGGGTCTTGAAGCAAGCTTTTGCCCCATCAAACCCACCTGTACCTTTTGCCAAGGGCACCTTCAATTTGAAATTGGGGTTTGGCAGTAATCACCCCCCTTTTTGGGGTTTCTGGCAGAATCCCTGGGGGCATGGTCTGTAACGAAGGCTGGCAATTTTTGAACCTTTATAATTCAATTCAGCCCCTGTCATGAACAGAATCAACTTCTTTACCTCCAACTGGAGTCTGAAACATTTGAAAAGTTTTTCAGTATAACTTGACCCATCAGGTACATCAGCAACTATTACAGTATACACTATAAATGTGACTAGCTTTAATACACAACACAACCTAACTGGAAAATAGGATGGGATACAAGATCATCCCTGCTCCTCAAAAGATACATTCTTTCTGAAAAACATTCTGAATAGAAAAAAAATATTTCTTATAAATGGAATAGGTTTTGATTTCTTTTAAAACAGGGTTCCTGAACCTTTAGAAAAATAAAATTTAATAAATTTTCCATTAACTTTCCAGGACTTTCATGACCAAATAATGTCCAAGATTTGATAAAACTTAAATGACCCTACGATCATGACAAATAAATGACTAAATCCATTTACTTGTAAGAAATTAAAAGACTGATCTGAGCTAAATTCCATGATTTTTCCATGACTTCTATCTCATTTTTACAATATTTCATGACTTTTCCAGGCCTTAAAAATTATGCTAAAATTTCTGGACTTTTCCAGGCTGTGGGAACCTTGTCAAAATTTATGGACGGATTATATCAATAGCAAAATGGGGGCCATTTTACAGTCCACCTTTCTTTCTCTCACCTCTTCAATGGTATCCTCATCAGGTCTCTGCAGGTCAGGGTCATTCTCATCTGTAATCTGCATAGGGACTAGGTCCTGAGGTTTGGAGTGAATTATCTGAAACAAAACAAGGATTGACTTAATGATGTAAGATGTGCAGTTAGTAAGTTATGAGGTTTTAGCTCAGTTTCTAAACAACAGATGTAAGTTGGGCCAGCCATGGTCTTCTTTCCAGTTGTAGCCCACTGGCTTGTCGTGCCTACCACATTGCTTAAATGCTGAGCACCAAGCACAATGATGTACAAGGCAGGAAGACTGACTTTAAAGAGGACCAATTTATTTCAGTATGGTGGACGAGTTTTACAAAATTTACATCATGACACCCACTTTTTTTTCTTCTTATGAAAATACAAATAGTGCAAGTGAATCTCAAGCAGACATACTTTTGTCATGAACATGCTTTGTAACATTACAAAATCTTGGAAACCCTGCTCTTAAGTTACGGCCTCAAGGAGACCTTATTAATCACTGTAACTGTAGTACAACCAATGTACTTCAACATCGAATATCTTTCGTTATTCATCTAACTAGTTCACAACTTACAAATGAGAAGAAGATCAGAGTTTCATCAGACATAGTTTATTGGGAATAATTACTAGAAATCCACTTTAATTAGAGCTCTTGGAAATTTTTTAATTCAATTACATTTCAAGCTAGAAAAATATAAACAAGACTGATTTCCAAAATCAAAGGCTGTTCTGGCTTTGAAACCTGATGGCTTATACTATTGCAATCTTTTGTCTCCTTTTCCTCCTTAAATAATTTTCCAGTTTATTCTGTATGTAGTACATATTTTGTTATGTTACAAGCTTTTGTTATTCCTTCTGTTTCATGCAAGCATTCAGTTACCCCTTGTGGCCATTTTATAAAGTTGATCTTTTCTTTAACTCACAAAGAAATAAATAGCTACCCTACTCACCTTATCTTTACCATGGCCTTGTCTTGCAATGGCATCGTACTGTATTTTTCCCTCAGCATCCACTGTCTTTGCTAATGCATTGGATGTTTTTTCTTTTGTTTTTCCCATATCAAGGGGATATTGGGCAATGTGGATTTCAGGGAAGGCTCCACCATCACCAAAATCCTTTTCAAAAAAAGTAGAAATCCAGTTAAAAAAAATGGCCAATAATGTTATACAAACTGTACACACAAATGAATAAAAGTTTTAAGCATGTGTATGACCCTTTACCTTACCAACTTGCTTTAATACATTATTGGCGAAAGGCAAAGGGTATTACTAATGCCACAGACTGACCCATCGGGAATTATACATTCCCCATGTTACTACAGTATGGCATAGAAGAATACAACATTACACAGGCAAAGAACAAGGCAAACAACCCTCTTTAGCAATAATTAGCAACCTAATCAGAATACATGATCTTATCATCATTCATCGGCTTCCCTCTGATCAAGTAATAGTCTTAACTTTTTGGAAATGCACAGAATAGCAATTTAAAATATTGAGCATCAGCAACAACTGTTGTTAGAACTTGCTCTTCTTTACCTAAGATATTTTCACAAAAGATTTTTTTTGAAAATTTGATATTAAATACATACTGGAATTTGATATTGAAATCAATATTAAAACAAATTAACATCTTAAGAGTGAAAGGAGAATTTCAGCATTTGACGATTTTGATATTGGGAGTCTCAGTTGTTACTGATAACAAACTTAATGAGCTTCATCACAGCTTAAGCATGAAACCCTAAAGCTGTGAGGTTCTAGCACAGTCATATCAAAAGCAAACACATTATGTCTCCATTCATTTTATTTTGTAGTACTTGCAGTCTTTTTTCTAACCATCGTTTTTTTTAATTGACAATCTCAAACGTCGTTCCTTGTGAATCTGGCTGTCTACGCTACGTTTTGACAGCAACAGACGGCGACAGTATCATTGGCTAATGCCCAAAGACAATGTTATAAGCCTAAAGAAAGACAAACTTGTGGCTAAACTCACTGTGACTGATCTTGGAATCCATCCCCTGCGGTGACCATATGGAGGGGCCACATTTCTGGACACTGACACAACACTGAACTGAAAAGCAAATAAAACAATTTGACAATTTAACAATGCTTATGATGCCACAAACTGGTGTTATTGTACTAGAGCAGTAGAGCACCATGATCATTGGTGCTGAAACTCAAACCTGTTGAATTAATCACTGAAACACATTCTTTATTGTAGTATTGTAGAAAGGAAATGAATATCGAGTGCCACAGTATTTGGCGTGGACTTCCAGTAAACCTAGAACCAATTTAGAAAGAAAACAGCATTGAGTACAAAAAGACCTTTCCCAAATTAGGAGATTCTAAAGATGTGAAAAGAGAAAAAAGACCATTTGAATTAACCAGAAAGCCAAAAGGTATGATCTGGCCAGAATTCAAACTCCCAAATTCTGGACTATAAGTACTCACTTGACCATGAAGTTGGTCCGGGTAAAGAAAACGTTGACAAATCCAAACAGATCAGTAATGGGTCTCATTTTGTCGGTCATAACTGGGGTCTCTCAGCTTAAATCTTTTTAATTCTTTCTTTACATGTATCATGAATACTTACACACTAACAATAACTATTTACTCCATGATTATGGGCTTTAGAATTGTAAGCATATAATAAAATTAAGTTGTTTTAAGGAAGACAAACCCTCACTAAAGGCTGACTTCCCAAGCAGCTCAAATTTGTCTATACAGAGCTTAGACAATTTTTGGCCAATGATGTACAGTACAGTAATTCCAACTCTCAAACATACAGTTAATTTTATCCAAAAGACCAGTTATCCTATTCCTTATATAAATCTTTACTACAATAAAAGTAGTAATGTAGTATTCAATGAAGTAATTCAACTTCAAACGAGCTCCTGTTTTTTATTCAGGACAGCTGCTAAATGTTGTTGCAGCAGCTAAATGGAATGATCAATGATTTGTTGCTTTTGTGTGTATTCTTTAAAAGAACAGCCCAGAGCCAAATTTATCTTTGATATGTCAAACAGGGACATATTCCAAGCATTCTGGTGAAATTTTTTTAACTCCTCATGTTCAATTCTCAAGATATTAGTAGGGCTGTGAACGTTTAGTAAAATAACTAAATGTTTAACCGTCCTCAAATATTTGCGATCGTTTAGCAATTAATCGGAATTACCTTATTACAAAAAAAAGATAATTTTAGTATGAAGTGATTGATACTGAATGT
Source organism: Holothuria scabra (assembly GCA_037179385.1). NCBI lineage: Eukaryota > Metazoa > Echinodermata > Holothuroidea > Aspidochirotida > Holothuriidae > Holothuria > Holothuria scabra. Next base: position 47,071,451 of record CM074180.1, read on the forward strand.
AATGAAATAATAATAGTTGTTGTCTTGCATGGTAGAATCAAATTATTATGAAACTTTGAAGCCTACAAGGTTCAAATATGCCCAGGATGTTCCATTCAACAGAAACCAGGGATCATCAGAGTATAGAAATGGATAAAAAACTGTCAAAATCAGGTTTTGCGATTAATCGCTTGTAGCTTTGTATTAAATGTTTAATTCACATTAATCACTACATGTTCACAGCCCAAGATATTAGCTACTGCATGTGGCAAATTTTCTAGAATGAACTTGAAGCAAGGAGGTGGGATGTCATGAATGGTCAATGTTTTATTTTAATTTATAATTTACCCCCAATTTAATGCAACTAAACTTAGATACAGTACCACAGATGCATCCTGAGCAATTAAATTTTAAAAACTCTACATGCCTTCAAGGGCAAAATACTGAAAATACTGTAGTATCCCTAATTAGTTCATGGTCAAGCTTACAGGATGAAAAATAAAGAAATACACAATATTCCCTGACAATGGGAATCCATGACATCACACCTGCTTGCTTTAAGTTCACTCTTTACAGAAATTATGCCGACTTCAATTGCTTTTATCTCAAGAATCAAACATGGTAAATGAATGAAATTTTCACCAGGGTGCTTAAAATTTGTTGCTCTTTCACATATAAAAAATGAATTTGGCTCTAGACTATATATAATATGTTCATTTTAACCAATTAGGGTTTGATGATGCACACTAATGTAAACACACAAGGTAAGGAAACCCCTGGAAAATACTGTAAGAGGAGGAACATTTTAAACAAGACACTAAATCATTACACAAGGTAAAGAGAAACCCTGGAAAATACTGTAAGAGGAGAAACATTTTAAACAAGACACTAAATTATTACGTTTGCATACTGTTGGTTACATATGATCCTTTTTCCTGATGTATTTTCAATTTACATTATCTTTATATATGGGCTTGAAAAATCGCTATGTGATAGCGGATATGCAATGAGGTTTGCCACAGCAAATCAGGAACAGCAAGGCAAAGGTGTAAACATGGTTTCACATTAAAAATTACCATAAATTACCAAAAATTATCATAAATTGCTAGCACGGGATGAAAATAAATGGCATTTTCTTAATGTTACAAATCCTTTTAGATCAGTTCAAACTTACTTCTCTGGAAGTCCTCTCAACTTCTTCTTCTCCACCCCACTGCTTTGGTGCAGGCAATATGCTGTGGAGAAGTGCAAGAAAGTCGTTAACTACAGAAACTTTGTTAATCCTGTGATATAAATCCACTGAAAGCTACATGTATAGATGATGTCATCTGAAGGAAGCCCAAAGCTTGGATTGTAGGGATTGCTCTCCTTGCCACTTTTTTTTTCGACTACCTAAATGGCTCAGTAAATGTTCTCATGTGTACATGTCTCTAACGTGCTAAGGCATAAGGAGGGATTTAGGAATTTTTGTCTGCTTGAAAGCCTTGAATGGTTGGAATAAATTCTCAAGCACACACTTTAAACAGGCACATGTTGGTATAGCAGACACCTACCTTTGCGAGCAGGGGGATTTTGGAAGTTAAAAATTAACTATCTCACAGACATAGATTTTGTACTCCAAAAATGATCCAGTGGTTTATTGTTATTCAAAATATTGTTGAAACAAGTTTTTAATCTTTTTAACTGTGAAGGATTTCCCACAAAGTACATTTTATTCAGATTCTACACTTGCTGGAAACTTACAAACTTAAAAGCCCCCACACAAAGTACCACAGGCATTGACTCAATGATAAAACCATCAAATAATTCCACTTGTTTCACATACATGTAGATCATCCAATCCAATGGCATGATTTAACTCAAGCTGCACATGTGCAAATGCCTGCATCTGTTGCAGAAACTTCTAACAACCAATTGTGGCCTGCTTGACAGATACCTTTTTACTGAATGCATAAAGCTGAGTTGGCAGCAATATTTTTGAACAGAGAAGTGAGCATGGCAGGTTATGTGCTTTATTACTCTAGAGACTTTAATTCATGCAGAGCTAATATTTTCCATTTGCTCTTCTTCTCTTCATACTATCTTCAGTGGCTCCTATGCAGGTCCAGAAAGCAAAGCATGTGATGAGATGCCAGCACTGCCCACCAAGCCCTGTGCTAAATAAGTGGTTTCTACTGCACATTAATGCAACTATTACCTAGAACAGTAAACTAATGCAACTTTCTGGCAACCTTCTCGGTGAAGTGGTGGGCAAAGCTGTACTCCCGATGCACAAGTTAATTCCTGTGGATGTTTGGGTACAGCATACTGTGCTGTACACTACTTGCATTGCCAATAAGTGGTGTATGCATTATGTATATGTAAGTATGTACAATGGCATACGGATTGTTACTTACTGTGTGTGTGCTATATTAGGTAGGTTAGTTTCTGGACCAGCTAGTTTCCTCCCCTACAAAAAAGTTAGTTTCCTCCCCTATGTAAATTGAATTTCAAGTAAGGAAAATTTGGTTATAGTAATCGTTGAAACTTGAAAGTAAAAGAAGGTAGCTCTACTGTTTTAATTGCAAAACAGACATGCTATGCTTATCAGTAATTCTAAAAGGACTTGTGAAGTTGTGATTTGTGTTTGCCTCAAATGGCAAATTTAGGCCTTAAAGCCTTGGCCAAACATTAGAAGCTATAGGCTACATGATAGCATATGCTTAAGTTAGATGTCTATTAAATAAAAATTGTACGTTGACAAACTTTCTAAAAAATATGAATAAAAAATATCAAATCAAGGATGTTGTTAACTTGTTTCCAAAGAAAAGAAATGTTATCCAAGGTGTATCACATCATTCCCCATTGAAAAAGTGTTGGGAAGGAAGGAAACTAAGGTTTCATAGGGGAGGAAACTAACGGGTCTGGAAACTACTGTAACGGTAACCAAAAGTTATGATGAGTCAATCACTATCATGAGTCAATCACTACCTTCTAAATGACAGTGAAGTGTGTAAGTGCAAAGTGATTGCAATGTTAGAATAACCAGCGATGCATTTTCTTCAAACAACATCGAAACCAATTATTTGTCATCATATTTTTTATGTTTAAAGCAAAAATGTTTACCATGGAGAGATATTTAAGTTTCGGCAAAAGTATGAACCAGAAATTTGCAAATATTACCAAATATGATGATGAGAATGTCTTCTATGAAGTTCCAAAAGAGCATTCCGAAAGGAAAGAGATTATTCTGTATCATTATTTCAAAAACTCACCTTAAAAGGTGATAATTTATAGGATTTTATTTGTTTGGTTTATGAAGTGATTGACTCAAGATTACAGTACTTGATAAGCATTGCTACTTGTACTGCCACCAACATTTCAAGATTCATTTTCTACAGATTACTCTAGGCCTATCCAAACAACACCAAAATACAGCACAAAGAGGAAAACATATAACAAAATGTTACAGTCAAGTTTAATCGATTTTTGTAGATGTTTTCATATTTTAATGGTTACAAAGTTTGTTTAGTCATCGACTCGTGATTAGCCCTGCAGGGATGAATTTTAGCGGTCGTCCGGTCGTCCGAGACGACCAAAATTTGTGCAGGACGACCAAAGTAACCACCTAAGGTTGTCCTTTGGACGACTAATTTTTACCTTTGGTAATGTATATTGAGACACAAAGCGTACAACAAACACTCTTATGCAACCAAAACATCTTAACATTTCATGAACTCGCATAACAAAACACATCTGTACCTTCACGAAAAGCACACCAGAACAAAACAACCCTGGAGACAGACCACGATACGCACAACACCAAACAAGCAGCCTCGTGGATGATCATTGTTTCAGCTGAACTGTACAGAAAGTGCTCATACACATTCTCCGGGATTATGTTCAACGTGCTGGCGCGAAAAGTTCTTGGAAAGGACTGTTCGCCTGTCTTTGTTGTTATGTAAGCAGCATCGGGCCAATTATTCCGTTATCGGTAAATAATTGGCATTGGTAAAATATCTCCATTCAACAGATCATTACCAACGATTAATTGCAACTTGAAAGTTGCTCTTAGTTTCGGTAAAATTCCTGTAAATACTCAATCCTTTAACTTCCCGCCAAAATGGGATGCACTGATCATCACAAATGTATAAATTTTCCCCCTGCCGTTTGATATTTTCCGCTCTGACCCAGTAGTATTACCTTAAATTAAAATTGCATTCAAGGTGGATACCTTGCTGTCTGGCAGAAATCGCCGCGTAAGTTGCTGTACAAACAGTTTGCACAAAACACATTGAACAGACTATCTAGCTGCAGTGTTTCGCCGTTTTTTCAAATCCCCAAGCTTTGTATACATATCTGTGCACGTTTTGTACACATAGCATGAAGAATCTTGTGAAGTTCGGTGGTTGTTATCTTGCATAAATTAAGCCATCCCCAGCATTCCGTCTGTAATGTTATTTACAGTAGGACTTATTCAATGTTGTCATACGACGTCATTGCAAACGAACAGTGATGCACGTGGTCTCGTGCAGCAAACTTCTCGGCCCATGCATATATTACACTTACGTGCGTGTCCTTTTTGCCGCCAAACAAGACACCATGTTTTGCTTGGTGACATCATATGCATAGGATCCATTGCAAAATTTAAATTGGCCCTTGCATCGTGATTGGTTCAATTGCGTTAATTGTAGCCAGCCAATCACAACTCGCGCCTTCGCCTATGTGATTTAGTGTGGGAAAATGCTCGGTCTCGAGACAAGTTTTCCGTTGAGTTTGTGTTACGACGATCGCACTTGTCATGCTTATATAGCCGGTTAGCGAAGCCGGGAGAGCCCCCGTGCTAAATTCACCAAGAGGCATCACAAATCTCTGTATACGTGGGATTTTTCGAGGATCGAACTACGTGCATTTCAGTTGCACATTTTTTTGAGACTAGACGTAAGTTTTGAACAAGAGCTGCTAACAATAATACGGGGATATTTATATCCGGAAGGAACCATAAGATACGTTAATCTGGTGCATTTGTTCTGCTGCTCAGAACTGCTAGATTATCATGATTGCTCCAACACGGGTTCATTAAAGCGGAGAGCAGCTACAGTACATTTACGCAACAGCAAATGTTCCGACATGATTGAGGGATGAAAACTAAACAAAGCATGATGTTGGCCTTAGAGCTAAATTATCAAAGGGCAGTGACATCGACTGCAAACAATTCAACTGTACTATCGGTTAATTTGTATCTCCACTTTTGAAGTGAAAATATGACACATATACAAAAAGATATTCCGTTCGTAGCAATTCCCAATATTTCCACCCTGAACGGGAATACAATATATTAGATGCAAGGGGCTTAAGGGACAAACGTGTCACGGTGACTTCCCTCTTTGTAATAATCGGGATCGGTCCTATAGTTTAATTAAATAATCGGTAAAAGGGTACTGTAATGCCGATTATACCATAATCGGTCAAACACTATGAAAGCTGAAACAAACAAGCTTTTAAAAAGGCATTTTGTTCAATAGACACTTCATGCTTACGATTGTCAGATTTTGATTCAAAAGGAATGAGTTTCAGAAATCGTGATATGTAGGCTACCGTTCAAGTTTAGTATTAATGCACCATATTTTGACGGTACAACTGCATGTCCTAATGTACGAATAGGGTGTCTAAAGATCACATTATTATTGCGTCTACCGAACGTTGGCAAGTTTTCAGGAGAAAAAATGTCTTTTGTCCCTCCTTGAGTAAGTGATGATTAAAATGTGGGGTTGGGGGGGGGGTAGCAATGATCACTCAGGCCATACCTCTGTCGTCTCGGACATTCCCCAACTGTTACTTTGGGTATTACTATCACTCACACCAGCCCTTTCATGTGTATTTTCAATAAAGTGACTTTCACGCTAGATATAATGCAATGCAAATAACAGCCAGTGCAATCAAAATAAAACAATCGTCTTGAAACCAGAAAATGCACATTGCACAACTTTTTTGTTTTCACATGTCTTTTATGGAGGACGACTAAATTTTTGGGAGGACAACCAAATTCTTGCAGCTGGTTGTCCTTTGGACAACCAATTTCAATTGCTTAAAAATCATCCCTGCCCTGTATATATACCTGGACATGTATTGCCAATGTATGAATTGTAATGCATACTTTCCAACTTTTGGGGACATTTATGCATGTGACTATCTAAGGGGAGTGCCACCATCTGCAATTTTTCAGTTATTGATAAAAACTCAATGTATGAAAAATGGTAATGCATATCAGATGGGTTTTGAGATAAACAGAAGTGGCTGACTCTCCAAAAAACTCCTTCAGTGACGTGTCCACACGTATTTAATTTAACCACGATAATAGGTTAAGCTCTTGATTTCGCCTTAAAAATTCTTGCGTGATGTTGGAGGATATCACCCGGCAAAGAATAATTATGCAAATTTCAGTGGTGTTTTTAACAGGAAACCCAAAGGTTTAAGTTAATATGTTTTTGATAATATGTTTGTGATAACTATCAAGCCAAACGTAGCATGGTGTGCTATTGTTATAGACCCATCTGGCCCAGAAAGATCATTTTCGGGGCTCATCAGTAATATCTATCGTACTGGTAGACAATGGTGCCAGTGTCACCTATAAACGGGTGGAATATTTTTTCAAATAAAAAACATTGGTGCAATAAGTGAATAATTGTAACTCTGTGTTAGCAGGTGTGCTGGGTAAGGGTCTTACTTGGCTGGTTGGACAGAGTTACGAAGTGATAGCCATTTCCTATATAACCTTATCCCGGTGTTATTCTTGGATCAGACGGGTATGTCGAAGATTCCTATTAAAAGAGTTTATGGTAATGTGGTAACTGAGATCAAAAGTAGGATCTATCATGCTCTAATAGTCAGAGAAATAGCTCAAACGCTCGGTAAGGGTAGAGCCGATGTTTGGAGCAGTAATTGGATAATTGCGGTGGGTGAGTCAGAGTACCACTTGTACGCCATCTTGGATGTGAAAGAAAATACACTCATATGTGCAATCTGATTGGTTCACAGGGATATAGATAAATTTATGCCATATATGGCTGGTACTCGGCCAATATGGCAACCATGGGCTGCAAGGCACGAGACGACGGGGAAGAGCTGTGCTGAGTGCTTCGTGAATCTTGTGTTCTTCTTGTCCAGCACAGGAATGCATGTGATCAGTACTGTTCTGCGTGTGAAGGGGCTGAATTACGTGTGTCACACGCAAGATGCATGTGACTTGAGGAGTCTGATGATGATTACGTATACATCACGTACATGTATACTGAAACTGAACGTATACACGTAGCATATGCACACCAGCAGATTTCTATGTGGGCCTAGGCCTAGCAGGGTATGTGCACAGAAAATCGTGGCATCGGTCACAAAAACCAGGGAAGATGGGCACTATTTCACAAGTTTCCTTACTAGCTGACGATAGCCATAGTCCCTTACCTAACCCTAGAATACAATCGATACAATACAATGGCAATAGCCAATCAAGAAACATCTAGCTAAACAGGGCACATCTACCAAAAACCCCTGGCGTAGCTACAGGCTTTGTAGTGGGTTTTACATCCATACTGGAAAGTAAGGCCTTTCACAGAAGAACCTTTGGCATACGGAAATGTAGGCCTAGCCCACACTGTAAAAAAAAAAAGCTCTTAATTTAAGTAAAAACTCTTAAATTAATGGTGTCATTTCAAGAGGTCAAGGTACTTGAATTTAGTGTTTAACTTCTTAGAATAAGTGCTATTTCTCTTAAATCAAGGGAAAAACTCTTAAATTAATGGTGTCATTTCAAGAGGAATAAGGCACTTAAATTTAGTGACACTTAATTGCAGTATTTTTCAACTGAATTTAAGAAGCAAATCTGGCAAATCAGGCAACATTGGTGAAACAGGCAACACTGTCACTGGATTCAAGAGGGGCTGAAATTCCAAGCTCTAGATTGAAGAGCAGTTTTTTTTTTACAGTGTACTGCCTAGGCCTGTGCCAACAAATTTGGTTTACGGTGTACACGGCTGCTACAGGGAAAATTACAATAGTTGACATACAATTGCAACAATTGGTGTGGCGTATAATTTCAAACACCTCCACCTTGGCTAATGTAAGTTTCCTAACCTAGGCTATACTAATTCACTGCAATGCTAGCATAGCCTAGGCTAGGCTAGGTCTAGGCCTAACTCTAGCACTAGGCTAGGGAAAACTAACGCTAGTAACCAGCATAGGCGCATGTTATTACACAGTACATTTAACGTTACACAGATCACAATAACAACCCATGCCCTCTCAAGTCTCAAATCCCCATAACTTACTCCGCCAAAGACACCATAACGTAGAAACTATGGGTCTTTTCTCTTTCTAGAAAGGCCCAGCGATTTGGATCAATTTAAACCTCAGAGCAATTCTATTTGGTCTAGGCCTGGTAGGCAGGCTGACTAGTGATACGGAGTTTTAACAAGACTTTGGATATGATCGATGCACAGTGCACTTCGTACTTGTATACCGTATCGTGTCATCAATACGTACGATCAGGAGGACAGTGCACAGGCTAGTGGCTAGCTAAGGCCAACGTTACGCATACGTAAGTAATACGCAGATGTAAATATAGCTGCGGTGTAAAGAAATCCGTACGTCGCGTGATCGTGAGTGCAATACGCTCGCATAACGAAATTTTCTGATGAAAGGGTGACCGCATTATCATTTTATACAGTTCGATCATGGAAGTACGTTTTAATACTGTTCATTTCTTCACTAATGCATATTGCCACCAGCAAAAGCTTGCGGTGACTGCCATAGGCGTACAAGGCAGTGTCGTAATAGGCCAGGGAGGGGGTGGGGGTTTCTCCGGGCGACACCCCTAGGGGTGGAGGTGAAGGGGGATCAAAGCGAGATCACCTAAATATCATTTGACAGAAGCCAAGGGAAGGTCCATGCAGCAGGGCTGGCAGGGGCTACCTCGCGGAGTGAATTGTTCACTCCCCCTTTAAGGCTTCACAAACCACCAGACTTGGTGGGGATATGACTGAACAAGGAATATGCCCTACAGTCAGATATGCAGCAAGCTGGGGGAATGTCCTAACTCCCACATCAGGGAAGGCTTTTGCCCTCTGTCAGGGAGAAGGTAAAGTTTCATTTTGGAGCCTCATTCATATGATAAAGGAAGTAACAGTGGCTTAGCTACGGGGGGGGGGGGGGGTTGGGGGTGGGGCTGGACCCCCCACTTAATCGCCCAGCCCCCCCCCCCCCCAGCAGCCCCTCCACTGGCGACCCGGGAAAAAAATATATTCATGCTGGACGATGATAATATCAGTGGCGTAGCCACGGGGGGGGGGGCTGGGGGCCTAGGCCCCCAGACTTTCTTCAGGCCCCCAGATTTTTTGCGTCCTGATAAAGTAATTGAAAAAAATAAAATGTTTGAACGGAAATAAACTTTGAAGTATATCCTTCAAAACAGTAAATAAATAAAATGTGTAAAAATTAAAAAAAAAAAACATGGATGAACGTGTGTAAAACACATTTTGTGCGCACGTATGAAATCAAGTAATAACTTCAAAATGCCTTCTTTCACTAAATTGGATACCGTTTGTGATCTGCACTGTCGTTTACGGCATTTCACATAGAAGATGAAACGAAAGTCTCGACGATAAACTGTAATGTGACTTTGTTAGGTTAAGACCCTTTCTGCCTTTCGGATTGCTGATTGATTTACTGAAAATAAGGCAATCGTACACTGGAGACCACTCTTACACGAGCATTCCTATACTTTATCATACACAAAATATGCCGTAAGCAGGTAAGGGTAAGGTACTGCCTTCGTATAATTCTTCCCTTCCATCATTAACATGCCTTCGGCCTACGTCGTGCCTCACTCCTACCCATGACAAGTGCCACTGTAGGACGATTTTTTCGACAAGTCCTCCTTTTACTAGTTGGCACTGGCGTCCGGGGGATTTGTAAAATGTCCACAAGTTCCGGATTTTATGTGTTTCCTTCTGCTTTGCGGTTCAATTATTCTGAGAGATTTATTCGTAGTATTTTAATTTTGACTATGTAATGTACCGATGAACAAATACTGCACCATTTTGCAAATTGTTTCTTTGGCAGTATGTATGTCTCTTGTAAAATCTCTACAAAAACTAAAAATATTTTGATATTTTTAATGTTTCCCCAAAAGGGAAAATCCTAAAACTTAGGCCTGTAATCAGTTCAAAGTTTTGCCAAACATAGCACCATTTTGCATCTATAAAGAAAGTTTCTCAGAGGGGGACACAACTACTTTTGGTTTTCCTGTTAAAGGGTAAGGTACTGCCTGAGGTAAGCTGAAATCCATTCAAATATTGGCACATTTGCGGCTGGGTACATCCAGTTTGAAACACGTGGGAAGTGCCGTTTCCGGCCATCTGGAGGGGTTTTAAAGCCCAAAATTTTCTTGTACGCTCCGCGCCAACTAATGGTGGCGCTCCGCTTAGATTCAAATATTGCCGCATTTGCGATCTACGTCCTGAAATTTACAATTTTCCCAAGGGAAAGGGAGATACCGGTTCCTTTCAGTCTCATCCCCCAGGCCACAGATCAGAAGTGCCCAGTTTCGGGGGCCCTAAAAAGTGTATGTATTACCATTTTTCATAGATTGATTTTTTATTCTCATTATTTTAGAAGTCGCAGACATGAGATTCGTTTTTCAAGGCTGGATACATCCAGCTTAAAACACATGGGAAGTGCCGTTTCCGGCCATCTGGAGGGGTTTTAAAGTCCAAAATTTTCTTGTACGCTCCGCGCCAACTGATGGTGGCGCTCGGCTTAGATAGTCTTGCCGTGTCTGACCCTCGGAGGTACCAGGCCCCCCACTTGTTACCCAGCCCCCCCCCCAAAAAAAAATCGCATTCTGGCTACGCCACTGGATAATATTCAATCCAGGCTGCCCAGCTACTATGACATGATACACTTGCGATAGATTCACTTAGTTGCAGGGTATTCTGCAATTGTGGCCACTCTGAATTTCGGGATAAATTCAGGTAGACTGTGACAAGTTTCATATCTTTGGAATCTCTTGGCTTTTTACTCGTTGGGTTTCTGGAAGGATAAATTTCTAGCAGATTTGAAGTGGCTCAAATTGGCTCTCTTGGTGCGGATTAAAGTGTGCTCCTAGCTAGCATCTGATCTGTCGATCTATCTCCTCAGGCTGTAGGGTGTTTTCAGTTCCTGGGAACGCACAAATTTGTTCCAAAATGATACTTGGTGCAGTGGGTAGAACATTTGGTCAAATTTAGTTGGAAGGAATTTGCACTTTGCACGGCCATTGCTGCCAGTCATTGGCCAGTGCAACAACCAACCCCATGTTGGGTCAGTGCAGTCTCAAGGCTGGCAACCTTACCAATATTACCTCACAGGACCTCACTTAGCTTTTGGGTGGAGTGGACATACCCAGTGGCGTACGATTTTCTCAAAATCTAAATTCGGACAGAAATTTTGAAAAAATGTTTTCAGAAAATTCCTAAATGTTGCCAAAATCTTAACAAGATATTCCCGAAAAAATGTAAGAAACGTCATAAAGTCCCAATAAAATCGATACACCATCGGCAATGCAAAAAGCTATGTTTATTCGTGGCTTTTACTTCACAGATAATCACAACACAATGCCCGAAATTGTCGAATATCCAAATTTTTTCAAGCATTTGCCCAAAATTGGAAAAGTATCATAGCAAGGGTAACATAGTTATGAAAAACCAAACAGGTAAGAAAATCGCGACACATTTGAAAAGCCTGTGGCTTAAAAGAAACAATTCATTCTTAAGCTTGTTTTTAAATCTTGTGTAACACCTTACCCGAAATGGCCGCCTATTTTAAAAGCTTCAGATCTTTGCCGAAAAACAGAAAACGCTATATTTAAAGTAACAATTTCATGGAAAATAACAAAGATCTGCGACACATTAGGGTAGAATGTGAGAAAAAGGTTTTCATCATCACCACTTTATACTGTAGTCTTGCAAAAATTTCAGGCCAATGTTAAAACAATGCTGGGACGTTTTCAATTTCCAAATTAATTCAATGGACAGACAGGAGGGTGTTCAAGTGCCCCAAAGTTTGCCATCTATCCTGTTCTAGAGCCAAATACGGGCAATGGTGATGAAAATCGGGTAATTTTTTCGATACTTTAATAATGCAGTGTCAGAAAGTCTCCCCATAAGTCTGCTTGAAAATTCGTGACACACCTTGTTGTTACATTTTCAAAAGTAAAATCATATATTGTCGGAAGTTCGGGCACTCACACAATTTTATCAATATATATTGAATTTGGCCATATAGAGTAGCAATAGAGTGAAATTCATTAGCACGTTTTCAATTCCGTTTCGTAGTTTTCCCCCGAAAACATGCGGCACCATTTCAACCAACTAACTAACTAACTAACTAACTAACTAACTAACTAACTAACTAACTAACTAACTAACTAACTAACTAACTAACTAACTAACTAACTAACTAACTAACTAACTAACTAACTAACTAACTAACTAACTAACTAACTAACTAACTAACTAACTAACTAACTAACTAACTAACTAACTAACTAACTAACTAACTAACTAACTAACTAACTAACTAACTAACTAACTAACTAACTAACTAACTAACTAACTAACTAACTAACTAACTAACTAACTAACTAACTAACTAACTAACTAACTAACTAACTAACTAACTAACTAACTAACTAACTAACTAACTAACTAACTAACTAACTAACTAACTAACTAACCTTATAGAAATCCACAAAATTCCCAATTATAAGCTCCAGATTGTTAATTTTCACTATACGACGAAATATGGAACCTTAATCTAAAAGCCTTGACTTGGCTCACAAACTTGGGCAGATTGATCTTCAAATAAAGATATCTTTTTTTTTTTAATTTACCCACCGGGGTAAATAAAACAATTTTTCAAATTTTCTGCATAAAATTCTTTCAATACGTTCCCATTCAGTATATAAACTCCAGATTTTCAAATCAAAAGGTAACCAATCTTTTTTGGAAAATTTCCAAGTATCGTCCGAGGGCTTTAATCTGCATGATGATATCCAGTAACCCCAACAAACTACAATTGGTCCTGCGACTTATTTGATTTTTATCATAAGAAATTCATATTCCCAGAATCTTCAATCAAAACTCCCAAATCTGTCTCCAATAATACATTACAAAGAAAATGGCAAAAGAATTTCAGTAAATTTTCTACTTTTATACTCCGTGCAATAAATACCCAAGACAAATTCTATTAGGCGCTAAATGCTACTGAATTTTGCTCTTGAAAGTCAGATCAGTTAATAAATTTACTCCAAAATTTTCAGCTTTATCCAGGCTAACAGGCTAAACCCAAATTTTCTTTCATTGAATTCCAATAGTTCTGGCTCTTTACTTTCAAATCTTTGTCTAAAACGTTTTCGGGCAAATACACCGATTCGTTTGAGAGCCTAAACCTTAGTTAGCCTTCAATAAAATGCTACAGCTCGAACAAATTCCAGTGGCCCATAAAACTTTTTCGATGTTGCCTATATGTAGGGCAGTTTCTTCAATCATATTTTTTTAAGGTCCTTATACAAACTTGAAAAGTTAAATTTCTTCCAAATTTTCATCAAAAAATCTCCGCATGTTTAATTAGTTAAAAAAGCAAAACATTTTGGCGCGCGCCTCAAATTTTCCCAGTCATCTCCCAATGGGAACTCATCGGCTTTGTAGGGGCTTCGAAATTCTCGCAATTTTGTCTGGGAGCTTGGCGACCCTGCAATGAGAAAGATATTAAAATAACCATTTTAATTTTTTGAGTTGCGTAAGTAGTCATAAGGTTCCCATATGAAGATGAGTGTAGGGGGCCAATTTCGTTTCTTCCCCGGTGCCACAGCTTCGTCACTGTATGAGGCGGGGTGACTGCCCCAAACGCTCCAAATTTCCGCGAAATCTGAAATTTGGGCAGGAATTTAAAAAAATCGTGCAGCTCATTGATATTTAAATATTGACATGTCTTTTTTAAGAAAACTCCTATGAGTGCCCGAAATCTTTGAAGGATAGAAGTGCTAGAAAAAAGTAGTCGCGGTAAAATTCTCACGGAAAATCAACAAAATTTTCAAAATTTCCTAAGCAAACCAGTAATTAGCCACAACTGGAGTAAAGAAGCAATTGGTTAGAAACGATACATATTCGGGAAGCTAAAAAAGCTGTTGTTTTTAAGCTACGAAAAACTGTGAATTCATAGTCTTTCCCAACACTCGAAATGCGGTCGAATATACAAATTCTTTCAAACGTTTGTCCCGGAAAACTGGTTAAAACATACGAAAGAGATATAAAAGACATAAAAAAATTGCGGCACATTTGGGAAGTCTGTCGTTAAAAAGAAAAATCATGAAAGATTGAAGAAAAATGATGAAAGATTTGCTACACATTAGGGCAGCTCAATTGCAAAGAAGTTTTCCATCAGCCCAACTTCATGCTATAGTCTTGCAGAAGCAAGTTTGCCCGAAATATTGAATAGGGCAATTCGAGCGAAGGTTGAAAAAAGTGCTCGAACGTTTTTTCAATCCCAAACTCATTTCACGGACAAACGGGGAGGGTGTTTAGGTGCGGTGCTTAATAGTTTGCACATCTGTCCCAGTCATATTAATAGAGCCGAATTCGGGTTACCGCTGTTTTTCAAAACCACAATGATACCGTGTGAAAATATCTTCCTATGCATGAGTGCCTAAAAGTTCATTTAAAACCACCTCGTACTGTCCTAACGTGTTTTTTTTTTCAAAAGCTGCTGGAAGTAAGATCATTCATAATCCGGAGTTCAGACAGTTACGTTAAAAGTTTCATCAAGTCATTGGGTATCTTGAATTTGCAAGAGAGGAAATAGAGTAAAGGACAATAGCATGTTTTCAATTCAGGTGCCATTTCAGGCAATTTAAGGGGTCGTGATTTTTCAAAATTTATACGCTCCTCGAAAATTAATGATTGTGCTCCTCTTAGATAATATTCTGGGTAGCAGTGGCGCCGTAGCCAAGAGGGTTTAGAACCCCCCCCCCATGACCCAACCTTGCAATGCCAAAAAACACCTAAAATAACCGTTTTTCTCTCTATCCTTGGACTTTTCCCTCATTTCGTGCCCCCATGACACCCCCACCCACCCCCGTGACACAATCCTGGCTACGCGCCTGCCGGGTAGAGTACCATTTGCAGGCAAAAAATAAAATAACTTCTTTGTGATCACTTTACAGTTTGCTCACTTTTTAAGTGAATATTTTATAGCAATAGAAAATTCAAAACCGATTGCTTACACCCCCTTATTAAGCCTTGTTCATGCTATTGGCCGGCTGTCGGAGGGATTGCATTTTTAAAATTTTCTTAACGGTCCACGTCAACTGATGGTAGGCCCCCGTTAGTAGTATTTCGGGCAGAATTACATTTTTCGGGCAAAAATCTTCTGCCTCCAAACTGAAATGCTCCCGTATGGCTATGTGTGCAAGCCTAAGTGGTGAGGTTGAGTAGAACCATGTATTACCATAAGCTGGCAGACTGCATGCAAAATTTTTGAAATCTTTTTAAATTTCCATTGTAATTTTCCCGTTCATTTTTTTTTTATTATTTTTCGAGCAATTGTTTAAAAGACTTTGGATACGCTCAGGTGTTTTCTATGTATTCAAAATATACCTCATTTGTCGAGATTGAAGTGTTTGACCGAAGTTCCCATGTCCCTGTCGGAAATACAGGTTCTTAGGACTTCGGGGGGCATTCTGTTCTCTGCCGATACCTATATACGCCTGTGTTTTAACCTTAGGCTTAATATTATGATATTGTCATTTAATTTTGAAATATGGTGCAATTGGTATTATTTTATAACAATTCTCAGACAATACAAAGCAAAATGATATTCAAACAAGGGGACGAAGTAATCTACATGCGAAAGTAAGACAAGAACAAAAAGCCTATAAGAAAATTAATGGGGTTGCAAGGGCCATTTTCAAGTTTTCGAGAAGTGTTTTCCAACAAAACCGCACAAAAATCTGATTAATGATTCATAAGATATTAAAAAAATGTGTTACAAAATTAGGCATTTGGTGACACTTAACAGCATTTGAGAACCTACAAGTGTTCAATAATTTCCTATGTACACTCCTTTGCCTATACCCCTCACCCTGGAACAAAACAAAATTAACCAATGTATGTACTGTTCAGGGTTGTAATAAAGTTCTCCCTTCAAGGGTAAAACACAATGCCTAGCCAGCTTCCTGACAAAATTGCTTTTTACGCCCTGCATTCGATCAAAACGTATGGACCCTTGTGAATCTTGGTAGCAGAGGCGTAGCTATACTTGGAGGGGCTAATCACCCAATAGTATATGAATTAACCTAATTCTGTGTTGCAGAAATTTTGAATATTGCAAAATAGTTGTTTATAAATCCTGCACGGAGATGGAAGTAATGATTCCCTGGTTAAATATTGTTATCTTAAGGAATATGGATTGAGGCTCTCCGACTATATTTAAAAAGCTTTCGAAACTTTGTTGCATTTTTTAGACAGATACTTTAACCCCAAAAGCATATTGGAGGTTTGAAATTTTATGAAAGCAAATTTATACAGCTCTGTGTGGTTGATAGATGTCCCTTGATACTCCGCACGGGCGGTTCCAGGTTTTTTTTTCCAGAGGAGGGTCCGAAGTGTGATCGCCGGCCTGGGGAGGGGTATGAGAGGATGGGTGTCCCTCGTCTCTTGAAAACTTTTGCATGTGGCTACATCCATTAATGAGGGGCCCAAGTTATGAAATTTTGGGTAAAAATTGAGTATTGCATTAAAAAGGTTAAAAAGATTTTATATGCCAACTAAAAGATAGTATCACTCCTGAGTAAATACACTGTAATTAAAGCATAATTTCATTACGAAGATAAAAATATGGGATTAAAATAGCATTTTGGGTTTTACGTGTAAACGGGACACCTAAGCCATTTTTTAGAATTTTAAGCCATATATCATGCAGCAAATGGGATATATGTCCTTCTAAGCTTTTATTTTGTTCATTACCACAAACACTTTTAAATTAGTCGAAAAAATTATGTGCATTTTGGTTATTGCAATTTTCATGGTCTTGTTAATAACGGTACACCATTTTGGCATCCCAGGCAAAACATTTACACAGGGAACTGAAGGCTTTCCAAAAATTATACAAGTTTAAGTCATTCATTCTCTTCCAAATCCAGGCACAAAATAAACAGTGACAAGGTAAAATATAGCTGCAACAAAGAATTGTTTGCCACACATTTTTCATTTTGCCATAAGCGCACAACATGGTTTACGTGGAAACGATAAAGTGGTACCCCAAAATTTTGGTTTTTGTTTCCACGTGAAACCCATAACATCTGCTCCTGTATGTACTCGCTCAGGTGAGCATTTTTAAAACTCAATACGAGAAAATGACATAATTAACCTCCACTGTAGTAATGCAGAACATTTAATCAAGCATATTAAATCTTTCAAAACAAAAGATAAGTGCCAATGGATAAAGTTTTTTCATGTCTAAGCTTTGGTGTCCCATTTACACGTGAAACTTTACAGTATCTTGTAACATAAAATCCAAATGCAAAAAGTTAAATCGTCCTGTTGTATATTGTTTGAAATGTATCAACAGATAGATGCACCTCAAGTCAACACTGGAAGATTTAATACATCTTTCATACAACACCTGTTGTAAGAAAATATAACAATGTTAATGGAACACCGAAAAACCATTGGCATCCTTATTTATGGAGTGACCCATTTTCAAAGGTCCTGAAATGCAACCCGTTGCACTCCAGCGTAGTAAAGACAGAGTATTTGCGATGAAAATTGATAGGAAAAATTAAGCCGTGAAATAAAAGATTTTTTATCAGTATTGGGGACTAAACGATAATAACTGCTCCACCTAAGCAGAGACGTATCTTTCTTTTCAACTTTTTTTTTTTGGGGGGGGGGCGGGGGGCTGGTGAATTTCGTCAAATTATAAAAATGCACGCAAAGCGAACTTAAAGCGGGAAGCCCTGAACGGGTGGGGTCCAGGGGGCAAAACCCTTTGGGTTTTGACGTCTAAGAAGCCCCCAAAAGACTGTTTTAATGAATAAATATCAGATTATGTTGAGGAAGGGTATCGGAAGTCGAGAAAAACACCCTCTCCCCTTAGACCTTCCCAGGTCGGCCATCAGTCAACATACTGTATCCCCGCCCAAGTTAAAGAAAATCCTGCCTTCCCCACTCTGGCAGACTATTCCACCCATTGGCAACTCTTTGGGAGCCGAGGGAGCTCGAAGACATGGAGATCGCAGTTCTGCTTTTCTTTTGTACTTAGGTGCCTAACTGTCACTTGGGCCTCGCATTATGTGATTCCATAAATTCATCTGAACTTTTAGACACTTGGCAGGAGAGAAAATGGTTCTAGTTGTCTGCTACAGCTGAGAGAGATGGGAGGATTATTTCCCTCCTTAGCATCACGCCGCCAGCCGTCGTCTGAGGGAAGCAAAGCTTGATTATTTCAACACTGTGTCGCAAGGTCTAATAAAGTTTCAAAAGGGTACACTGTGTGTGTGCGTTGACAATTGGTGCAAACCGTGGACTAAAGATTGAATTCATACCCGCGAACCGTGGACACACCTGAAACCGAGGACGGTCCACGGTTATGCCACCATGCTAGCAACACTCCTTTCATATATTTAGAGGTGCTGTATTGACATCTCATGGAAATTTCGATAGTCCACGGTTACCTGCAGAAAATCAGATTCAGTCTTGAAATTTGTGTATGGCGAACAAAATTGGAACTGATTGTGTATGCACATGTCACCCACAGGCACAAATCAGTTAGTGATTTGTGCATACGAAAACAAATGACATAACCTAAACTATACAGCATTGGTTTATATCTCATTATAGGCATATTAGAAGGGTGTCCTCGGTTTGCAGGTTCCAGTCAATTGGTCCACGGTTCGTGGCATTTGCCTGTAATGGTGTCTGTGTGTGTGTGGGGGGGGGGGGGGTGTTTGCTTCTTAAGCGAAAACACCCTTGTATAATTTCAACAGAAACCGGAATTAATTGAAATATCAACCTGAATATTAAGACTCCCGCGCAAAGTCAAAGTGGCTGAAAATAAGTCGTAATTTCGATCCGTCAAAACGGTAAAGCGTTTCACATGTGTGGGATAAGCACATAAAGATCAAAGCAGTGACACTGGCAGGGGCGCGTAGCCAGGATTGCGTCATGGGGGGGGGGGGGTTGCGGCACGAAATGAGGGAAAAGTCTAAGGATAGAGAGAAAAAAGTTTAATTTTAGGTGGTTTTTGCATTGCATGGTTAGGTCAGGGGGGTTCAAACCCCCACCCCCCCCCCCCACTGGCTACGCCACTGGACACTGGTGTTTGTTACAGGATTACTGGAATTTGAAAGACAGAAATCGCCGTTAGAAAGGAGAGTCAACAAAAGTCAAACAATAGAAGCAAAGTGACCTGTCAATCAAATTTCGTTCCTGGAAGAAGCTCAAATTACAGTACGCATTGTCTGACAGAATTGAGCAGGCAATCTCCCTCTCTTCCAGCCCCTTACAAAAATGCCCCACATGATTTCCTACAGGAAATTGGTACGTAGGAATTCTATAGGATTTTGGGCATCTTCCTGTAGGAAATCAAATTTCCTGTAGGAAATGCTTCCCACATAGGAAATTGCTTTCCTAGACAGGAAATCACTTCCCACATGGGTCATTCCATTTATATTGTGGGGTATCTTTTGCATCTTTGTTCATAATAAACATTTGAGGCTATGGTGCTCATGAGCTGATTAGCTGAATCATGGTGCTGATTGTGGGGGACTTGTGCATAGGCGATAGTGCCATGGCCGTAGTTGCATGCATTTTCCAATTACTGACACAGGCCACCAATCCTCCAAGGAAATATGTGGAAGGCTTTATGGTAGAGGGAGATAAATGAGTCATTTCATGCCTATGTTAGATCTAAGCAGAAAGTTAAAGAGGGTGTTGGGCCTCTTGAAGGCATAAGGGGTACTTTAGTCAGTGACAACCGGGATATGGCAAATTTGTTGAATGATTATTTTGTTTCTGTTTTTACCAAGGAGTCTCCTCTTGTGGGAATTGGTGGTGACTCCAGCAGTTCAATTCACATGGATGATGTTGTTTTCTCTGGGGAACTGGTACGTAATAAACTTATGAGTTTAAAGGGTAGCAAATCCCCTGGGCCGGACGGGATCCATCCTGCCATTTTGCATGAATGTTCTGATATTTTTTCCGTTCCTCTGTGTATTATTTTTCAGAAATATCTGGACTCAGGCTTTGTTCCTGCCGACTGGAAGGTTGCGAATGTAACCCCTATTTTCAAGAAAGAGAGTCGGAGCCTTCCTTGTAACTACAGGCCTGTTAGTTTAACCAGTGTTGTATGTAAAGTCATGGAGTCTGTGGTTAAGGATTGTATGCTTAACTATCTTTTAGACAATGGTTTACTGTTCCTGTCTCAGCATGGGTTCTTGCCTAATAGGTCTTGCGTCTCTGATTTGCTTAGCTTTCTTGAAGATGTCTCTTTGTCTCTTGATTCGGGTCATTGTGTTGATGTCATTTACCTTGATTTTCAAAAGGCATTTGACAAAGTCCCATTAGGTAGACTTACGGTAAAATTGCATCAGTTAGGCATCCACGGGAGATGTGCTGACTGGATCAAGTCTTACCTTTTTGGTAGATCCCAGAGGGTTGTTGTAAATGGTAATTTCTCCTCTTGGAATGATGTCACAAGTGGAGTACCACAAGGTTATGTTCTGGGCCCAATTCTTTTTCTAGTTTTTATAAATAATATTGAGTGCTCTCTCTCATCTTGTATACGAAAGTTTGCTGATGACACTAAGCTCTAGGAATGTCAATGACGGAAAGGATGCTTCTCTGTTGCAAAGGGATTTAGATAGGCTAGTTACTTGGTCTCAGACTTGGCAAATGTCTCTTAATGCTGATAAATGCAAAGTTCTTCACTTTGGATCCAAGAATTTGGGTCATAAGTATACCATAGATGGTAGTGTTCCAGGTAATGTGACTTCTGAAAAGAGACTTGGGTGTTGTCATTTCAGGCCATTTGAAGCCTTCTAGGCAGTGCGCAGCAGTTGCTGCTAGGGCTAATAGGGTGCAATTTCAGTAAAGATATTGTGCTAAATCTTTATAATCAGTTAGTTAGGCCACATCTTGATTATGCTGTGCAGGCATGGAACCCTTTTTATGAAAAGGATAAGTTTATTTTAGAGCAGGTTCAGAGGAGGGCCACACAGCTTATTCACAATGTGCGTAATCTCCCTTATCATGATAGGCTCAATTGTCTAGGACTTACTTCTCTCGAGTTAAGAAGGAGTAGGGGGGATATGCTGCAGGTTTTCAAGTTCCTTTCTGGTTATGATTCTCTGTCTAACTGTAACTACTTAGAGGTTTGTGGTGATCCCCGTGTTCGTGGCCATAATAAGAAGCTGGTAAAATGTTTCTCTAGACTTGACATCAGAAAGTTCAGCTTCTCTCATAGGGTTGTCAATGAGTGGAACAGTCTCTCTGAGTGGGTTGTTAATTCCACTTCAGTCAACTGCTTCAAGATTAAAATTGACAAGTATTACCGTGACAGTGGCAGGATCTGATTGTATTGGGTTTGTTAAGTTTTTGCTTGGATTAGGTGTTGATTTAGGTCTTTTCTGTAGGGCATCTTATGCATGGGGTTTTTATCCTCCTTTGCCGTTCAACTTGTTATGTTATGAATATCAAGACCTCCATGATTAATTGCTGCTCTATGCCTTTGCTCCAATTAAAAGCAACATAGTTGAATTATCTCCAAAACTTTGAAATAAAAGGGAAAAAGAACATGTTCCCTGTATTTTTATGGCATTTTCAGACAAAGCAATGCAGTTTAAAATAAGCTACAACCAGGTTATTCACTCGTTGATATGTCCAGAACTACGTAGTTATCTCAGCTTCTTATCCAAAAGAAATCAAGAATCAAAATCTGGCTCTGGAAAAATACTGCACAACACTCCTGGTGGAGTCAAACGTGCAGGGTTGAGTGTTCGCATGTAGTTTCGTCCATGGGCGTCCGCAGAAATTTTTACAGGGGGGCAAGGTCATTCATGGGTGATTGAATTGTGTACACTATCTAAGCGGAGCGCCACCATGAGTTGGCGCGGAGCGTACAAGAAAATTTTGGGCCTTACAAACCCGCCAGATGGCCGGAAACGACACTTGGCGAGTGTTATAAGCTGCACGTACCCAGCCCTGAAACAGGAATTTCATGTCTGTAATTTTCAGATTTTTAGAATTTTTAATGTAAAAAATTGTTGAAGGGAAATCTGCCTCTCTGTCACGGCCTCGAACGCCTATGCACGATAAAACTTACGCTGTCAAACAGCCTGTATAGGCCTATATCCGTTACCCAATTATGAATCATATCCCCCCCCATATTCACCTTGTATATTCCATTTACATCCGCGCGTCGCCACTTGAGATCAGCATGGGACCAAAGCAAGACCAACGCATTCATCAATAGTCGGATGCCATATGCACACTACATACCTGAAAACCAGTACAATTTTGGCATAGTTTTTACAATTACAAATTTCCAATAGATGTCACGAATGATGGTCCCCAAATTACGATTTCACTATTCATCATACCATCTTCTCTTTTGCTACTCCTGGTCAAATGTCCGCATATTTCACGAGTAGAAAATGACGCTGTGAGTGAAGATATTTTGATGATTTATTTTTAATTTTTTTTTATTTCAATTCTTAATTAATTTTTACACAAGATTTATTTTCCGGGGGGGGGGGCAAGTGCCTCCCCTTGCCCCCCCCCCCTTCCGGACGCCCATGGTTTCGTCCCTCAAGGCTGCGCTCTTGAACTGCTACTAGTGCATGGATATATCTGTGCTGCACAGTCCTAGCAAATATATTCCTCAGCATATCCATGAGTGTACGTCCATCATGTAAGGAACAGTAATATTCTGATCATTATAATCACTGCTAGAAGAATCCTAAATTAAACGAGACCTAAGTTGAAGTTTGATAGGGATTCTACCGAAACTTCACACGAACGGAGGGATTACATGAGATTGCACAATTGACCAGCTTCAGTTTTTTAAAGCGGTTATGAATGAGCACAAAATAAAGACAAAGAAAGATTCTAGGGAGGGTTCAACTGGGAGGGCATGTAATCCCTCCGTTCGTGTGAAGTTTCGGTAGAATCCCTATCAAACTTCAACTTAGGTCTCGTTTAATTTAGGATTCTACCTCATCTTCACACTCCACTTCGGAATTACATGAGATTTCAAAGCATTGTGTTCATGAATAACACTGAAAAGGAAGAGAGGTACATCTTTGGAATTGCGTCTCATTATTTTAATTTAATTTTCGATTACTCATTCTTCGGTTTGTTCTTGAGGCAATTACCCGAATCTTTCTGTACCTCATCCACTATATTAATCAATTCCGACATAAGCAAAAAATGTTTCACATAGCTGAATAAAGGTATCTCTTAACATATTTTTCATACTTTTAACTTTCCTTTAGTCTGCATACTTAAAGTGATAAACATCAGACTTAGCAGCTCAATGAACTGACCACAAGACCAAATTAGTTTTACAAAACTGAGTTATAATGAAGATCTGGCCAGGATAGAGTCAGAAAAAACCTTGTCTTGAGTTATTGGCTTATTGTAAAACCTGGCAAAAGTCTTTTCCGAGTGCCAGCCGGCTGCTCGAAGAATCTCGTCCGTTGGTACACTAGCAGCGTGAGCTGCTGAAGCTGCCGCCGTTCTTGTACTGTGGGCTGTATAGTAAGCTATATCTATCCCAGAATTCGCCATCACTATTTTCAACCACCGCGACAAAGTGTCCCTTGAAACTGACTTGTGCGGTTTCGCGTAACTAATGAAAAGTCTAGATTCTTTTCCTCTGAGATGAGTTGTTACCCTCAGGTAATGAAGTAAAACGTTGAAAACATTGACGCCTTCATCCGTAGTATAATCTTTAATAACTATTTCTAGAGGCATAGAGCCAGGCCGAGACTGCTTTACGTGCCCAGTAATTTGAAAAACAATATTGTCCTTATAGATAAACATGGACTTGGTGTCCAAAAGCTGCAAAGTCTGGAGACGTTGGGCGGACACAAGAGCTATAAGCATTACCAGCTTCAGCGTAAGCTCCTTTAATGTAATAGAGCTCAAAGGATGCAGGGACCTTAAATAGGTTAGTACAAGTGAAACATTCCAAATCTTTTTATATTTTGGAAGTGGTGGACGAAGTTCATAAATTCCTTTGAGGAATCTTCTGACCAGAGGATGCTCTCCAATAGTGCTTCTATAATTCGGATTAACTAACACCGATAAAGCGGACCTAGCAGTATTAAGCGAACTGTAGCCCAGACCTGATTTATATAACATAGTTAGAAAATCCAAGACTTGCCTCACAGATGGTCGAAAGACACTACTCTTCTTGTCTCTGCAGAATTTGGCCCATTTGTCATGATAACTGCGGTATTGTTTTTGGGTAGTTTGTCTCCATGACGCCATGATAATAGAGGTAGTTTCTCCTGAAATGCCTGACATTTGCAGGGATTGCCGGATAAGCGGCAAGCCAGTAACTCGAGCTTGTGATACAGAGGGTGTGGCTCGATCCTTCCTGGTATGCTTAGCAGTTGCCTTCCTCTGGGCAAAATTTTTGGTGTAGCAATGGTCATGTGTAATAACCGAGAGTACCAGGTTTGGGTTGGCCAGTTTGGTACTACTATCACACCCGTCGCCTTTTCTTCCTGAATCTTTTTCAGACATTGACCAATTAAGCTGAAAGGAGGAAAGGCGTAAAAAATTAAGTGTTTGCCAACTGAAAGAAAAGGCATCAATAAAACTGGCATCTGGATCAGGTTTCAAGAAGCAAAAGTATCTACTTGTGCATTTAATCGGGATGCAAATAAATCTATTTCTGGTGTGCCCCATGTATTTGCTATGTCATGAAAAATCTTCCTGCACAGCATCCACTCTGTATTGTCATTGAATGAACGTGACAGTCTATCGGCCTGAACGTTCTGTTTACCAGGTAAATGGCTACAAGATAACCAAATGTTTTTTCTGAGGCACCATAGCCAAATAGCTTTAGTTACTTTATTACACAAGAGAACGAGTGCCACCCATGGCATTAATATACGCCACTGAACTTGAATTATCTGTAAAAACCTTTATATGGCTGTTTCGAACCTCAGCACAAAAGGGCTTTTAGACCCCAAAAAACAGCAAGCAACTCTAATACATTGATATGGTAAATCGATTCATTTGCTTTCCATCTACCACTTGTACTAAGCGGAGGATTGCAATTGTTACACACAGCTCCCCAGCCTTTTTTTGAAGCATCTGTAGTGATCGAGATGCTGGGTGTAGTAGCTTGAATAGGTTTCGATGCTACCGGTAGGTTCAATTCCCACCATTCTAGCTCCTCTAAAGCTTCTCTCGAAAGAGAAATAGGCCCTTCATAATTTCCTTCACTTAATTTCAAGGACTTTATTTTATCAAGTTCCAGGTATCGATAGAAAAGAGGGCCATGTTGGGCGCCTGGAAATAATGATACCAACAAACCAATTACATGAGCCAAGTCGCGAATTGACCGACTATCATTTTCCTTGAAAAGTTTAATATGTGACAAGACTTTGTCTATTTTCTCTTTTTTAGGTTTCACAATCATGTTTTTGGAATCTATCTCAAACCCCAAGAAAACAAGCGTCTGAGTTGGGGTGAAGACTGATTTCTCAGGATGAATAATAAATCCTAGCTTTTCAAGTGCTGTGACAACTTCCTTCACTGATAAAGCACATTCTCTATAAGTTTTGCCCTGGATGTAAATATCATCAATGTAACTTACACAGAAATGTCCTTGTTTTCGCAGTACTGAAAACACTGGCTTCATCAATTTAGTAAAAACTCTTGGAGCTGAAGCCAATCCATTCGGAAGGCAAACATATTGGTACAACTGGCCTTTCCACCAGAATTTTAGAAACTTTCTGCTTGATGGAGCAATCGACAACGAATAATAGGCATCTTTTAAATCTACCGATGCCATAAAACAATTCGGATACATCATACTTAAAACTGAATTGATAGAATCCATTTTGAAGTGACAATAAAGAACGGATTTATTTAGCTCTTTCAAATTTAAGATCATACGAAATGACTTGTCTTTTTTGGGGAGGAAGAAAATAGGGGAAATAAATTCTCCTTTTGAATGACAAGTTTCTTCCACAACTCCTTTAGCTTTGAGTTTCATTAATTCTTTCTCAAAGCACTTTGACTCCAAAGCCTCAAACGGCGAAGCATGAGCTGGCTCCTTTAAGGAAGTATCATACCTAATTGGTTGGGAGGGGTCAAATTCAATTTCATAACCCCTTACATAACTTAAGATTACTTCATCAGAAGTAATTTCTTTCCAGTTTTGCAAGTAGAATTGTAATCTACCTGCTGGTCTATAAATCTCACCAGATTGTGATAAATTTACATGAAAAGATTCAAGGAGACGTACCTCACCTTGAACTAAGTTTAGCTGGCTTTGTTGAACGGTGGTCTTCTTCTCCACCTTCGGGCTAAAAAAGGCCTTCCACGTTCATAGGCTCTTCCTCGTCCAGAGTAGCCTCTCGAGAAAGCAGGATAATTTCCTCTCCCTCTTCCCTTTAAGCAACGATTACTCACTCTCGATGCATCTTTTATATCTCGCATCTGTTGTTGCACATTGTCACCAAACAATAACGCAGTTAAAGGGGTTGCCTTTGAACAGAGACTTTTATATTCGTTTTTCATCTGAGGTTTTATGAGATCACGTCTCAAATAATTCAAGTTAATATTTGCTGAACCCAGCAATGCTAGGGTATCTGTAAGGCGTCTCAACACTGTTTCTTTATCCACTGTTGCCTTAGAAGTAAGAATGTCATTCAACATGACGGTGATTGCGGTCATAGCCTTTACATTGGCAACTTGTACTTTTTGTGCCTTTAAATCCGTCGTACGAGTTGATAGATCCAGATTGTCCCAAATAAGTTTGTTAACTTGATTTACATGCAGCATGTCAATATTTGAAGGCTGCGCATATTTCTCATACAAGGCTTTTAGTTTCCTGTCTGACAATTGATGCTTTGTAATATTCAATACCAAATTAGCCACTTGGCTTTGAACCTCAGAGCCTGGCTCGGTTCCCAGATTCAGTTCAGACACTAAAGTATCAAACATACTTTGATCTTCGTGATCAATTTTACTTGGCGAATCTTCGACCAGCTCAACATCTGAAATTTCAACCTCTTTGGGTGATTGCAAAATATTTTCCAGCTCTTTGTCTGAATCAAAGAGATCCTCTTTCTCAAGCTCTGTTTTCTGTTTTTTCTGTAGAATTTTAGGCTCTTGGCCTTCAGGCTCTTGATATTTGCGCTTTAAATTTGCGCTACCAGCATCGGACTCCAAGTTTACCTTTTGACAGAGCATATTAACTTGAGCTTGCATGGCTATAAAAGCTTTCTTGAAATCAAACGAGTCCTGACATAAGCCTGATGGTCCCTCTCCCGAAGGAGAAGGAGATCATGAGGACTTAGATCCTCAGTAAAATCTAACTCAATATTGCCATCCATTACAAGGGCTATTGAAAGCCGTGTTTTCTTGTCCTTTAATAATATATCGGACTATTCTATTGAGCCTGCAACCAAATGTTGCATCACGTACACGGCAAAATACCGGTGTGATAACGTTTAGGCGTGGCTTTTATGGCAGTATGGTGTACAGAACACTAGGCAAAATACCAGTGTAAAAGAGGCAAAATACCCTTTCAATGTGTATACAGTCAATATAAGGAGCGCAGACATCCAAATGCTGTGAAAAACGGCAAAATACCGTTTAATACAAACTAAGCTCCTGTATTAATTTTCCAACCCAAAGTAGTTACAAAGTATACAAGATATAACTCACAAAACTCTTATGTGGAGGCTTCTGTGTTCTGCAGGTAGCCAGGTTGAAAAGCAAAGCTGCACTGAAGCTTTGAACAACAACAAGTAGAGCAAGAAGACTTGCCAAATACTTAAGTTATTCGAGCGTGAGGAGAGGAACGCCAAATACGTCCTCACCTCACGAGATCAAGATGTGCACTGAAGCTAGTCAATTGTGCAATCTCATGTAATTCCGAAGTGGAGTGTGAAGATGAGGTAGAACCTATTTGCTGCTTGAAGCGGCCAGCCACGAAGCCTGTTACTGCACTAAAGCACTACACTGTTATACTACAACATATAGCCAAGTATATAGCTTTACATGCCCAAAACACATACAAAGGGCAGATTTGAAAAGCTCTTTGTTGTGACTCAGTAGGCTTTACTGACTAATGACAATGGACTTCCTTTCATGTGCCAATGAATGCAATGGTCAGTGTATTAGGAATCAGACTCTCCAATTCCTACGTAGGAAAGTTGAAATTCCTGTAGGAATTCGACAATCCTACAGGAAATGGTCTTTCCTACGTAGGAAATAGCAAATTCCTCCATAGGGAAACTGAAATTCCTGCAGGAATTTTAAAATTTCTACTAGAAATGGCTTACTTCCTACAGGAAATGTGCTTTTCCTACAGGATTTCTACAGGAAATGTACTGGAAATTTTTGTAAGGGGATCCTTGATGGGAGAAACTGAACTTTCTAATATGACCTTATACGTAGGCTACAAGCTTTTTAATTGTGCCTAAGTTGTACCTGTAAATAACTACACGACAACTACGGTATCCAATGAAAATTAAAATAAAATTGAGATTCCGATTCTACATCACTAGCGTAGCCAGCGGGCAGAGTGCCCCCCCCCCCCCCACACAGAAATTTTGGGGACGCGATGGGCGATGTTGAAAAAATGAAGGAGAGCAAAAAAAAAAAAAAATAAAATAAAATAAAAAAAGATAAACGGCAAGAGGAGGGAGGGAATCGGGGGCATTTTTTACAGTTTTTTTTCTCGGGGGGGGGGGGGGGGGGGGTCTTAGTCGTTACGATAAATGTATGCAGTCCCCGACGGCGACTAGTCTCCCCGATGGTTTACCTGTTTTTTTGCTCTCAGGGGACAATTTCCCTACTAAGAACCCCAAATTTTCGGGATCCACAACAGTTTTTTTGATACTTCCATTCCACATATCTAGAGAGTGTAAGCCCTGTCGACCTTACCAAGAAACAGGGAGTTAGAGTACACAGGTTATCAGTGGCGGATCCAGGAATTTGCAGTGGGGGAGTCAGGCTGCATGTGGATGGAACATCAAATGTACACTGAGCGAAGCGCCACCATATAAATGGATGTTGTTTGGTCTCCAATGCCTATTAGAATTCAGGAAATGGGAAATGGGGGTGGTAGGCAGGCAATCAAAGTTTACCCTATCTTTAAGTGTGATTAACACTCTACTAGGGGTGAAATTTGCAGCGTGCGGAGCGCCCTGAAATTTTCGTCCTTTTCCAAATATGAAGCTTGCATTGCAAAAAAGTTTGGATGCTCGCAGTTTCCTGCAAAGAAATTTTAACAGTTGGGGGATTACTGAAGAATTTACATTTTCTGTCGGCAAATCTGAGGTTGGGCGGCGACCAAAGATCGCTGTTACTACATAATGTTATCAAACGCCTACGTAATGAGGCTCTCCGACGAAATGTTTTGAGCTTATAATGGAGAAAGTATGGAATTTTATGAAAGAAAATTTATGAAAATAGCACTGTTTATAGTTAACGGCGTTACTTGGTGATCTGGTGTCACAAGTGTAGCTAATTTTCGATTTTGTCACTTCCAGAGTTCGGAAAAGTTTACCAAAGTGAAGGTATGAGCGAGCACTTCTGCTAAGAAATTGCAATTTGCGGCGCGCGAAGCGTGCGGAAAATTTTGCTTTTTTGAATCAAATAATGACGAATATGGAGCCTTTATTAGAGAGAATTGATTGGGAATTTCGTTATTTCATGAGTTGTCAAAACCACACAGTAGACTGGTCTAACAATTGGCAAATTTCCGAATTCTTCATTTTCAGAGCACCCTGCCCCACCTGGGTGTCTAAGAAAAGGTGGACGAGATGCAACATGGTGCTAAATGTTTCAATATTTTGAGCCACTATGAAACTCCCACGCTTTCAAAACACGATCCACTCTAAAAAATATTGGGCAAATATTTGCCCAACTTTTTACCAACACTGGGTATATATGTGTCCTCCCAACAATTGGGCAAACTGTTGGGCAAATGGTATTGGGAAATGCAATTACCCAGTTGTTGGGTGTCACTGTTGATGCGTTTTTTTTTTCTTGTTCGTTTGTTTAGTATCATTATTGTCGGAGGCTAGTATAGTATGACCATGGTTTGATATTCGGTTCGCTGTTAATGACTGGTGCTATGCAGAGATTAAAGCTGCGCTGGCCCAGGGTGAAAAGGGTCATTGTGTTGGGCTTATTGTTATGAAGCGTGTTTGCATTGTTTAGAGAATTATCAAGATGTTTGTGTGTGAGAGCAAGCCCACGCTTATGTAGTTGGGTGTGTCACTAAAGTGACGCAGATAACAAGATAGACTCCGAGGGAGTAAAACGTGGTTTTTTTTAAGGGACTAGGCAACCGCCTTTAATGCAGTCGTGGATTTCCAGCCACGAAATTTGGTGAAAAGCCAGTCGCTAAAATTATTTACAAGTTGTATACTTCTCAACTGTGTTAGGGCTGTCTGAGCCAATTAAAAGGTGAAATATGATGTCGATTAGATGACAAGGTGTTCTAGTGGTGATCGATTAATCAAACCGTAAGTTGAGTTTTACATTACTATTAATATGCAGGTGTTAAGCAGTAGAAGCGGTAGTTTTGTTAGAGAAACGCATATTGGAATGAGGTCGAAATTCTAGGATGTGAAACGAAGTTTAGAAACAGAATTCTGAGGTGAAATGATAAGTGTTAGGAATTACAAACAGGGTGTGGTTTGTTTCAGTAAATTGCTGAAAGAGGTGCGTATGGTGAAAAGTGTGGGGTCCCGGCCCAAAAGTGTGTATATATTTCTTGTATCACGACACAGGGGAATTGTCTTTTTTTTTCAAGTAAATTGCCAGTAAGGTCTACCGATCAATTTTCATATCGAGAGGATATTTCCGTGAAAATAAATGCAAGGAGTTTTTAAATCAGTCAAAAGAATTCACACGTTAAGAAACGAAAGAACGTGTTGTACTAAAAAGTTAAGCATCAATTTTGTGTCACGCTAGTTCTGGCACTGAGGGTTCTTTTTTTTTTTTGTTTAATCAGATGGTCATGGGTGAGAGAGAGAGGAGTTAGTCCAGACATGAACCGTCAACCACAGTTTGGCACGTATCAAAGGGATCGATATTTTGCTTGAGTGTTCATGAGGGTGTAGAAGGATTACATTTTTTTGTGCAGTATAAACAAGAGAACTGAATTTACGGCCTGGAATAAAAGTAACTGAAGCAAAGTAAAGATGAAAATACCAGAGGTTAACCAATCTTGTACATAGAAGAAGAAAAATACATTTTTGTTTTGTTTGTTAAATCAAAGAAGTTGGTGTTCATTATTTAGTCTCTGAAATCCTTAACATTGGGCAACACTGAATGACCATCTTTTAACCAACACTGGGTATATATGTGTCCCC
Source organism: Holothuria scabra (assembly GCA_037179385.1). Classification (NCBI taxonomy): domain Eukaryota; kingdom Metazoa; phylum Echinodermata; class Holothuroidea; order Aspidochirotida; family Holothuriidae; genus Holothuria; species Holothuria scabra. The sequence goes on from CM074180.1 coordinate 47,103,079, forward strand.
CCAACTGTTGGGCAAAAGGTGTTGGGCAATGCAACTATACAGTATGTTGGGTGCTTGTTTGGATTTCAATAGAACCTGATTTATGATTCCAAAGTACCCTAACACATACACCGTTTATCCTCCAAGAGTAGTCGGGGCATCAGCGTGTTTTGTAAAAGTCCCCTCAACTCTCTGGCGAAGAGCCAAGGGGCGAAAACCAAACGATTACTCCCGGAGTAGTTCTGCTCCCTTAAGGTGCATCGTCTCACAGTGAAGTGTGTAGTTTAAAGTATCTAACTCAATCGTGAACTTTGTATTTCTTCTCCCATTGATTAGGTAGCAATGAAAACTTCTTTTTTCTATGCTCTTTAAGTACTTTCGTCCAGATTTTTACTGCTATTCTACCGTTAGCTTTTTATTTACCAAATACAACCTTATTCAACCATGAGATCTTATAATGAACCACTTATATTACAATAATTATCTGTAAAACTGATCTTTAACTAATCATCTGATTGGTCAATTACATATTACCCAACTGTTGGGTACTTCAAAACTTGCCCAACACCTTTTACCAACACCTGGATTTTGCCCAACAATATGGGTACCCATTTGTTGGGCAATAATTTGCCCATGTTGGGCATTTTGTATTTTGCCCAACACTTTTTACCCAACAGTTTTTAGAGTGTCTTGAAAGTGTGGGTAATTATTCCTTTAACGGACTATGCGGTCAATGTGAATTTAAATCCAGATCTACTCTATTACCGTTACACGGTTTTAGGCTATGTCATGTGTAAACTGTACGTAGTGTCATGTAGTATGGTGCACCCTCCATGACCTTTAACAGTAACGCCATCTTGTCGTTTAAGGGCAACTCTCACTTATTTTTGTCCTACATTCTCAGGGCCCTTCCTGTTTCTCGTCACTTGTTACCGGTGAATGTGACAAACTACCTCGCCCGTATTTTCAAGGTGTGGCCAATTTCACCCTCTAAAGCCTCCTCACTGGTCATTTTTAGAACAGCACATTCCTTATTTAATTTGGTGCGTCACAACTTTTAACCAATCAGGGAACTGACTGTGCTCCGATCTCCCCGAGACATGAAAGCTCGGAGCTTGCAAGTTTTTGTCACACTCACACACTGCTGCAGCAGACCTCAGACGACGAGCACTTGAGTCAATCTGTGTATATTAAAATTTTAATAATTTTTTTTGCCGGCTGTTATAGCGTGTTCGATTACCCGCCCGAGTTAACTCGTGTCTGGCACGACTACGTTCGATTAGCTAATGACGTCAGTGTTCGCGCTTACTCGCGCCAGGCCCAAGTGAGCGTGTTCGATTTGCTTCCCTTGACTTACTCGAGCCTCGAGCTAGGGCTACGATGGTCATGCGCAGTTGGGTGAAATAAACGAACGTTTTACGGTAATTATTGGAGAAGTTGGTTCACAATAGCCAATGACAGAGCCCGTAGCTGGATGGCAGAGCGAACTCTGGATACGTACGTATTACATGCGGTTCGCTTGTACGATGAACGTAGACTCGAAACAATGCTCATTTAGAAAATTCTCGAGAAATAACACTTGAGTGACTTCACTAATTCCGACATCAACCACTTTTCACAAGTCAGAAGTTTCATGTTTACCCCACTGTATTTACATGCTCAGAAATTGTTCACGAATGCATGTTGTTCGTTTAGCTGCCATGTTTTCCCAAAGCACGATGGGATATTTACCTAAGTAACCGACTCGAAGGGTCGCTCACTTGGGCCTGGCGCGAGTAAGCGCGAACACTGACGTCATTAGCTAATCGAACGTAGTCGTGCCAGACACGAGTTAACTCGGGCGAGTAATCGAACGCGCTATCCGAGTCGGTTAAGTACAGATTCTTTTTAGTGTAGGCTAACCCCCAAAAATTTCGCCCGCTTTTCCACTGTTAAATCAATGCGGAAATATCTTCCTCTAGCATATACAAATTTTATGTCGTATATGGCTCGCAATGGCAGGTATAGTGCACAGGTTTTTTCAAACCCCCCTCACCAACTCATCTACGGCATCGTGGCTGTCGGGGCTTGGGGTCGCTACCCACCCTACCCCTCCCCCGTTTCGAGAGTGGCCCTTCGTCGGGCAAATCCTGGCGCCAAGCCTGGAGGGAAGATACATTTTCCAGTTATGACTTGTATATGTGTAATGAAGCAATGAACTAAAAATAGAAGCTGCATTTTTTGGAAAGCGGCAACTACTTTGGAGGGGCGGCCAGTTTCACTAGGAGGGCGTGTCGCCCTTTAAAACCCCCTGTGGAGAACACTGGAATCTAGTATAAAAAGAACAAAATATAGCACCATATTGCATGTAAGCTCTTCGAGACAGCAAAAATTTCCAAAAGGGGAGGGGGACACCTAGGGAGACAGGCCCGTAGTCAGGGGGTTCGCACTTACTCCCGTCCAGACCTATTTTTTTTTTTTTATTATTTAAATGGAGTTATGGCGTTTGTCAGGGTAAAATGTCAATTCCGCTGGTTTAGCCAATGTAAGTCTTATAAGTAGCTGTTTTGTTTCAGTGCAACACAATTCCCTAGGGCCCCATTGACTCGTACAGTAACCCTCTTTCAGGTACACACTAACTCTCGAAGGAATTAGGAAAGCATCGATACAAGATTGAAAATGTCCAAAAATTCCAGCTTAGGTATTCACCAGATCGCTCAATTTTGATGTAAAATTGCAACATCTCCTTGGGGTAGGAGTGGGAGAACCACACCCTCTCCCCGTTCGGACGCTCGGCTCCTCACTTGGGTGCTTCACTCCCTCAAGAAAATGCCGCACCCCAGTGGCGGCGATGAAAAATGAAAAAGTGGGGGTTAAAGGTATGTTCAGCCCCTCAATATTTGTCAAATGCTCCATTTAAGAAGCGGGGCGGATTTCGAAGTTGGGCTGAACATATTCTTGCTTAGAACAATCGGGAAGTGCCGTTTCCGGCCATCTGAGGGGTTTGTAAAACCAAAAATTTCCTGGTGCACTCCGCGCCAATGGATGGTAGAGCTCCGCTTAGAAACATGTATTAACATTTTTTATAGATTGTTTTTTTTTTTGCATTAATTGAGAAATTTCAGAAATGAGATCCACATTTAAAGACTGGGAACATGCATCATAAAACACTCGGGAAGTGCCGTTTCCTGCCATCTGAGGGGTTTCTAAAACCAAAAATTTTCTTGTACGCGCCGCGCCAACTGATGGTGGCGCTCCGCTTAGATAGTCCTGTCGGTCAAGACTGGGGACGATGAGTCGACTTTGCCCCCTCACAATAAAATCCTGGCTACGCCCCTGGTGTACATATAGCCCGGGCCGCTCGTAAGCCTATTCAAAATTGAAATTCTAGCATTATCCAAAACTGAATTCTAGATTTTCCAGTGAATATGTACTTTTTTACTGAAGATGATCTTCGAAATCTCTAGGAATTTGATTCACAAAAGCTATCCCACTACTTTTGTTCTGGTCTTTTATTCAGTTTTCACCTCGTCAAAGGTATAGCCTACACTGCATGGCAAGTCAACAAAATCAACAAACGCTTGAAAACGATGAAACAATACTGTATATGGCTACAAGGCTCAGAGCCATATATTCTAAATATATGGCTCTGACAAGGCTACCACCATAGCGCCACTACTTACAAAAACTTTTGTAATCTGATGTTCGATTACGTAATATCGTTACGTAAGATGTAAAATGGCAGCCACCATGATGAATACACGTCCAGGCTATGGGTGATATTTATCATCAATTTTTTAATTCAAGCGAGACCCGAAAGCCTATCTCCTAGTAGGTAGAAACTGCTGTTTAATCACTCTCAACCATGGTTATTTTATAGGCTTTCTTATTCACATGATCGTAATGCTGCATTCTAACGATGGGGCTAAATTTAGTTAACGTAGCCTAGGCCTAGGCGTAAGTAATAACTAGTAGCATAACGTTAGGCTAGGTTATTTTACTAGTATTACTGTTGATGTAGTAAGGCTAGGCTAGACGGATCCATTTGAAACGTCTTCAGACCAAAACGTCCCTGCGTTTTTGCTACCAATGTGTTCCCGCTAATGTTGTTTAAAGAAGAGAAATGTTACGTTCTTCAAATAGGTAGGAATAATGCCAGTTTCTTCTCATTTTATGGGAGGAAAGACTTTGCAAGCAATAGGCTAGGCTTAGGCCCAGATGAGGAAAAGCAGTGGTGTCATTGTGCATAGGCCTAAGTCCTTGAAACCAGATAGAAATGTTTCTGATTAAATACAGTAGATATGAAAGCAAACAAAACACTTGTCATGTTAAGTAGAACCTTGAATTTTAAGTATATTTTTGCATAATTTTTAACAAATTACATTTTTGATTCCTTGCCAAAGGCAGACAAAGAGTCTATGCAATGTATGTCGTGTGTGAACGTGTGTATGTACTTGTATTTCAGTACCAACTAGGACTGTGACCATTAAGCGGTTAATGGGTTAACCGACAGACCCGTCTGTTACTCATGCACCATTCCTCTGCATAGATTAACCGATTTTGTTTGGCCAATTACTCTGTCACTGCGGCGTAGCTTTGTTAGTAAATTGTAACACAAACATCGCGCAACAAACAGTGTCAGTTTCTCACAAATTATAGCTCGAACAATAACTGTAAAAAGAGTTTACAATCGGAGGTTTGATTAAACGGATTAATTCCATGGCAGCTCCCTGAATTAAGTACATAATGATGAGTGACAAGTGACGCACCCATTGTTACTTTCGTTGGCAGAACATCGTGTGTGCTTGTCTCCTAATCCCTTCAATAGCTACACTCAAGCACAACTTACGAAATGAAGGGCATGTTTGAGAGATTACCTTAAAACATGAAAGGATGTAAAATGGATAAAAGCAGTTTGGATTTTGTCAAGTTTTCATTGCTATTCAGTCTCCTAAACTATACTCTTCGCAAAACTATTTTCAACTGCGAAACCTTAACTGCCATCGTGCCGTTGAAAGTATGGACACCTTTTGAGAAGAAAGCCACAAGACAAGCAAGGAGCTGTAACAAAAGTGTGTAATGCTGCTGTGAAAAAGTTACCATGCTCTTTACTTCTATGGCAATAAAACCTCAGCAAGACCATGATTAGGGCACAAGTTTACTTGAATAAATCTCCCCACTGTAGGTAATCGAAATATTTTATCATGCTGCACCTCCGAAAATTTCATTATTTTTCAATGTTAGCCGCAGTATTTGGAAAAAATTTAACCTGTAAAATATGATCGTAAGCGCCAGATAATTCCCTCCATTTTGTTGTTTGCCCAATATCATAGAAAATGGAACATTCCATGTTGATTTTTTTGAATAAGCATGTGCAGTTTGTTGAACCGATTTGGTTGTATAGTTGCGATAATGAACTGTACTGTTGAAGACCACCCTACAATGCATGTAAAAATATACAACTATCAAATTTTAAGGGGTTCTGGACAGCAAAAAATGGACCCGGTTAATGTATCATGTGGTTCCTTTCTGATATAAATATCCCTGTATTTTTTGGCACTTCTTGTCCAAACCTTTACGTCTTGTTTAAAAATAATCATCAAATGAAATGCACTTCAGTCAGATCCACGTATGCAGAGATTTGTGATGCCCTTTCTTGGTGAATTTGGCACGGGGTGTGGTCGGCTGCACAGGCCAGCTATGTAAGCCTGGGAAGTGCAATGGTCATAATGCAAACTTAATGGAGAAATTCATTCTGAGGTCTGGTATTTTCACACACTAAATCCCATAGGCGAAGGCGCGAGTTGTAATTGGCTGGCTCAGAATTAACGTATTTGAACCAATCACGATGCAGAGGCAATTCAAATTTTGCAATAGACCGTATGCATATGATGTCACCAAGCAAAACATGGTCCCTTGTTTAGTGGTAATAGTGGATAGGCACACAAGTCTACTGCATGCGTGGGACCACGTGCATCATTGTTTTCGTTCGTAATGGTGTCATATGATAACATTCCATAAGTCCAAATGTAAATAACTTTACGGTAGGAATGCTGGGAATTCCGTAATTTTTTGCAGATTAATAAGGCTTGGTTATGCTGTTTGCGGCTGGTGGGTCATTTACAGAGCAATTGTACAGATTGCTACTACGACAAACACGTGAGCACTGTACATGTATGGAACACTGCATCACAAGCAAGCTGCATCAAAACAGCGGTGTCATAGTGTTTCATGAAGTAACTGATGATATTACATAGGCCAGGTGGAAAATACAACATGTGGTGGAATGTTAAAAAGTGCACATGGTCTGAAGAAAATTTCAGTTAATGCGGGATGGTCTTTACTGTGAAAAGATGATATAAACTCAGCGAACATGACTTACGATACCATTTTTAGACTTGTACTTTCCTGTAGAAAAGTGATGACCCTTTTTGAAAATGTTGACTTTTTGTTGTTGTGGTGAACCTTATGTCATTTTCGGTTAGATGGTTAACCGCCGGTTAATAAAATTGGTTAAACGGATAGTGAATTAACAGAAAATGCACAGCCCTAGTACAAACAGAGGACTTGAACAATGGATTTTAGGACCTCTGGTGGAAATTCAATAGATATTTGGAGTCTTCTCTTGCAGGGTTCGTACGGGGCCCTGAAAACCTGGAAAGTCCTTGAATTTAAATCATTCATTTTCAAGGCCTTGAAAGTGCTTGAATTTTGTACTTTTGCATCATAGTCCTTGAAAAGTACTTGAATTTTACAAAACCACATTTACCAAACACATGTACACAGACATCTGATCATCTAAAATATTGGCAAATTCACCGTAAAACCATCTAAACCCATCGTTTTTATGATCAGAAAACGATCAGGCACTGAACAAAAATCGGCAAAATTTTCCGTGTATAGGCTCTACTTTGCCTATCATATAGTGTGTTAGGCTAAGTTACTTGTGTGAAACAAGAGCAATGATGCCTTCAGGATCGTTGCTGGACAAGTGCAACACTTGTTTTGCACATAATAAGCACAGAAGATGATGAATCTGACAGGAAGGGCTTTTCTATTACAAAATGTAGTTAAAATCTGAAGAGTGTGACACCAGCCCTGGGTGAGCTATGTAATGCCTGGGCCCAGGAATACCTTTCCTTATAAATAAAGCTTATGCTGATCAGGCAGCATCACTCAGTCCACCTATCTGTCCACACTTGTTCAAAATTTTTTTCTTCCAATGTGCTGTCATGAATGTGATTGATATTTAGGCATAGTGTTCCTTGGGTGGTGGGGCTCATGTGGGGTGCTAAGGAATTTTGGAACCAGGTCCCATGTGGCCCATTTTATGATAATCTGCAAAAATGCTTCTCCTCCAGCAGTTCTCCTGTACAATACTGATGGTTTCTCATAGTGATACTCTATAACTAGTACCTGCAGGGTGTTCAGGAATTTTAGGTCCAAAGGCCAATATGGTCTGTGGGGTCCTTGTTGTAAAATATTGCACGATAATTTTTTTCTTTTAATTTTAAAAATAGTTAACAGCCTGAAATAAAGATGCTTGTCTGTTGGATTGTTTACGACATTCTTGAATTTTTGTCCAGGTTCCATTTGGGCCCGGGCCAATATGGCCCATTCCATGAAAGTTTGCAAAATCCTTTTCCTCCTACAAATTTTGTTTCACAATGTTGATGATTTGTCATGCTGATCTAGTGATCCTCTGTTAATAGTTCTTTTGGGTGTGTAGAAAGTTTCTGTCTAATGCCCACAATGTGCCCTATGGTCCATATTGTGAAATATTATAAAAAAATGGCCAGTCCCACCTCAACTTTATGTTAGACAAAGCTGCCAGCCTGATATAGTGGTACTTGATTAGTGATCATATGGTGTTCTGGAAGCTTAGGTCTAAGTTCCCATGTGGGCCTTTGTGACCTTTTTTATAAAATTCTGTGAATTGCTTACTCCTTTAAATTGTCTTGTACAATGTTGATGGTTTGTTACAATGATCATGATTTCACTTAGTGGCACCTTCAGGTTAATTATTCCTAGTCCTTGAACAGGACTGTGTACTACGCTTAACGGTGGGACCTACTCTAGTGTGGAGAGTAAAAGCGAAGAGGACATAGCATAGAGTCCTGTTCAAGGAATAGTTATACCTGACTCCTGAGGTGTTTGGAGCCCAAGGCCCAAGGTGGACCATAGGGTCCATTTTGTGAAATATTGCAAGTGATTAACTTTTCCTCCAGGTAATTTTGAATAGAGTTGAAGGCCTGTGGTAGTGATGCTTGGTTAATGATCTGTTTACATTTTGGGGCATTTTGGTCCAAGGTTGCATGTGGGCCCTATAGTACTTTTTATGAAAATCTGCAAAATGTCCCTTCAACTACAGATTGTCTTGTACAATGTTGATGGTTTGCCTTAATGATACTTGTTCAGTGGTTCTTTAAGATGATAGTGTTTGCATAACATGAAAGTTCCTTTTGATTATTGAATTAGTACTTTCATCCTTAAAAAGGATTTTATTCCCTGAAAACCTCAAAGTGTGCTCAAGTATTTCATACTAGGAAAAAATTTGGGAGTGCTCTGTAGAAGAGCAATTTGATGGCCTTGAAAAACCAAGTTATACCTTGAAAAGTCCTGGAAAAGTGCTTGAATTTTATCTTGAGAAAAGAGTACGAACCCTGTCTTGTCCAAACAATAGGCAGTCTGTTGTTAAGGTTAGGGTTAATGTTCCAAATCCTTCACCATAAACTGCAATTTTGGTACGGGGGTACTGGAATTCTCAATTTGCTCAGCTCTTTTTATTGGCAGCTAATTCAAACAATGCAGAGAGCCAAAGCTTATATTACACAGCATGAATGGTACTGAGAGTGTTTTGATTATATAAATTGAGCCTTTCTATACTCACCTTGAAGCAACAAACTGAGATTGTATGTGGATGAGGATGAATTTCAGACAATTGTGGGAGGGGCTTCAGTAAGAAGTTAGGAGAATTGGTACTGTTTGGGGTGGGAAAACTGAGCCTTTAAGGAAGCAGGAACAAAGGAAAACAAAATAAGGTCCTCAGGTTGTGTGTGTGTTTATGTGTGTGTGACACCAGCTTGTAAACATGATACTCAAGAAGGGCTACTCCGAGAGATCTCATACTTGACATGTGGGTTGCCCACATTGAGAAGATGATCCCTTTTGTTTTTGGTGGAGGTAAAAGGGCATTTGGGGTCACAAGAGGTCAAATGGTAATTATCTTAGAAATTGCTCGTAAACACAGTATCTCCAGAAGAAAAATGTGAGTGATCTCATACTTACCATGCAGATTGCCCATATTAAGCAGATGATCCCTACTGTTTTGGGTTGAGGTCAAAGGACATTTGGGGTCACCAGAGGTCAAAATATCAAAACCTTTAAAACACTGTATCTCAAGAAGGGTAACACTGAGGAATCTTATGTGGATTGCCTGTATTGAGTAGATGATCCCTTTTGTTTTTGGCAGAGGTCAAAGGTCATTTTTGGGTCACCAAAAACCATTTAAGCAAGTTACAACTCAAAAAGGGTAACTGTGAGGGATATTTGGCATGGATATGCTGATTTTGCTGCAAGTATAAAAGATTTTCATGAAACTTATTTCCTACTGTTAAATGGAAGTTCCTGCAATATCTGTGTCTGTAACATATGAGTTCAAACAAAGGCCGTATGAGGGTCATTTGGGGCCATAGTTTGAAAATACAGTACTGAAGCAGGTTTCTGTGCACACAAAGCAGAGGACTGATCTTACTTCATAAGTGTAAACTTTGAACTGATGAACTGCTTTGTGTGATGCACAAAAATTTCTTTTAAGCAGTATCAACATTGTCTCTTTAACAACCTAAAAGAAAACTTGAAGAAAACATTAAAAATCAAAGATTATTATTTGGCAAACCTTACACTGCTAGCTGTCCTCATAAGGACATGTGAGCATGCATGAATTGGAAATGGGAATTGATTAACTGAATATACCACAGGTTAAATTGGTTTTATAAAAAAGAACTAAATTACTGGTCATTGGATCAAATACCCTTGAGCCTGCATCAATGGTGATTGCTTCTTTGGATAAATTGTAACTGACCCTGCATCTCCATTCAAACTTGTCACTGTTTTCTGACATAATTTATCACAGTCGGCTGCCAGTACAAACCACAGTGTCTGGACAGAATAAATCATACAGCCTGTTGAACCAAGTGCTCAATGAACTGAGCCATAGCTAAAACTGAGACAAAATTAAGTGTTATAATTTTGATTAAAAATAAAAAACATTTATTTCTTTATCAAGTTATGAGACGCGACAAAATACAATTTGATACCTGCACCATTACTGTATATCCGTTTTCTCTTGTTTGTGGAGGTCAAAGGTTATTTGGGGTCACAAAAGGTCAAAACCTTATAGACATGATATTTGAAGGAGGATAATTAACTGTGAGGGATCTCATACTTAGCTTGTGAATTGTTCATATTTAGCATGTTGCTGGCCATCTGGCCATATGCAGTAGGGTAGGTGGTCCCTATTGCTTAAAGTGGAGGTGAAAGTTCATTTGGGTTACAAGATTTCCAAAAATGTTTTGACCATGCTAACATGATATTTCAGGTAGGATAACTGTGTGGGATCTCATGCCTGTCATGTAGGCAATTCATGTTTGTTTATATATCATATGGCAAGGAATCTCAAGACCTTTTGCTTTCTAGTTACTTTTTTAGTTGTACCAGCTTTTCACAAAAAGTTACATTTATGAAGCCTTTTCTGGGTGCAACACAAGTCTTCAATTTGCCTCACAGTATGGGGAGAAAGTCAGTTCTAGGTTTTTCATTCTGTGGTATTTTCACTGCTTCTTCCCTTTAGATTAAAAGAATGGCATCTGGTTTAAAGGTAATGAGAACTACAAGCAGATTGAAGAAAGTCCTTGCTTATACAGCAGGAGTATCTGGGACATGTTATGGACTTTACTATGTGAGCAACACACACCGACTGGTAGATTGGTCTTCCATTGGAATTGTCAGGTTTGGCAGAGCATTTTTTACGGCAAGTTTGTGCAATTTCAACTTTTCTGCTTTTTATGTTGACATTTGAATGATATTGTGTTCATACACAGGGCTGAAATTAAGCACTTTTCTGATGTCCGTGGTGAGTAAAAATTGCAACGGACAAACACTTTCTCTCTTTGAGGTTGGACAAGTATATTGAATGTGCAGTTGACCAGTTCACCACATCTGCAATAAATCATGTAAAAGACTTCTGTTTAGATTTTGACAGAAGCAGTCTTGATAAAATGGTATTGGCTGCCATTCATTATTAAAACATTGATAGAAATTCAAAAACAAAAATAAAATAGTTAATAGATGTATATTTTCTATGACAGGGATGTCAAGCAAAATTATTCAACTATCATTTTCATTTTCATTGGACAAACAGAATTTTTTGAACAACCTTAATTGGAGTCAAATTTGTCCCATGGACTACCTTGTATTACCTCAGTATAACCTAAGTATTTTCATAAAAATTAGGCCTAATATTGTACATTTGGTTCAGTTTCTGGATACTGTTCAGTGCACCCAACGTCCCTGTTTATGCACTTTTCAGTAAAGTGGTTCTTCAATCAAGCCCTTTCTTTAGTTCGTAGCATAGTCAGTCACAAGTAGTTCATTGGTTCTTCTTGTACTTTAAAATTATCTGTCATGATAGTGACTAAAGATTGAGTAAATTTACTTAACCATGGTCAAGTGTCTAGAGCATCTTGCTTGCAGCTGGGAGGTATGGAGTTCTACTCCTGGCTAGAACATCCTAAAGATCGACCTCAAAAATGAAACTTACTGCCACTGCCCTTGGTACTCAGCATAAGCAATGGAGTATGGAAGACAAACCAAGTGAGCCACAACTTGAAAAGACTGTTGCTGGCTTGACTTCATTAAGTTGGTTAGAAACTGATTCATCAAATCCCATTTAGCTCTCTAGCTAGCTACAGAAGTACGTTACTGAGGTTCAGAGGTTAAAGGAAATTGATGGACAAGATGACTTGCAATATAAATTACTAAAGGTGAATTTATTACATCTGTGACTCAGTTATGTTTTGTTTGAAAATGTTTGTCAAGGAAGAGACTGAGTGATACAGAACATCGATGTTCTTGTTTAGTATGAACCAGGCTTGGGGCGATTACATCTCAATGTAATCGATTACGATTGCGATTACTTCATATTTTACGATTGCGATTATGATTACGATTACAGCTAAAATTGAAAGCAATTGATTACGATTGCGATTACATTGCAATGTAATCATGATTGCAATCGTGATTACATTTTGTTTCCACATAAACAATGAAGTAGGCAAAACAGTCCAGTGCCCGGTATGGCCACAACTGGAAAAAAGGCCTGGATGGACATTGCTCTAGATAAGCCGAGAAGGATACAGGTTGAGGCATGAAACCCAATCTAACTACAGTAAATTATACATTTTGTTTCTAACATTTTCTTTTGCAAAAAGTATACTTCTAGAGAATGATGTAACTAGACAAAGAAACAACTCTGGAGGTAGTGACAAATTAAATTTTGTCATTGGGTATTTCCATAAACTAGAGGTCCAAAAGTGTGATATGAGGTCAAAATTTAAAAAAAAAACATTTTAACTGGTTGAAATTTACACTTTAGGTAGAGTATAGTCAGCAGTTATAAAAAATACAAATATTTTACAAACAACATTATGTTTGTGTGATGAGACTCATTCAAACAAATGACACCATCAAATTTACCAACATAACGGGGGACACCAAAGCAGTCTAAACTCTAAAGTCCCCTCTTTAAAGAATGTAGAAAATCCTAGATGGTTGAAAATCCATAGTTGAGTGTGATTTAGGATTCCTTCTTGAAAAAATATGGAAGAAGTTTGAAATAATTCTCCAAAACTTAAAAAAAATTGAGTGTCATTTTCAGGTATCAAAAAGTCCACACTTTTGCATATTTTGGACAATTTTGATTATTTTAAACCAGTAAAGGATATTGAAGTATACAAGTTTTCCCCTTTGGGACCTGTAGGCTGTTAGACTTGTCATTTGGTATCTTATTTTTTATCACTCTTTGGAAATATGTGATATTTGAAAGATAATTTACTCTTATTTGAACCAAGGTAATGGGGTTACCAAGATTTTATGTCCCCATTACTCTAAACATGAAATGTGCTAATTTAATTTTTAAAGGTTAAGCTGACCTGGAAATAGTCAAATGCAATATAAACCACTGTTTGCAATAGTAACATGCAGCAAGATGTCTCTGTTTTTTTAATTTTTTTTTCTTATTACCAACATATTGGCAGGGGGGGGGTGACACCAAAAATTCAAAAGTTCATCAAAATAAAATACTTGGTTCAAGAGTCATGGAATTAAGTTTTCTGTTAACCCTCTGGAACTATCTTTTCATGTAACTTGATTGACCCCAAAATTTAATGATTTGTGTAAATGGTAGAGCAACAAACTTTGCCAACATAACTCTCTGAGGGGAACACTAAAATACTGAGGATTATTAAAAATGACATAAAAGATGCTTCTTTTGATCTTTTCTTTAGAAGTGTGCTACTTTCTGTGAGAGTTTGAACCAATTCTTATATCAGGAAATGTTCTGCCACCTGAGAAAGATCACATTGGGTCAGTGATGAAAAGAACATTAGAAAACCAACATAACTAGGGGGACACCAAAGAGTTATGATGGTCATGGCATTTTCTATCATCTTGCTAGGAAAGTTGGATGATGCTGTAATAATGATATTTGGAAAGAATGATTTATTAGTGATATCCTTACCATGATAAATGAGCAAAACAATGCTCAGTTTATGATAAACATGCTTTTAAGATGAATCAAATTTGTATGTCGGTATGTCACAGCTGGTACCCCAAAATCAGGGGGGACACGAAAGCAAAAGAGACTATTTTCTAAAAGATGTTAACCATTGAATATTTAGGTTATATATCACAAGACACTTAGATTGGTAGGGTATAATAAAATACCTGAATCAATGGTTTGTTGAATTCCCTGTCTTTGAAATATAGCATTGCATTGACAAAATCAGTAAAAACCCCATTGGACCCCTAGTTTATGGAAATACCCCATTCCAACAGAAGAACTAAGCACTGAAAAAAATTGTTTAGTAACTTTACCTCTTTGTTCAATTTAACTTCAATGTAATCAGAAATGTAACCATGATTGCGATTACTTTGCCATTGTAATCGATTACGGTTGCAATTACTTTGCGATTTTCTCAAAAGTAATCGATTGCGATTACAACTACTTCAAAATGTGTAATCGATTGCAATCGATTACGATTACTGATTACGATTACCCCAAGCCTGGTATGAACTATGACTGACCATGTCCAGTTTAAGTGAATTGAGTCTTTCAGTTGATAAGTTCATCCATTTCCTAAATTGTAACAACCGGAGTCACCTGTAGAGTAATAACATTTGTAAAACATTTCATCTTAAATTTGTGATCAGGATCTGCATGCCCATGGTGTGCTGTTGCAGTTCCTTCAAGGACTTCCAGTATACCACTGCAGGAAAGGGTTTTATGGAAGGAGGACCTACAGTATGTTTGCAGTCTTTTTTGTTTGTGCTGATGTCATGTGGTCTGCATACAACATACAGAAGTGTCACAGTACTTATGACCAGTATTCAAGATTTGAAGTGAACGAGGCACTCTGTTGGCCAAGAACTCCTGTGAACCCTGGATTGTTTATGAAAAATATTCATAGCTTTACCTGCAGTGAATAACCAAATCTTTATGGCCTTTATGCAGTTCTGTTGTTGTACCATTCCCATATATCCATCTTACTTTACTTTCAGACAGATCTATGTTTATAAATGGTAGTAAATTGTTAACTGAATTGACAATTGAACAAATTAGAGAGGGCTAATCCTCTCAGCTCAAACGGTTCCAAACTTCCAATTCCCTTAACCTACTTACTTAGGCCCCTCCCCCAACTGTATTACTGTTCTGTTTCATATAGTAAGTTGGTTTATCTGAAGAGTCTGTGGTATAAAATGGTTTGCAAGTTTATTTTGTTAATGTAATGGCATTTATGTACAGTATGTCTGTCTTATCAAAGATTGAGGTAAGTTGACTTCTTTCTTGAACAGCATCTTTTCCTCGATATATGTTTTATGTTTCTAATTTTTCCAACAGGCTGCATCAATTGTCATCGACTACAAAACCAGCTTAATGTGGAAAGATGTCAACAGTGCAGACACTAGTGATCTATACTCCAAGGTATATTGAGTAGGGACTAATGTATTATGAGACATTTGCGTAGAATCACTAAGAAGATGTTTCATCTCTTTACAGAAAGATCATTGAATTTCTCCATATCATTTTGGATAAAGTGGCAAATTGCTGGACATTAAAAATCACCAGAAGGTCTTTCTAGTAAATACTGATTTTCATTAACGAATATTTCAAATGTTTTGTTTTTGTAGTTCTTTTATATCATTTATTAAAATTACAAATTTGTTTTGACTTTATGGTAAACAAGCCTAACAACTGCATTCACTGTGCTCCAAAGAGTCAGGTCTCTTTTTGTGGACAAGCCATCTTCATCTATTTCATTGACTCAAATGAAGTCATTGACCCACCTCCTTCATTGTATTTCACTTTCCTGAATATTTTATGTCAGGAAGGATATTTGTGACTGGAATTGTGACTTGACTAAAGTCGTTTTAATTTCTACAGATACATTTAAGGTCAGCAGAAAAGCTGAAGAAACTTGCCAGTCTCAATGGTGGTGTTTTCATCAAAGTGGGACAGCATATAGGAGCATTAGATTATCTGCTACCACAAGAATATGTAAGCACTATGAAAGTACTTCATGACAAGGCCCCTCAATCTTCGCTTCAGGATGTGAGAAAAGTTGTGGAAGAGGACCTACAATGTAAGGTGGGGTTTCTTAAACGTTTTTGTTTATTCTTCTAGGTATTGCTCATTATGTACCAGTGGAGCCAAGTTTCGAAATCCTACAGTGATAGATCTCATATTTATATAAATGCATGTGAATGAAAAATGTACTCTGTTCAGCTTAAGTTATGCTAATTCATGCATTGCTGTGATGTGACCATACTTTGTTATTGCATATATGCAGAATAAAGCTTACAAGGCAACCATTGGCTCTATTGGCACAGCTCTTTGATTGATATCAAATTCAAGAACTGCAGAGTAGGTCATATTTCATAGGATGAACTTAAAGTGTTTTGATTAGATATAAGGGGCTTGCATACTCACCAAGATATGTCCTAAAGCAATAGACATGGGATTGTTCCTTTATGAGGATGAGTTTAAAACATATGGTGGGAGGGGATAAATGAAAGTAGGTTGGGAGAATCAGACATGGTGGGGTGATGGATAACTGCCTTTGAAGACCATTATTCATCACCTCAGATAGTTTCAGTCCTCCCAACCTTCTTACTTCTAGCCCCTCCCACAACTATCTTAGACTCACTCACATAAAGGAACAGTCCAATGTCTTTTGCTTTATGGCATATCTTGGTGAGTATGCAAGGTCCTAGTGGCCTACTTGCTGTGTAGTATGACCAGGGAGTTGCTAGAGAAGGAGAAACAACGTTGTATAGTCTCTTTGAGACAATGTTCGTTTCCGGCGATAATCTTGCTTTTATCCGCCAAATTCTTATCTCAATGCTTCGATAAACAAAGGTTAGTGGCGCATTTTCGAAATTCCAACGAAGAGACGTATCCCTTGCACTCTACTCGTTAACATTTTGTTGCCAGCTGTCATGAAAATTGTGAAATTTATGTCATTTGACGCTATCCGAGACGCATCCTATTGTTTCATTTGAAGACAGTAACAATTTCTGTGCAAATTACTTTAATTTTTTTGTTTCTTAATGACAACAAAATTGTTTAAATCTGAGGGAGAGGTATAGACTTGAACAATGCTTCCATCTAATGACGAAAGGGGAGCAATTGAAGCACCTAGTGTAACCGTTTGTTTCCAGTCGTTCTATAGAAATTGTTATTATAAGCTTCGCCATTGGCGGAAACAAACCTCTATATCAAAGGATATCCAGACAGTGCCATTGTGTAGGGATTACTCGAAGCAGAATGGAAGATATGATGATTAAAAGGACTTAATCACAAGGGATTTAACAATAGAAACAAAGGGACCTGTCAATCAAATAGTGTCGCCTCAAAAGATATAATCTGTTTCAAGTACATATTGTCTGGAAAAATTTGTTCGTTGTATCTCCTTCTCTAGCAACTCCCTGGTATGAGGTATCCTGCATTTTTGGTTTCAACTAAAGAGCTGGCTGTGCCAATTGAGAATTTTTGTGGACTACTGGCACAACTGTAGTTTGGCATGAGGAAGCACAGTCTGTACCTATTTCACCTATTGTAACGTAAAACATTATGAAAGATAACTGCAATTATTTGGTAGGTTTGTTTTGTTTGTCAGATTTTATGAAAAATGTTTGGAAAGAATGAAGGCAACAAATTTCATATCAGAGCATCAAGTGATTTCTTATCGGGAAACTTCCAGTTTCTCCTCAAATTAAAAGTTAGTCACTTGTCGAGTGTCCTTTTCTTTAGAAGGTTACATGTTTTCTAAGTGTGCTTTGTTTAAGGCCATAATTCACATATCTGTCATGCAGTAGTTAAACTGTGTAGTGACCACTGACCAATCACTAACCAATTATAGGTGATGCTATTTACTGAATTAAAATAGAAAGAGGAGTCGCCTCAGATTTATTTTGAAGCAAGAGCTAAATCTCACAATTTGCTTTTCATTCTTCTCAAGAGTAATTTTCATATATATTAGGACGTAAAAATATTCCATATTTAAGGTAAACCAAGCAGATAGTCTTAGTAAATTGTACATTTGAGGAGAAAAATATTGCCACAGATGCTTAAGAGCCAATTACAAAACAGGACAGTTTGCTATACTAATTCAAGTTGGATGACTGCATTTATCCTTTTATGTCACAGTGTAGTCATGACCTGGTACCGGAGATATAGGGATATTCCTAAATTAGTTTGGGATCATGAGAACACCTTTTTTTAACTTTTGTATGAAACTAAATCAACAAGATTTGAACTGGATGTACCAACATGAAATTTTATGTACATAAAATGGAAATCTTTTTATGAAGACATAAAGTAGGTCATAGACAGGCACAACTTTCCATTTTGCCATACCATAGTTACTTGATTATTGAGTTTTGGCACCACATACCTCACATTCCAGTGCATATATGATCTGCACACTACTCACCTGTCAGTTAAATTTCATTGACGTGCCTCTTTTTCCAGATAGATGATGTTTTTTCAAGTTTTGCTGAGGAGCCAATTGGAACAGCATCCCTGGCACAAGTACACAAAGCAACACTGAAGAATGGACAGGATGTTGCTGTGAAAGTACAGCATCCAAAAGTGAAAGATTATTCAGATGTTGATATGAACACTATAGAGGTTAGCTTTTATTCTTACATGGCATTTTTCAAATTAAGATCTTGTGGCTAACATTTGATATTTGTGATGCTTATTGGAGATATACAACTTATTTACCAATTATTCCATACAGTAAATCTGGTGTTATTAACAGTAGCTGATATTAATGATACTGATTTTTCCATCTGCCCACTTATATTTGATATATTCCTATCCTCAAGTAAAGAGGTGATCCAATACTGATGTCTCAGAGATGGGCTAAGTGCACACTAAATCAATGGTAAACAAATTTTTACAAATATCATTGCAAGTGACTTCAAATGTTACCATTCAAGAAATTGATGAATACTCAATATAAGAGAATGTATAGGCCAATACTAGTATTGAATGTGGATTATCAAACTTACATTAGTGAATCAATTCATTAATTGAATCTGTCATTGTTTCAACAATAACTATAATTTCAGTCAGCTATGCCCCTCTCATTTATTTCCAGTCTTCTTCAACAGTTCACCTAACTTTTGTTCTACTGCTTCCCCCCAGTTTCTACTGCAGATGGTTGCAAGAATTTTTCCAGAGTTTAAATTCCTTTGGTTGAGTGAAGAGATGAGAGAAAACTTGCCAAAAGAATTGGACTTTGTTATGGAAGGAAAGAATTCAGAAAAACTTGATAATTTATTGGGTCACTTTAAATTTTTAAAGGTTGGTAAAGAACTCTTTTGCAATGTATTCTGGAAGAGACAGTAAGCATGTGTGTTCCACATTGCACTGAATGATAATTCAGTACCATTTGTGCCCGTCTTTTTGTGGCAGTTTGGAATGTTCATATTTTTAATATATGCACTTAGGGCTTTTGGAAATGGACTAGGGAATAATTTAGCATTCAAATTTTGTGCAGCAGTTTTGAAGATTTTTGAGGTCTTTTACACATTGTTTGTGAAAGGGTTTTGCACACAAAAAATTGCTACACAAGTTTTTATTTGTGTAGCAACTTGGCATGTTTGTGTAGCAAATTGCGATGCAATACTGGATAAATAATTCCTTGGGGGATACATTGTACATCTACTCAATAGTTTTGAGTTTAAGTCTATGAAATCCAAGCAAAATGACGATTGAAAATTTTAGTTCAGTGATTCAGCCTGTCCCTTTCTGGCACATACCGGGCCATGTTGTTGACTGTCTGCGTTTCCATGATAATTAGCTGCATTTTAACCCTGTTGTGTTGATATTGACAAATCCGAACAGCAAGTGATAGTCTGATATGGGTTGGCCTTAACTGGGGTCTATCACCTTTTAATCTTTCAATTTCTTTGCATACCTGTATCATTGGTGGTTGTATACTAAATTTTATCTTGATTCCTCCTATTTCACTGAATATGAGGGTTTGAAGTTAATGTAGACAATAAATGAAGACGATTTAAGGCTGATGGACCCCAATAATGACTGAACACAAGCGCTGATCGGATCCATCTATAATGCTCAACATGTGGGTCAGCATCATTGAAAACCATCTAATCTAGTGATCAGAATTTTTTCATTATTTGCAATGATTATCTCATTATCGCATTTATAACGTCTTTGGTCTGGAAATTCGACAGACCTTCTTTCTTGCTCCCCTAATTTTGAATTCAATGTGCCACAAGTGTTCTTTTCTACAGCACTAGGATGCAGTTTTTATTTAGTGACATGTCAATTTAATGCACTGATAAGTGATTTGTACACAGTTCCACAAAAATGAAATTTCCTCATTTGGAGTGCATTGACACAATGGATAATTTTTTTTTTTATAAAATGTGGATGCCAATACCCAATATTGGGTTATGAGTCAAACAGGTTGGTTCAAAAGAAGGTAACATGTTACTATTAGAACTGTGTTTACTTTTCCAAGGAATGATATCATTACTTTTCAAAACTGAGTGGCTACGTACTGAAAATTATTTCTGACCTTGTTAGTTATAGAGTTTTATGGCCTAATTTCCAACCTTTTGGTTCAAGTTGAGCCAGCCACAGCATTTTTCCAGTTGTGGCTCACAGGCTTGTTTTCCCCTACTGCATTGCTTATGCGGAGCAGCACGCACAACGGCAGTAGGTTCCATTTTTAGAGTCTTTGGTATGACTCGACCTCGGAATGGACCCCGGACCTTTGGTGTGAGAGCGGATGCTCAACTTGTTAGTATCTTTATGGCAGGTATTGAATATGCACACTTCTTTTCAAGGACATGCTCTAATACCTTTGAACAATGGCATAGATCATCATATTTCACAATGACTAATTTAAAGTTAGCTTTCAACTGCTCATTGATTTCAACTTTTCTGAATATTCATTTTGTGAGACAAAGCTTTAACTTTGGCCTTGAGTTTTAGATTCTCCAGGGGTGCTACAGATCACACTCCTCAAAAATTAAGGAGTGTGGTAGGTGTGCTGTTTTATTAAACTTAATAGATTTACAATAGCTCCAATTTATCATTTAGGTGTGAAGAAAATCACACTCCTCATAGTGATTTGAGGTGAGTGATGGTGTGCAATCACACTCCAACACCTCAAAATCCAAGGTCTGTTAACTGTAACATTGTTCAATAACTTCCTCACTTTAGAGACGTGAGCTTCAGCTTCTCCAGGCATGCTACAAATCTTTTTCCTTTGGAAATTCACCAGTGTGGTTGATGTGCTGCTTCCTTAAATCTTAAGACTTAAGACTCTTCCAAGTTCCAATTCTCTATCTAAGCATGCAAGTGATTACACTCCTCACATTGATTTGAGGTGAGTGGTGGTGTGTGATTCCACTCGCACTCCTCAAAATTTAGGGCCTGCTCTTTTCCAGTGCACATTTAGTTAATGAAATGTTTGTTGTGCGTCTCTTAAACGAGAGAATCACACCCTGCTTATTCAGGTCTGCAGAAGTGTATGGCAAGCAAACTGGCTTTAATTGCTTGTTTTGTTAAAAATCTATTGTATAGTTTTGTTTTGACAGTAAATTAGTATAATTTTTATTTAATTTCATGATTTTGTGTGAAAGTTTAAGCACATAAATGTCATGATTGCAGATAATATTTGTGGATTGATTCATTTCTGCCTTACGCTTGTGGCAACTAACATGTTTGTCATGTTTCCCATGGTTTCCAGAGCAAAATGTTATGTTCACAAAATGGGTGGT
Source organism: Holothuria scabra (assembly GCA_037179385.1). Lineage (NCBI taxonomy): Eukaryota > Metazoa > Echinodermata > Holothuroidea > Aspidochirotida > Holothuriidae > Holothuria > Holothuria scabra. The sequence continues at coordinate 47,124,640 of CM074180.1, forward strand.
GCCACAATTCCATGTCTGTACAAGACTCTATCTCTCAGAGGGTAGGGAGGTTGGTGGCTTTTGCCTGACTCCAGGTCCCATGCCTTTCTCATTGTCTGCCTAACTGAGGTACCAAAGTCTTCCTGATTCAGCAAGGATTTGGTCAATGGGAGCTCCAGCCCTTTCATTCTGTACGGCCATGCACATATCCCTTATTTAAGAGTGACCTGTTAGATCTACTTCATTTTACCAGTAGAAAGTGCTGATTCTTCAATTAATTCTTCAGTTAAAATTAAAAATTTGCATCATGTTGCCCAACTTTTGGGGAGAAAAAATGATATCAGTAGTATCTCATGTCTTGGCAAGGAAGTTTATCATTCCCTGTGGATACTATGTATTTGCAACTTTTCTTTTTGGAGGTGAAGAAAATTGTTCTCCAAATGAGGTGCAGAAAACTAGAGAAGGAAGTTGCTGTAGGGCCTGATCTTTTCCTCATTTTGACTGTGAGTAAAGAGTATTGTGTATGTGTATGTGGTACATGTATAATATTTTTTAAATGGAAAAAAAGAGCCACGTAGAACACGGCTGGGGAAAAGCAATGTCCTTAACTGTGTAAATGGTAAAAAAATTAAAAAAGAAAAAATATTTCCAAGTTTCTGGTACATGTTTGAATATAATGCACTGCTAAATGTGCATTTTTCCTTTCATTTAGATTCCTAAGGTATATTGGGAACATTCAACAAAACGGGTTCTTACAATGGAGTTTTATTCTGGAGGCAAAGTAGATGACAGACAGTACATGGTATCTAATGGAATCGACATAAATCAGGTATAAAGCCATAGGTCACTATACTGGTGTGATATAGGCTGTAATCATTTCACAAAATTCTCTGCATATTGTGAAGGAATATTTTTAAAAAGCATTACAATTACTTAGTGTTGTTAATGTAGTTGAAAGCAGGGTTTTAGGTATAGTATATTAAGTGCCAGGTGGTGGTTGATTTACTGGATGTGTCTAAGGGGTGTACCCTTCTCTTCAAGAAAATCCTAAAATTAAACGAGACCTAAGTTGAAGTTTGATTAGGATTCTACCTACATCACACTAAATGAGGGATTACATTAATGTACTAGAGCTACAGGCCATCTACTTTGAAAACGTTTAATACGTCCTCACTCCCTGCGATCTAACTGTACACTGAAGCTGGTCAATTGTGCTTTCTCATGTAATTCCAAAGTGTAGTGTGATGAGGTAGAATTTTTTATTTGAATGGAGCCTAGATGTAATATGATGTAACGTTTTGCAATTTTTTGACCTCATTATTAGCTCAACCCATGAAGTATGAGTAGAGCAGATGTGGTACTGTGGGGGTGAAAAAGTCTCCCCCCTTTATCAAAAGTTTTCTTCATCTGCATTTGCTGGTCAATTTGTGTGAAATTTTCAGTGACCGTGCCACAGTAGGCCTGGATGGCAGTAAGTGATGTGCTTGGCTACATGATTGGACAACTGTGACCATGATTCCCATTTCTTCTCATTTTGAATTCCTCCTGGAGTCTCACTGCTTGGATCATTTGTTTATTTTTCATGGTACTTGGCTTTAATGAGCTTTATCTGTAGGGGCATCCTCACTTACTTAAATAAACAGCCTCATGGTAAAACCCTGCAGGGTTCAGTTACTTTGTTGTGACTGCTACTTCAAGCTATTGCTAGTATTTCTCACATTAGCCAGCGTACACCTTGTTTATAATTCATTTACCATAATTGCTGTCTCTTAAAAGCATGGAAGTAACATCTGGGAATTCATGCTGAAAGTGAACTGATCCTATGAAATGCTTGTATTTGTTACACAACTCTCCTTGCTGCATGAGGTCATTGCATTAGATGGGGGTCATTGTTTATCCAGGATGTTCTTTTATTCCATTCATCATCTCCTGTTTTCATGGTCTAGCTGAAACAGATGTCTTCAAGAATGTTGTAGATATGAGCTTTACTCTCTCAAGGTCCAGTGTCAATGCAGGAACCAATCGTTTGGAATAGCACTACCTCCATCTTAAGTACAATGCTGCCCAACTACCAGGTGCAAAGTGTTTTGCTGGTTAGTCCTACATAAGTTAAAGAGGCTGGTGACATGAAAGTGACAGTTGGGTATTTGATGTACAAAAGCTTGTAAAAGCTGGAAAATGGCCCCATTGCCCGTCAAGATTCATCAATTTGTATCATTAGTATGTCCTGATCAGGACCTGATCAGGACATACTTATGATACCCTCCAGGGTTTTATTTTGAAATTACAAAACCAAAACTGATTAATTATTGAGAGATAATGTAGGGTTAACAAAAGGAATGTCAACAGTGTGCAAAATTCCACATCATTATTTTTGCATAAGCATGATAGGTGTATCTGGGGAGCCATAAAAGATACCAATGGAATTCCGATTTTTCCTTCGTAAAATTCACTCTTTAACTACATAGTAAAGGCAGGGGTTTTTGCTGATGTGTAACACTACTTTCTTTCTTTATTCAGCATTTTCATTCATCTCATTGCAAAATTATAGCACAAGGGAGGGGATCAAAGGAGGGCATTTTCAGCAACCCTTCATTTTAGTGATCTAAGAATCTGTGTAGGGTGGAACAGTAAGTTGACTGTGAGTGCCTGGCTCATAGAAGGAGTGCTGGACATCTCCATAAGGTATGGATCACTTATGGTTGAAACTATTTTCAGGCTTTCACAGGTAAATGCAGATGTTAATTGAACTGTAGCAAAGATACCCACCCACCCACTTTACTAACAATTTTATTTTCCTTTCCAATTTTATTTTCTATTTTGTGTGGTTATTTTTGCAGGTCACCAAAAACTTGGGTAAACTTTACAGTGAGATGATCTTTGTACATGGTTATGTACATTGTGATCCTCATCCAGGGAATGTCTTGGTTAGGAACTCTTTAACTGGTGAACCTGAAATTGTGCTGCTTGATCATGGCTTGTATCAGGTAATTGTCATAATATGATTATTTAACCATTTTTGAGTTGTATTCAATTGCTAAGGAACTAAGGTACAACTCCTCTGGTATTTCTTTTTGGATGTATTTGGGAGAAAATCTGCTTTGTAATCCCCTGTCTCATTGGTTCCCTAATCTTGCTGCACTAGGTTTAGAGTTACGGGTCATGGTTTTGGTTAGATGATATGGTTAGGTTTAGTGGCTATGGTTATGTGACACAATCACCTGAAATGGGGGGGGGGGGGCAATGAAATGGGACTACTGACAGTGGACCAAAGAAATGAGGGATTAGTGAAATAGGAACTATAGACATTATCCTTTTGGAAGAACAATTAAGAGGATATTGACTAATCACATTAAAATGCTTTCGACACCCCTCCTGGGCATGGTTAGTCAACAGTGGTCATGGACAACAGTAGTGTGATGTACATGATCATCACTCTAGTGATATTTTCATCCTCTGGAGTGACTGAAAGGGTAGTCACAATAAGTTAACTGTAGGCTCCGCAGAGATGGGGGAGGGGAAGGTTTAGCACCCCCACTTCTTCTGTTGTGGACATTTTGGGCTCACCTTATATTGCTATTATATTGCTGAACCTATTGGGTTGCTTTGGTGTTTAGCCTCCCACTTCAATAATTCCCGCAAAGGGCCCTGAATTATCAGACATGGCAGTGACCAAGAGCGGTCATTGTGGTTCAATTGACGCCTTTTGTGTAGAGATACCACCTGCCATTGTTCTCCCTTTATAATTCTGTATACCCACATTCCATCAAAATCAGACAAGATGTCATGAAACTGTAGAAACTGCCTTTGGTTAAATATCTCTTGTCTTTTACTTATGGATTAGGGTATGGAGGTTGGGGTGAGGGAGATTAAGATGAATGGGGTTGAAACAAGGTATTTGTCCAGTGACTTGGGGAGTAACTGGTGCACATCCTTTGCATTGGGGGTTCTGTGAATACTTCAAATAAATATTTTAAAATGAACAACACCATTGTGCACCTTACCCCTTTTCCAAAAGCAGATTTTCTACAGGGGAGGAGGTTCCCCTATCTTTAAGGGGAAGGGTACACCTCTTCCCTTAAACCATCCCCACAAGATGACAATCAGTCACACCTTGCACCCCTCTATCAAAACTTTGTGGATATGTTCCAGTGTTCTGTCTATAATATGAAAATTGAATAGTTTGCACTGTTTTACTCAAGACTACAGTATATGTAGTATTAAAACAGATTTGTAACAAAATATCTCAAGAAGCCATTCATGTCTGGAACTGAAGCCAAAGCATGCTTCAGTGTGAGTAAAAGCTGATGTTAAGGTTGGATAAAAAGAATGTTAGGGAAAAGTCATTTATCACAGGCACAGGTAGAGTGAAAGTGATTTGGTAATAACCGCCAGCTGGATAAATGACTCTGCCCTTAAACTGTTGTGGGGTTCAGAAAGATAAGTGTCCCATCAAGAATTTTTCTTCCACTTTATAGCAGAATGTTAGATTACATTAATATAACAATGTAGCAGTTGCTTTCCATGATTGCCTTGTTTTAATCCTGTGATAATATTTTTTCAGCATTTATGCAAAATCAGGCCTTGAATTTTGAGGCGTGTGAGTGTGATTGCACATCACTCACCTAAAATCACCGTGAGGAGTGGGGATTTTTGCTCACCTAATTGATAAAATACAGCTATTATAAATCTAATGAAGTACTAATAAAACAGCACACCTTAATTTTTTGAGGAATGTGATTTGTAGCACACCTGGAGAATCTAAAACTCAAGGCCTGCAAAATGACCTTTTTGTTTCACTTGAATATCTTTAAGATGTCATGAAAGATATGAACTAGACAGATGTTTTTGATGAAGTTGGGAAAGGTTAAAAGTTAACTTTGGCGACTTTTAACCACCGGTGGGGTGAAATTGCAGATCTTTATAATGCATATGAATAACAGGTTTTCCAAGAAGGTCTGTTTTTATGTTTAAGACCAGACACCTATGGAAAATAGTCAGATTTTAGTAGTAACTTATTAAAATGAAAGAGTGTATGACTTGTCTTTCTCTTTAGGCATTGACAGACAGTTTTCGACTTAACTATGCTGGCCTGTGGTTGTCCATTTTGGCTGCTGATATCAACGGCATTAAGAAGTACAGTCAAGTTCTTGGTGCTGGAGATATGTATGGGCTTTTCACTTGTATGGTCACAGCAAGAAGTTGGCAATCTGTATCAGCTGGCATTGACAAGCAATCAAGAACTCAGTCAGAGGTCAGTTAGATTCATGCTAAGTGTACCACATTTTAAATTTGAATTATCTGGCTATCTCATTGAAATTAGAATCAGATGATATGTGCCTGTCGCCAGGAAGCCCTCCATCAGATTTACCAGTTGTAAATTACACACCACATCCAGAGTGTCAGTGATGCTTTGCATACAGTAGGGAGTGTTCAGACCTGTCAACTCTCCTGGTTTTGCCGGGATACTCCCGGTTTTTGCCCAAATCTCCTGGTCTCCTGGTTTCATACCGTAATCTCCCTGTTTTTTACTGTTCCGTTTGTAAATTGCGACATTTCTGAAAATCGCCAGAGCAATTAATACTTACCTTGGCTGATTAAGATTTGAGCAATCGGCCACATTAATAAGCATATTTTGCTTTGTTAGACCATTTGCACTCGCCTCACGTCTAGTCTACATGCACACAGTACGGTGTACATGTACCAACAACATTCGTAGGTTAATATATCAAAGGCAACTTGCACTGCATTGTGCATGTCGCGCACTTGCACTTAACACATATACAAGTTGTATCTAATTCCGTATCGATGAGACGACTGGCCCTCGTAACTTTTTCCCAGGACGAATGAGGGCCTAAGTAGCCTCCCTATTTTTCCTCTAATCTCCCTATATTTTGGCTCTAAAAAATGAAATTCTTCCTTTTTTTGGAGTCATATAGGTTGACAGGTCTGCAGTGTTGGAGCCGTCTCCATAGGGATTACAACCAGGTTTTAGTCCAGTGACATTGGCATTTAGTTGTCAGGATTGGGTGGAAGTGGGTTGTATTCATGTTTCATCATTTTATGCCTTTATTTTACAGTAACAATTTCTCTAACGGTGTTCAGTAGTTTTTAGCGGAACAACTATGGTTTAGGTCAAATTCCTTGAGTCTGCTGGCTTGTTTTTGATAAGAAACCAATCCTTGTGTTTTCAACATTTAATGACAGCCTAGACAGTACAATATTTAGGTATTATTTTGCCCACACCAGGTGGTCATTACATTTGATTTATGATATCACAGAAATGCAAAACTCTTTTAGAATCTGTCCAACTGTTAGATATATTCTTTTCCACAGCTTGGATGCTTCAAATAGTGAGTGAAGATGTTTAAATCCACTTATTTCAAATGCTGTCATAAAAATTTAAACTTGTCATTATCAATTGGATGCACAGATGATAAAGCTGAAAGTAGTGGTCTCCAATTGCAAAGTTGGTCAGATGACTTGCAGACAGGCTTGGGGCGATTACATCTCAATGTGATCAATTACGATTGTGATTACTTCATATTTTACGATTGCTATTACGATTATGATTACAGCTAAAATTGAAAGGAATTGATTATGATTGCGATTACATTGCAATGTAATCATGATTGCAATCGGGATTACACTTCCTTTCCACATAAACAATGTAGTAGGCAAAACAATCCAGTGCCCACAACTGGAAAAAAGGCCATGGACATTGCTCTAGATAAGCCTGGACAGAACCAAGTCCTCTCAAAGTAGAGATTATTGAACCCATGCACTTCTCACTCATTTTGAGCTGGAACATCCGAGAAAGAGGGACAATTAAATTTTGTCATTCCAACAGAAGAACCATGCACTGAAAAAATTGTTTAGTAACTTTACTTCTTTGTTCAATTCAACTTCAATGTAATCAGAACTGAAACCACGATTGCGATTACTTTGCCATTGTAATCGATTACGATTGCAATTACTTTGCGATTTTCACAAAAGTAATCGATTGCGATTACAACTACTTCAAAATGTGTAATTGATTGCAATCGATTACGATTACTGATTACGATTACCCCAAGCCTGCCAGTTGCAGATAGTCAGTTAGTTACATGCAGGCTCAGGGTAATCAGGTTTGGGGTAATCGTATTCAGTTGCAATCGTTTACATATTTCAAAGTAGTTGCAAAGTAATTGCAATTGTTATCTATTACAGTGGCAAAGAAATCGGAGTCATGGTTTCATTGATGGTTCCAATGAAGAAAAATTTATTTCTCTAGAGGTACAGTGGCCTATACTTTCAAATATGCCCCCCAGAATGTGAGAAACAAAATGTAGTTTGGTATATAGGGTGCTACGTCATGATTTATAACCTTCTGGTTTAATCAAGTGTGGTGCCCAAGGCCTATTTTCAAGTTGCGGGACAGTGGATTGTTTTCCCAACTGCAGTGCTTAAAGATTCTAGATTCTCAGAAATTTATTTGGGGGTTTAGGAAATTCATTTCTGGAATGTGGAAGCACTGACTGAAATATTTATTTTCCCTGCAGACTGAAGAGATTCAGCAGTTTGTATCAACATACATCCCAGAGATTTCTCAACTCTTAAACAGTATTCCTAGACAAATGCTGCTTTTACTGAAGACAAATGACCTTCTAAGGAACATCGAATTTTCTCTTGAGAGCAGCAGAAGTTCTAGTTCATTTATCAACATGTCAAGATGCTGTGTCAGAGCTATGACGGATCACCAGCTGCACTCATCCAAAAGTATCACGCAAAGACTGAAAATTCATATACGAAGAAATGTGACTCTATTCAAGATATCACTGTATGAATTTTATTTGTGGTTAGCATCTTTATCAGCAATAACTAAACTCAGGGCTATATGTAGGTTTGACTTACTTCTTTTAAACAGATGATGAAGGTGTTCATAGACAAATGTTTTGATAAATTTTGATTACTATACTTATGCAAAGTTTTATCAAGAATGGATATGTTTGTGGAGATTAATTTATTTATATTGAAATACTTGCCAAAAGTTAGTTCCACCCTGTGTCCCATTTCTAAATTAATCAGTAGATTCTGTGTCTGTTGGGTGTAGGGCCTAAGCATATAACCTCGGGCTTCTAAATTTAGAGAAATTTATGGTTGTCCTGCGTGCAACCATTTCACTAATTTTGGATGTCCACAAGTCAATTTGAATGTCCAAAACATTTTTTGCTCAATTACTGTACTTAACAGTAACTGCGTTCATGTGTTCTTGGTCTTTAAGATTAAAGAGATGTAATGTTTAGAGGCAAACACCCTTAAGTCTGAAATGTATGATGGGATAGGTTGAAAGAGTTGATCTGTCAGCAGTATACCTCTTCAATCCAAGAGAAAAATGGTTGGCCAGGTGTCAAACAGCCTTTCACTTTTGGTTGTCCGTACGGAATTTTAGTTGTCCTGTACAATCTGACAACCACGAAAATCGAGACCTGAATCTGTGTCAAATCAAAGTATAGCAGTGCAGGTATGATCACACACCATCTATTACCTTAAATCACTGTAGCATTCCTGAATTTGTACACCTTATACCAGTATATGCATTACCATGCAACAGACTTCCTATACATGGACTGAGCATACTGCACGTTAGATTGTTGTTACCGTACGTGTGAGTAAAGGTGTAGCAAGATGGCTGTCTGCTATGGTTTTGGGTGTGAAAGTTTGGACTTGTTCAAGTAGTTCACATCAATAGATTTTGCAAGGAAGCTGAAATATTTTTAAATTAATACAAGGTCAAATCCAAACACATTATTGTAAGAATATGATATTGATTCTCATTCAAATTAAACTTTCGATTAAAATATTTCAGAGTCATCATGAAATCGCACAAATTACAGCTCCATGGAGGCCATCTTTTTGCACCTTTTGTCCCTAGTTGGTGGCGACAATTTACGGATAAGGTGTACACGTTACATGCTCTCTCCATGTATATATGAAGTCTGTACTGTGCAAGTACCACCTCAAGAAAATTCTTTTGTTAACAAGTTTTTCTGGAAATGCAGTCATCCCAGTTTGAATTAGTGTAGTGGCCTGCTCTGCTTTTATGATTGGCTCTCAATAGCCATATGTGACTATCTTTCTCACTAAGTTACGAAAATTGACGTGTACTCAAAGTCTGGGATTTAAAAAAAATACACATAGTGGTTGCAAAATGGAATTTATTCATCCAACTCCCATTTTCATAGCTTTTTCTATTGCAGAGATATTAAATGTTGAAATTTACTCACTTTTAAAAAAACATAGACCATAGTGCATTATTATTTGTTACTTTCTTGTTGTAAGACTCACATTACCTGCTTCGTGTCCTTTGAAAGAAGAAATGTTAAATGTGACCTTGAACAGCACGCTTCCTGTCTCTTGCATATTATTTTGTGCAGAGAGGTTTTGCTTTATCACATCACCCCATAATTGTAAGATTGCTATCAAATATTGGCACAAGGTTTAGTGGCACTAAGAAAATCAAAAAATATAAAGACTCTAATTTGAGTATTACAACAATGACTTAACAATTAATTGTGCAACAAACCATTGTTAATTGAGTGAATAAACTTCAGTATTTTATATCTCAGCTCAGGGATGTCCTATGAATGTGGGAGTTGACTGGTTGAAATAATTTTTCACCCAGAGCAATACATATTTTTGAAATTTTAGACTTGAAGTACACTTGAAGGAGAGTCAACTTCGGTAAAACATTAAAAGTATTGCAATGTTTCAGTCCTGCAACAGCGTGAAAGATACTGGATGTGATATGAGAAAAAATTTGTGGGATCTGGCTGTATCAAAATAAGTTTAAGGGCCCTTTAACTGATTAAACTGATGTGTTATTTTTCTGCAAGAAATCATATTTCACTGAATACTTTTGTTTGGAAAGTTTAATGAGCACAGTCTTTTTTACCACAAATTTGATTGGCCCTAAAATGGGTGGGAATAAAAGTATTCTCAACAAGTGTGTATGGTGAATCACGTGTTGCTGATAAATGTGCAAAACATGCTGGTTCATTTTTATGAAATTGTGTTCTGACATCAACATGATCTGTGATTAGAGCAAGGAAAACAAATTTGGCAATAAAGTTGTTAAAATCTCATATATTTGACATCCATGATTTATTTGTGAGAACAGGCTATAGAATGTCATGAGGGGGTCACGTAAGGGTGAAGTTTTCCCTCCGGTAACATATATGGTATTGAGACTTTGACTCCTTGTAAGCCCAAATGACATTTGACCTCCAAAAAACAAGAATTCTGATCCTCACTATAGTGCATCCACATAACGTATGAAATCTATTCAAGCTTCCCACCATCAGATATTGTGCATACAAGCATTTCAGATTTTGTCCACTGGTGACCCAAAATGACCTTTGGCATCCACCAAAGCAATAGCCTTCTCTCCCATAGTATAAAGCATCTACATACCAATTATGAAATCTAATCAAGCTTCCTACCTTCAAATATCATGTACACAAGGTTTTCAGAACTTTATGACCAGTGACCCCACATGACATTTGACCTCCACCAAAGACTACAGGAATCATTCATACACTGTGCACGATCTACAAACCAAGTATGAGGACCCTACAAGCTACCTTCTTTGTGTATACAAGTTTGTCAGACTTTGACCTTTGCTGATCCCAAATGACCTTTGACCTCCACCAAAAACAATAGGGTTCATCTACTTAATACGGCCAACCCACACCAAATAAGAGATGAGTCACACTTAACCTTTGTGAGATACCATGTTTACAAGCAATTTCTGAGGAATTTGCCATTTGACCCCTTGTGACCCCAAATGACCTTTGACCTCCACCAAAATCGACAAGAATCATCTACTCAATACTGCCAACCCACACACCACATATGGGATGATTTACACACCTACCCTTCTTGAGACATCCTGTCTACAAGCAAAAGCATCACATACACACCCAGACACACACAAAATCATCACCACATAGATTCCTTGCCTGCCTTTGGTAAGGAATCAAAAATGAAAGCAAGTTTAAAGACCCAGTTCTCTTACTCTGAACAGTACCAATTCTCCTAACCTTCTTACTTTAGCCCCTCCCACAATTGTCAAATCCATCCTTATCCAGTCACAATCTCAGTTTATTGCTTCAGGGTGAGTATACAAGACCCCAGTGTGTAAACCAAAACACTCTCAGTACAACATAGGCTATGTTATAATACAGTAGCATAGCCAGGACTGTGCCATGGGGGGTGCGGGTGGGTGGTGGGGTTTGGAGGATGACTTAAGCAAAAGTCTTAAGGGGAATCAAAAAAAAACTTCTATTTTAGAAAGAGGACAAGAACCCATTACCACTGCTTAATTTACATCAATAGTCAGTGAATAATTTATATTTTAAGATATATTGCGATATACTTTCTGTACGTTTGGTTTCATAGGGTTTTAACAGCTGTAATAGTGGGGATTAGGAACATAAACCACATCAATAATGATGTCACAATATCCATGCTGGATGGCATGCGCTTGCTAGATTTGAAACCTTTTGTTGATAAATGCAGGTGAGTTTGGGGGGAATAACTTTGAATTGGACGGTGGAAAAAGAAAACATTTTTGTATGATATGCAATCTGGACCTCTCATGAGGCAATATGGTTGGTAGTATCTCTTGTGATATACATAGTATGTTGTCTTGGAGCCACTGTTTCCTTGAAGAAATCATATATCTGGTCACTCAGTGACCAAATGTGACACTCAGTTTGAGAAAATTTGACTCACTGGGAATTCCAGTTGGGTGGATCTGTACACACATCACATGTAGTAAACCAGAATGCAAAACTGCATTGAGGTTTCGATGATACACAAATGTTCTATTTCAAATAATCCCATCATGTACCATTATCTTCTCATTCAAATGTTATTCTAACATGATCAAGAAATAATTAAGATGTGTTAACACAACACAACACAAACCTCTCTGTTTAGGGAGCTAAACACTTTGAGTTTTCAATTCTTCCCAAAGTCAAGAATTGTCACTGTAGAATACCATCAATTTATTTACTTTGAAATTCTGGGGATCCTCTAGCAAGCAATACACACTAAAACTGAATGTGTCCTGAGGTGTGATTGGCTGAAAATATGTAATCATTGGTACATGGCACCAATCACAAGGTTTTGAAAGAGATTTTCTGTCGAAGTTCACCTAGTCTTCTTAGCAGGTATCAAGTGTGTACTATCCTTTGATATTAGGTAATGCGAAATATACGAGCACAGTGCAAGTACTTGCGCAAAATACATCCCCCAAGCAGGCTATGTTTCAGCATGCATTTGTTAAAATCTTTTAAACTTTTCACAATGTTGAGTGTATGACAGAGGTTCTTATCATGTGAAAAGGGGAATTTTTGGAGGATTTTTGTAATTGGCGATTAGAGGGTGGAATGGTAATTACTCTGCCTTAATCTGGATACTTGGCATCTTTGTAGGGACCATCTCCAGACTTTAACCCAACCACATACCAAATATGACATCTATTCGAGTCCCCTACCTTGAGATATTGTGTTAACCGGATTTTCAGACTATGAACCCTGTGACCCCAGATGACCTTTGACCTCTGCCAAAAACAATAGGGACCATCTCCTGACTATAACACATCGACATGCCAAATATGAAATCTATCCAAGTTTCCTATCTTGAGATATCATGTTAATCAGATTTCCAGACTGTGACCCCTGGTGACCCCAGATGACCTTTGACCTCCTCCAAAAAAATTGGGACCATCTTCTAACAATAACATGTCCACATACCAAATATGAAATCTATCCAAGTTTCCTATCTTGAGATATTGTGCTAACAAGATTTTCAGCCTTTGACTCCCGGTGACCCAAGATGACCTTTGATCTCTGTCAAAAACAATAGGGACCATCTTCTGACCATAACGCGTCTACATACCTAACATGAAATCTATCCAAGTTTCCTATCTTGAGATACTGTAACCTGCTAACAAGATTTTCAGACTTTGACCCCCGGTGACCCCAGATGACCTTTGATCTCCCTCAAAGACAATAGCGACCATCTGCTGACCATAACACATCCACATACCAAATATGAAATCCATCCAATTTTCCTATCTTGAGATATCGTGCTAACAAGATTTTCAGCCTATGACCCCCGATGACCTTTGATCTCCGTCAAAAACAATAGGGACCATCTTCTGACCATAATGCATCCACATACCAAACATGAAATCTATCCAAGTTTCCTAGCTTGAGATATCGTGCTAACAAGATTTTCTGATTTTGACCCCCGGTGACCCCAGATGACCTTTGACCTCCGTCAAAAACAATCGGGACCATCTGCTGACCATAATGCGTCCACATACCAAATATGAAATCTATCCAAGTTTCCTATCTTGAGATATCGTGCTAACAAGATTTTCAGCCTTTGACCCCCGGTGACCTTTGACCTCCGTCAAAAACAATAGGGGCCATCTTCTGACCATAATGCATCCACATACCAAACATGAAATCTATCCAAGTTTCCTAGCTTGAGATATCGTGCTAACAAGATTTTCAGACTTTGACCCCCGGTGACCCCAGATGACCTTTGACCTCCTTCAAAAACAATAGGGACCATCTGCTGACCATAATGCATCCACATACCAAATATGAAATCTATCCAAGTTTCCTATCTTGAGATATCGTGCTAACAAAGTTTCCAGAAATTGACCCCTGGTGACCCCAGATGACCTCTGACCTCCGCCAAAAACAATAAGGTTCTTCCTCTCAATATGGCGCATCCATGTACCAAGTTTGAAAACTGTCAGACATTCCTATCTTGAGATATCGTGCTAACAAGCAAAGTGTCACAAACACACACACACATACATACACACGCCATCATGATTGCATAGGTTTCTCTTATCATCGAAACCAAAAATTAAACTGCAGTTTTGCTTCTTTCCCCCCCCCCCCCCCAAAAAAAAAAAAGTGTGGCAAATTGACAAGCAACTGTGTCAAAATCACATCATAGTAGCTTAGTGTAAACACTGCTTGGAGCCATGCCTGATGGGCTAGACTACAGAAACAATATCAGTAACATTTTAAAAAGTAAAGAAAACTTGTTAAAAAATTGCTGAGTCACAGTCGAGCATCCTGTTTTTCTGGAGCTATAGTGCCAGTACTGCAAATAAGTTAGAGGTTTTTGGCCTTGTGTTTTTTAATCGACTAGGTTGAACGAGCACATATGAAGGCGAAGACATCATCGGAAGAAATGAGAACTTTGATCAATTCTGCCTTACTGTGCCTCTGCCCATCACAGTGCCACGGTGAGAAGAGATGCCTGACTGTGATGTCATGGGAAGGAATTAGAACTTTGACCTTACCAGGGAATGATCCTGTGCCAGGTAGCAACATGGTCCCGGTGCCACAAATATAGCAAAGGCTATTGTATTTTGAGAACTAGTCAACAACAAAATGCAGATAAGACTGTGACAGTGCCTTCAGTTCGATGGTGGAGATGATGTCGATGATGTCATGAGAAGGGATTAGAAATTAGGCTAAGTCAGTTTGGCTTGTAGGCATGGGCGTCCGCAGGTATGGGCAAGGGGGGGCACTTGCCCCCCCTGGAAAATCAAAAATTTGAAAAAACGTATATAAATCAAAGCAAAAAACCCGAACAAAACGTGTTTTTCAAGTTTCTATGCGAAAAATAGGCTTTAGAAATGCCATTTCTGGCGATCAGGGAGGCATTTTGGGCTGAAATTTTCGCATGCTTTGGGTCAATTCATGGTGACTTGGAGGTTTTGCCCCTCCCAAGAAATTTTGCGCCCCCCCCCCTGACTTTTTTCTGCGGACGCCCATGCTTGTAGGGTACAACCATGTCCTTGGTGGAGAGGCAGTCACAGTGCAATGGTAAGGAGAGACACCTGACCATGACTTATAGCAAAGGCAATTGTGTTTTGATAATGAGACAACAACAAAACCGCATATTCACTAACTGTTAGGCATAAGTAGATAGACTGTGAAAACGACCGTTCCCCAGTTCCTTGGTGGAAACTGGAAATGACATCATGAAAAGGAGAACCTTGAACATTTTAAGACCATTGGCAGAGGTGTGGATGTCTTTGTGCCATATAAAGGCACACCAACAGTGAGAGAGCATAATTTACTACACAACAGATGCTGCTTAAAAATACAACAAGATGGAAAAGAGCTGCAGCTTTTGTACTTTGAGAATGAGACAACAACGACTTTATTAACCGACTAGATGAACCATGACCCTAACCTGTGGTGGACCATACTTGGGCCATTGTATTCTGCAGTTGTACCACTTCTAGGCCTATTACTCATCACTGGCCTACGCTTGGTACTTTTTATCAGCCTGGCCTCTAACTTCACATCGTTCAACTGTTCAGACTGTCAAATTTGACTGGTTCCGTTTTTTCCTAGCGAAAGTAATGATGTTTCACTTGGAGAGTAATTGGAATCATACGCCCCAACTCTTGACCCAAAGACCTAGATTATGGAGATCATTTTGAAGCAAACAACAATCAATGACATACTCTATTAGTATGACCCAATAAACATACACAGTCATCAGCAAAAGTGCTAGAGGAAGCAGTGTTGTGTTAGTAACATAGTCGTTGGTTCACCACTGTACTGTAACCTGTAACTTGCCCTTCTTGTTGTAACGGCTAACGCGTTAGAACTGGAAGCGGTTCACTTGGTTATTCTATTTAGTCAAGACCTAGGCTAGGAATGTTCCATAAATGTTGGGTCCAATAGGCTCTTTATTTCAGTTTTCCGTGCTTGACTTTTTTCGAAAGTAATTTGCTAGTAGACCACTGTAAGTTGGAAGAAAATTGGTCACGCAAATGCAGCTGTGCACATGCAATACCGTACCTGTATGATATGTGCACGAGCCACATGTGTATAGAATTAGAACAGGATATCCGAGCATGCATGTGCGGATAACGTTACTGCCAATACTGCGCAAGAGCTGTTGCATGACGACATACATATAGGCTAGGCTATGCCTAAAAAAGAATACTGATAAACGCAGCTCATAGTTTTGATAATTATGAAAGCAAGATAATGAAATAACGCTGCAAAAATACACTGGGAACTTTTCTTTTATTGGAAAAAAGAGGTCAGACTTCATCTAAGTGCAAATCTAATGATAGCACTGTATAAGAATTTTTAATTACTTTCTCCAACATCGGCCCTTCGATAGCTCAGTTGGTAGAGCGGGAGACTGTAGAAGGAAATCTCGAGTAATCTCTAGGTCGCTGGTTCGAT
Organism: Holothuria scabra; assembly: GCA_037179385.1. Classification (NCBI taxonomy): domain Eukaryota; kingdom Metazoa; phylum Echinodermata; class Holothuroidea; order Aspidochirotida; family Holothuriidae; genus Holothuria; species Holothuria scabra. The sequence continues at coordinate 47,140,911 of CM074180.1, forward strand.
TCCGGCTCGAAGGACCTTCTCTTTTTTTTTTTACTCCCTTACGACCTTTTTTGTTTTTCTGTGTGGAGGATATCGCACAACGTTCTGTTCACTGGTGACAGAGTGGCTAATTATTCTTTATCTAATTGCTCACAGACTTATAAGTTTATCTCTTCTGTTTCTTAATTTGTTTTTGTTTTGCTTCTTTCATCAATTTAACTTTACTGTGCTATGCTGTTGGTTATGAAAAGTGTCTTTGTTTTCAGTGATGTCAAAGCAGAGTGTCGAAGGTTAAAATACTTACTGTTTTTTTTTTTTTTTTTGTGTAAGATGAACTTGTTGTGTTTATATTGTGTGCTGCTTTAACTAATTTTTTGTAAATATTGTAAATTATTTATTTATTTTTCTTCTTTGTCTTCTCTATGTATTTTTGCTTTGTTAATAAAGTTATTCCTTCTATGGAGGAAAAAAAAAATTATTCTTTATCTTCTCTATGTATATTTGTTTTGTTGTCAATAAAGTTGTTCCTTCTAAGAAGGAAAAAAAAATCATTTGGGTAGATAATGTATAATATTGATATCAACCTTAATTTGTTTTTGTATGGTTGCACTAAGGAGGGAATACCTCGTGTAAGTTTCAACAGAATTTGGTATATTTTTTGTATTTGTTAATCTATAGTGTGGAAATCTAGATGTATTGCGGTTTTTAAAACTGGAGATCAGATGAGATCTGATGTGTTTAACGAGATAAAGTTAAGAGTAATGGCGGATCATGTTAGGCTTTCATCATTAAGATTTTTTAGTTTGTGGATTGAGGGAAGTTCCTTTGTAAAAGTTGAAAATCATAAACTACTTTTCCAAATTTAGCGTCCGTGTTAATTTACTTTCGTTCTTTTTTATAATGTTTTATTTTTTGTCTTCTTATGTGCAAAGAATGACTAATCCTTAGGAAAGTGGTGAAAGGAGTGGTGCGGAACTTATCGTTTGTATTGAGGAGGGTAATATTTATTAGATGATGGTTTTATTGTATCAATTTTGTTAACTTGTTTAGTCTATTCTGTCTGAAGGACTGCGAAATCTGTGTTATTGTCATTATGTACAAAATTATGTGAACTGTAATTGTGTTGTAATTAGCTGAACCAGCATGTAAATAATTGTAAATATCTTTATCACCTTGAATATATTCTTCATTGAGTTTTAATAAAGTTTTTCCTTTAAGAAAAAAATCTGCGGGTCATTGTATTAATGAAAGAGTGATGTTAGATAAATTATTCAACTGTAAATACTTGTATATATTATTATTTTTATCCTCTAATTTGCTGTTTTGTATGTATATAGCCTATATTGATAACGAAAATGAAGTTATTCCTACAAACATAAGAGACACACCACCTTCCCAGGCCGGCGATCACATTTTTTCATTGAGGTCTTTTATACGAAGACACTCAGACAGTAGGTCATCATCTAGTCCACCTTCAAACGAAAATCATGTGTCTGCCCGGGCATTCTATGTTTAGTATGTAGGTCTAAATCACTGAAGCCCAGCCTCAATGAACTGTAACAAAGGAACCTGACCCCGGTAGCTATAATTGTAAATATGATATAAATATGAGCAAGGGCGGATCCAGCCCCTAGCCGAAGGGGGGGGGGGCAGTTTGAAAGGGGGGGGGGGCGCCAACATCATGCAGGGGCCGCATACTCTTGAATTTGACCGACTACATTTCGGAGACCAACTCCCATTGCCATAGCTGAACCAGCATGTAAATAATTGTAAATATCTTTATCACCTTGAATATATTCTTCATTGAGTTTTAATAAAGTTTTTCCTTTAAGAAAAAAATCTGCGGGCCATGGTATTAATGAAAGATTGATGTAAGCTAAATTATTCAACTGAAAATACTTGTATATATTATTATTTTTATGCTCTAATTTGCTGTTTTGTATGTATATATGTTGAGAATTAAAATAAAGTTCTTCCTACACAAAAAAGGAGGGATAGAGGACAAGTTTTAAAGGGAATGAATTTTATACTTGTATATATTATATTCATCTTTAACTTTCGTTTTGTATGCTTACGTTTATTCAGATTGTCTCCCTCCAAGGGGAAAAACAAAAAAGGGAATGAATTTCCCTAATTGTTGATTGCATGCATTTACCATTTTCAAGCAAAGTCTCCACAATAAATTCTCCCACCATTGATAAAAGCAAAT